>OZ023329.1:14296516-14431637 GCA_964007535.1 Brachyptera risi
TTTAATCAAGTTGCAGTACGTTGGTGTAAACGTATGATTGTCTTCCAGTGTAGTTATCGCTTCGTCAACGGGCACGTTAGTAAATAGTGAAATAACGTCAAAACTCACCATAATATCACCCGGTTCATGTTTTAACCCTTTAAGTTTCTCTAAAAAATCCGATGAGTTTCGTACGTAGCTGGATATAGACTCGTTTAGATCATTACATTGCTTAGCTACATACCTTGCTATATCATGGGCAGGAGAACCAATCGCACTGACAATCGGTCTCAAGGGAATACCTGGTTTGTGATATTTTGGGAGGCCATAAATCTTAGGTATTCTCGAATCTTGCGGTGTAAGTTTTTGTATTACTTCTTTAGGTAAATTCGCTTCTCTCATAAGATTTGCCAGTTTACGTTCGTGCGTTACTGTTGGATTTCGGTTGATTTTTACATAGGTTTCGTTATCATTCAACAACTCGTTCATCTTCTCCTTATTGTCTGAAGTTTTTAAAATACATGTCGCATTTCCTTTGTCTGCTTTCAATATTCTAATATCGTCATTCTCGCGTAGCTCTTGGATTGCGTTACCTTCGTCAAACGTGAGGTTATTCGGAATTGATTTTTCGAAATTATCTCTGACTATTTTTGACACATCTTGTTTAATTTCTTCCGCTAGATTTTTCGGGAAAGTTCGAATTACAGCTTCTACGCCTATAATTATATCTTCCACCGAAATTGATCTCGGTGCAACCGAAAATTGATTCCGGCGGCCATTTTCAATTTCAAAGTTTCCGCTTCTTATACGGGCGCCATTTTGAATTTTTAATTGACCTGAGCAAGCTCTAGCGGCGAATTCTCGAACTCGATGGTGGTGCGCTCTAGTGGCGAATTCTCGATTTCGATGGTGGTGCGCTCTAGTGGTGAATTCTCGAACTTGATAGTGACGCGCTCTATTAGAGATTTCTCGTGGTGTGAGCTCTTCAATTTTCGTCATTATAATAAAATGCAAGCTCAGGTTTACTTGGCTCAAATCAAAAGTGTTAGTACAAATCAAGTGTTCTGAATATTGCATGTCATCATTACTTTCAATCCTAATACAGTCCATCTCATTTTTCAAGTGGTTCATTTTTACCAAGTTTCTGAATTTTTAGATCCCAAGTTTGATTGATCAATCCATTTTTTCCATCAATTTATCTTTTCATTCATTCATTCATTCAAATATTCATTTATTCATTCATCCATTTTTTTTTTCATCATCACACATATTTGTTTTAGGCTCTGTATTACCAACGTGGGAGTAGCTCTAGATGGTAGATAAAAGTTGTTATCACCATGGTTACCGGGGATATTTGTTTTCGCCAACTCTCAGATGACTGCTAACTGGACTTGGTAATACCAGGCCTTGATAATGTTGAGACAATTTACTAATTGTTTCACATTTTATACTCTTTTATAACAGATGACGGAGATTGAAAATTCGAAATGACACCTTTCGGAATGAAAAATGGCACCATCTTTTGAAGCGTACATCTTACTCGTACACCAGAATCCTCATTTTCTCCCAATTATTGACTGAGTGTATTAATATAGCTGATACAGCACTTGAATCTTTCTCTCTCTCTCTCTCTCTCTCTCTCTCTCCTCTCTCTCTCTTGTGTTTTCATTATTCTTCATCAGCAGAATAAGATTATTTGTCTCAACCAAACGATTTTCTTGGTAGTGTTCGTTCAGCTTTGGTGGGTATATGATTTCCTAATTAATATCGATTGATTGAATATTAGTATGTATCGATTATTGGTAACGATATATGATGTTGAGACTCGATTGTAATGTTTTAAAATATTTAATGATGTTACAGTGAGTACATAAATGCGATACTTCTGATACAGGATGACAAGTTTCAACTTGTTTGGATGTGTCTCTCTCCGTTTCACCTATATATTGCTGACATTCCAGTGTTTTTTCTAGCTGATCGACGATCATTCCAGCTGGTGTGCGAGTCTCAAGTTTCAAATATGAAGATGATATTTTAAACATTATGATTCAGTCGGTCGTTGCACTTACATCGATTAACATATCAAATTATTAGTATGAGCGTTTCATTGTAATCAAATTGAATCTTTATTATATCTACCAGTTACCTTCTGTAAGTATTGATGATGTGTCATGATAGTATTATTGTTTTTGAATATTTATATCGTTCTCATCGATTCAACACCCAATTCTGAATCAGATGCTGAAAAGTTGAGAGTTGATATTCAGAAAAAATGTAAAAAATAAATGAAAAATTAATAAATAAATAAATGAATGAATAAATGAAAAAATGATTGGAAAATGAATGAGTGGAATGGAATAAAATAGAAATAACGAATAAATGAATACAAATGAATAAATAAATGAAAACAAAGTGTCAATAACTGCATTTCTGATGATGAAATTTCAATTGATGAATTATTTCCATCTTTTTATACGTATCATGTGAACTATATTGAATGATCGAGTATTTTTGAACCTGATGTTCAGAAATTTTTTGGTGAATTAATTTTTATTTGATTTTCTTTGACTAGATTCTTCATGAAAATGAGTTCGTCATTGAAGAAAGTGTTTCCGTGTAGTGAGTGTGGAGTTGTGTTCGATAGAAAATCAAATTTGAACCGACATAAACTAAATCATACAAACAATCAAGCTCATCATTGTAATTTGTGTGAAGCGAAATTTACACGAGCGTATAATTTGAGGAATCATATCAAAATTGACCATTCAAATATTTTCAAATGTGAAATTTGTTTGAAACAGTTTAGTCGGGAAATAAATTTGAAACGTCATCGTCAAACTCATAAAACAGAACAGCAATCTTCAACAGCGACACAAAGTCAAGAAGATGTTATTATGAACAATGATCCGTGTGTTGACGAGGAAGATGCTTCTGAAGTTGTCTCATCGTTGAACGGTGTTTTCAAGAGCTATAAATTCCGTCAAGCTGATGATAACAGAGATATTCTAAGTTTCCTACACAATCATGTTGATAAAATTGAGTCTACATTGTTCCGTAATTTAGATAGATTCAAGGGTATCAAGTGGTACATATCGCTTTTTGTACGTTATAGCCGTGGTATTGGTGAAGAATAAATATCTTCGAGCCCGTGTTTCCGGTCTAAAACATTTAACCTATTGGACAAAGATAATTTCGATGAACAATTTAGCTGTGCTTTTGAAGAAATTCAGAAATCGAGTGAGAAATTCTCTCGCGAAGGTAGCAACTGGGGTATCGAACATATTTACTATCTAGAACTAAAAATAGCCGAGTACTTGCCCTTGGCTGCTAGTAGTTATATGGAACTTCCAATTCAGTTGAGACGCAATCAATCGATAATCAACATCAACAATAGTGATCAGAAGTGTTTTATTTGGAGTGTATTAGCAAGCTTACACCCTCGGAAAAAGGATGCCCAACGAGTGAAGTATTATAAGCAATTCGAGAATGAACTAGACATGAGAAATATTTCGTTACCTGTGCCTATATCACAGTTGAAAGTTTTTGAAAAAAACAATGACATTTCAGTGAACGTATTTGGATATGATGAGAAAGCTAATATTTATCCGCTAAGAATAGCTGAACTTCGCGAGTGTCGTCATCATGTCAATTTATTATTAATTAGTGATGAGAACAATTCTCACTATTTCTAAATTAAGAATTTGAATCGTCTTTTAAGTTCGTTAACGAAACATAATGGTGCAAAATATTACTGCCCTTACTGCTTACATCGCTTCACCTCAGCCGCTCTACTGGAAAGTCATCACACTCTCTGTAGTCAACATGATCCACAGAAGATAAAAATGCCTCAAGAATCTGAAAAAATCTTATCTTTCAAAAATTACAGTTTCTCTCAGAGAGTGCCGTTTGTGATTTATGCAGACTTTGAGTGTTCTGCAACAAAGATTTCTGGTTGTGATCAAGATGAAAATGTATCTCACACTACACAGTTAACCCGCCATGAACCTTCTGGTTTTTCGTATGTTATTATTAATTCTGATGGAAAAGTGTTCAAACTGCCACGTGTTTATAGAGGACCCCATGCAGTAGACAAGTTTCTGGGAGTTTTATTGATGGATGAGAAAGAGCTTACAGAAATTATGTTATCTGAGAAACCGCTTGTTATGACCGAGGAAAATAATGTCGAGTTTGAGCAAGCGAGTGAGTGTATAATATGCGGTAGGGTATTGGGTTCGGATAGAGTTAGAGATCATTGTCATCTCAGCGGAAAATTTAGGGGGGCTGCTCATAATTCATGTAACTTAAATTATAAGAAAGTGGAACACATTCCAGTTATTTTCCACAACCTTAGAAATTATGATAGCCACTTAATTATGGAACATATCGGTAAGCTATACAAGGCAAAAATTACTTGCATTCCTAATAACATTCAAAAGTACGTTTCTTTTTCAGTCGGTAGGTTACGGTTTATCGATTCTTACCAATTTTTAAATGCTTCTTTAGATACATTAGTGACGAATCTGTTGGGGTATGGTTCTGATAAATTCAATATTTTAGGAGAAAGTTTTGAAAAGGAAAAAATACATCTTCTACTACGAAAAAGTGTTTTTCCTTATGATGACATTGATTCAGAATCCAAGTTGATGGAGACTAGCTTACCAACTCGTGATAAATTTTATAATATACTCACAAGAGAAGACATCAGTGATATAGATTACAATCACGCAAGTGAAGTTTGGCTTGTTTTTGAAATTCGAAATTTAGGTCAGTATCAAGATTTATATGTCAAAACAGCCGTTCTTCTTCTAGCTGATGTCTTTGAGAATTTTCGGTCGCTTTGTTTGAAAAATTATCAACTCGATCCCGCCCATACCTATACCGCTCCCGGACTTGCGTGGGAGAGTTGCTTAAAAATGTCGGGAGTTAAATTAGAATTGTTTACAGATCCTAATATGTATTTGTTTATTGAAAGCGCCATCCGGGGAGGTGTAGCCATGATTTCTAAACGTTTCTCGGAGGCGAATAATGAATATTTGGATGGATATGACCCCAGTAAGCCTTCAAAATACATTGCATATTGGGACTGTAATAATCTTTATGGGGTGGCCATGTCTGAACAGTTACCACTTAGTGATTTTAAATGGCTTAATTCGGATGAAATCAATCAAATTAATTTTCGAGAAGTAGAAGATAATGCTGAAATGGGGTATATTCTAGAAGTTGATATGGAATATCCCGAGAAACTACATGATTTACATAATGACTATTCTCTTGCTCCTGAAAGAATGGTAATTTCTGAAAATATAATCTCTGAATATAGTGCTGATCTGCTGAGGCAATTTGATCGAAAAATACCCGTAAACGTACAAAAATTGGTTCCAAATTTAAATAATAAGAAGAAATACGTTTTACACTATAGAAATTTGAAACAATACACATCTCTTGGCATGAAGGTTAGTAAAATTCACCGTGTACTAGAATTTAAGCAAAGTGCGTGGTTAAAACCTTACATTAACTTCAATACAAGACAGCGAGCGTTAGCTGTCAACAATTTTGAAAAAGATTTCTTTAAATTAATGAATAACGCGGTTTTTGGTAAGACTATGGAGAATATACGCAACAGAATTAATGTTGAACTCGTTATTGAGAAAAAGCGTGCACTAAAATTGGTTGCATCGCCAGCATTCGGAAGTTTTAAAATATTTTCAAATAACTTGGTAGCTATTCACTCAAAAAAGCCAGAATTATCTCTCAATCGACCCATCTATGCAGGGTTCACTATATTGGATCTGAGTAAAACTGTCATGTATAAATTCCATTATGAATACGCAAAAAAGAAATTTGGTGATAAATTGAAATTATTATTTACGGATACTGATAGCTTATGCTACGAAATTCAGACTGAAGATTTGTACTTGGATATGAAAGCTGATGAGGATTTGTTTGATACATTTTATTTCTCTAAGCAGCATCAACTTTTCAGTGAAAAAAATAAGAAAGTTTTGGGTGAAATGAAGGATGAGATGAATGGTACCCCTATTAAAGAATTTGTTGGGTTACGCGCCAAAATGTATTCAATCTTAGAGAATACAGGAACTAATAAGAAAGTTGGTAAAGGTATAGTCAAATCTACCCTCAAGAAATATGTAAAACATAATGACTATAGAAATTGTCTTTTTAAAAAACAGATCCAGTCAGCTGATATGTACTCGATAAGGAGTTTTGACCACCAGCTGTTCACTATTAAACAAAGAAAAACAACACTATCTTGTTTTGATGACAAACGTTATATTTTGATTAATGGAATAGACACTTTAGCTCATGGGCATTTCAAAATTCCCAGAATGAGTAAATGAATGTCTACTTTGAACGTATACAATTTATTTATCGGATGAATAGAAATATATTGATTGTAAACTGAAATCTTGGTTTTTTTGTATTGGTATTGAAATATATGTATCGAAATTGAGAATGTATATGATTGGAACTGTATATATAACATGTAACAATAAATTAATATTGTTCAGAAAAACGTATTTTAATGAGAAACATATGTTTTCGCTATCCTCTCTCGATGGATTCTCTGTTTTATAATATCATGAATAACAACTTCAGAAACTTATGTGTATCAACTCAATAAATAAAACTCTGCTCTGTGAGAAATACCTAGCACATGATATATGATTATCATTTTCAGACAAATAATAGAAATCAGAACATATTGATAGATCTACGATTCGAAAATACTATATGGATAGTCAGCAATCACTGGCAAAATATAAATGTATTTGGATTGATCAAATTACTAAGAAGAATAACAACTTTTTTCAGGAAATGATATATGAATGGTTAATTTGTATAAGTATGATGAGGGTTGTATTCAGATCGAAGGAATAAATGGATGAAGGTTTTGAACTTGAAATTCACAGTATGAAAAGAAATTAAAAAAAAAAAAAAAGCTTATGAAAAATTTAAAAAACCTATGAAAAAAAAATATATATCAAGAAACACCGTATGGTAAAGATAACATGAGCATCTAACATCCTTAAAAGAAAATTGAATTGTTTGAGAATTATCGTGAGAGAATAATCAACACTCACAATAGTGAGAGTGTGCAAATTATAAAAGAAAAGACCCAAATCTTGAGCCCCGAAAAATCCCCGAAAATTAAAAGCCCCAGAATCAGAATCAGGTGAATGTGGTGAGATTATAGTGTATATAGGTTAGAATGTGACGTCACTTGAACATAAAATATTTGTTTTTCGAAAAGAAACCCCTCAAAAATCTTAAGCCCCCCCCCCCCCCCAGAAATTAGAAACCTCCGAAAATTAGGAGCCCTTGAATTAAGAACCTCTGAGAATGAGGTAAATGTGATGAGGTTAGTGTATAATAGCGTAGGTTAGGTTAGGGTATGAAATTATCTCACATACGTCAGATAGTTGAGCTTGTATCGAATATTAACGCATGGAATTCCTAATGGTTGATTGGTCCAGTGGTTAAGACTCAAGACTTCAAACGCTGATCTCTCAGATTCAAATCCTATCACTCGGTCATTTTGTATTGAAAATAATCAATTAATTAATTAATTGATTTGGTTTCAAAATAGGCCACCAGATAGCGTCTGAATCGTGAAAATAATCAATTGATTGATTTAGATTTTAAATTGGCCACCAGATCACGCCTGCATACAGAGTGGAAATTCGAAATTGGAGATAACGCGAAAATTCGAAATTTAAAAAATGGCGCTGGAATTGAAAATTGGAAATGGCACCGACATAATATGACGTCATGTCAGCCATCTTGGATGATTTCATAGGTTTATGACCTTGGTCGCCATCTTGGATGAGAGGTTAATGACCTTGACCGGGTGAGGTTAGTGCCTAATAGCATAGGTTGGACTGTGACGTCACGACCGCCATCTTGCTCCAGGAAAAAGTGCGCTCGTTCTCTCATTTTCACACTACTTAGATAGATAGATAGATAGATAGATAGATAGATAGATAGATAGATAGATAGATAGATAGATAGATAGATAGATAGACAGACAGATAGATAGATAGATAGATAGATAGATAGATAGATAGATAGATAGATAGATGGATGGATGGATGGATGGATGGATGGATGGATGGATGGATGGATGGATGGATGGATGGATGGATGGATGGATGGATGGATGGATGGATGGATGGATGGATGGATGGATGGATGGATGGATGGATGGATGGATGGATGGATGGATGGATGGATGGATGGATGGATGGATGGATGGATGGATGGATGGATGGATGGATGGATGGATGGATGGATGGATGGATGGATGGATGGATGGATGGATGGATGGATGGATGGATGGATGGATGGATGGATGGATGGATGGATGGATGGATGGATGGATGGATGGATGGATGGATGGATGGATGGATGGATGGATGGATGGATGGATGGATGGATGGATGGATGGATGGATGGATGGATGGATGGATGGATGGATGGATGGATGGATGGATGGATGGATGGATGGATGGATGGATGGATGGATGGATGGATGGATGGATGGATGGATGGATGGATGGATGGATGGATGGATGGATGGATGGATGGATGGATGGATGGATGGATGGATGGATGGATGGATGGATGGATGGATGGATGGATGGATGGATGGATGGATGGATGGATGGATGGATGGATGGATGGATGGATGGATGGATGGATGGATGGATGGATGGATGGATGGATGGATGGATGGATGGATGGATGGATGGATGGATGGATGGATGGATGGATGGATGGATGGATGGATGGATGGATGGATGGATGGATGGATGGATGGATGGATGGATGGATGGATGGATGGATGGATGGATGGATGGATGGATGGATGGATGGATGGATGGATGGATGGATGGATGGATGGATGGATGGATGGATGGATGGATGGATGGATGGATGGATGGATGGATGGATGGATGGATGGATGGATGGATGGATGGATGGATGGATGGATGGATGGATGGATGGATGGATGGATGGATGGATGGATGGATGGATGGATGGATGGATGGATGGATGGATGGATAGATAGATAGATAGATAGATAGATAGATAGATATTGATGTGCTGATGTATTTATTTCAGTCTCGTAAAGTTCTCCGGCAGAGGACGTATATACTCTTCTAAGGACGAATTACATTATATTATTCGATCAGTAGATAGAATGAGATAATTCCAATAACAGCAGATTCACATTATTTCATTCTCATGATACTTTCAAGAGTTCATATCTCCGTAGCATTTGAGTAGTCTATGCTAGAAGATGATCCATCCTCAAGTGGCAACAAACTCTTGTCTGTAACCTCCTGTTGTCCATATCGTTGCAACAATCCAAACACTCGGACTCCCGGACTCCGGCTATTTGTTTGTTTTGTGTACAGCTCTAGTCACGGCGTAGTGGATCGGAAACGGCGCATTTCGACGATCTGTCGCCGCAAAAAACTCCCGAGTAGAAATTAATATGAGTTGAAGTGCATGGGAAAATAGAAAAGGAAGTTGAATCGATTTATCAAGCATTCGAGTTGTGCTTATGGTGTTCTTAACCTCCATAGGGTGATTTCACAGACATGGATGGTAATACGACAACTTGAACAATGCAAGATTCGAAAGCAACAAATACATCATACAAGATATGCAGACAATACTTGTCAAAAATGTCAATGAGTCAAATGTTCCGATGATTAAAGTGGAAAGATCGCTTGTATGTAACAGTTACACTCGATATTTTTGTCATCGTTTTTTACCTCACCGCGTACCGTTATATATAAATAGCAAATAACAAGTAACATGTTGTGAATGTGTGAATTATGTATTTCAACAGTATTTATTCTAGGAGTATTCTGTGTATTCTAACAGTATCCTTTGAATGTTGTGAAGCATTTTCACTATGGTATATATTCAAACGGAAAGCTACTGCAATCGTTTGTATATTACGTTGACACTGAGAATGATACGCTGTGAGTAAGTCACCTTTAAGAGAATAGAATAGTGCAGCTGAGGACGTGTCCAAATTACCTTATTTATGCGTACTTGTGTACTTGATCTTGCTCAAAGTAAACTTGTTAAGAAGAAGTCTGAATTAAGTTCTGAATGAGAAGTCAATTATGGAAGTTCAAGAGCACACATGGCATGCATTCTTCTTGTGGGCATCTGTATTGGGTCACCTGAATCGGTATTACATTTCATGTTCCCATTTCTCAACAGAGACCTACAAAAATATGCTATTTCATTTCTGTAATGAAGTAGCGACTCTCAATTTGTCCGGAACTCATCACTCATCATAGAAAATATCACTGTTTTATTATAATGAATGAATAAAAGTGAGGTTATTGCCATAAATCCGTTGGGGACGTATAATAACTTGATAGACTGTCTGAAAACTGAAATGCAAGTTCACATGTAGCAAGTACAAGTCCAAGTCCCGAATCCAAGTGTAAGTCATTAGTCAAGTAGCGTTGAAATTCTGACGCGTCCTGACAATCTATTTCACATAGTTGAAACAATCTGTTTTCCATTTGTTTTTGTTTTGTCTGTTTGTTGTTTTGTGAAAGTGGCATCCAGGTCCGATGAAGAAATGAATCGACTGAAAACTTTTTCCGGATGTCGATGTCGCACCAGAGTAGGTTGGTTGTCTCTTGAGCAAGTCGGTTTGCAACTTTTTTACGGAAAATAATACTTTAAATCCTTTCCCCCCCCCCCCCCCCCCAAAGGAATACCATATCGGTTAACCCCCAAATAACCTCCTGTTAGTGAGGTCATTAAGCGGACAAGCATCACTTTCATCACCCAACGAGCTTCTTTGTTTCTCCACCAGCTGTTTACAGTACTGGCAACTGTGAAAACTTTCAACAAAACTAGAAAAAACAAACTGAACCGTCGGCTCGTAGAAAGCTTGCCAACCTCTGTTTCTGATGACCTTTACAGCGAGCAACTTTCAAACATAACAAAACCCCACATCGAGTTCTCTGTTTATATATATCTCTTGAAGAAAACACTGAAACCACCCGTGTGCTAATGGCTGGGAATAGGGGAGACGGTCGATTGGTACCTTAACCTGTCGCGGCCACAAGATGTATATTTATATATAGTATATACACTATAATTCTACGAGGAATATTTCATATGAGATAGAACCTATTTGAACCATTGGAAGTGTGTGTTTTGCCAGACTGTATTCTGATTGGCTAACAAGTACACACCCCATGCAGCTGCATGAGTCGGTCAGCCCGAGGTCACGTGGAGGTCACTGATAAGAGCCATACACGGTATACTGTGTACTTGAACTTGCTGTTGACCACACTGTTAGGGGCACTAAAATCACATTCTTTGTAGTTTTTTGTAGAATGTTTAGGTTACGTATATTGATTTATTATGTTGACTCGTATTGACAGGCTCAATTTCGATTTTGCGGAATTATTTATACGGACACTATACCATCAAGATTCTCGCATGTGACAATCAAAGGTTTCTGATTTTATTTGTATCCAGGTATTTTAAGTGTTTGATAATTCAAGTATCACCAATTATTGACATTTATTTATATTTATACGCACTCTACTAATGACTACGATCTATTCGCGTCGGTGAATGATATGTGAGATGGTGGGGTGATGAGATGAAAAGTCATTTTATCAGGTGTTTTTTGATAGTGGGTATAGGAGTCGGTCGTGGCCTGTTTCTTAAGAAACCATCCCAGTGTTTGAACCCGACAGAGGGAAACCATGAAGAACCCTTCTCAGGATGGTCGATCATGGTGGGAATTGAACCCTGGTCTCTTGAATGACGGTTCAGTGTTTTAACCACTCGGCGACTCATCCCAGTACCAGCATTTTAACACCATGCATACTGACAATGCAAACCCCCATGTAAACCACTATGTAAACAACTTTGAACTATTTAGCATACCAGAAATATGTCATCTTTTCTCTATATCCCCGCTGCTTGTTCGTATCGCAACGCCCTGGACTGTCTCAACGTATATCCTTCCAGGGGTCGTCACGTAATTCGCTCGTCTCTAACGTTGGGCGGCAGAGTGTAGTGCGGGTGACATATGTGGGTCGCGGCAGGGGCTGTCTCTGATCCAATAAGGGATGAGACTGGATTAATCATGTTGGACTAATGCGAGTAATTTGTTGACGGGTGATAAACTAAGTGGAAGCTCCCTGGGGGTGGATTACACTCTAGGGGTGGTGATTTCCTCTAGAAATTGGTTGCTCAAGTAATTAATGGAAGAGGTGAGGAATTATCATAATGTATGATGATTTTTTCATTCATATCCACTCCGACGTATGGAAATTATATATATATATATATATTGAGAAAACGCAATATGTGCGTAGTTGGATGAGCGATATGGGCATATTAGGATGTAATGTAATGGAAAGCTATTATTCACCTTGAGTTCAAAACAATTGTCACTGCCTCTCTGTTTCTTTCATCACTCATTTTAGAACATTTCACAATCAAATTGATTGAACCTGTTGCTCAATTCCCCCATTATTTCTTGATAGCTTTGATTGATGTGAAGAAACTGACAAAACGACTGATTCGATTGATGTGGAACTTCAGAATAATGTGTATCATTATGTGACATTGTGGTGATGAAATTCCTCGTAGTTTGAATTCATTCGAAGAGAATATTTTCTCCGAATTTCTCACGAATATTTTCTCCGAATATTCTCCTCTCGGTATTTCTCACGAGGTTTTTGAAAACTTCGAAAAGAGTTTCCTCAGATGTGGTGAAACCGATTTCGCTTCAAAACTATACAGTATCAAATTAGAAAATGCCTCTTGTGTGTTAAGCTTCAACTGAATATGTACTTCCCTTTGACATGTGGAGCGCGAACGAGAAACAAAAATTGAATACATATAACCATGTTCTTTCTTTAAGTACAGTGAAATTGAGTCTTCGCTTCGCTCATTCGATAGTTTTATATTTATTGACAATATATATATATATATATATATATATATATATATATATATATATATATATATATATATATATATACATATATATGGATATATATATATATATATATATATATATATATATATATATATATATATATATATATATATATATGTATATATATATATATATATATATATATATATATATATATATATATATATATATATATATATATATATATATATGTATATATATATATATATACATTAAAGATGGCTGACAGTGCAGTTGTGTAGGAAAGTTGCTCCCGCAAAAAAACTATTTCAGCAGTTTGCTTCTGGAATCGTTCTACGTGAGTGACAAAAACACTGCCTATATGTGTCGATATATGTTTTGACGAAGTTTCTCGGCATTCCGAAGTTTTCTGTGACTGTTATAAACGTTTGATTCGATCTGTCAAAAAATAGGCTACCGGTAGTTTTGTTCGCTTAGTCGTGCCAGGCAGTGTACCACAGTGTTGTTGTGGTTTTTTTTCGAGTACTTTTGGCCATGGCAAATACGCGGGCTAAAGTGAAGTCAAATGATCAGTCAAATCCTATTCTTGTGAGTACTGTGCAAACTGACCAACGAGTTTCGGCGGACAGTGGCGTAGTTTCGGAAAAATTGAATGACAGTGGTGTCAATGTCTTTTGGTCTGCAAGCGAGTGTGACTTCTTGAAGAAAGAAAATAATCTCCTCTTGAAACGAATCATTGATATGGAATATATAATTTCACTGCAGAAAGATAAAATTAAAAACATGGAATGTCTGGTCAAGAATCTTGAAGTGACAGGTGGTGGGTATAAAGTTATCCCCAGCACGAGCGCTAGCTCAACTGTAGAAGTCAGTGTCGAGAAGAAAATCCCGCCCGAGTGTCCTCCAACTTACACATCATATGCCAAACTTGTGAGTGCTCCTGTTCCGGGTCTTGCTGACGTAGGACCTTCTACCCCAAACATTTTGTCTAGTGACAAGCCAGAAAATTCCGAGTCCCACGAAGGGAATAGTGGCAGCGGTGTCAGTGCCCCAGCTGATGACGTGACCACTTTCAAGTTAGTGAAACACAAGAAGACTTCGAGCAGGGCAACTGGTCGAAATAGGCCCATTACGCTAGGTAGCGCGAGAATCAATGGCAGCAAAATCATGGCAGTACCCAGGAAGATATCTCTGTATATCGGTCGTCTCCAACCAGACATTACATCCGACGATGTGGTGAAATATGTTAAAGATAAGCTAGCACAAGAGGACATCACATGTGAACAGCTGAACACAATTGGCAACTCAAACTCTTTCAAATTAGAAGCTAGTGCTGATTCACTCGAGGCACTCACTGATTCAGCTTTCTGGCCGTCAGGAGTTCTTATTCGACGTTTTTTTCACCGGCGAGTAAACTCTGTATCCCCGAGTTGAGAGTCCCACTCCCTCTTACCGTAGTTTCGGTCTTATTTGCCAACATCCAGAGCCTCTCGGCTAGAAAAGTTTTAGAACTTCTAGTTCTCAACGCTGATTTGAAGTGTGATATCATTATGCTTGCAGAGCACTGGCTAGCTGAGTATAAAGTTAATATTCTAGACGTACCAGGGTACATGAAAATCGGTCACTTTGCCCGTACGAACTTCATGCATGGTGGGGTACTTATTCTGGCTAAACTTGGACTACATACAGAGGAAATTGTCTGCACTGACTGCGTGGAAAAGACCTTCGAGTGTGCTATTTCGAAGTGGAAGACCAGCGGTATTTCACTCATTCTCGTAACTGTTTATAGATCTCCAAATGCTGACTTTGATTCTTTCCTTCTCAAGCTTGAAGAAATAATTCTACTTGCCCTGTCTAAAAGTGGCAAATCTGGCAGGATTGTAATGTGCGGTGATTTCAATACAAACATACTCACTAACAGTCGAAATCGCCAAAAACTTACAGACCTTCTGTCATCATATAGTCTAGTGATAGCAAACCCTAATGGACCAACCAGAATAACGCCAGTGTCCGAAACTGCGATTGATTTATTCATAACTAATATGCCCGACGACTTCTACTCCTGTAGTATACTGGAGACTGGTCTTTCCGACCACTGTTCGCTATCTGTCGTAATTCGCCCTCCTGCTGTGCCTAAAATACAGGAACAGAATGTTACAGAAAAAAAAGGTTATTTGGTCCAAGTCAGAGGTCTGATTTTCTTCATAGATTGCGTGGGGCTAATTGGTACGAAGTTTTTGCGAAGTGTTCTGCCAATGATAAATTTGCAGCTTTCAACGATACTTTTATGCATCACTTTGACAGTAGTTTTCCCAGAACTAATGTTAGGGCATTTCTTGAGAAGCCAAGAAATAACTGGATAACCAAGGACCTCAAGGACCAGGCCAGTTTCTTACGAGCCCTTGCTTTCGAGACCAAGCAATCTGGTTCTACTAACCAAGAAGCTGATCGCTACAGAGAGGCCAAACGATCGTACAGATTGAATCTTCTGGCTGCCAAGAGAACCTCCAATGACACCTTTATTGCTAATTCACCCAATATTGGTTGCGCATCGTGGAAGCTAATTAAACGAAGTACTACATCGACCAAACCCAAAGAGAAGAATATCTCATTGAAAGTGCAGGGGAATGTCATTTCAGACTCTACTGATGTTGCGAATGCTTTCAACCATTTCTTCACCAATGCAGTCCCCGATCTCTTAAGATCTCTTTCGCCTCCGACTGGTCCCACATTGAGTGTTTCGTACTCGGTAGGAAGTATTTTTCTTTTCCCGGTACATACTATGGAAATTGTTTCTATTATCCAACGTCTAGCAAACAAGCATTCTGCAGGCCCAGATGAGATTCCAACATCAATTCTTCGTTCTTGTGCTCACGTAATTGCACCGTATTTAACTGAGGTTATTAATCAGCCTTTCCTTGACGGGCAGTTTCCTTCAAAGTTGAAATTAGCCAAAGTGATTCCCCTCTTCAAGAAAGGCGATCCTACAAATCCAGGCAATCACCGCCCAATCGCTCTCCTCTCATGCATATCCAAAGTGTTTGAAAAAGCTATGCTTTCGCGCCTTATGTCGTATTGCATCAAATTCAACATTTTCTCCGATTCCCAGCATGGCTTCCGCACGGGTAGATCTACCATCACTGCCATATTCATGTTTCTTACTTCTGTTTATCAAGCATTAGACGAAAAATGCAGTACCTCTTTAGGCCTCTTCTACGATCTCTCGAAGGCGTTCGATAGCGTGGACCATGATATATTATATTGCAAACTAGATAGTATGGGTATAAATGGAAACGCATTGCGATGGATAAAATCATTCCTCTCTTCGAGGCAGCAAATTGTAAATATCTGTACGACAAGTGAATCGGACATAAATTTGAATTTCAAATCTTCGCCGGCCAAGATAACGGTTGGGGTTCCTCAGGGATCAATTTTAGGACCGCTTTTGTTCTTGCTTTATATTAATGACCTACCGGCCGTGTGCAAGGATGGTCATATTGTCCTCTTTGCCGACGACACAAATCACATTGTTTCTGCGCCGACTATTGATGATGCCACAGTCTTAGCTAACAGAGCCACAACCCTAATGCAACTATGGTGTACCACAAACAGGCTTCTATTAAACGTGTCTAAAACCACGTGTATGCAATTTCATTCATACCAAGACAAGCGTATCGCAAGTCCGCTTATCCGTTTAAACGGCTCTAATGTGCAGGTGTCAACTTCTACCAAGTTTCTTGGCATTGTTATATCAGATACGTTGGATTGGTCAGTACACATTGAAAAAATAGCCAAAAAAGTCCTGAAAGGTATTTACATGCTCAGAAGTTTGTGCCGCGTTGTTTCGTCTGCGGTCTTACGCATGGTATACTTCGCTCACATTTTCTCGCATTTACAATATGGGATCCCCTTCTGGGGACACTCGCCGCACGCTCAAAGACTATTTGTGCTTCAGAAGAGAGCCGTGAGAATACTTTCGAATGCACGAAATCGATCGTCTTGCAGACCCCTCTTTAAAACTAGCTCGTTATTACCGCTGCCGAGCATTCTTATCCTGCAGTCAGTTGTTTTTGTGAAAGAGAACTTTCACCTCTTCAAATGCAACCGCAATGTTCACCAACATGGCACCAGGCGTCGTGACGATGTGCGAGTCGAACAGCACAGACTAATGTTGTTCGCCAGAAGTCCGCATTATTTCATGTCTAGTCTATACAATAGCTTACCTGTTGATATCAAGTCTATATCTAGTAGTATTCTCTTCAAGTTCAAGGTGAAGAAATTTCTATTTGTCCACTCATTTTACTCTGTACAAGATTTCCTTAACTACCGCCAGGCTCTGGACTAGACATTATCACGCCTATCTGTATTATTCATTGCATTTTTATTGTTATCTTGTATTCATATGATATGTTGTTTTTATATTGTTTTTTTTACTCATTGCTGACATTTACCATACTGTATCATGTATAGTCGCTGGTAATAAATTATTATTATTATTATTATTATTATTATTATATATATATATATATATATATATATATATATATATATATATATATATATATATATATATATATATATATATATATATATATATATATATATATATATACTTAAAACATATCACGCGGCGTTGGAATGAAACAGATCTCCCCCTCACCCCCCCGCCCCAAGACTTCATTTCCTCTCCCTTCTACTCCCTCACCCGATAGTAATGCCGCCGACCACTAATTATACACTTGAATTGTTTTAAGAAGTCAATAGAGGAACTGCTTTGATCCACGAAATGCTTCATTCAGCGAGACTGAATTAATTGAGAAATGACCACAGCTACCTCAATGTGTTCGTTTCTCAATCTTGAGCTATTGTGGCCGAGTGGTTAGTACACTGAGCAGTCATTCAGGAGACCGGGGTTTGATTCTTGCCATGGTCGACCATCCTGACGAGGTGTTTTCGTGGTTTCTCTCAGTCATTCAGGTCAGAACTGGGATGGTTTTCCAACAACAGGTCACGGCCGATTCGTTAACGGTCGTTAAACCAAATTCAAATATATATATATATATACACATATATGAATGAATATATATATATATATATGTATATATATATATATATATATATATATATATATATATATATATATATATATATATATATGTATATATATTTATATATTTGAATATATATATATATATATATATATATATATATATATATATATATATATATATATATATGTATTTATATATATATTTATATATATATATATATATATATATATATATATATATATATATATATATATGTATTTATATATATATTTATATATATATATATATATATATATATATATATATATATATATATATATATATATATATATATATATATATATATATATATATATATATATATATATATATATACAGATATATATTAATCTCTGCACTCCGAACTGGATTTTTGAAATCAATTTCGAACCAATTTGTGACAACATTAATGGGTCTCTTGAAGACTATCTTGGAATGGAAGTGAACTTGAAACTGATGTATTTTTGCGGTCTCCCGAATTATGAAAATCGCACCAATTGAATGACATGTCAGGATTGCTCATTTTGAAATGTATATGGTGAAAAACTTTCCCCAGTCTCTGTGGGGCAAAACGTTTCCACACGGGTGATTTTTCATAATATGTAGATGTGATATGTAATATCAATATGTAATAACATATAATATAACATAATATGCCATATGTCATATTTGAATGGTAATAAAACTACAACAGTGCAGATTACAGAATTAACGAATACAAAAACAATACGCAGACAATATCTGTCGAAAACTTCATAACCACTCGAATATTATAATGAAAAAAGAAAATAATCAGTTCTAAGTAACAGTATAATCACTCGATATTTCTCGCATTGATTTTTCCTCGCCTATAAACAAATAACATGTAACATATTGTGAATGTTAATTTTCATTTCAATGCTGCTTAACGACTCCACCAACAGCTAGATCATACGGGGGTACGAATGAGCGGCGGGTGACAATGAAACGATGAAGTGACGATAGGTGAGAGGACGTTCACAAAAAGTCATGCCTCACGTGGGACTTGTACCCACGACTGACCTGACATCAGTTTCTACCGCTAGCTGTAGTTGACTGAGTTTTGTTTTGGCTTTTTTTTCAATTATAGATCGACAGTTATTCAATGGGTCATTCTCCTGAATGTTTTTTTTTTTTTTTTTTTTTTTTTATAACATCGAAACTTGATACAAAATCATTGTTTCCCAATTAAGGCTATGGATGAAAGATAGGATCGTTCGGACGGGGCACCACAAGGGCGATCTTACCACATTGGACAAACAGTTCCACTAAAATATGTCCGAACGGAAAGCCACTGCAGATTTTTAATATATTATACGTTGACTCCCAAAATGTGACTCTGTGGGTGAGGTTCCCCTTGAATAAAATGTACTTAGTATATGTTTTATGTATGTATAACCACGGTCCGGTGTTATAGCCTCCCATTAAATATTCAACTCCCACTTGTATGTATTATGTGTCCAAGGAGAAGCTTCTGGTATTTAGATGCACTTGAAATCGCTGAAAGGAGGATTTAATGCCTGTCCTGACGCGATTGTGCAATACAACATTGCTGGCATGATTTGACTTCAACGGTATCGTTAACCAATCAGATTGAGCTGAGGTCGTTCAGCTTGCGGGGTGCCCACGATGGTGTCGGGGAAATAAATTCACTATCACGTTGATCAATATCTTACCTGTTGTACTGAGACGGTGACCGAGTGGCTAGCACGCTCCACCGTCATTCAGGAGATCGGGGCTCGAATTTCGCCATCTTCACACAACCTAAAAACCATCATTTACCGATACCAATAGGCCGTACACATTGTTCAAACGCTTTATTTGTTCAATTATTCAAAAGGGAGCTTAACATCTGACTTCATGAGATAGCTTTACTGATTTGATCACTTTTTGAATTCCATTTAACAATCCCAAATTTCATCCCACTCCTACGTTCTTCAATTCAGTTGAATTTGAAATTCAATTGAATCAGGAATTGAATAAAATTCGACTTTTCAATTGCTATAATCTAAATTCATGTTATCACTATATGTTATCATCATCATTATCTTTCATTACTTGTGTCATCTTGAAGTGACCGTTTGAATAACCGCATCATATTTATATATCATTGTTGTTATGTTTACATCTATTTTCGTCATTTCTATTATTTTGATCATTTATTTTTGTAGTTTCTCCCCCTCTTGGATATTTTCATTCTGGTCAATTCATTTTCCTCCTTTCCCACGCACAGGCTTCGGCTTATGTGGGTCTTGCTTCAATTCATTATTGTTATTATCATTGAATTATTATCATTATTATTTTTCATGTGATTGATTTAATTGTATGTCTGAACAAGTTGTTTTGAACCAAGCATTATTGAATTAGTTGAACACATCAAAAACTGAGACAAATGGTCGAGTGGGTAATACACTGAACCGTCATTCAGAAGACCATGCAGGGTTCGATATCTATACCATGGTCGACCACCGTATCAGTTTTTTTGTCGTTTCCCTCACTCGATCCGGTCGGTACTGGGATGGTTCCTTAACAACATGCCACGGCCGACTCCTCCCCACTATCAAAACACATCTGATAAAATAATCTTCCATCTCATCATCCCACCAATCAAACTTTTCCATTTATCATTCATTCACCGACGCCAATAGATTGTAACCATCAGTACAGTGCGTCGTTAAACCCAATATGAGTGAAAAAACTCATCAAGTTATTATTAGAAACCGTAATCTTCTTTAGTCACCAATCACTGCATTACAGTGCCTGTTGTCCCCAGGAGCTGACTGGGCGAACGCGCAGAAGCGCCTCTCTTCGCCAGCACGTGGTCACTTCCGGTAGCCGGCAAGCTAGCCTCGACGCCAGCGAGCCGGGGACGCCGGAAACGCCGCGCAAGTCTAACTGGGAGGTGATCGAGCACTTCAACACTAGCGCTCCCCGCGGCAGACCGGCGCACTCATGCAGCCTGATAGCGGTAAGCACATGCACTTCGACGTTCGGTGAAACATTTGATTTGTTGGAAGTTATTTTGTTTTCAAAATTCTTCCGCCCGGCCTAATCTTATGAGGTTTTTCAAAATTTGAGATGGGATGCTAAGATTGAGATGGGAACTCCACAGTTCTAAATTGAATAAGTCTGCGTGTCCAGGAAAAGTGTCGTGTCATTCAGTCGAACCGTGCGACCTGTGCAGTGCAAATACCAAAAAACACACGGACAAAGCTCCAAGAGAGTGAGATGGAAGCCTTCGTTATCGCTCATTGAAAAATTATCTGTTGAATATCAAATTTTGACTGAATTCAAACGATATAGTTAGTTTGATCCACATCAGCATCAAAAGTTATCCAATATTCATATCAGCCGTATCGAAAAAAAAAATGAACTCATCATTTCCAGAATTTGAATCCATCAAATTTATCAACAGGTGGGTCATTTCGAAAGCAATTATATACTAACCAAGATAGTTTCGGAATCTAGACAGGTAGATTTCGATTGTAATTTGAATGAGAATCAAATGTCTTTTATCTTCTAACCTACATATTGCCTTCTAATCCAAACTGCATCCAATCTAAACAATTCGAACTTGCAGTCGATGGAAATGTAACTCCGACATTTTTTTCTCCTTCACACGAACTTTGTCATGGTTGGTGACCCTGCTGGGGTCACACATACACGTTCAGCAGGTGAGACTAGTGTTTACTCAAGTTGCACATTTCAGCTCTCAAAAACTTCTCCTTCAAAGGATTCTCGCGTGTGGCGTGTTCAACAATTCGAAGTCCCCGTGCTGACGTCATAAAAACCCTCTGTGTGAATATGTTTAATTTGGCCACGATCTATTTCACGACGTTGCCATAAGTTTCCTTTCAGACGGAATAATCCTGAACTTTCAAGTATTGGTAGACAACTTTCAATGCTGAGTTGATGAATAGGGCTTCGAAGTTTGACTGGCGTTGAAGCATATTCCTACATTCCACTTCTGTCTTTCAATGGTTTTCACTCTACCTGATATCATTCATCTCAATATATGTATGCATGAAGGTATAAACATATAATAATACGAAACTTTCAATACATATATGAAACATAGGGTAATAATTTTGAAGAAATTATCAACTGCATGGAAATCATACAAAAAAACGTAACAAATGTAATTTCGAGAAGAAAAATGGAAAAAATTATGGAAAAATTGGGAAGAGAATGATTGAAAACATTTGAATAGTTCCCACAGAAATGTGAACAAATTTGCAACTTGAATTTGAGTTAATTTCCGAAAAATGGGAATATGTTCATTGGAAATGCGAAAAAAGATCGTCGATTGATTTGAGACAATTTTCATCAAAAATTTGATACAATCATCAAATTCAAAATATCATGATGATGAGAGATATGTTGACAAAATTTTCAACTCTTCCGACGCATTGTCTTGGATCCTTAACGCGACTATCACTTGAACAACGTCCTGGGCCTAGCTAGCTCCAACAGCTGATGCTACAGCAGGTGATTGGTGGACTCATTCACTGGAGGAAATGAGTGAGTACTATGACGACATAAGATAATAGCGGAGAAAGTCACTGTCTCTTAGACTTCAGAGAAGTGTTATCCTCCATAGCTCATCTCATGAGCAGTGCAAGAATTTTGTGCCAACAACATTTGAAATACAGAAGGACTGGATATGTTGCCATCGAATTAATCTCTTCTATAGTAATTTGAAACCAATGAATCAATCTAGAACGTTATTCTGAATTGCAGTCGATGCGTCATGCTGTAACTTCCGGTTCCAGGTGGGCGTGACCCGAGACGCGAGCATCAAGGAGGAAGAGGAGGAGGATGAGGAGGAGGAAGAGTGCGGCCCCTCAGTACGTCTCACGCCCAGCGGATCGCAGCCCCAGGTGCAGGGTGACGTGGAGTCCATCTTGCTGATGACGTCACGGCAGACGGACAGCTCGTCCGTGTGGTGCCTCTTGTCGCGCCTGTTACACCGGCTCTGTCGGTCGCATCGTTTCAAGAATCTACAGGTACGACCACTGAATAAATCTGCATTGACATTGAGGCATGACATCTGATCTTTTCAAAAGTTACATACCTAATAGAAAACAATTTACAGTAGTATTGGTTTTGTCAGAGCGTATAGTATATGGCGTGCCACAAGGCACAGTACTAGGTTACGTTCTATTCTTATATTTGTGTGTACCATCCAACTGATTCATTTTTCTGACGATTCTACTCTAACATTTGAAAGTAATTCATGGAGAACTATATTTCAAATAGCTATTCATATTCAATTGACTTGATAAGGATCTACTTTCTCTTCATACTGGAAGAACAAAATTCATACATTTTACTATAGATGAATGTCCTAATCAAGATCAATATTTCCACTGATTGGATGCATTTGAATCTGTTCGCATATACACTTTGCAAAACCAATTGGTCCCAATATTCAATAAAATGTATACTTTTATTGCGTTTTCTTTGTTATTTGTCATCCGATTGTCGTGAAAGTCACTGAAAATATCCGTGATTATGTTTATCATATTCAGTGGAAATTTTGAAGTTTTTGAAAATTGTCCACATTTCAAGTATTTTCCATCCGTGTTATTCTTACGAGGATTTCTCAAACTATCCGAATTTTTTCCGGAAAAATCTTCCGACCGATTTCACCGAGACACACAAATATGTGTAGAAAGAGTTTTAAGTCAATTTTTTCCTGACCTGTGTGCCGCGCACAAAATAACAAAAAAAAAAAAAAAAAACCGAGCCCATTTTTTTCGGTATGTGAAATAGAATCTTCGCTATACGCTCATCTAACCAGTATTGTGGTGCCATGCACGTACAGGTAGAGATGCTGTACCAGCGGTACTTTCTGCGCATGAACCAGTCGAACATGACCCACCTGCTCGGCCTGCTGTTGGCTCTCTGCTCGGTGCTCGGCGTCATGCGATTGGTCCACACGATGACCTCCGACCTCGACGACGACCACACGGCCCTGATCGTCACCGGGTTCACGCTCACCTCGTGTGTCGCCATCTATGCGGGTGAGTCGTGAACTGTATACCTCCATGACGTGTATCCAACCAGAGCATGATTCACACTCCGAATTTTTGGGGCGCCTGAAGAGCGTATATCGGAATAAAGTCGATACGGTTGTGTGACATCAATTTGTGTGTCCAACCCTAACCACATTTTACAACCATCCATTGAAAAGTATCCCCAAGCCCATGTCACACGATCGAGACGACTTTATTCCGGTATACGCTCTTCAGCACCCCCTGATTTTCTATCGTGACTAGTTTTCCTGATTTACGTACTTTTTCGTACCCTCCGGTCCTTTGAATCAAGAGAATTTGCTACTTTCATCACCTTGCCTCATTGACGTCACAAAACATAATATCCAATCAAGTGGGTGGGCTAGCTGTTATTGTACATGTGTATATATATATATATATATATATATATATATATATATATATATATATATATATATATATATATATATATATATATATATATATATATATATATATATATATATATATATATATATATATATATATATATATATATATATATATAAATATATATAAATATATATATATATATATATATATATATATATATATATATATATATATATATATATATATATATATATATATATATATATATATATATATATATATATATATATATATATATATATATATATATATATATATATATACATATATATAAATATATAAATATATATATATATATATATATATATATATATATATATATATATGTATATATATATATATATATATATATATATATATATATATACATATATATATATATATATATATATATATATATATATATATATATATATATATATATATATTTATATATATATATATATATATATATATATATATATATATATATATATATATATATATATATATATATATATATGTATATATATATATATATATACATATATTTATATATATATATATATATATATATATATATATATATATATATATATATATATATATATATATATATACATATACATATACATATATATACATATATATATACATATATATATACATATATATATATATATATATATATATATATATATATATATATATATATATATATATATATATATATATTGAACGTCATGAATAATGACGTCAGACGTCTGAAATCGATATCATGAGTGGACTATATTGAAATTTGTGAATAACAAGAGTGCTCATCAGACTTACAATGAGTAGCGTCGTCGTAGAATCCTCCAGACGTTGGATCCCCACAGCATGTTTATGTCGACACTCGGTGCGGTAAGGGGTAAAGCAAGGGAAAAGAATTCCGTCGCGACGACCAGGAGACCAGGAAAATGAAGGCATTCATAATTGAATGCTGCATTAATCACTGCGAGTGAATAATGATTAAAAAGCGAAAACTCAACAATATAATTTAAACTAGACACTAACCAACAAACGAGACCCAACTTGTATGAACACGAGAAAGAACTATACTTTGCGACATACAGCGAGAACAACTTACTCAGACGAGGATGTACGATTGTGTGGATTGAGAATCAGAGAATAACTTATAGAATAACCATCGTGACGAGATCAGCCGCGAAACCACCTCGTCTGTTCGACAATCAGAGAACAACTGAACTTAAAACGGTGCGCTCTCCGATGCCCCTGTCTCGGATGCCCCTGTACCAGATTTTGTCCTCGATCCCCCTGTAGATGGCAGGCCAGGTTACACTAGCTTCACAGGGCTATCGAAGACCGTTGAATAGAAGGGTTTACACTAATTAATGCGGACACTCAATCGTCTCCGATGGCCCTGTCTTGGATTCCCCTGGCCCTCTGGTTATATAACTCACCCTCACCGCCGTTGCTACACGATGTAGAGTATCCAATATTAGCGCGAAAATTTTGAATGTGTTGACAATAATTCAAAATACCGGTATATTTGAGTAACAATTTGGGTAACTCATGTCTATTGAATCACTGCCACAAATACGTGTTGTTTGAACATAAATTGAATTATATACTTTAATTAATAATGCACCTTGGGTGCATTACTTAAGAATGGTTCTTTTAAGAATAAAAGACGGAATTATTCTTCCCCCACATCAATATTAGCTCATTACCAAGAAATTAGTTATTTAAACTTTATAATAATAATTATTTGCTTGTTATTAACAATAATAAAGCTGTGGAAGTACGTGATGAGGTGCGAGGTTAGATTGTCACTGACACTAAAAGTAGCACTGTATTAATTTGACTAGATATTTATTTACACTGATGAATAGAATACATGAATGTGAATCGGGACATCTGACTGTCTCAATGAAGTGTGATGTTCACATGATGACTGTCAACTGGCAACTCACTTACAGGTTGCCTTCCTGGTCTTTATATACTAGATTCATGAGTAGAAGATTCTAGACTCATGAGTAGAAGATTCTAGATTCATGATGATTGATGGAGAGTCCCTTGCAGGATTTCCCTGTCTGACTTATGCTAGAAATTTCCCCTGAGTGATCAACCTCAGGAATTCCCTACATGACCCCCTCCCCAGTGTCCCGAAAATTGTGAGGGTCACGAGAGGATCATGAAGTCAGCCGTGCTGGTAGCAAACCGGTCGTCCGGACCGATTCGTAAGAGATGGAGGTAATGGCAGGAGGTTGGTCGGCAGGCATTGTAATAGTGCCCGGTTTAGGTGCCGATGAGCAAGCGCGGACTGCGTCATGGCGCACGGATATGTGCGGACATGTCGTGATGTCTTTGTCGTTGTTGACGCTGCTGTTGCAGGTTGACCCTGGTGCAGTGGACCCCCACTGTGGGAATTGATGATGAGGTGCGAGGTTGGTAGGCAGGCATTGAAATTGTGCCCGGTTCAGGTGCTGATGAGCGAGCGCGGACAGCGTCATGGCGTACGGATACTTGCGGACATGTCGTGACCGACGAGCACTGTAGTGTGTTGAGCACTGAGTCGTGGCCGATGGGCACTATGTGTTGAGCGCAGTCGTGGCCGAGAGGCACTATGGTTGAGCGCAGTCGTGGCCGACGGGCGCTATGGTTGAGCGCAGTCGTGGCCGATGGGCGCTATGGTTGAGCGCAGTCGTGGCCGATGGGCGCTATGGTTGAGCGCAGTCGTGGCTGATGGGCGCTATGTGTTGAGCGCAGTCGTGGCCAATGGGTGCTATGGTTGAGCACTGAGTCGTGGCCGATGGGCGCTATGTGTTGAGCGCAGTCGTGGCCGACGGGCGCTATGGTTGAGCACTGAGTCGTGGCCGATGGGCGCTATGTGTTGAGCGCAGTCGTGGCCGAGGGGCACTATGGTTGAGCGCAGTCGTGGCCGATGGGCGCTATGGTTGAGCGCAGTCGTGGCCGATGGGCGCTATGGTTGAGCGCAGTCGTGGCCGATGGGCGCTATGGTTGAGCGCAGTCGTGGCCGATGGGCGCTATGGTTGAGTGCAGTCGTGGCTGACGGGCGCTATGGTTGAGCGCAGTCGTGGCCGATGGGCGCTATGGTTGAGCGCAGTCGTGGCCGATGGGCGCTATGGTTGAGCGCAGTCGTGGCCGATGGGCGCTATGGTTGAGCGCAGTCGTGGCCGATGGGCGCTATGGTTGAGCGCAGTCGTGGCCGATGGGCGCTATGGTTGAGTGCAGTCGTGGCTGACGGGCGCTATGGTTGAGCGCAGTCGTGGCCGATGGGCGCTATGGTTGAGCGCAGTCGTGGCCGATGGGCGCTATGGTTGAGCGCAGTCGTGGCCGATGGGCGCTATGGTTGAGCGCAGTCGTGGCCGATGGGCGCTATGGTTGAGCGCAGTCGTGGCCGATGGGCGCTATGGTTTAGTGCCGAGTCGTGGAAGACTAGCGCTGTAGTGTTGTGAGCACTCAGTAGTGGCACATGAGTGCTGTGTGTTGACTGCGGTGGTGAGTTGCCAGTTGCCAACACTGTGAGTGAGTGTTGGTAACAGTTGCTGGTTGATTTGTTACGCAGGTGATGAATGTATGAATGATTCAGAACACTCGCACTTATCACTCGTTTCCTTGTTCACTTGTTTGATCACGTCGGGGTCACCACTATGGAAGTATGTGATGAGGTTGCAGGGTTAAATTATCACTGACATTAAAAGTAGCACTGTATTAATTTGAATAGATATTTATTTACACTGATGAATAGAATACATGAATGTGAATCGGGACATCTGACTGTCCCAATGAAGTGTGATGTTCACATGATGACTGTCAACTGGCAACTCACTTGCAGGTTGCCTTCCTGGTCTTTATATACTAGATTCATGAGTAGAAGATTCTGGACTCATGAGTAGAAGATTCTAGATTCATGATGATTGATGGAGAGTCCCTTGCAGGATTTCCCTGTCTGACTTATGCTAGGAATTTCCCCTGAGTGATCAACCTCAGGAATTCCCTACAAAGCTATTATTTAAACTTTTCCACTTTTTTTTTTATTCACTTTCATGACTTGATGATTGATCGGTATACCAATAATTCATATCACAACAAAATGTATCTGTCTCGGTTATTTGATGGAAATGAGTTACAGTTAGTTTATAGTACAAACATTTCACATTTTTGCGCCATTATTCTGTATCAACATCGTGTAGCAAGGTGTTTGACTGGGCCTGTGAGGGGGGAGGGGGGGATCGGGGACGACTTATAGTGAATTCTTCTATTCAATGACCAACACTCTAGCCCGCTCCTTTCACGGTGTCTTATCTACCCCTGTGAAGCTAGTGTAACCCGGCCTGCCATCTGCAGGGGCATTGGAGACGTCACCCTTAAAACAGATAGTACGCAAAACTACCCCGTGGACTAGAGCATTCCATAGAGATTTCATGTACGAAACAAGTTTGAGTTAAAGGTCAAAGTGACAACGAACGAGTAAGTGGAAATACTCAATGATATATATATATATATATATATATATATATATATATATATATATATATATATATATATATATATATATATATCAAGTCTCATTAGATCTATAGGTGACCGATTAATAAGCAACACCCATTACCAGTCGTCGAATGAACTGTAACAACTAGAGTTTATTTTCGATGCATTGATGATGCAGTAATTGCTTTTCAAGTTCTGTGCTTTCTGCATTAACATGAGGGTACATGAGGGCACATAAGGGCACATAAGGGCATATGAGGGCATATGAAGGTAGTGGCATAGATGAAAGTTGACAGTTACTAAAATTGTTTTGCTAACTTGCAGTTGTTTTCATTAGCGTTGAATCTACTTTCACGGAACTGTTTCATGCCGAAAGACGCCATCTTATTTCGGTGGCGTTCTGGATTGTAATGTTTAAGCCCACCTCAAGAGCAGTGCTGGGATTTTATGCTGACAACAATGAAAATTCGCAAATAGGCCAACTGGACATATTGCTATGATACTTGGCTCTACTAGTAGATCCCAATCAAAGTCCTTATAGTCTCTTGAAGTTAAGCTGGGCCTTGAGCGTTATTCAAGTGTCAATCGCGGTAAGGGTTCTGGATTGAAGTGGGCTAGAAGATCGAGAATATCAGTCCGAAATTTTGTCAAACGACAAGTAAAAAATAGGAGTGGATCTTGCCAAATGCTATATTTCAACTGTAGGGTATATCAATCGTAGAAATATAGAATTATTACACTTATTTTATTAATAAAGAACTCATTCGATCGGAACCGACGGTTGACCGGGACGCGTCGTGTAAACACCGACTCGTGATTGTCTTCATTGAACCGACGCCTGATTTCCCTCCGCGCACAATTCCAAGAACTAATATTCCACTCTCATCTCTCGCAATCCGCTGTGTTTGATCAACTCAGTCCCGAGTGTATTAACATTGGACTTATCTTCTAAGCCCGAGTTACATGCGCCACTTTTGATTTTGTCAAGACGTTCTTTGAAGCAAACACATATAGTTAAACGAGTAGACAACTGGGACCTCACTCCTGTATCAAATCATGAAAATAATATTTTATTCATTCATTTATATTGGGTTTAACGTTGCACTCTACTGGTGACTACGATCTCTATTGGCGTCGATGAATGATATATGAGATGATGGGATGATGGGATGATGGTGTGATGAGATGAAATATTATACTATCAGGTGTTTTTGGAGTGGGGAGGAGTTGGTTGTAGCCTGTTGTTGAGGAACTATCCAAGTATTGACCTGAACGACAGAGGGAAACCACAAAAAAACTCTGTCAGAATGGTCGACCCTGGCGGGAATCAAACCCCGCTATTCTGAATGACGGTTCAGTGTATTACCACTGGGCCACACGTCTCAGTTATATTGATAATATAAATGAGAAGAAGATACTTCAATTGTGAAGTTGAAACGGGGATGATTAACAATTATACAAAGTGACAACTACAAAAAAATGGGATATTCAGCATGTGAAGCTGACAATTCACATTAGCTGCTCTGCCATGAACCCAGACTGACGTAAATTAGCTAAACCTAGTCTTATAGTGGAGTTCAACTTCAAAGTGCCTTGAACTAGCTGTTGGTGAAAGTCAAAGAAGTTTTTTCAGTTCCATCTTTTCATTACGACTGACCACGGATTCACTACTCAGCTTGTCAAGTCCAGGTTTAGCCCTGATTCAAGTTGATCTGGGTTTATCTGGATACAGGAATGCACCCTCTCGAGCGAAATCTCGCCGAGATCAGGTCTCGAACACATATTTCACGATCATTCCCTGATTCATTCGATAGCATTCATTGACTAGGTTGAATGGAATCAACCAATCAATGAGCACCTCGTTATACGTCACTGTGTCAGGTCAGGAACCGATTGGCTAGATGCATTCGGGTATGTTCGGTCGTACTTCGTTCTTGTCGGGATGTATCAGGTCGAGGTCTCGTTGGCTCAGTGGTTTTAGCCATCTAGATTCGTATACTAATGGCTCGTATTTCCGTGGAACAAAACTTAATGCGTGTCATTTATTTATTTTAATTCGAGTGCTTGTGTAGTGAGATTATTGAATGAGTAATTCTTCTTTTCACAAACGAATACCGTAGTAGTCTCAACCAGCTCATTCCACAGGTCTAGTTGCGCGACCGGCCTGTTGCATGATTCATTTCATTTCATTCATTCTCTTCCAAATAATATATTACAAAACATGTTGAAGCAATATAAAAAATGTAATATATATGGAAAGTATACTTGTAAAATACAGTATAAAATGTGAGATACAGAAAATGACTATATCACATTTTATTCATGCAATTGCATGGTAGAAACAAACTCAAGAATAACATATATTATATGATATATGCAGAAATTGCGTATAAGATGAAAAAAGTCAACATGGGTATCATAAAAAGCAGACTGTCTCTCAATCATTCGACAACCACTCGCAGATCACTCGGGAGGTTGCAAGCAATAAAATATAATTCGATGTTGAAAAACATTTTTTAATAGGGAAGACTTTGATTGTTGATTTGAATCCAGTTGAAAGAGCATGGGACTCGATTTGAAGAAATATATTTTTTTTTGTGATAGCTTTTGAATGGTATGAGCTATCAAAATTCTGATGAGAGGGTAACCCAGATACTTTTGATACCTTCATGCTGGTATATAATATATCTACTTAACTCGTGTCGCTTGATTGTCAAGAGTATACGGCTGAAAAATGCGTTTCTTTATTTGTCTTCATTTGTCTTTATAGGCACACGCATGAAACTTATGCGATATGAGTTGAATAGTCATAACTTATACCATCTTGAAGGTATTAAAAGTATCCGTATTTCTTCATCATCAGAATTTTGATATCTCATACCATTCAAAAGCTATCAGAATAAAACGGATATTTCTCTATATTTCTCATGCTCTTTCAACTGGTGATTGACTTGATGCAGAAAAGTAAACGAATGTCAAATGCATAATACTGTTTAGTCCTCAAGACCCTTACCGCGACTGCACTCAAAATGACGTCCTAGGCTCAGCTAGCTCCAAGTTTCTATTCACTATATAGTAAAGCCAAGTACCACAGCAACATGTCCGGTCCAGTATTTGTGTATTTCCATTGTTGTTGGCACCAAATCCCAGCCCTGCTCTTGAGGTGGGCTACAAAATGGGTCACATTTTTGCGTTCAAAGAGACCGAGACTCCGTTATTATCTCGTTCTGTCATGGTATTCAGCTCTCCTAAAGAACAGTAGTCCTCAGTCTCTTGGAGCTTGCTGGACCTATATAGGACATTATTCCAAGTGTCAGTCGCGGTTAGGGTTCACTAATTTAATTTCTTGGTTCGGCCCCTGCATATCAACATACCATCTCATCTGCAGGGGAAAAATATGATGATCATTGAATTAATTTATGGGCTTCTGTCGGATAACAAATGACAAACAATAGTTACCATAGCAATACAGCGAGCTGGTGAACTACCTTAATATTCTGATAGATCAATTCCAACTGGTAGACATTGTTGTCTATCTCTTCCAACAATGGGTGTCGTCACTTGAAAAGAAGCATATTGAATAATTTCTGTATCATTGTATTTTAAAATATCAAATGGATGGTATTGTCGTTAATATCGCACCGCGTGAATCAGATCAGATCAGGCCCAATGATTAGTGACAGAATGATTCAAATGGCACGCGGAAGATTAAATATCGCAGAGATTTGCATTTCAGGACGAACAGAAGCATCTTATTATTCCATTCTTTTCATCTATTCGATATTATTATTCCCAATACAATATGAATCAAGCATATCATAATTATAGTCATAAACATACATGAACAATACGTTTCATAAATGGTTCGCAAAAAAGTTATCAATTTGGAATGTACATAGTAATTGGTGCGATGATTAGTAAAGTGAAAAAGGAATCAATATGGAAAATATTGTGAAACCAGATAAGCCAAGGCTTTGTGAGAAAGAAGCCATCGGAAAAATAATAATATATCGATTACTGCAGGGTGGGTTACATGTAATTATTTCTCAAGTTCGAATAATAGTGAAAGTATCACTTGAAAAATAATAATGATACTAGTTCCTGAGCAAAAAATGGTCCATGTGTAATACTTATTAATTTGAACAAATCGTGAGCATTGAACAGCATAAGCCTCTGCGATTACAATGAGATTAATTGGATGAGCGATAGCGAAGACTTCTATCCTCCTTTACAAAAGCTTTGAAGCTTTGTGTTTTTCATTTTATTATTATTTGGTTTGTTTGTGGGCACTGCACACGGGTCGCACGGCTTTACTGATCAACATGAAACTATTTTGTACACGCAGACTTATCCAACTTAGAACTGTATAGTTTTGGGGTCAAATCAGTGGAACCATTATTGAGAAACACCAATTCAAAGTTTCTAAAATCCTCCCAATATTGAGCTGGACGGGAAAATGTGAGAAATTAAATCTCTCCAAAAAGATTCAAATTTTTACTGAATTGACGACTAGAAATTGACCCTCCCATAAACGTCTCAAGACAGAACATCCAATCAAATGGCCTTTGTTATGTGGGAAATTTCATTTTGACCCATCAGAGTATCTCTAAATTCCCACATGAAGTATAGATCAAGGTGGTCCTCGCGATTAGCCATGCCTATCATTAGTGGTCAATTCACTTACTATTCAGACACATGAATAATACACACCAGGAGGCTTATTATGTAACTTTTGGTTCATTTTGCGAGTTGTGTTTTCAACTAGCAGCGACTTGATTTCATAACACTGCGATGTGTTTTGAATCTAAACACTAATTCTTTAAGCCCCAGTGAAACGGGACTTGTCGATTGAACACGGGTGAAGCTAGCTTTCCATGAAAAAAATTTCTGCGAAACTTTGCGTGAGAAATTCGCATAGCTGTTTCCATGATGTGCGAAATAACTTTGCAATTCTAGCGCATCCTAGTGATTTCATTTTGAACTGAGTAGCACTCGATGTGCCGTGAACGGAAGTGGACACTAGCGATTGCGCAATAGCGATTTTCGTTGCTAATTTTATTCGCACCGAAAAGTTGAGAAAAAGTTGAAAAGTTGAGTTTGGCCCAACTTGTCTTGGCCGCCATCTTGCGAAATTCCAACATGGACTCCTAGTGGTTTTCGGGCCTGTGATTGGCTATCGACTGATGTTTTTTCGTTTCGTTTCGTTTCGTTTCGCTTCGCAAACATGTTTATGGAAAGGAAGCTTTATAGGATAATTTCAACTCTGAGTGCAATATATCAAAAGAAGATCGATACTATTCGAGAGGAACAGCTGACATCGTCTATTAGCCAATCACGAGCTTACAAGAGTACCGCGAAGATATTTGATCACATTATAGAAACGTCAAAATACTTGATGCAAGCGATTTTGGTTATCTTGATTATCTTGGTTTTGGTTATTTTGGTTATTTTGGTTATACCAGTTGAGGTGATATTTTAGTTAGTAGAGCTAGGTATAGTGGTACCAAGATGCATAGAGGGTTTGTTTGCCCGTGCCGCAAACAAACCCTCTATGCATCTTGAGTGGTACTCACTACTTATTTATTGTTATTCTCAAAGCAGAATTCATATTATTCAAGTAGGTCACATTCATTTTATATAACTAGTCAAACGCGAAATATGCGTTGTAAGATGAGCGAGATATCTGAATAAGGTATAATAACAGTCCTACATTTGCTACTTTATCGACTCTGGTATTCTACACACCTTGATATCTGAATAAGCTATAAAAGTTGTCAAAGTAGTTCTACTCTTGCCACTTCATTGACTCTGGTATTCTACACACCATGACGCATATAAAAAATACTTAATTGTTGGTCAACTCTTGAATCTAGAAAGCAGTGAATCTCGACAACTTAATTGTCACAATTTTTATGATATATTTCATGAATTTTATCAGTCATTTTATTTTTTTTCTTCAAAACGACTGATCAGAATCGCTCACAAAATCGCAAAAATGTGTAAAATCTATGTATACACATTCAAAGAAAATTTCATCCCATTTGGAGAGATTTTATTTTTCAACATTTTCCGCCCAGCCAAATCTCATGGGGTTTTTAGAAACTTTGAGATGATTTTTCTCAAAATTGGTCCGACCGATTCATTCCAAAAACTATACAGTTCTAAGTTGGATGAGTTTGCGTGTACAAAAAAAGTGTCATGTTGATCAGTCAACCCTTGCGACCTGTGGAGTGCTTACAAAAAAAAAAAAACACACACACAGACAAAGCCCTATAAGAGTGGGATGGAGACTTCGCTACGCTCATCAATAATGCGATTCATACCACTGGTCAAACGCGAAATATGCGTTGTAAGATGAGCGAGATATCTCAATAAGGTATAAAAGTCCTTAAAGTAGTTCTACCCTTGCTACTTTATCAACTCTGGTATTCTACACACCTTGATATCTGAATAAGCTATTAAAGTCGTTAAAGTAGTTCTACTCTTGCCACTTCATTGACTCTGGTGTTCTACACACCTTGACGCATAAAAAAAATACTTCATTGTTGGTCAACTCTTGAATCTAGAAAGCAGTGAATCTCGACAACTTAATTCTGTCACAACTTTTATGATATATTGTATGAATATTATCAGTCATTTTATTTTTTTTCTTCAAAACAACTGATCAGAATTGCTCAAATAATCGTAATAATGTGTAAAATCCATGTATACACATTTAGAGAGAATTTCATTCCATTTGGAGAGATTTTATTTTTCAACATTTTCTGCCCGGCCAAATCTTATGGGGTTTTTAGAAACTTTGAGATGATGATTCTCAAAATCGGTCCGACCGATTCATCCCAAAAACTATACAGTTCTAAGTTGGATGAGTTTGCGTGTACAAAAAAAGTTTCATGTTGATCAGTCAACCCTTGCGACCTGTGGAGTTCTTACAAAAAAAAAAAAGAACACACAGACAAAGCCCTATAAGAGTGGGATGGAGACTTCGCTACGCTCATCAAAAATAATTGTATAAATGTGTTTTAGTTCAACAAATAGATACAGCAGAAAAATGTGGCCAAGATTCACGGCTTTCTAGATTCAATAATAACCGAATTAAATATATTCTATGGGTCAAGATAGAGTTTTCGATTATACTTTATGTAAGTATCTCGCTCATCTTACAACGCATATGCCGCGTTTGCCTAATGAAAATCAATTCAATTTGGAAGAAGAAATCGAAAGAGAAACTGGACCTCGTGAATCGGGCTCGTATTTCACTTCTCATCCAGTTTCTTACAGACCGTCATGTTGGTTTAACCAGTCTCAAGTGTATTAATATTGGTATTACATTATTCGTGTGACGAGTATTGATGGCTACGATCGACCGTCTCCCGTATCTTATAACGCTAGCGGTCGGCAGTGTCGACGCACTGGTTCAGTGGCGCAGTTGTTCGACGTTTGCTGAACTTAGAGAATACGAGAATGATTGTTTTCAGCTTTTGTTCTTTGCTTGAGAATGTTTGGTGAAGCGACGCGAAGTAAAACGTGATTAGTTTCATCATGATTTTCGCCACTGTTTATCGTTGAATAAAACTAGGGTGGAACAGATTCGCTTTCATTATTCCGCTCGAATATAATAATGAACAACACCGGCACAGGTGGCTGAGTGGTTGACGCACTTACTCCATGTGACCCGGAAGGCACTGGGCATGTCGGACCCAGTTCGATCCCCGCCACCGTCCATCTTTACAGGGGTTTTCGTGGTTTTCCTCTGTAGTCTAGGCTAATGCCAGGATGGTTCCCACAATATGGGCCACGACCGCTTCCTTTCCACCATCCTTCCCATTACCCATAAAAACCTCCATCTCATAATCCCATCATCTCATTAGTCATCCATCCGACGCCAATAGATCCTAGTAATCATTACGGTGCGTCATTAAACCTGATATATATATATATATATATATATATATATATATATATATATATATATATATATATATATATATATATATATATATAAATATATATATATATATATATATGTTGTGACGGATGTTCTCGCGGATTGAGTAGAATGTTGTACCGTGCTCTCGGGTTGACCGCGTATGCTCTTTAGAAGAGAACTGCTCCGTGTCCGAACTGCTCACGTGTCCGAACTCGTCGAACACTGCCTCAACAGCACGTACTTCACCTTCGAGGGCCAAATCTACAAGCAGGTCGTTGGAGCTCCGATGGGCTCCCCACTGTCTCCAGTGATAGCTAACATCTTCATGACTGACCTCGAGGAACGAGCTCTCGCGACCGCCGTGCTGAAACCCAGCCTATACCCTCGCTTCGTCGACGATACGTTCGTCATCTGGAGGCATGGCAGAGCCGAGCTGGAAAACTTCCTGATCCACCTCAATGGCATGCACGAGTCTATAAAGTTCACGATGGAAGTGGAAGACAACCAGAAGATCCCTTTCCTAGACGTGTTGGTACTGAAGAAGCCGAATGGACGTCTGGGCCACACAGTCTACAGAAAGCCGACGCACACCAACCGCTATCTCAACGCCAGGTCACACCACCACCCGGCCCAGCTCACGTCTGTCGCCAACACCTTGGCCTTTCGCTCCAAGAGACTGGCTGACACGGAACACATCAAGGAGGAAACCAAGACCTTACGAGATGCCCTTCTTGCAAATGGGTTCTCCAACTACACCATCTCACGTGCCTTCCAACGTAATGTCAACACGAACAAAGAAAACGAGGAAACAGAGAAACCACGAGCGACCGCATACCTGCCCTTCGTCAGAGGAACGACTGATAAAATAAGCCGAGTTCTCAAACAACACGACATCAAGACCATTTTCCGAGCGGACCGCAAAATCTCCTCGATGCTACGAAGCGTGAAAGATACCATCCTCAACGAGTCACACGGCATATACGAGGTGCCCTGCGGTTCCTGTGAACGCACGTACATCGGCAAAACCAACAGGAAAATCTCCGCCCGGCTAGACGAACACCGAGTGGCCATCAGCAGACAGGCCACCTCATCAACACTAGCCAAACACGTGATAGATGAAGGCCACTGGATTGACTTCGATAAAGCCAAGACTCTGGCTCGCATTGACCATGAGCTCCCGCGCATTTTCCGGGAGGCCATCGAAATTGAGAGGCGCAGCCACTGTCTGAACACTCGGGACGACGCCCGAAGACTCCCGGACACATGGAAACCAGCCCTGAACAACTGCCGAGTCGTACCTACATCTCCACCAACTAGGACACGAGACCAACAGCCAACAGCACGCACTGACAAGAGAAGGAAAGTCAGACCACCGGACGATGCCAGCAGCGCGACAAGGCCGACCACCAGGGCATCCACTCGCAACATGCTTGCATCTCAGCCAGACCGCATAGAGAATCCCACAGCGAGCAGCGGAACCAGGAACGGAGCACTGACCAAGGCGGCCACGCGGACCGCAGGGCAAACGGTCCAGTGCGCACCGTGATTGGACGGACACCAGAGCCAATCACAGACGACCCTTTTCCATAAAGGGTATATAAACACCGGCCGATGAGCTTCAAGCAACATGTCCGGACGCGGCAAAGGAGGCAAGGTGAAGGGAAAATCCAAATCTCGTTCGTCTCGTGCCGGACTTCAGTTCCCCGTCGGACGTATCCACCGTCTGCTTCGCAAGGGCAACTACGCCGAACGCGTCGGTGCCGGCGAGCCCGTCTACCTGGCTGCCGTCATGGAGTAAAAGATCCACAAAGGACACCCAAAAGATCCATAAAGGACACCCAAAAGATCCATAATGGACACCCAAAAGATCCATAAAGGACACCCAAAAGATCCATAAAGGACAAAAACACAATCAAAATCAGCAACCCAGCAGTATGGCCTGCAAAAGTCAAGGAAACAACCAAAAGTCAATCTTAAGACAAAATCCGAAAGACTAACAATCAGTAGTGGGCAGAAGCCCGGAACTGAGAAGCAAAATTAAGGAGTGCAATAATTGCCTCAGCCAAAGATATCGCCGCCGCTTCGAGTCATTCGATCTACGCACGCCGAAGACTACGGATCCCCTGAAGATGGCAAGTCACATCTTGCCGAAACGTTGGAGAGACAAAGGATCTTTTAAGATTCAGCAGTTCTCTTCTAAAGAGCATACGCGGTCAACCCGAGAGCACGGTACAACATATATATATATATATATATATATATATATATATATATATATATATATATATATATATATATATATATATATATATATATATATATATATATATATATATATATTTATGTATATATATATATATATATATATATATATATATATATATATATATATATATATATATATATATATATATATATATATATATATATATATTTATATATTCATATATATATATATATATATATATATATATATATATATATATATAGAGAGAGAGAGAGAGAGAGAGAGAGAGAGAGAGAGAGAGAGAGAGAAAGAGAGAGAGAGAGAGAGAGAGAGAGAGAGAGAGAGAGAGAGAGAGAGAGAGAGAGAAAGAGAGAGAGAGAGAGAGAGAGAGAGAGAGAGAGAGTGAGTCGATGGTGATGGAAAGAGAACAGTCAAAGAAATGTCAGATCAAGATCCAAGACGGGGAATTTCGGGAGAAAGAAGAATTCAAATATCTGGGAAGTATTTTGACAACGGATGGTAAAGTGGAGAAAGAGATAGAGGATAGGTTACGGAACGCGGAGAGTTTCTACCAGAGCGTTAGAAAATTGTTGTGGAACGAGGAAATACCGAGGAAATGTAAGTTATTGCTATACAGGACATATTATTTGCCAATATTGAAGTATGCAGCAGTAACCTGGCCAATGGGGGGAAAAGAGGAAGGAAAGCTGCAAGCCCCTGAGATGACATTTCTGAGAAGTGTGGCAGGAGTGACAAAAATGGATAAAATGAGGAGCGATAAGATCAGGAGAGAGTTGGGAGCTGAGACCCTGAGTTTTGTATTGGCCAGGGAAAGGCTCCGCTGGTTCGGACACATGATGCGAATGGAAATGGAGAGAATACCAAGGAGAGAGTATGAAGGAGCCAAGGTACAAGGTATGAAGAAGGCGGAAAGACTGAGGACGAAGTGGATAAATGGAGTGGTAGAGGCCGTGGAACAGAGAGGGGAATGTTGGGAGACGATTGTAGAAGAAAAGAGGTGGGAAGATAGAGAAAGGTGGAAGGAGTTGGTCAGAAGACAGGAAGAAGGAGAAGAAGGAGATGAAGAGGGGGGAGTGTCAGACCTGGCAAGTCGACTCCGAGACACCCAGCTGCCCTAGTGATGTGGTGGGACAACCCACCCCCGACCCAATCCAGTTTGGAACCGGAGGCCAGATAATTATTATATATATATATATATATATATATATATATATATATATATATATATATATATATATATATATATATATATATATATATATATATATATATATATATATATATCGCAGAAACGGTTTTTACTCATAATGTGTTCCAGACATTCGGAAACTGCAAGACTTTCATCTGCGGCGAAAGTTATGGTCACCGACAGTGCTGCCCTGGTGTTGAAGTTCATTGGTTTTGAATAATTAAAATGGGGTGTTAAGATCGCCCTTGTGGTGCTCCGTCCAAACGATCCTACTTTTCATCCTTAGCCTTAATTGGGGAACAATGATTTTGTATCAAGTTTCTATGTTATTAAAAAAAAAATATATATATATATATTTAATCTTATATTTAATATTAAATCCCCATAAGAATAACCCGGAGGAAAATACTTGAAAAATCAAAATTTTTCAAGACCTCTCAAATTTTCGCCGAATATGAAGGAAACTATTAAGCACATTTTGAGAGATTTTTCGCATCAATCGGATGAGAAATAACGAAGAAAACGCATTTATGAAGCATTTTCCCATCAATTTAGGCTATTACGGGAACCAATTAAATCTATAGCAACAAGTGTCACTAATTAATTCAAAACGATTGAAATGAATGAAGAAGAAGGCCGTGACATAACTGATTCTCGTGAGGGTTTTGAACGTTTGGAGTGATCCAAGGTCTGTAGATGTAGATTGGGTTGACAAATTATTTTTCATTCTAGATTTCTATACCCCTAAGCTCGTCTAACAACGCGCATCCCGCGTTTTCCTAGTTATAAATGAAGGGGGGGGGGGGGGGGGGGAGGACAGCCCAGTGATCATTCATCGTATTTGAACCCATATCAGTCATGTATTTTGTCAAAGAATGTATTTGATTCTAGTCACGTTTTTAATGAAAACATTTTTGGTGAAATATATTTCGAATTTTGGTTGGAGATTCTTGTATTTTGTTGTTAAAACTTGTGTAGGCCTGAATAATCTTGTTTTTGAATCAATTCGTTGAATTTTCCGAAGTTTTCAAAATAGTCTTTCACATTTGAGAAAAATACTGTCAGTTTTTAAAAAATTGTTGATACTTTCAACAACCTTCAGCATTGTTTCACAACTGGTATTCCCATGTTGAATGTGAACAATTTGCTATCATTAATACAGATAATCTGAAATTAGGTCTCTGTTCATATTGTGGGTATACCTCTGAGACGTAGAACATGGAGTTGTATTTTCCGAATCCATGCGTAAAATCATTGTTATAGGATTAAATATATGGGTATATATATATATATATATATATATATATATATATATATATATATATATATATATATATATATATATATATATATATATATATATATATATATATATATATATATATATATATATATATATATATATATATATATATATATATATATATATGTATATATATATATATATATATATATATATATATACATATATATATATATATATTTTCATATATATATATATATATATATATATATATATATATATATATATATATATATATATATATATATATATATACATATATATATATATATATATATATATATATATATATATATATATATATATATATATATATATATATATCTCCATATATATAAATATATATATATATATATATATATATATATATATATATATATATATACATATATATATATATATTTATTATATATATACATATATATATATATATATATATATATATATATATATATATATATATATATATATATATATATATATATATATAAATATATATATAAATACATATATATTTAAATATATTTATATATATATATATATATATATATATATATATATATATATATATATATATATATATATATAAATACATATATATTTAAATATATATATATATATATAGATATATATATATATATATATATATATATATATATATATAAATATTTATATATATATATATATATATATATATATATATATATATATATATATATATATATATATATATATATATATATATATATATATAGAGTAAATAGGTACTAACATTATAGGAACCCACCCACAGCGTGACATTTTCAATGTCAACATAGCATATAAACAATCGCAGTGACTTTCCGGTAAAGGATTTTTAGGTGAGCGTAGCGAAGATTCCATTTAACATACCGGAAAAAATGGGCTTTTCTTCATGTTTTTTCTCTGTTTGTTTGTGATTTTGTGCGCGGTATACATGTCAGGAAAAATGACGGGATTGAAATAGCAGCGAATGGAATAACTGCACATGAGTGGTGTAACTTGGTCTTATCAGGAGTGAACGAAAAAGTATATTTGCTGTTATTCCAAGGAATAACAGAAAATGATTTTTTTACGATATTCCAGTGGAATAACAGCAAATATGAGTTCTGGCTGTTGTTCCAGAGAGATGTTCCGCATATGAATTCATTTGCCGTTATTCCATGGACTGACAGCAAATAGAATTTTCCAGAATACCTCACATATTCCTTTTACCGTTGTGAGGAGTAGAAGAAAAGTAGCTCACTTGATTCCTTCTTTAAATTTCCGGAAGTACGTCAAATAGATATTTGCTATTTTTCCAATTGGAATGACAGCAAGAGAAAGTTTGCCAATATTCCAGTTGAACAACAGCAAATTGACATCTGACGTTATTCCAGTTTCTCTGATTGAGAATTTGTATCGAGACCCGAAATTGTATTTGCTGTTATTCCAATTGGAATAACAGGAGAAGAAACTTTACCGTTACTCCAGTGTAAGAACAGCAAACTAACTTCTGCCATTATTCCAGTTTCAAAGAGTCAATATTTGTATTTGCTATTGTTCCGATTGGAATGATAGCGGAAGGAGCTTTGACATTATTCCAATGGAACAACAACAAACTAACTTTCGCCATGATTCCAGTATTAAAGAAGGTGATATTTGTATTTGTTGGTATTCCAATTGAAATGAGGCAGTTTCGTCACCTCATGAGCCACGCTCGGACTCTCAGGCCATCTCCTCCAGCCCGACTGCCTCATGCAAACACTGGTAGTTTCGTCACTTTATGAGCCACGCTCGGACTCTCAGGCCATCTCTCCCAGCCCGACTGCCTCATGCAAACACTGGCAGTTTTTCATCCCCTCATGAGCCACGCTTGGACTCCAAGGCCATCTCATTTATCTCGACTGCCGCATGCAAACACTGGCAGTTTCATCACCCCATGAGCCACGCTCGGACTCTCAGGCCATCTCCTCTAGCTCCACTGCCTCATACAAACACTGGTAGTTTTGTCAACTCATGAGCCACGCTTGGACTCTCAGGCCATCTCCCCTAGCTCGACTGCCTTATGCAAACAGTGGTAGTTTCATCACCTCATGAGCCACGTTAGGAATCTCAGGCCATCTCCCCTAGCCTGACTGCCTCATGCAAACACTAGCAGTTCCATCACCTCATGAGCCACATTAGGAATCTGAGGCCATCTCCCCGAGTCCGACTGCCTCATGCGGACACTGGCAGTTTCATCACCTCATGAGGCACATTAGAAATCTCAGGCAATATGCCCTAGCCTGACTGGCTCATGCGGACACTGGCAGTTTCAACACCTCAAGAGTCACGGTCGGACTCTTAGGCCATCTTCCCTTGACTGACTGCCTCATGCAAACACTAGCAGTTCCATCACCTAATGAGCCACGTTGGGAATCTCAGGCCATCTCCTCTATCTCGACTGCCTCATGCAAACACAGGCAGTTTCATCACCCCATGAGCCACGCTCGGACTCTCAGGCCATCTCCCCTAGCCCGACTGCCTCATGCAGACACTGGCAGTTTCATCCTCTCATGAGCCACTCTCGGAATCTCAGGCCATTTCTTCTAGCCCGACTGTCTCATGCATACACCGGTGAGTTCATCACCTCAAGAGCCATGTTCGGACTCTCAGACGATCTCTCCTAACCCGACTGCCTCACGCAAACACAGGCAGTTTCATCACCTCATGAGCCACGCTCGGACTCTCAGGCCATTTCCTCTAGCCCGACTGCCTCATGCAAACACAGGTAGTTTCGTCACCTCATAAGCCACGCTCGGACTCTCAGGTCATCTTCCCTAGCCCGACAACCTCATGCAAACACTGGCAGTTTCATCACCTCATGAGCCAAGCTTGGACTCCAAGGCCATCTCATCTATCTCGACTGCCGCATGCAAACACTGGCAGTTTCATCACCCCATGAGCCACGCTCGGACTCTCAGGCCATCTCCTCTAGCTCCACTGCCTCATACAAACACTGGTAGTTTCGTCTACTCATGAGCCACGCTTGGACTCTCAGGCCATCTCCCCTAGCACGACTGCCTTATGCAAACACTGGTAGTTTCATCACCTCATGAGCCACGTTAGGAATCTCAGGCCATCTCCCCTAGCCTGACTGCCTCATGCAAACACTAGCAGTTCCATCACCTCATGAGCCACGTTGGGAATCTGAGGCCATCTCCCCGAGTCCGACTGCCTCATGCGGACACTGGCAATTTCATCACCTCATGAGGCACGTCAGGAATCTCAGGCCATCTGCCCGAGCCTGACTGGCTCATGCGGACACTGGCAGTTCAATCACCTCAAGAGTCACGGTCGGACTCTTAGGCCATTTTCCCTTGACCGATTGCCTCATGCAAACACTAGCAGTTCCATCACCTAATGAGCCACGTTGGGAATCTCAGGCCATCTCCTCTATCTCGACTGCCTCATGGAAAGACTGGCAGTTTCGTCACCCCATGAGCCACGCTCGGACTCTCAGGCCATCTCCTCTAGCTCCACTGCCTCATACAAACACTGGTAGTTTCGTCTACTCATGAGCCACGCTTAGACTCTCAGTCCATCTCCTCTAGCCCGACTGCCTCATGCGAACACAGGCAGTTTCATCACCCCATGAGCCACGCTCGGACTCTCAGGCCATCTCCCTTAGCTCGACTGCCTCATGCAGACACTGGCAGTTCCATCCTCTCATGAGCCAATATCGGAATCTAAGGCCATATCTTCTAGCCCGACTGTCTCATGCATACAACGGCGAGTTCATCACCTCAAGAGCCATGTTCGGACTCTCAGACGATCTCTCCTAACCCGACTTCCTCACGCGAACACAGGCAATTTCATCACCTCATGAGCCACGCTCAAACTCTCAGGCCATCTCCTCTAGCCCAACTGCCTCATGCAAACACAGGCAGTTTCATCACCTCTTGAGTCACGCCAGGACTCTCAGGCCATCATCCCTAGCCCGACTGCCTCATGCAAACACTGGCAAATTCATCACCTCATAAGCCACACTTGGACTCTTATGTCATCTTCCCTAGCCCGACTGCCTCATGCAAACACAGGCAGTTTCATCACCTCATGAGCCACGCTTGGACTCTCAGGTCATCTTTCCTGGCCCGAATGCCTCATGCAAACACAGGCAGTTTCATCACCTCATGAGTTACGCTCGGACTCTCAGGCCATTTTTTCCAGCCTGACTGCCTCATGCAAACACTGGCAGTTTCATCACCTCATGACCCAAGCTTGGACTCTTAGGTCATCTTCCCTTGCCTGACTGCCTTATGCAAACACATGCAGTTTCATCACCTCTTGAGCCACGCTCGGACTCTCAGGCCATCTCCCCTAGCCCGACTGCCTTGTGCAAACACTGGCAGTCTCATCACCTTATAAGCCACGCTCGGACTCTCAGGTCATCTTCCCTAGCTCGACTGCCTTATGCAAACACTGGCAGTTTCATCACCTCATGAGCCACGCTCGGACTCTCAGGTCATCTTACCCAGCCCGACTGCCTGATGCAAACACTGGTAGTTTCATCACCTCATGAGCCACGCTCGGACTCTCAGGCCATTTCCTCTAGCCCGACTGCCTTGTGCAAACACTGGCAGTCTCATCACCTTATAAGCCACGCTCGGACTCTCAGGTCATCTTCCCTAGCTCGACTGCCTTATGCACACACTTGCAGTTTCATCAACTCATGAGACACGCTCGGACTCTCAGGCCATTTCCTCTAGCCCGACTACCTCATGCACACACTGGCAGTTTCATCACCTCATGAGCCACGCTCGGACTCTCGGGTCATCTTACCCAGCCCGACTGCCTGATGCAAACACTGGTAGTTTCATCACCTCATGAGCCACGCTCGGACTCTCGGGTCATCTTCCCCAGCTCGACTGCCTTATGCAAACACTGGCAGTTTCATCACCTCATGAGCCACGCTCGGACTCTCAGGTCATCTTACCCAGCCCGACTGCCTGATGCAAACACTGGTAGTTTCATCACCTCATGAGCCACGCTCGGACTCTCAGGCCATTTCCTCTAGCCCGACTGCCTTGTGCAAACACTGGCAGTCTCATCACCTTATAAGCCACGCTCGGACTCTCAGGTCATCTTCCCTAGCCCGATTACCTCATGCACACACTGGCAGTTTCATTACCTCATGAGCCACGCTTGGACTCTCAGGTCATCTTCCCTAGCTCGACTGCCTCATGCAAACACAGGCGGTTTCATCACCTCATGAGCCACGCTCGGACTCTCAGGCCATTTCCTCTAGCCCGACTGCCTCATGCAAACACAGGCAGTTTCATCACCTCATGAGCCACGCTCGAACTCTGAGGTCATCTTTCCTAGCCCGACTGCCTCATGCAAACACAGGCAGTTTCATCACCTCATGGGCCACGCTCGGACTCTCAGGCCATTTCCTCCAGCCCGACTACCTCATGCACACACTGGCAGTTTCATCACCTCATGAGCCACGCTTGGACTCTCAGGTAATCTTCCCTAGACCGACTGCCTCATGCATACACAGGCAGTTTCATCACCTCATGAGCCACGCTAGGACTCTCAAGCCATTTCCTCTAGCTCGACTGCCTCATGCAAACACAGGTAGTTTCGTCACCTCATAAGCCACGCTCGGACTCTCAGGTCATCTTCCCTAGCCCGACAACCTCATGCAAACACTGGCAGTTTCATCACCTCATGAGTCACGCTTGGACTCTCAGGTCATCTTCTCTAGCCCGACTGCCTCATGCAAACACTGGAAGTTTCATCACCTCATGAGCCTCGCTCGGACTCTGAGGCCATTTCCTCCAGTCCGACTACCTCATGCACACACTGGCAGTTTCATCACCTCATAAGCCACGCTTGGACTCTCAGGTCATCTCCCCTAGCCCGACTGCCTCATGCAAACACAGGCAGTTTCATCACCTCATGAGCCACGCTCGGACTCTCAGGCCATTTTCTCTAGCCCGACTGCCTCATGCGAACACAGGCAGTTTCATCACCTCATGAGCCACGCTCGGACTCTAATGTCATCTTCCCTAGCCCGACTGCCTCATGCAAACACAGGCAGTTTCATCACTTCATGAACCACGCTTGGACTCCAGGCCATTTCCTCCAGCCCGACTACCTCATGCACACACTGGCAGTTTCATCACCTCATGAGCCACGCTCGGACTCTAATGTCATCTTTCCTAGCCCGACTGCCTCATGCAAACACAGGCAGTTTCATCACTTCATGAGCCACGCTCGGACTCTCAGGACATTTCCTCCAGCCCGACTACCTCATGCACACACTGGCAGTTTCATCACCTCATGAGCCACGCTTGGACTCTCAGGTCATCTTCCCTAGACCAACTGCCTCATGCAAACAAAGGCAGTTTCATCACCTCATGAGCCACGCTCAGACTCTCAGGCCATTCCCTCTAGCCCGACTGCCTCATGCAAACACAGGTAGTTTCGTCACCACATAAGCCACGCTCGGACTCTCAGGTCATCTTCCCTAGCCCGACAACCTCATGCAAACACTGGCAGGTTCATCACCCCATGAGCCACGCTCGGACTCTCAGGCCATCTCCTCTAGCTCCACTGCCTCATACAAACACTGGTAGTTTCGTCTACTCATGAGCCACGCTTGGACTCTCAGGCCATCTCCCCTAGCTCGACTGCCTTATGCAAACACTGGTAGTTTCATCACCTCATGATTCACGTTAGGTATCTCAGGCCATCTCCCCTAGCCTGACTGCCTCATGCAAACACTAGCAGTTCCATCACCTCATGAGCCACGTTAGGAATCTGAGGCCATCTCCCCGAGTCCGATTGCCTCATGCGGACACTGGCAGTTTCATCACCTCATGAGGCACGTTAGGAATCTCAGGCCATCTGCCCTAGCCTGACTGGCTCATGCGGACACTGGCAGTTTCATCACCTCAAGAGTCATGGACGGACTCTTAGGCCATCTTTCCTTGACTGACTGCCTCATGCAAACACTAGCAGTTCCATCACCTAATGAGCCACGTTAGGAATCTCAGGCCATCTCCTCTATCTCGACTGCCTCATGGAAACACTGGCAGTTTCGTCACCCCATGAGCCACGCTCGGACTCTCAGGCCATCTCCTCTAGCTCCACTGCCTCATACAAACACTGGTAGTTTCGTCTACTCATGACCCACGCTTGGACTCTCAGTCCATCTCCTCTAGCCCGACTGCCTCATGCAAACACAGGCAGTTTCATCACCCCATGAGCCACGCTCGGACTCTCAGACGATCTCTCCCAACCCGACTGCCTCACGCAAACACAGGCAGTTTCATCACCTCATGAGCCACGCTCAAACTCTCAGGTCATCTCCTCTAGCCCGACTGCCTCATGCAAACACAGGCAGTTTCATCACCTCTTGAGCCACGCTCGGACTCTCAGGCCATCTCTCCTAGCCCGAATGCCTCATGCAAACACAGGCAGTTTCATCACCTCATGAGCCACGCTCGGACTCTCAGGCCATTTCCTCCAGCCTGACTGCCTCATGCAAACACTGGCAGTTTCATCACCTCATGACCCACGCTCGGACTCTTGGGTCATCTTCCCTTGCCTGACTGCCTTATGCAAACACATGCAGTTTCATCACCTCTTGAGCCACGCTCGGAATCTAAGGCCATCTACCCTAGCCCGACTGCCTTATGCGAACACTGGCAGTTTCATCACCTTATAAGCCACGCTCGGACTCTCAGGTCATCTTCCCTAGCTCGACTGCCTTATGCAAACACTGGCAGTTTCATCACCTCATGAGCCGCGCTCGGACTCTCAGGTCATCTTCCCTAGCTCGACTGCCTGATGCAAACACTGGTAGAATCATCACCTCATGAGCCACGCTCGGACTATCAGGACATTTCCTCCAGCCCGACTGCCTCATGCACACACTGGCAGTTTCATCACCTCATGAGCCACGCTTGGACTCTCAGGTCATCTTCCCCAGCCCGACTGCCTCATGCAAACACAGACAGTTTCATCACCTCATGAGCCACGCTCGGACTCTCAGGCCATTTCCTCTAGCCCGACTGCCTCATGCAAACACAGGCAGTTTCATCACCTCATGAGCCACGCTCGGACTCTCAGGTCATCTTTCCTAGCCCGACTGCCTGATGCAAACACAGGCAGTTTCATCAGCTCATGAGCCACGCTCGGACTCTCAGGCCGTTTCCTCCAGCCCGACTACCTCATGCACACACTGGCAGTTCAATCACCTCATGAGCAACGCTCGGACTCTCAGGCCATCTCCTCTAGCCCGACTGACTTTTGCAAACACCGGCAGTTCAATCACCTCATGAGCAACGCTTGGACTCTCAGGCCATCTCCTCTAGCCCGACTGCCTTTTGCAAACACCGGCAGATCAATCACCTAAGGAGCAACGCTCGGACTCTCAGGCCATCTCCTCTAGCCGGACTGCCTTATGCAAACACCGGCAGTTCAATCACCTCATGAGCCACGCTCGGACTCTCAGGCCATTTCCTCTAGCCAAACTGCCTCATGCAAACACTAGCTGTTTCATCACCTCAAGACCCACGCTCGGACTCTCAGGTTATCTTCCCTTGCCCGACTGCCTTGTGCAAACACCGGCAGTTCAATGACCTCATGAGCAACGCTCGGACTCTCAGGCCATTTCCCCTAGCCCGACTGCCTTATGCAAACACCGGCAGTTCAATCACCTCATGAGCAACGCTCGGACTCTCAGGCCATATCCTATAGCCCGACTGCCTTATGCGAACACCGTCAGTTCAATCACCTCATGAGCCACGCTCGGACTCTCAGGCCATTTCCTCTAGCCAAACTGCCTCATGCAAACACTAGCTGTTTCATCACCTCAAGACCCACGTTCGGACTCTCAGGCCATCTTCTCTAGCCCGACTGCCTTGTGCAAACACCGGCAGTTCAATCACCTCATGAGCAACGCTCGGACTCTCAGGCCATCTCCTCTAGCCCGACTGCCTTGTGCAAACACCGGCAGTCCAATCACCTCATGAGCAACGCTCGGACTCTCAGGCCATCTCCTCTAGCGCGACTGCCTTGTGCAAACACTGGTAATTTCGTCACCTCATGACCCACGCTCGGACTCTCAGGCCATCTCCCCTAGCACGACTGCCTCATGCAAACACAGGTAGTTTCATCACCTCATGAGCCACGCTCGGACTCTAAGGCCATTTTCTCTAGCCCGACTGCCTCATGCAAACACAGGCAGTTTCATATCCTCATGACCCAAACTCGGATTCTCAGGCCATTTCCTCTAGCCGATTGCCTTATGCAACACTGGTAGTTTCGTCAACTCATGAGCCACGCTTGGTCTCTCAGGTTATCTCCCCTAGCCCGACTGCCTCATGCAAACACAAGCAGTTTCATCACCTCATGAGCCACGCTCGGACTCTGAGGCCATCCCGTCAAGCTCGACTGCCTGATGCAAACACAGGCAGATTCATCACCTTATGAGCCATGCTTGTACTCTCAGTCCATTTCCTCTAGCCCGACTGCCTCATGCAAACACAGGCAGTTTCATCACCTCATGAGCCACTCTCGGACTCTAATGCCATCTTCTCTAGCTCAACTGCCTCATGCAAACACTGGCAGTTTCATCACCTCATGAGCCACGCTCGGACTCTCAGGCCATCTCCACTAGCCCGACTGCCTCATGCAAACACTGGTCGTTTCATCACCTCATGAGCCACGCTCGGACTCTCAGGCCATCTCCTCTAGCCCGACTGCCCTATGCAAACACAGGCAGTTTCATCACCCCATGAGCCACTTTCGGACTCTCAGGCCATCTTCTCTAGCCCGACTGCCTCATGCAAACACTGGCAGTTCAATCACCTCATGAGCCACTCTCGGACTTTCGGGCCATCTCCTCTAGCCTGACTGCCTTATGTAAACACTGGCAGTTCCATCACCTCATGAGCCACGCTCGGACTCTCAGGCCTTTTCCCCTAGCCCAACTTTCTCATGCAAACAATGATAGTTTCATCACCTCATGAGCCACGCTCGAACTCTCAGGCCATCTCCTCTAGCCCGACTGCCTTATGCAAACACAGGCAGTAACATCACCCCATGAGCCACGCTTGGACTCTTAGGCCATCTTCTTCAGCTCGACTGCTTCATGCAAACACTGGCAGTTCAATCACCTCATGAGCCACTCTCGTACTCTCAGGCCATCTTCTCTAGCCCGACTGCCTCATGCAAACACTGGCAGTTCCATCACCCCATGAGCCACGCTTGGACTCTCAGGCCATCTCCCCTAGCCCGACTGTCTTATGCAAACACTTGCAGGTCCATCACCTCATGAGCCACGCTCGGACTCTCAGGCCATCTCCCCTAGCTCGACTGCCTCATGCAAACACTGGAAGTTCCATCACCTCATGAGCCACGCTCGGACTCTCAGGCCATCTCCTCTAGCCCGACTGCCTTGTGCAAACACTGGTAGTTTCGTCACCTCATGACCCACGCTCGGACTCTCAGGCCATCTCCCCTAGCACGACTGCCTCATGCAAACACAGGTAGTTTCATCACCTCATGAGCCACGCTCGGACTCTAAGGCCATCTCCTCTAGCCCGACTGCCTTATGCAAACACAGGCAGTTACATCACCCCATGAGCCACGCTCGGACTCTTAGGCCATCTTCTTCAGCTCGACTGCCTCATGCAAACACTGGCAGTTCAATCACCTCATGAGCCACTCTCGTACTCTCAGGCCATCTCCTCTAGCCCAACTGCCTCATGCAAACACTTGCAGGTCCATCACCTCATGAGCCACGCTCGGACTCTCAGGCCATCTCCCCTAGCTCGACTGCCTCATGCAAACACTGGAAGTTCCATCACCTCATGAGCCACGCTCGGACTCTCAGGCCATCTCCTCTAGCCCGACTGCCTCATGCAAACACTGGAAGAACCATCACCTCATGAGCCACGCTCGGACTCTCAGGCCATCTCCTCTAGCCCTACTGCCTCATGCAAACACCGGCAGTTTCATCACCTCATGAGTCAAGCTCGGACTCTCAGGCCATCTCCCCTAGCTCGACTGCCTCATGCAAACACTGGAAGTTCCATCACCTCATTAGCCACACTCGGACTCTCAGGCCATTTCCCCTAGCCCGACTGCCTGATGCAAACACCGGCAGTTTCATCACCTCATGAGTCACGCTCGGACTCTCAGGCTATTTCCCCTAGCCCGACTGCCTTATGCAAACACTGGCAGTTTCATCACCTCATGAGCCACGCTCGGACTCTCAGGTCATCTTCCCTAGCTCGACTGCCTCATTCAAAGACTGGTAGTTTTGTCACCTCATAAGCCACGCTCGGTCTCTCAGGTCATCTTCCCTAGCCCGACAACCTCATGCAAACACTGGCAGTTCAATCACCTGATGAGCCACGCTCAGACTCTCAGGTCATCTTCCCTAGCCCGACTGCCTCATGCAAACACAGGCAGTTTCATCACCTCATGAGCCTCGCTCGGACTCTCAGGTCATTTCCTTCAGCCCGACTACCTCATGCACACATTGGCAGTTTCATCACCTCATGAGCCACGCTTGGACTCTCAGGTCATCTTCCCTAGCCCGACTGCCTCATGCAAACACAGGCAGTTTCATCACTTCATGAGCCTCGCTCGGACTCTCAGGCAATTTTCTCCAGCCCGACTACATCATGCACACACTGGCAGTTTCATCATCTCATGAGCCACGCTTGGACTCTCAGGTCATCTTCCTCAGCCCGACTGCCTCATGCAAACACAGGCAGTTTCATCACCTCATGAGCCTAGCTCGGACTCTCAGGCCATTTCCTCCAGCTCGACTGCCTCATGCAAACACAGGCAGTTTTGTCACCTCATGAGCCTCACTCGGACTCTCAGGCTATTTCCTCCAGCCCGACTACCTCATGCACACACTGGCAGTTTCATCACCTCATGAACCACGCTTGGACTCTCAGGTCATCTTCCCTAGCCCGACTACCTCATGCAAATACAGGCAGTTTCATCACCTCATGAGCCTCGCTCGAACTCTCAGGTCATCTTCCCTAGCCCGACAACCGCATGCAAACACTGGCAGTTCGATCACCTCATGAGCCTCGCTCGAACTCTCAGGTCATCTTCCCTAGCCCGACAACCTCATGCAAACACTGGCAGTTTCATCACCTCATGAGCCACGCTTGGACTCTCAGGTCATCTTCCCTAGCCCGACTGCCTCATGCAAACACAGGCAGTTTCATCACCTCATGAGCCTCGCTCGGACTCTCAGGCCATTTCCTCCAGCCCGACAACATCATGCACACACTGGCAGTTTCATCACCTCATGAGCCACGCATGGACTCTCAGGTCATCTTCCCTATCCCTACCGCCTCATGCAAACACAGACAGTTTCATCACCTCATGAGCCACGCTCGGACTCTCAGGCCATTTCCTCTAGCCCGACTGCCTCATGCAAACACAGGCAGTTTCATCACCTCATGAGCCACGCTCGGACTCTAAGGCCATCTCCTCCAGCCCGACTGCATCATGCAAACACTGGCAGTTTCATCACCTCATAAGCCACGCTCGGACTCTCAGGCCATCTCCTCTAGCACGACTGCCTTGTGCAAACACTGGTAGTTTCATCACCTCATGAGCCACGCTTGGACTCTCAGGTCATCTTCCCTAGCCCGACTGCCTCATGCAAACACAGGCAGTTTCATCACCTCATGAGCCTCGCTCGGACTCTCAGGCCATTTCCTCCAGCCCGACTACATCATGCACACACTGGCAGTTTCATCACCTCATGAGCCACGCATGGACTCTCAGGTTATCTTCCCTTGCCCGACTGCCTTATGCAAACACTGGCAGTTCGATCACCTCATGAGCAACGCTCGGACTCTCAGGTCATCTCCTCTAGCACGACTGCCTTGTGCAAACACTGGTAGTTTCATCACCTCATGAGCCACGCTCGGACTCTCAGGCCATCTTTCCTAGCTAGACTGCCTCATGCAAACACAGGCAGTTTCATCACCTCATGAGCCACGCTTGGACTCTCAGGCCATTTCCTCTAGCCCGACTGCATCATGCAAACACTGGCAGTTTCATCACCCCATAGCCACGCTCGGACTCTGAGGCCATTTCCTCTAGCCCGACTGCATCATGCAAACACTGGCAGTTTCATCACCTCATAAGCCACGCTCGGACTCTCAGGCTATCTCCCCTAGCCCGACTGCCTCATGCAAACACAGGCAGTTTCATCACCTCATGAGCCACGCTCGGACTCACAGGCCATTCCCTCAAGCCAAACTGCCTCATGCAAACACTAGCTGTTTAATCACCTCAAAACTCACGCTCGGACTCTCAGGTTATCTTCCCTTGCCCGACTGCCTTAGGCAAACATCGGCAGTTCAATCACCTCATGAGCAACGCTCGGACTCTCGGGCCATCTCCTCTAGCCCGACTGCCTTGTGCATACACTGGCAGTTTCATCACCCCATGAGCAACGCTCGGACTCTCAGGCCATCTCCCCTAGCCCGACTGCCTCATGCAAACACAGGCAGTTTTATCAACTCCTGAGCCACGCTCAGGCTCTCAGGCCATCTCCCCTAGCTAGACTGCCTCATGCAAACAAAGGCAGTTTCATCACCCCATGAGCCACGCTCGGACTCTCAGGCCATTTCCTCTAGCCCGACTGCCTCATACAAACACTAGCAGTTTCATCATCTCATGACCCACGCTCGGACTCTCAGGTCATCTTCCCCCCAGCCCGACTGCCTTATGCATACACTGGCAGTTTCATCAACTCATGAGCAACGCTCAGACTCTCAGGGCATCTCCCCTAGCCCGACTGCCTCATGCATACACTGGCAGTTACATCACCTCATGAACAACGTTCGGACTCTCAGGCCATCTCCTCTAGCCCGACCGCCTTGTGCAAACACAGGCAGTTTCATCACCTCATGAGCCACGCTCGGACTCTCAGGCCATTTCCTCTAGCCCGACTGCCTCATACAAACTCTGGCAGTTTCATCACCTCATGAGCCACGCTCGGACTCTCAGACCATCTCCCCTAGCCCGTCTGCCTCATACAAACACAGGTAGTTACATCACCTCATGAGCCACGCTCGGACTCCTAAGGCCATTTCCTCTATCCCAACTGCCTTATGCAAACACAGGCAGTTCCATCACCTCATGAGCCAAACTCGGACTCTCAGGCCATTCCCTCTAGCCCGACTGCCTTATGCAAACACCGGCAGTTCCATCACCTCATGAGCCACGCTCGGACTCTCAGGCCATCGCCTCTAGCCCAACTGCCTGATGCAAACACAGGTAGTTTCATCACCTCATGAGCCACGCTCGGACTCCTAAGGCCATTTCCTCTAGCCCGACTGCCTCATGCAAACACAGGCAGTTTCATATCCTCATGACCCAAACTCGGACTCTCACACCATTTCCTCTAGCCCGACTGCCTTATGCAAACACCGGCAGTTCCATCACCTCATGAGCCACGCTCGGACTCTCAGGCCATCTCCTCTAGCCCGACTGCCTGATGCAAACACCGGCAGTTCCATCACCTCATGAGCCACGCTCGGACTCTCAGGCCATCTCCCCTAGCCCGACTGCCTCATGCACACACTGGCAGTTTCATCACCTCATGAGCCACGCTGGGACTCTCAGGCCATCCCCCCTAGCCCGACTGCCTCATGCAAACACTGGAAGTTCCATCACCCCATGAGTCAAGCTCGGACTCTCAGGTCATCTTCTCTAGCTCGACTGCCTTATTTAAACACTGGCATTTCCATCACCCCAAGAGTCAAGCTTGTCTCTCAGGCCATCTCCTCTAGCCCGACTGCCTTATGCAAACACTGGTAGTTTCATCACCTCATGAGCCACGCTTGGACTCTCAGGCCATCTCCTCTGGCCTGACTGCTTGTTGCAAACACTGGGAGTTTCGTCACCTCAAGAGTCAACCTCGGACTCTCAGGCCATCTCCTCTATCCCGACTGCCTCATGCAAACACTGGCAGTTTCATCACCTCATGAGCCACGCTCGGACTCTCGGGCCATCTCCTTCAGCCCGACTGCCTCATGCAAACACTGGAAGTTTCATCACTCCATGAGCCACGCTCGGACTCTCAGGCCATCTCCTCTAGCCCGACTGCCTCATGCAAACACTGTAAGTTTCATCACCCCATGAGCCCCGCTCGGACTCTCAGGCCATCTCCTCTAGCCCGACTGCCTCATGCGAACACTGGTAGTTTCATCACCTCATGAGCCACGCTCGGACTCTCAGGCCATCTCCCCTAGCCGTCTGCCTCATGCAAACACTGGTAGTTTTATCACCTCATGAGCCACGCTCGGACTCTCAGGCCATCTCCTCTGGCCTGACTGCTTGTTGCAAACACTGGGAGTTTTGTCACCTCAAGAGTCAACCTCGGACTCTCAGGCCATCTCCCCTAGCTCGAATGCCTCATGCAAACACTGGGAAATTCATCACCTCATGAGCCACGCTCGGACTCTCAGGTCATCTTCCCTTGCTCGACTGCCTCATGCAAACACTGGCAGTTTCATCACCTCATAAGCCACGCTCGGACTCTCAGGTCATCTCCCCTAGCCCGACTGCCTTATGCAAACACTGGTAGTTTCATCACCTCATGAGCCACGCTCGAACTCTCAGGCCATTTCCTCTAGCCCGACTGCCTCATGCAAACACAGGCAGTTTCATCACCTCATGAGCCACGCTCGAACTCTGAGGTCATCTTTCCTAGCCCGACTGCCTCATGCAAACACAGGCAGTTTCATCACCTCATGGGCCACGCTCGGACTCTCAGGCCATTTCCTCCAGCCCGACTACCTCATGCACACACTGGCAGTTTCATCACCTCATGAGCCACGCTTGGACTCTCAGGTAATCTTCCCTAGACCGACTACCTCATGCATACACAGGCAGTTTCATCTCCTCATGAGCCACGCTAGGACTTTCAGGCCATTTCCTCTAGCTTGACTGCCTCATGCAAACACACGTAGTTTCGTCACCTCATAAGCCACGCTCGGACTCTCAGGTCATCTTCCCTAGCCCGACAACCTCATGCAAACACTGGCAGTTTCATCACCTCATGAGCCACGCTTGGACTCTCAGGTCATCTTCTCTAGCCCGACTGCCTCATGCAAACACTGGAAGTTTCATCACCTCATGAGCCTCGCTCGGACTCTGAGGCCATTTCCTCCAGTCCGACTACCTCATGCACACACTGGCAGTTTCATCACCTCATAAGCCACGCTTGGACTCTCAGGTCATCTTCCCTAGCCCGACTGCCTCATGCAAACACAGGCAGTTTCATCACCTCATGAGCCACGCTCGGACTCTCAGGCCATTTTCTCTAGCCCGACTGCCTCATGCAAACACAGGCAGTTTCATCCACTCATGAGCCACGCTTGGACTCTAAGGCCATTTCCTCTAGGCTAACTGCATCATGCAAACACTGGCAGTTTCATCACCTCATAAGCCACGCTCGGACTCTCAGGCCATCTCCCCTAGCCCGACTGCCTCATGCAAACACAGGCAGTTTCATCACCTCATGAGCCACGCTCGGACTCTCAGGCCATTTCCTCTAGCCCGACTGCCTCATGCGAACACAGGCAGTTTCATCACCTCATGAGCCACGCTCGGACTCTAATGTCATCTTCCCTAGCCCGACTGCCTCATGCAAACACAGGCAGTTTCATCACTTCATGAGCCACGCTCGGACTCCAGGCCATTTCCTCCAGCCCGACTACCTCATGCACACACTGGCAGTTTCATCACCTCATGAGCCACGCTCGGACTCTTATGTCATCTTTCCTAGCCCGACTGCCTCATGCAAACACAGGCAGTTTCATCACTTCATGAGCCACGCTCGGACTCTCAGGACATTTCCTCCAGCCCGACTACCTCATGCACACACTGGCAGTTTCATCACCTCATGAGCCACGCTTGGACTCTCAGGTCATCTTCCCTAGACCAACTGCCTCATGCAAACACAGGCAGTTTCATCACCTCATGAGCCACGCTCGGACTCTCAGGCCATTTCCTCTTGCCCGACTGCCTCATGCAAACACAGGTAGTTTCGTCACCACATAAGCCACGCTCGGACTCTCAGGTCATTTTCCCTAGCCCGACAACCTCATGCAAACACTGGCAGGTTCATCAACCCATGAGCCACGCTCGGACTCTCAGGCCATCTCCTCTAGCTCCACTGCCTCATACAAACACTGGTAGTTTCGTCTAATCATGAGCCACGCTTGGACTCTCAGGCCATCTCCCCTAGCTCGACTGCCTTATGCAAACACTGGTAGTTTCATCATCTCATGATTCACGTTAGGTATCTCAGGCCATCTCCCCTAGCCTGACTGCCTCATGCAAACACTAGCTGTTCCATCACCTCATGAGCCACGTTAGGAATCTGAGGCCATCTCCCCGAGTCCGATTGCCTCATGCGGACACTGGCAGTTTCATCACCTCATGAGGCACGTTAGGAATCTCAGGCCATCTGCCCTAGCCTGACTGGCTCATGCGGACACTGGCAGTTTCATCACCTCAAGAGTCATGGACGGACTCTTAGGCCATCTTTCCTTGACTGACTGCCTCATGCAAACACTAGCAGTTCCATCACCTAATGAGCCACGTTAGGAATCTCAGGCCATCTCCTCTATCTCGACTGCCTCATGGAAACACTGGCAGTTTCGTCACCCCATGAGCCACGCTCGTACTCTCAGGCCATCTCCTCTAGCTCCACTGCCTCATACAAACACTGGTAGTTTCGTCTACTCATGACCCACGCTTGGACTCTCAGTCCATCTCCTCTAGCCCAACTGCCTCATGCAAAAACAGGCAGTTTCATCACCCCATAAGCCACGCTCGGACTCTCAGACGATCTCTCCCAACCCGACTGCCTCACGCAAACACAGGCAGTTTCATCAACTCATGAGCCACGCTCAAACTCTCAGGTCATCTCCTCTAGCCCGACTGCCTCATGCAAACACAGGCAGTTTCATCACCTCTTGAGCCACGCTCGGACTCTCAGGCCATCTCTCCTAGCCCGAATGCCTCATGCAAACACAGGCAGTTTCATCACCTCATGAGCCACGCTCGGACTCTTGGGTCATCTTCCCTTGCCTGACTGCCTTATGCAAACACATGCAGTTTCATCACCTCTTGAGCCACGCTCGGAATCTAAGGCCATCTACCCTAGCCCGACTGCCTTATGCGAACACTGGCAGTTTCATCACCTTATGAGCCACGCTCAGACTCTCAGGTCATCTTCCCTAGCTCGACTGCCTTATGCAAACACTGGCAGTTTCATCACCTCATGAGCCGCGCTCGGACTCTCAGGTCATCTTCCCTAGCTCGACTGCCTGATGCAAACACTGGTAGAATCATCACCTCATGAGCCACGCTCGGACTATCAGGACATTTCCTCCAGCCCGACTGCCTCATGCACACACTGGCAGTTTCATCACCTCATGAGCCACGCTTGGACTCTCAGGTCATCTTCCCCAGCCCGACTGCCTCATGCAAACACAGACAGTTTCATCACCTCATGAGCCACGCTCGGACTCTCAGGCCATTTCCTCTAGCCCGACTGCCTCATGCAAACACAGGCAGTTTCATCACCTCATGAGCCACGCTCGGACTCTCAGGTCATCTTCCCTAGCCCGACTGCCTAATGCAAACACAGGCAGTTTCATCAGCTCATGAGCCACGCTCGGACTCTCAGGCCATTTCCTCCAGCCCGACTACCTCATGCACACACTGGCAGTTCAATCACCTCATGAGCAACGCTCGGACTCTCAGGCCATCTCCTCTAGCCCGACTGACTTTTGCAAACACCGGCAGTTCAATCACCTCATTAGCAACGCTTGGACTCTCAGGCCATCTCCTCTAGCCCGACTGCCTTTTGCAAACACCGGCAGATCAATCACCTAAGGAGCAACGCTCGGACTCTCAGGCCATCTCCTCTAGCCGGACTGCCTTATGCAAACACCGGCAGTTCAATCACCTCATGAGCCACGCTCGGACTCTCAGGCCATTTCCTCTAGCCAAACTGCCTCATGCAAACACTAGCTGTTTCATCACCTCAAGACCCACGCTCGGACTCTCAGGTTATCTTCCCTTGCCCGACTGCCTTGTGCAAACACCGGCAGTTCAATGACCTCATGAGCAACGCTCGGACTCTCAGGCCATTTCCCCTAGCCCGACTGCCTTATGCAAACACCGGCAGTTCAATCACCTCATGAGCAACGCTCGGACTCTCAGGCCATATCCTATAGCCCGACTGCCTTATGCAAACACCGTCAGTTCAATCACCTCATGAGCCACGCTCGGACTCTCAGGCCATTTCCTCTAGCCAAACTGCCTCATGCAAACACTAGCTGTTTCATCACCTCAAGAACCACGTTCGGACTCTCAGGCCATCTTCTCTAGCCCGACTGCCTTGTGCAAACACCGGCAGTTCAATCACCTCATGAGCAACGCTCGGACTCTCAGGCCATCTCCTCTAGCCCGACTGCCTTGTGCAAACACCGGCAGTTCAATCACCTCATGAGCAACGTTCGGACTCTCAGGCCATCTCCTCTAGCGCGACTGCCTTGTGCAAACACTGGTAATTTCGTCACCTCATGACCCACGCTCGGACTCTCAGGCCATCTCCCCTAGCACGACTGCCTCATGCAAACACAGGTAGTTTCATCACCTCATGAGCCACGCTCGGACTCTAAGGCCATTTCCTCTAGCCCGACTGCCTCATGCAAACACAGGCAGTTTCATATCCTCATGACCCCAACTCGGATTCTCAGGCCATTTCCTCTAGCCCGATTGCCTTATGCAACACTGGTAGTTTCGTCAACTCATGAGCCACGCTTGGTCTCTCAGGTTATCTCCCCTAGCCCGACTGCCTCATGCAAACACAAGCAGTTTCATCACCTCATGAGCCACGCTCGGACTCTGAGGCCATCCCGTCCAGCTCGACTGCATGATGCAAACACAGGCAGATTCATCACCTTATGAGCCATGCTTGTACTCTCAGTCCATTTCCTCTAGCCCGACTGCCTCATGCGAACACAGGCAGTTTCATCACCTCATGAGCCACTCTCGGACTCTAATGCCATCTTCTCTAGCCCAACTGCCTCATGCAAACACTGGCAGTTTCATCACCTCATGAGCCACGCTCGGACTCTCAGGCCATCTCCACTAGCCCGACTGCCTCATGCAAACACTGGTCGTTTCATCACCTCATGAGCCACGCTCGGACTCTCAGGCCATCTCCTCTAGCCCAACTGCCTTATGCAAACACAGGCAGTTTCATCACCCCATGAGCCACTTTCGGACTCTCAGGCCATCTTCTCTAGCCCGACTGCCTCATGCAAACACTGGCAGTTCAATCACCTCATGAGCCACTCTCGGACTTTCGGGCCATCTCCTCTAGCCTGACTGCCTTATGTAAACACTGGCAGTTCCATCACCTCATGAGCCACGCTCGGACTCTCAGGCCTTTTCCCCTAGCCCAACTTTCTCATGCAAACAATGATAGTTTCATCACCTCATGAGCCACGCTCGAACTCTCAGGCCATCTCCTCTAGCCCGACTGCCTTATGCAAACACAGGCAGTTACATCACCCCATGAGCCACGCTTGGACTCTTAGGCCATCTTCTTCAGCTCGACTGCTTCATGCAAACACTGGCAGTTCAATCACCTCATGAGCCACTCTCGTACTCTCAGGCCATCTTCTCTAGCCCGACTGCCTCATGCAAACACTGGCAGTTCCATCACCCCATGAGCCACGCTTGGACTCTCAGGCCATCTCCCCTAGCCCGACTGTCTTATGCAAACACTTGCAGGTCCATCACCTCATGAGCCACGCTCGGACTCTCAGGCCATCTCCCCCAGCTCGACTGCCTCATGCAAACACTGGAAGTTCCATCACCTCATGAGCCACGCTCGGACTCTCAGGCCATCTCCTCTAGCCCGACTGCCTTGTGCAAACACTGGTAGTTTCGTCACCTCATGACCCACGCTCGGACTCTCAGGCCATCTCCCCTAGCACGACTGCCTCATGCAAACACAGGTAGTTTCATCATCTCATGAGCCACGCTCGGACTCTAAGGCCATCTCCTCTAGCCCGACTGCCTCATGCAAACACAGGCAGTTACATCACCCCATGAGCCACGCTTGGACTCTTAGGCCATCTCCTTCAGCTCGACTGCCTCATGCAAACACTGGCAGTTCAATCACCTCATGAGCCACTCTCGTACTCTCAGGCCATCTCCTCTAGCCCAACTGCCTCATGCAAACACTTGCAGGTCCATCACCTCATGAGCCACGCTCGGACTCTCAGGCCATCTCCCCTAGCTCGACTGCCTCATGCAAACACTGGAAGTTCCATCACCTCATGAGCCACGCTCGGACTCTCAGGCCATCTCCTCTAGCCCGACTGCCTCATGCAAACACTGGAAGAACCATCACCTCATGAGCCACGCTCGGACTCTCAGGCCATCTCCTCTAGCCCTACTGCCTCATGCAAACACCGGCAGTTTCATCACCTCATGAGTCAAGCTCGGACTCTCAGGCCATCTCCCCTAGCTCGACTGCCTCATGCAAACACTGGAAGTTCCATCACCTCATTAGCCACACTCGGACTCTCAGGCCATTTCCCCTAGCCCGACTGCCTGATGCAAACACCGGCAGTTTCATCACCTCATGAGTCACGCTCGGACTCTCAGGCTATTTCCCCTAGCCCGACTGCCTTATGCAAACACTGGCAGTTTCATCACCTCATGAGCCACGCTCGGACTCTCAGGTCATCTTCCCTAGCTCGACTGCCTCATTCAAAGAGTGGTAGTTTTGTCACCTCATAAGCCACGCTCGGTCTCTCAGGTCATCTTCCCTAGCCCGACAACCTCATGCAAACACTGGCAGTTCAATCACCTCATGAGCCACGCTCAGACTCTCAGGTCATCTTCCCTAGCCCTACTGCCTCATGCAAACAAAGGCAGTTTCATCACCTCATGAGCCTCGCTCGGAATCTCAGGTCATTTCCTTCAGCCCGACTACCTCATGCACACATTGGCAGTTTCATCACCTCATGAGCCACGCTTGGACTCTCAGGTCATCTTCCCTAGCCCGACTGCCTCATGCAAACACAGGCAGTTTCATCACTTCATGAGCCTCGCTCGGACTCTCAGGCAATTTTCTCCAGCCCGACTACATCATGCACACACTGGCAGTTTCATCATCTCATGAGCCACGCTTGGACTCTCAGGTCATCTTCCTCAGCACGACTGCCTCATGCAAACACAGGCAGTTTCATCACCTCATGAGCCTAGCTCGGACTCTCAGGCCATTTCCTCCAGCTCGACTGCCTCATGCAAACACAGGCAGTTTTGTCACCTCATGAGCCTCGCACGGACTCTCAGGCTATTTCCTCCAGCCCGACTACCTCATGCACACACTGGCAGTTTCATCACCTCATGAACCACGCTTGGACTCTCAGGTCATCTTCCCTAGCCCGACTACCTCATGCAAATACAGGCAGTTTCATCACCTCATGAGCCTCGCTCGAACTCTCAGGTCATCTTCCCTAGCCCGACAACCGCATGCAAACACTGGCAGTTCGATCACCTCATGAGCCTCGCTTGAACTCTCAGGTCATCTTCCCTAGCCCGACAACCTCATGCAAACACTGGCAGTTTCATCACCTCATGAGCCACGCTTGGACTCTCAGGTCATCTTCCCTAGCCCGACTGCCTCATGCAAACACAGGCAGTTTCATCACCTCATGAGCCTCGCTCGGACTCTCAGGCCATTTCCTCCAGCCCGACTACATCATGCACACACTGGCAGTTTCATCACCTCATGAGCCACGCATGGACTCTCAGGTCATCTTCCCTATCCCTACCGCCTCATGCAAACACAGGCAGTTTCATCACCTCATTAGCCACGCTCGGAATCTCAGGCCATTTCCTCTAGCCCGACTGCCTCATGCAAACACAGGCTGTTTCATCACCTCATGAGCCACGCTCGGACTCTAAGGCCATCTCCTCCAGCCCGACTGCATCATGCAAACACTGGCAGTTTCATCACCTCATAAGCCACGCTCGGACTCTCAGGCCATCTCCCCTAGCCCGACTGCCTCATGCAAACACAGGCAGTTTCATCACTTCATGAGCCACGCTCGGACTCTCAGGCCATTTCCTCTAGTCAAACTGCCTCATGCAAACACTAGCTGTTTCATCACCTCAAAACTCACGCTCGGACTCTCAGGTTATCTTTCCTTGCCCGACTGCCTTATGCAAACACTGGCAGTTCGATCACCTCATGAGCAACGCTCGGACTCTCAGGTCATCTCCTCTAGCACGACTGCCTTGTGCAAACACTGGTAGTTTCATCACCTCATGAGCCACGCTCGGACTCTCAGGCCATCTTCCCTAGCTAGACTGCCTCATGCAAACACAGGCAGTTTCATCACCTCATGAGCCACGCTTGGACTCTCAGGCCATTTCCTCTAGCCCGACTGCATCATGCAAACACTGGCAGTTTCATCACCCCATAGCCACGCTCGGACTCTGAGGCCATTTCCTCTAGCCCGACTGCATCATTCAAACACTGGCAGTTTCATCACCTCATAAGCCACGCTCGGACTCTCAGGCCATCTCCCCTAGCCCGACCGCCTCATGCAAACACAGGCAGTTTCATCACCTCATGAGCCACGCTCGGACTCACAGGCCATTCCCTCAAGCCAAACTGCCTCATGCGAACACTAGCTGTTTAATCACCTCAAAACTCACGCTCGGACTCTCAGGTTATCTTCCCTTGCCCGACTGCCTTAGGCAAACATCGGCAGTTCAATCACCTCATGAGCAACGCTCGGACTCTCAGGCCATCTCCTCTAGCCCGACTGCCTTGTGCATACACTGGCAGTTTCATCACCTCATGAGCAACGCTCGGACTCTCAGGCCATCTCCCCTAGCCCGACTGCCTCATGCAAACACAGGCAGTTTTATCACCTCATGAGCCACGCTCAGGCTCTCAGGCCATCTCCCCTAGCTAGACTGCCTCATGCAAACAAAGGCAGTTTCATCACCCCATGAGCCACGCTCGGACTCTCAGGCCATTTCCTCTAGCCCGACTGCCTCATACAAACACTAGCAGTTTCATCATCTCATGACCCACGCTCGGACTCTCAGGTCATCTTCCCCCCAGCCCGACTGCCTTATGCATACACTGGCTGTTTCATCAACTCATGAGCAACGCTCAGACTCTCAGGCCATCTCCCCTAGCCCGACTGCCTCATGCATACACTGGCAGTTACATCACCTCATGAACAACGTTCGGACTCTCAGGCCATCTCCTCTAGCCCGACCGCCTTGTGCAAACACAGGCAGTTTCATCACCTCATGTGCCACGCTCGGACTCTCAGGCCATTTCCTCTAGCCCGACTGCCTCATACAAACTCTGGCAGTTTCATCACCTCATGAGCCACGCTCGGACTCTCAGACCATCTCCCCTAGCCCGTCTGCCTCATACAAACACAGGTAGTTTCATCACCTCATGAGCCACGCTCGGACTCCTAAGGCCATTTCCTCTATCCCAACTGCCTTATGCAAACACAGGCAGTTCCATCACCTCATGAGCCAAACTCGGACTCTCAGGCCATTCCCTCTAGCCCGACTGCCTTATGCAAACACCGGCAGTTCCATCACCTCATGAGCCACGCTCGGACTCTCAGGCCATCTCCTCTAGCCCGACTGCCTGATGCAAACACAGGTAGTTTCATCACCTCATGAGCCACGCTCGGACTCCTAAGGCCATTTCCTCTAGCCCGACTGCCTCATGCAAACACAGGCAGTTTCATATCCTCATGACCCAAACTCGGACTCTCAGACCATTTCCTCTAGCCCGACTGCCTTATGCAAACACCGGCAGTTCCATCACCTCATGAGGCACGCTCGGACTCTCAGGCCATCTCCTCTAGCCCGACTGCCTGATGCAAACACCGGCAGTTCCATCACCTCATGAGCCACGCTCGGACTCTCAGGCCATCTCCCCTAGCCCGACTGCCTCATGCACACACTGGCAGTTTCATCACCTCATGAGCCACGCTGGGACTCTCAGGCCATCTCCCCTAGCCCGACTGCCTCATGCAAACACTGGAAGTTCCATCACCCCATGAGTCAAGCTCGGACTCTCAGGTCATCTTCTCTAGCTCGACTGCCTTATTTAAACACTGGCATTTCCATCACCCCAAGAGTCAAGCTTGTCTCTCAGGCCATCTCCTCTAGCCCGACTGCCTTATGCAAACACTGGTAGTTTCATCACCTCATGAGCCACGCTTGGACTCTCAGGCCATCTCCTCTGGCCTGACTGCTTGTTGCAAACACTGGGAGTTTCGTCACCTCAAGAGTCAACCTCGGACTCTCAGGCCATCTCCTCTATCCCGACTGCCTCATGCAAACACTGGCAGTTTCATCACCTCATGAGCCACGCTCGGACTCTCAGGCCATCTCCTTTAGCCCGACTGCCTCATGCAAACACTGGAAGTTTCATCACTCCATGAGCCACGCTCGGACTCTCAGGCCATCTCCTCTAGCCCGACTGCCTCATGCAAACACTGTAAGTTTCATCACCTCATGAGCCCCGCTCGGACTCTCAGGCCATCTCCTCTAGCCCGACTGCCTCATGCGAACACTGGTAGTTTCATCACCTCATGAGCCACGCTCGGACTCTCAGGCCATCTCCCCTAGCCGTCTGCCTCATGCAAACACTGGTAGTTTTATCACCTCATGAGCCACGCTAGGACTCTCAGGCCATCTCCTCTGGCCTGACTGCTTGTTGCAAACACTGGGAGTTTTGTCACCTCAAGAGTCAACCTCGGACTCTCAGGCCATCTCCCCTAGCTCGAATGCCTCATGCAAACACTGGAAGTTTCATCACCTCATGAGCCACGCTCGGACTCTCAGGTCATCTTCCCTTGCTCGACTGCCTCATGCAAACACTGGCAGTTTCATCACCTCATAAGCCACGCTCGGACTCTCAGGTCATCTCCCCTAGCCCGACTGCCTTATGCAAACACTGGTAGTTCCATCACCTCATGAGCCACGCTCGGACTCTCAGGCCATCTCCTTCAGCCCGACTGCCTCATGCAAACACTGGTAGTTCCATCACCTCATGAGCCACACTCGGACTCTCAGGGCCATCTCTCCTAGCCCGACTGCCTCATGCAAACACTGGCTGTTTCATCACCTCATGAGCCACGCTCGGACTCACAGGCCATCTCCCCTAGCTCGACTGCCTCATGCAAACACTGGCAGTTTCATCACCTCATAAGCCACGCTCGGACTCTCAGGCCATCTCTCCTAGCCCGACTGCCTCATGCAAACACTGGTAGTTCCATCACCTCATGAGCCACGCTCGGACTCACATGCCATATTCTCTAGCCCGACTGCCTCATGCAAACACTGGTAGTTCCATCACCTCATGAGCCACGCTCGGACTCTCAGGCCATCTCCTTCAGCCCGACTGCCTCATGCAAACACTGGCAGTTTCATCACCTCATAAGCCACGCTCGGACTCTCAGGCCATCTCTCCTAGCCCGACTGCCTCATGCAAACACTGGTAGTTCCATCACCTCATGAGCCACGCTCGGACTCTCAGGCCATCTCCTTCAGCCCGACTGCCTCATGCAAACACTGGCAGTTTCATCACCTCATGAGCCACGCTCGGACTCACAGGCCATCTCCCCTAGCTCGACTGCCCTATGCAAACACAGGCAATTTCGAGTTCCTTGAACCTGTACCCCTCCACACTTGCACTAATTATGAAAATTGGCCGAGATTCAGTGCTCGATCAGTGCTTTCGAGTTGCTGAGTTTCAGAATTAGTGCTCCGATATTTCCCGAGATAATGCTGTTTGTTAGTGGGTCGGTCAAGTCCACGCTTCTCCCCCTTCCCCCCACCCACTCGAGCACCAATTCTGATACTCCGCTAGGATTTAGTGCTAAATTAGTGACACACTTCTGCGAAGTACTAGAATTAGTGCTCTGTATGTTCCCGAGGTAATAGCACTTTAAAGTGGGGAGGTACAAGTTAACGCTTCCCCCCCCCTCCCCCACACGAGCACCAATTCCGAAACTCCGCCAGGATTTAGTTCTCAATCAGTGTCACACTTCTGCAAAGTATTAGAATTAGTGCTCTGTAAGTTCCCGAGATAATAGCACTCCAAAGTGGGGGGCCAAGTTTAGTGCCCCCCCCCCTCCCCTTCCCCAGTGAGCAAGGATCACGAAACTTGACCGAAACGCACTTTATAATTAGTGCTATAATATTGCATAGTTTTAGAATTAGTGCTCGAATAGTTCTCGAGGAAAACGTTTTTTGTGGTGTTTTTTTTTCGGGAGGCGCGCCAAACCAAGAACTGCGCGCGCGAAATTTGAATGTGGAGCCGTAAAAAAAGAACAAACGTCGTTTCGTGCGTTACTTCCGTCCCTGAATGACTTTGAATGAATCAGTTGATATTTATTCCACACAATAAATATGAGAAACGCCGAACATTTTTTTTTCATTAGTGAGAGTGTATATTACATAATTATATGCGGATAATTGGAGATAAAATTGTGTATCATTGTGAGCCAATCATTTGTTTTGTTGTAGAAATGCTCAGCAATCTAGATTGAAGACTCTTATTTTGATCTACATTTTTCGATTACCTCGCGAATCAATCTTTTTTCCTTTCACGGTTTACACATAATAATGAACGATAATGGTTATTTGTTTATATTGGGTTTAACGACGCACTCTACTGATGACTACGATCCATTAGCGTCAGTGAATGATATATGAGATGGTGAGATAAGAGGTTTGTCTATTTCGTGTTTTTTGATAGAGGCAAGAAATCGGTCGTGGCCTGTTGTTAAGGAACCATCTCAGTATTGACGTGAATGATAGGAAAAAACAACGGAAACCCCCGTCAGGATGATCGACCTTGGCGAGAATCGAACCCCGGACTCTTCAATGACGGTTCAATGTATTAACCACTCAGTACGATGAAAGTCATTCTAGAATGTCAAGTATATGGACTCTCCTTACGACTCCATTTTTTTTCAGAATTATATTGCTCTATTTGATGGTATTCGATTTGAAATATTGCTCGATGGTTTATTTGGTGAGGATAGTGGTAAGGAAGCGGTCGTGGCCTGTAATGTGGCAACTCTCTCGGCATAGCTCGGAGCTAAAAACAATAAAACCCTCGGAAAAGAAGGTCGGTGATCGGGATCGATCTCATATGTGCTATTCCATCTCTCAGCTCATGAAAAAGTGTATTGATACATGAGCCTGCTGATTATACCGAGTGAAATATTGAGTGACAGACGATTACAAAAGAATGCCCTAGTTGTGGTGGGGTAGCTATGTCTGATTTAGGTTGTGATAATCTGTCGTTCATCTTGGTGCCTCCACCACGCCAACCACCCGCAAGCCTCAACTATCTCGGCTGGAAAAATTGCCTCGCCTTTTTCGAGCTGATTGATTATTTGTGAAGGTTGCATCATTGTTTCCTGATAGTTTGGGTGCACTCCCAGTCGCGTGCTTCATGTTAATGCGTAACCTTGGGCATTTTCTCCGCATTACATATAATTATCCGGCCATCTGGGGTCCCATTTCCACGATACTTGAATTGAACAACTCCTGAAGGATGCACAAATGTGTGGATTTTCTTTGGACCTTCACGTCCTCCAGTTCAGTAGTTGGTTTTTCGACCCGCAGGAAAATGGGACACTCACACTTGGCCCGGTCAGTGATTAATTTCCCGGCCACCTCAAGTCGCGTTTCAATTAAATTGAATCCGAACATTCCAAAAGGATGAACGAAGGAGAGGCGATTTTTTTTCAAATCCGAACCCCGCTACGAATCTTGATTTTCCGCGGTCTCTTGACCTAATAAAATCAGTCTGGATAGATAAAATCCCACTCGATATAGTCTGAAAGTACGGGTGGTCAGATTTGCCAAGAGACCGCGGAAAATCAAAATTCGAAGCGGGGGTCGGATTTGAAAAAAAATCGCCTCACCTTCGTCCATCCTTTTGGAATGTTCGAATTCAATTTAATTGAAACGCGACTTGAGGTGGCCGGGAAATTAATCACTGACCGGGCCAAGTGTGAGTGTCCCATTTTCCTGCGGGTCGAAAAACCAACTACTGAACTGGAAGACGTGAAGGTCCAGAGAAAATCCACACATTTGTGCATCCTTCAGGAGGTGTTCAATTCAAGTATCGTGGAAATGGGACCCCAGATGGCCGGATAATTATATGTAATGCGGAGAAAATGCCCAAGGTTACGCATTAACATGAAGCACGCGACTGGGAGTGCACCCAAACTATCAGGAAACAATAATGCAACCTTCACAAATAATCAATCCGCTCGAAAAAGGCGAGGCAATTTTTCCAGCCGAGATAGTTGAGGCTTGCGGGTGGTTGGCGTGGTGGAGGCACCAAGATGAACGACAGATTATCACAAACCAAATCAGACATAGCTACCCCACCACAACTAGGGCATTCTTTTGTAATCGTCTGTCACTCAATATTTCACTCAGTATAATCAGTAGGCCCATGTATCAATACACTTTTTCATGAGCTGAGAGATGGAATAGCACATATGAGATCGATCCCGATCACCGACCTTCTTTTCCGAGGGTTTTATTGTTTTTAGCTCCAAGCTATGCCGAGAGAGTTGCCACATTACAGGCCACGACCGCTTCCTTACCACTATCCTCACCAAATAAACCATCGAGCAATATTTCAAATCGAATACCATCAAATAGAGCAATATAATTCTGAAAAAAAATGGAGTCGTAAGAAGAGTCTATATAATTGACATTCTAGAATGGCTTTCATCGTACTGAGTGGTTAATACATTGAACCGTCATTGAAGAGTCCGGGGTTCGATTCTCGCCAAGGTCGATCATCCTGACGGGGGTTTCCGTTGTTTTTTCCTATCATTCACGTCAATACTGAGATGGTTCCTTAACAACAGGCCACGACCGATTTCTTGCCTCTATCAAAAAACACGAAATAGACAAACCTCTTATCTCACCATCTCATATATCATTCACTGACGCTAATGGATCGTAGTCATCAGTAGAGTGCGTCGTTAAACCCAATATAAACAAATAACCATTATCGTTTATTATTATGTGTAAACCGTGAAAGGAAAAAACGATTGATTCGTGAGGTAATCGAAAAATGTAGATCAAAATACGAGTCTTCAATCTAGATTGCTGAGCATTTCTACAACAAAACAAATTATTGGCTCACAATGATACACAATTTTATCTCCAATTATCCGCATATAATTATGTAATATACACTCTCACTAATGAAAAAAAAATGTTCGGCGTTTCTCATATTTATTGTGTGGAATAAATATTAACTGATTCATTCAAAGTCATTCAGGGACGGAAGTAACGCACGAAACGACGTTTGTTCTTTTTTTACGGCTCTACATTCAAATTTTGCGCGCGCAGTTCTTGGTTGGCGCGCCTCCCGGAAAAAAAACACCTTAAAAAACGTTTTTCTCGAAAACTATCCGAGCACTAATTCTAAAACTATGCAATATTATAGCACTAATTATTAAGTACGTCTTGGTCAAGTTTCGTGATTTGTGCTCACTGGGGGAGGGGGGGGGCATTGAACTGGGCCCCCCTACTTCGAAGTGCTATTATCTCGGGAATTTACAGAGTCTAATTCTAATACTTTGCAAAAGTGTGACACTAATTGAGCACTAAATCCTGGCGGAGTTTCGGAATCAGTGCTCGAGTGGGGGGGGGGGAGCGTGAACTTGTACCTCCCCACTTTAAAGTGCTATTATCTCGGGAACTTACAGAGCACTAATTCTAGTACTTCGCAGAAGTGTAGCACTAATTGAGCACTAAATCCTAGCGAAGTTTCAGAATTGGTGCTCGAGTGGGGGGGGGGGGGGGGGAGCGTGGACTTGACCACCCCACTAACAAACGGCATTATCTCGGAACTATCAGAGCACTAATTCTAAAAGTTGGCAAATCGATAGCACTAATTGAGCACTAAATCTCGACCAAATTTCAAATTTCAAATTTCAGTCGAAATTAGTGCTCGAGTGGGGGGGAGGGGGGGGGGACAGGTTCACGGATCTGCAGGTTTGCTCTTAAATTGAAACTAGAATAATGGCAAACGTCTATTTGCTAGTATTTCACCTGAAGAACAGCAAATCGTTGTTTGCTGTTATCCCAATTGGAATAACAGCAAATACGAATATCGACGTTTTCAAAACTGGAATGATGACAAAAGTTGGTTTGCTGTAGTTCCACTGGAACAACGTCAAATCTTTGTTTGCTGTTATTCCAATTGGAATAACAGCAAATACAATTTCGAGTCTTGATACAAATTATCAATGAAAAAAACTGGAATAACGTCAAAAGTTCATTTGCTTTCCGTTTTTTCCGATTGGAATAATAGCAAATTTGTCCCACCTATTTGACGTTCTTCCGATAATTGTGAGTGGAAATTGAGTGAGCTACTTCACTTTTACTTTTCATAACGGTAAAAGAAAAATGTGAAATATTTGGGAAAAATCTATTTGCTGTTATTCCATGGAGTAACGGAAAATAGATTTATATGCGGAACATCTGACTGTAACAACAGCAAACACTCTTTTTTGCTGTTATTCCACCGGAATAATGGCAGAAAAATCATTTGCTTTTATTCCTCGCATTAACAGCAAATATACTTTCTCGTTCACTTTTGAAAAGACCAAGTTACACGATTCATTTGCCGTTAATCCATTTGCTGCTTTTCCGCGCCACCAGGAAATAATACTCATCGACTTGAAACATTTTTTTACATATTTCTGTCTTACCAGAATAGGCTGGGATCGTTTTTCAGAAAAATTGGTCGGGAGATTTTCTCGGAAAGAATCGTCAAGTTCAACAAATCTTCATAAGAATAACCCGGAGGAGAAATACTTAAGAACCAAGTTGTCTTCACAAGCTCTTAAATTTTCACCGAATATGAACAATACTATCATACACCTTTTCATAGATTGTTGCGACAATAGGATGGGAAATAACAAAGAAAACGCAATAAAAGTGCACATTTTATTGAATATTTGGATCAATTGGTTTTGCAAAGTGTATATGCGACAGGTTGCAGCACCATGAATATCAACAAGTTACAGGTGAGGTTTTTGAACAATTGAAGTAATCCAAGGTCTGTGAATGTGGATTGAGCTGACAGAATATTTTTCATTCTAGATTTCCATACTACTGAGCTCACCTCACGACGCACATCCCGCGTTTTCCTAGTGTATTTATAGTGAAACTGCTTCACACCATTCAGAGAATTATCTTCTAAAATACTGTCTATTCATAATGAACATCACAATATGTTGTACGTGTTATTTGTATGTAACAGTGCGCTGTGGGGTGAAAATCGGTGGCAAAAATATCCAGTATTATTGTTAAATACAAGTGATCTTTCTACCTAATTGTTATTTCACTAGGCGAACGCAACATATGCGTTGTAAGATGAGCGAGATATCTGAATAAGGTTTAAAAGTCATTAAAGATGTTCTACCCTTGCTACTTCATCGATTCTGATATTCTACACACCTCGACGTATATAAAATATCCTCCATTGTTGGGCAAATATCGAATCTAGAAAGCAGTGAATCTCGGCAACCTAAATCTGCTTTAATTTTTATTCGTGATTAAAAGCAGAGTGGCTGACATCTGGTGACGTTGTAGTGAATTGGGCGGAGGCAGATACTTTCAAATTATATACAAATTAATAATTGTGTAAGTAGGCCTACAATATTAAATACAAACTCATAATCACTCAAATTATAAATTATTGGAATTATAATATTGATAACAAAAATAATGTCTGTAAACATGCAATAACATGACATCTAGGCCTAACTGCCTCCGGATGGCCAATCACTCACTTCGACAGTGCTGCCACCTGGTTAGCTTTAAACCACGAATAACTAGGAAAACGCGGGATGCGCGTTGTGAGATGAGCTTAGAAGTATGGAAATGTAGAATGAAAAATTACTCAAGTTAGCTCAATTTACATCTACGGACCTTGGATCACTTCAAACGTTTAAATACCTTATCTGCAACTTGTTGATATTCATAGTGCTGTAACCTGCATGTAGCAATATACACCTTGCAAATCAATTGATCCAAATATTCAATAAAATGTACACTTTTATTGCGTTTTCTTTGTTATTTTCCATCTGAGTGTTACAAAAATCTCTGAAAAGGTTTATATCAGTATTTTCCATATTCGGTGGAAATTTGAGAACTTTAAGAAGATTCTTGTTTCTCAAGTATTTTTCCTCTGGGTTATTCTTATGAGGATTTTTCAAACTTTTCGATTTTTTTCCGGAAAAACATTACAATCGATTTCTCTGAATAACAATATCAGCCTATTCTGTTATGACAAAAATATGTAGAAAAAGTTTCAAATCGATAGGTATTTTTTACTGACCTGTATGCTGCGCACAAAATTACTAAAAAAAGGCTCATTTTTTTCAGTAGGTGTAATGGAATCTTTGCTACGCTCATCTAATAATATTTGATGAATACAAACAGTTGACTCAATTCTTTTCTCAGAATGGCTGGTTCAAATTGCACACAAAATCATGTAAATGTGTATCATCCAGGTTCACACATTCACAGAAAATTTCATTTCATTCGGAGAGATTTTATTTTTCAATTTTTATTTCTCATCCCAATCTTATGTGGTTTTTAGAAGTTTTGAGATGATATTTCTCAAAATCGGTTCAACCGATTCATTCCAAAAACTATAGGCCTACAGTTATTTGCGTGTACAAAAAAAAGTTACATGTTAATGAGTCAACCCCTGCGACCTATGCAGTGCCTACAAACAAACAAACAAACAAACAAAAAACACTGACAAAGCCCTATAAGAGTGGGATGGAATCTTCGCTTACGCCCATCTAAAAATTTGACTTATCAGCATGCACATTGTACAACGAATATTTACATCATGTGATGTTCATCAATTTTGTATCTTGCACTGTCATAGATGGCACTGTTGGAATTGATATGATCATTTATATATGTGGAATCACCCTGGCGGAAGTTTCTGCCCTATGGGGACTGGGGTCGCTTTAAACAGCCAACGTGTGCTCCATATAAACAACACGTGATACCCGAGGGGGGAAAGACATGCACCTTAGGGCTGCTTTCAACAATTCTCTTTCACAACAACACTCAATTCTAAAACTGTTCTTTGTTAAAAGTAAGAATTATTACAAATGAAAAGACTGGCAATTATCTAAGTTGTTGTGTTTCAAACAACCACTGTGTGTATTTCCAGCTCCGTTACATTAAGAGTGCATGTCGATTCAGATGAATATCAGTTTTTGGTCTTGAATTTTGCACGGTATGAGCAAGATGTATTGAGGGCTGCGTTAGTTTGCCTGTCTCGTATAGTGGCTCAACTGAATGAATGAATATTAGAGTTTTAAGGCGCATCGACAGCGAGGTCATTTAGCGCTGTGGCTCAACTTCCTACCCCATCATTGTTGAGAATATGCACCGATTCACCGGCTAAATCCTTGAACATACTGATCGTGAGTCATTTAATTAATGGTGATATAAATTGTGTGTACAAAATTACGTTCACTTCGGCGATTGATGAAGTGGTCTCTAGATAGGCAACGCCGTATGACAGAGCCTATGCTCACCAAAAATGAAAAAGTTGGTTGATCAGAGCGCTCCTAACAGCATTCACTTACAGCAGTGCCCTAGCAAATGGTATTTTCTTGGTGATCACGGCGCTCCTAGCAGGATTGCCAGGCGTAACACTATACCAGGGTCTGTAGAATGTTTAAATACCATTTGCTAGGATGTAGAATACTTCTTTAATCAATGCTACGGCTCAGATGTAGCAACAGTCACCTGATATGTCATTATTTGAGGGTCGCAGAACGTATGACGAATAGTTTTATATCATACACTATAGGTAGAGCAACGATCAGTAGGTTCAAGGACAGTATTCATGAAATAGAACAAGATTAACAGCTGAATGAAATCACCATGTAAGCTCGACGATACATCTCAGGTATGAGGTAGGCCCATCAAAATTTTAATAAGTGGAGAAACACATTTTTTCAATACTTTCGACGTAGTATAAGTTATAACTATTCAACTCATATCGGCCGCCAATTGACCATCAGTGATAGGCGTGGCTTATCGGCAGGCCACCTTGATCTATACTTTATGTGGGCATTTAGAGATACTCTGATAGGTAAATGTCAAATTTCGCACATAACAAAGCCCATCTGATTGGATGTTTTGTTTTGTGACGTTTGTGGGCGGGTCAATTACTAGTCGTCAATTGTCAAACGTATACAGCAAAAAAAAGCACATTTCCTTAACTATATACCTTTGACAATTATGCGATATGAGTTGAGAAGTTATAACTTATACTACGTTGGAAGTATTGAATAATATTTATGTTTTCCCCCGTATCATGAATTTGATATCTCATACCGTTCGAAAGTTCTCACCAATGAACTGATATTCAGCCAAGTCGACTCTCATGCACTCTTAACTTGTTTTTTCTCTGAACGAGCGTACCATGTATGGCTTCCACCGCGCGCCTCGTGTTTTCACTTTCAAGTTACAACAATGAACATTATATATGGACGATTTGAAGACTGCTGAGAACCACTTGATGCGTGAACCATTGTGCCACATCATGTAGTGATGAAGAAGCCTAGTAGGTGATCCAACTTCCATACTGATAACATGGACGTGTTTGTGCTTTCTATGAGGTCAGTTTACGGCCAAAGGTACTACCGAGTGCCTGTCGCGTCTTAGCGTATTCTCTTGGAAACTTGATGCAGAAATAAAAGTGGCTACGGAACCGTTGGCATTGTTGAAATCAAAAAATGTATAAATTTCGTGCTAAACAAATGCAACTGCTAACATAATTATTCTTCTGAGCCGTGTATATCATTGTCGAGCATATTTGCTTACAAATAGTTCGATATTTCATTTCATTTCATCCACTAATTATTCCAAGTTAATAGTAATTTCTGACTTACGTAAACGCGATAGACTAAACGTATAAAAACGATAGTTGCGCTAAAGGCAATCGGAACTCTGGACTCAGATTCTGACTCCGGAAGTATTTCACTTCGGAGACGCGAGTCGGTACACCTTCTTTATATTATGGTAGAGTATGTTTGGTATCACTAGATCGTGGTTGTGCCACGGCGCGTACAAAGCTAGTTTACAGTTGTTGTAGGCCTATACCAGGCGCGCGCACAAGGTACGCCGAGTGGGCCTATAGACCGTACCTAATGTCAAGCCCTGCGCACGCCAATGTATGCAACACAGTGTCGACTGTCGTGTGTTCACGAGCAGGGGAACATTGGGACAAACAAGTGACTGCGGTTCTTGTGAGAAATTGATATTCAGTACAGGGGGCTTAGCCTCGACGACATTCACGCGTGAAAGTCGAGCTTTATTCACGTGAATAGCAGATTTCCTAGCCTCGACATGATTCGACGTGAAAATCCCAACGTGAATATGAACATTCACATTCGTCTCCTAAATAGTGGGTGTATACCACTTTCACGCGCGAATGTTGGTTCAAGTGACGACACGTGCAGTCCGAGCCAGCTGACTCGATACAAGATGGACGCTCCCGCAGTGTGTTGAACAAAACAATCAAGATTGAAGAAAGAATTCTTTCGAACACGGATTGTATTTGTTGTGATGTATATATTTCAAGAATCTGCAGAATATAAGCCTGAAGCTATTCAATTTCTTCGCTCATCATGGTTGAATTACGTAGCTGGAACTCATTGTGAATCGTCTCGCGCATTCCTTCTCGGCTGTCAGCTAAGGCCTACTGTCAGCACTAGGATTTACTAGGTAAGTTTATTCATATTTCACGACTGTGTTATGTATTTAGATGCGTATGCGTTGTAGACCTGTACAATTAAAAATCATTACCCATCAAACACTCAGCTGCCTCTTGCTGTAGGCCCTGCAATAATAGGCCTATAATATTTAGACAGGCTGTTCGACAAGCAACGCCCACCTAGGCCCTAGGCATATCCTGGCAATAGGTTCAGTAGGAGTGCAAAATGATGCAAATATTCAAGCTAATGCAAGTTACTAGCATCCCTGAACAATTGAAGTAATTCGAATGAGCTATTTCAAAGTGAATGATCGGCACACCCACCCACGTAGCTTTGTTGTGACGGTTGCGGGGATCAAACCTAGGTTCGATCCTTGGTTCAATCCCCGCCACCGTCCATGTTCACATAGGTTTTTCATAGTTTATCTCTCTAGTCTGGGCTAATGCTGGATGTGTTCCTGCAATATGGGCCACGACCGCTTCCTTCTCACCATCCATCTCATCACTAGGAAGTATTCATCTCATCATCCCATCGTTACGTTATTTCACTCCTCACCATCAGATCTCAGTTATTATCACAGTAGGCATATGTTGTTGAACTCAATATAAATTAAATGAAAACAGCAGATGCAATGTAAGTTGCTGCTTGGTAGGCCTAACGTTTATCCAGCATATTGTTTGACGTATGCTGTTCTTCGCATGTATCATTGTACGAAGAATCATTTATATCGATGAACCACACCGTAGCAGCATGTATGCATATACCGTGATCCTATGAGCCATGCCATTGTGAAGTTTCAATGATTGGAAATATATCTTATTGTAATTCTAATTGAATTTTGGAATGTGTGTTTCAGATTCAGAGATTTTGACAGAAGCGATGGCCCAGTCGTCGTTCGTCAGTCATCAGAAGATCCTCTATCCTAAATCTATCTTCTTTAACTTGTCTTAAGTTATAGTTTCTTTATTGAGTCAAGTTAAAATACTTAAATGTTATACATTGCTGTTTATACCCCATTAAGATTAGGGGGTAAATCCTATCTTGTGCTGGGGTAATTGACATAAAGTAAATTTAGACATGAATTGATTATGAAATAAAGGAAAGTATATAAATGTTTAGTTGTTACCTGTTATCAGGTTGATACCTGATTGAATTTACAGTATAGTATAACGATGTAATATTTTTTTTAAAACCGAAGTAACTAAACCTAAATATCAAACTAAAACTAAAACTAGAACTAAAATGTGATGATGATTAACAGTATGAAGTTAACAGATAAATATTAACATTAACAGATCCAGTAGATTAACACATTGGCAGATTAACAGTAACAGGTTAACATATGAATCTATGCAAGTAAGATACTTCGTTGATTTATGTCTGATATTTGTACGATTTAATGATATTGGGGATTTATTCATTACTTATTTATTTACTATTATTATTATTATCGTTAGTCGGTACTGTAGTACAAGAGAGAGTTGTGACATCACGGAGGGTTTATGATGTGATCCATGAAATTTAGTGGTGTGGAATTCAGCCATTTTCTGGTCTGAAGAGAAAATAGATTTGAAGATTTGATATTTTTAATTTCGGCTGGAAGTAAGTTATGAAGTTTTGGACCAAGGTAAGAGCTGTGAAGTTGAGACAAACCCTTCCTGACCCTCAACTCATTTATTGAGTTGTTGAGTGAGAGTCTGGTAGGCCTATTGTTGATATTTTTTGTAGTTTTAATGAATATGCTGTTTGATTTACTCGAGTGAATGTATTTGATTAAAAAATACCCGTAAAGTTTACGAATGGGAAGCACATTGGTTTCTTTGTATACCAATTCAGTTGGGTAGCAAGAGTCCTTTTTTAGCATCACTTTTAGGATTGAATTTTGTATTGTTTTGAGGCCTGGAGTGTGTGCATTATATGCCCCGCCCCAGCCAATAATTCCATACTGGATGATCGATTGAGCAATAGCGTAATACACGGTTTTCAGAACATTGAAGGTCAAGATATTTCTTAAAGAGTAGAACTTTTGAAGAGCAAAGCGTAGTTTTTCAACAATCGTATTTATGTGATAATTCCAGCGTAGATGTTGATCAATAGTTATCACTAAATATTTAGTTTCAGCTGATTTAATTAAATGGTGACATTTGCAATTACTGTTTCCAATTGTGCAGTTAATGTTGTGAATTTTGAGGACTGATTCTATTGGTTGCGAGTTGAGTTTTGGTGAAAATGTAATATACATCGTCTTTTCTTTGTTCATTGTTAAGAGATTGTTTATTAACCATGTATAAATGTTGTTTAATTCATTCTCAGCCGTTTTTTGAACTTTGTCCCATGATTGTTCGCTGAATAATAATACTGTGTCGTCTGCAAATGTATATATATATCCTCTCAATTCAGTACAGCATAGTTCGTTTATGTATATCAAGAAAAGTAGTGGTCCAAGTACTGTACCTTGTGGTACACCAAATTCAATCACTCTCTCTTTGCTTATAACATCATGCACCTTGACATATTTTTTACGATTGGTTAAATAGTTTATTATTAGGTCTAAGACTATACCCCTGATGCCACAATTGTAAAGCTTTTTGAATAATATATCATGGGCTACCGTATCAAAGGCTTTGGCGAGATCCAAAAATATTGCAAGTGGTTTATTCCCTTTGTTAATTTCCGAGTGTATTTTAGTTGTTAGATTAATTATTGCGTCTTGTGTGCCCATATCATTTCGGAATCCAAATTGGTTCGGAGATAGTATATTGTGGTTTTCAAGGAAGTCAGTGATACGGGTTTTAATACAACAATCATGAATCTTGGAGATATTATTTAATAGTGATATTGGTCTGTAGTTTGTTAAAAGTGATTGTTTGCCTTTCTTGAATACTGGTTTTATTATTGCTGTTTTTGAAGTATTGGGGAAAATGCCAGTTGAAAAGCTTAGGTTAATTATGTGGATTAGTGGTTCCGCTAAGGAAGGTTTGATGGCTTTCAGTATCCTTGTGGATATATTGTCGATTCCTGGTGCTACGTTCACATCCAGATCATCAATGATGTAAATTATTTCTTTTTCTGTCACAGGTGTCAAATAAAGTGATTTTGAATTATTTGGGTTCGAATGTGGCAAATTGTGATGAGGGCGGACGTGATCCTTAGCAAGTTTATTCGCCATTTCTTTCCCTATGTCACTGAAGAAGTCTACAAAGGTATCAGCCACTAATTTGGGATCATCTTTAGTTAAAACAATGCCATTATTTATTTCTATTGCTTTAATTTCATGTTTTGGACTGGATCTGTTTGTTATTTCATTAATTAATTTCCAAACTTTCCTGGTATCGCCTTTTGCGTTGTGAATTTTGGATTTAAAATAGTCGTTTTTGGTCTTCTTTATGAGAAAATTCAAGTGATTACGATAAGCTTTATAGCAAGACTTCAATACAGTGTTGTTGGGATTTTTCAACATTTTGTTACGAATCTTATCTCTCTTTCGAATGGATATTAACAACCCTTGCGTGATCCAAGGTTTGATTTTAAATTTTTTAGCTGGAACTCTTGTTTTAGTACATGTGGATTGAGTGACGATTTCATCGATCTTGGCTAACAGATTATCGCTGGCCATATTAGGATCCTGATTTTTGCAGCACGGAGTTCCAGTTCATCTGCTCAGCTAATGATTCAAGTGATTGATAATCAATTTGTTGAAAATTGTGATTGGCCGTTGAGCTCTCCCGACTGTCTTTATTGTGGTTGGGTTTGTATTTTGTGTTTTCATCCTGATGTTGGCAGCCAAAGCAGACTCCATAATGGTCTGTCATGGCTGTTTTTAGAATTGAAGCTTTAGTTCTTAGAGATGTGTTCGATCGGAGAAATATATGATCAATGCAAGATTTAGTGGTTAATGGAAGAAATAAACCCGCACGCTGCTAAAGAGTTCAAATATTTGCTTGAAAGCTTGGGGTTTGAGCTTGTATCTGAAATATCTATGTTAATATCACCAATTATAATATCATGTTTATTATTCATTTTAGACGTGAAATTTATTAATTCATGTATAAATTTGATACTGTCACAAGAGGGGGAACGATATATTGCTAGTATTGAGTAGGAAGTATCACCTTTTTTATAGTAATTAGGGTGCAATTTGCCTGAGTAATTGAATCAGAGTTTGTTATTGTATAATCATCAAATATCTCATCTCTTATGAGAATGGAAAGACCATCGTGAGTAGTAGGTTTATTTAGCAAATGAATTGTTGAATAACCTGGCAGAGAAAACTGATCCGAGTCATGTTTTAAGTGAGTTTCACTCAGAATTATAATATCGAATGAGTTCTGGCATGCTTGCATGAGAACAGATAGTTCGTCAAAGTTTTGGAGTATACTTCTGATGTTTACATGAAATATTTTTAAATCATAATTTTTCCCGTATATCAAGTTTAGTTCCTCTGGGATATTACATTCTGTAGTTGTGGGAGTCTCATCTAGAATGAAGTTGCTGTTACTGTAATCCTGACTATCATTATCTACCACATCTATCATTGTTTGTCTGTTTACGATTAAAATAAAGCTATTTTTCAATAATAGCTTCCACTAATTTCTAGTACCAGTATTTGACCAGAATATAATGTAATCAGTATAATGATACTGAAATTAATTACTCTAATTCTTAATAATACTAATAATTACTCTTGCTATACCGAGCCTGATAGGAACTAGTCTAGCTAACGCATCTTCTTCAACCTCTTTGTTTTTTCTAGTGAGCATATTTCAAAATGTGGGCAGTAGGCCTATTGGAAAAAGTTGAATCCTAATAAGGGATTACTACAACATTACCCTGTAATTTGACATGTCAATACTCATTGTCCAGGCTTTAATAACTTTAGGTCACTTGGTTTTTTGAATTTTAATCTTTTCTCGTTATGCATGGCTAAGATGGTTCCATCTTGAGTCCAGCAGTTACGGGGGCCTACTATCTCCTGAACAGCTTGGAATAGCTCGCGTCGTGCGGTTGTCAGCGATTCAGAGATTAGGAGCCCAGAATTCTTCAGTAGTTTTTTGGCCCGCCAGACTGCTTCTCTGGCCTGATACGAAATAAATTTCACTATGATTGGCCGTTTACTGCCGTTTTTTCCTGACGGGGAGCCAATGCGATGACACCTGTCGATTTCCTCGGGACATAAATTCATGTTCAGCATTTTATTAAAAATTTCAGTCGCCTCGAAGTACGTATTGTCTTTTGGCTTTACGCTTACCCCGTGGATCAGCAGGCAGTTCCTTCTGCTATATTGTTTCAGTTGATCCAGCCTGAAGTCATGTTCCTGAGATTTTGTTTGTACATCACTGATTTCTACTTTCATCGCCTTAAATTTAGCAGCAATATCTTCCTCCATTTCGTTAAGTTTTTTCATGAGTTATTTTTCATAATTGGGGTTGCTGCTTGCTTTGGGTACATCATTCCCTTGAAACAGTTTCCGAAACTCCTCAATCGTTTTTGATATCTTTGTCTCGAACATTTCCACACGATTTTGCATGGCTCTAATAGCACTGGCATCTTCACCGTTGCTGGAGTTGGATTTCCCTCTCTTTGACATGTTAGCGGAATATGATTAGCCGTTGGCAGATATTGAAATACCCACTAGCAAGTTTTTTCTTCGTCAAGTTGGTAGAACTCGATGACGTCAAACAGCTCGGTGCACGGACCACGACGCCAACTGCAGGTAGGTAACTAGGCCTAGCCTATGCGACACTTGTTATTCCTGATATTGGAAAGATGGACTATGACTCAAGTCAGTTGCAGTGTAAAGAGTAATTAGTATGATAGTGACCACTTAAAAATTCAATAGTTACCGTGAATCTCCACAATTGGCACTGATATTTGGAGATAAATGATGACGCCAGCTTCAGGTTGGTAACTAGGCAATGCAACATATACTATTCTTGATTTAATTCGATAGCAGGACTGTGAATTATGTTAGTTATACGCAGAGATTGGTAATTATGATAGTGGTGGTTCAATTAGTAGGTAATTACCGTGAATAACTACATTTGGCACTTATATTTGGAGGTTGATGATGACGGTTTCGCACCTACTCGACTTGCTTGTCCGCCATTTTGGACGTATTCAGGTAGACAATTGAAAGACAACAATTGAAGTTTTATAGGCCCTACATATTATATCAACTCGGTCGTCCTATTCTCCGAACTAGAACGACTAATCCACAACCAGCAAGTGTTGATCCGACCCGGAACCCCAAAATCGCAATTATTAAGAATATTATGAAATAGTCGCTGAATTCACTTCAAGAATTCAAGTCGTATCTCCGAATTTTTAATAATTAATTTGTGATTTGGCTTTCGGTGTTATTGTCTTTTTTGACTAGGCCTATAGCTTAATTGAATGTTGGTAGTAACTTTGTACATTTACCTAATGTCCACTTTGTCTGGAGCGACGCAACAATGGTTACCGAGTTGTAGAGTTTATAGACGAAGATGCATTTCTCATTTATATCCGTAGAAGTGGTGCCTTGTATTCATCCGTTTATTGTTGAGACATATTTTTATGTTTGGTGCTTAGTGTGAATTGTTATTATTGATGTGAATTCAAGTATATTTAAAGTAAATGTTCATGGGTTTTGGCACATGTTGAAAATACAATTGAAATATGCTATTCAAATATTTTTGTAAGCAGTACCTGTAATTCCCAAAGCGATTGAAATAAATCACTCGCTCCGCATTTCCTTGCCATTCACTAAAATCGAATCCGGCTCATGTGCGGGGCCAACTTCACGGGGGTCATTTACGGGTATTTTTCGATCAAATTGCCTAAGCAGATCAGGACTATATTCAGAGATTACATTTTCTGAAATCACCATTTTTTCGGGAGCAAGAGGATAGTCATTATGTAAATCATGTAGTTCCTCGGGATATTCCATATCAACTTCTAGAATATATCCCATCTCAGCATTATCTTCTACTTTTCGAAAATTAATTTGATTGATTTCATCCAAATTAGGCCATTTAAAATCATCCACTAAGTGGTAACTGTTCAGACATGGCGACCCAATAAAGATTATTACAGTCCCAATAGGCAATGTATTTTGAAGGCTTACTGGGGTCATATCCATCCAAATATTTATTATTCGCCTTCGAGAAACGTTTATAAATCATGGCTACACCTCCCCGGATGGCGCTTTCAATAAACAAATACATATTAGGATCTGTAAACAATTCTAATTTAACTCCCGACATTTTTAAGCAACTCTCCCACGCAAGTACGGGAGCGGTATAGGTATGGGCGGGATCGAGTTGATAATTTTTCAAACAAAGCGACCGAAAATTCTCAAAGACATCAGCTAGGAGAAGAACGTCTGTTTTGATATATAAATCTTGAGACTGACCTAAATTTCGAATTTCAAAAACACGCCAAACTTCACTTGCGTGATTGTAATCTATATCACTGATGTCTTCTCTCGTGAGTATATTATAAAATGCATCACGAGTTGGTAAGCTAGTCTCCATCAACTCTGATTCTGAATCAATGTATTTGTTTATTGAAAGCGCCACCCGGGGAGGTGTAGCCATGATTTATAAACGTTTCTCGGAGGCGAATAATAAATATTTGGATGGATATGACCCCAGTAAGCCTTCAAAATACATTGCCTATTGGGACTGTAATAATCTTTATTGGGTCGCCATGTCTGAACAGTTACCACTTAGTGGATGATTTTAAATGGCCTAATTTGGATGAAATCAATCAAATTAATTTTCGAAAAGTGGAAGATAATGCTGAGATGGGATATATTCTAGAAGTTGATATGGAATATCCCGAGGAACTACATGATTTACATAATGACTATCCTCTTGCTCCCGAAAAAATGGTAATTTCAGAAAATTTAATCTCTGAATATAGTCCTGATCTGCTTAGGCAATTTGATCGAAAAATACCCGTAAATGCGTAAATGTACAAAAATTGGTTTCCAAATTTGAATAATTAGATGAGCGTAGCGAAGCTTTCCATTTCACACCCTGAAAAAAAATGGGCTTCGTTTTTATGTTTTTTTTTTTTTTTTTTTTTTTTGTAATTATGTACGCGGCATACAGGTCAGAGAAATGAATCAATCAACTCGAAACTTTTTCTGATCGTTGGTGTTATACCAGAATAGGTTGGGATTGTTATTCAGAGGAATAGGTTTGAAGGTTTTTCCGGAAAACAATCGGAAAGTTTGGAAAATCCTCATAAGAATAACCCCAAGGGAAAATACTTGAAAAACAAGAATTTTTCAAAAGCTCTCAAATTTTCACAGAATATCAAAAATACTATTATACACCTTTTCAGAGATTTGTATAACAATCGAATGAGAAATAATGAAGAAAACGCAATAAACGTGTACATTTTATTGAATATTTGGATCAATTGGTTTTGCAAAGTGTTTATGCGACAGTTTGCGGGTTACTATAAATATCAACTAGTCAAACGCGAAATATGCGTTGTAAGATGAGCGAGATATCCTAATAAGGTATGAAAGTCGTTGAAGTAGTTCTACCCTTGCTACTTTATCGACTCTGGTATTCTACACACCTTGATATCTGAATAAGCTATAAAAGTCGTTAAAGTAGTTCTAATCTTGAAACCTTATTGACTCTGGTAATCTACACACCTTGACGCATATAAAAAATACTTCATTGTTGGTCAACTCTTGAATCTAGAAAGCAGTGAATCTCAACAACTTAATTCTGTAACAATTTGTATGATATATTTGATGAATATTATCAGTTATTTTTATTTTTTTCTTCAAAACGACTGATCAGAATTGCTTAAAAAATCGTAATAATGTGTAAAATCCATGTTTACACATTTAGAGAAAATTTCATCCCATTTGGAGAGGTTTCATTTTCCAACATTTTCTGCCCAGCCAAATCTTATGGGGTTTTTAGAAAGTTTGAGATGATTTTTCTCAAAATCGGTCCGACCGATTCATTCCAAAAACTATACAGTTCTAAGTTGGATGAGTTTGCGTGTACAAAAAAAGTTTCATGTTGATCAGTCAACCCTTGCGACCTGTGGAGTGCTTACAAACAAAAAAAAAAAAAAAAAAAAAAAAAAAAAAAAAAAACACACAGACAAAGCCCTATAAGAGTGGGATGGAGACTTCGCTACGCTCATCAACAAGTTGCAGGTGAGGTTTTTTGAACGTTTGAAGTAAGTCAAGGTTTGTAGATGTAAATTGAGCTGACAAGTTATTTTTCATTCTAGATTGTCATACTTCTAAGCTCATCTCACAACGCGCATCCCGCGTTTTCCTAGTGATAAGAAATACGTTTCACACCATAGAAATTTGAAACAATGGATAGAAAGATAGATATTTTATTCATAGCAATAAATGCTATTTTCAACACAGATACATGGGGAAAAAAATCTCAACAATCAACAACAAATTAAACAAACAATCAAAACACAAAATAACACAAAACTATACAGCAAATATTAACAATCATGAATCTTTACAATCACAACAATATCATAACTAAACATATCAACAAAATAAACCACAATACTACACCACACTATACAAAATACGATATATTATGATTATACATGTACCTCGCAAAGGTCTAATAGAGCATGTCCCAGAGAAGCATCTTTTCATTTTTATTTGGGCATAATTTTCCTTGTTTGATCAGATCACAACACTCTCTTCTAAACTTCGAAATTGAATCACTGTCCCTGATTTTAATTGGTACTCGATTAAATAATCTCATCCCTTTGATGAATATAGAATTATCTTGGAATGTATTCACAGTTCGTTCTATAAAAACATTATTCTTATTTCTTAGATTCTTAGATTCTTAGATTCTTAGATTCAAATTCATATAAATTTGTATTTCAGAACTGAATTTCAAATTTCTACATAGGTAATTAGGAGCCAAATTGTTTGAAATTTTGAAAATAAAACAGAGGGTATTAAGTACAATTCGTTGTTTAACAGTTAACCAAGATAATTCTATACACATCTTCTTAATTGATGTTTCTCTTCTCACTTTCAAAATACTCCTCATGGCTATGTTCTGAAGTTTTTGATAAGAATCAATTTGATTTTCATTCAAAAGGAAAAGTACAGAACCACAATAGTCAATATGAGGACCAATAATCGAATGATATAAATCAATTTTTGACTCCATACTTTTCAAATCTCGTTTCCAAAAAGAGTGGGACAGGGAGACCAATAACAAGCTGAAAGAAATCAAGCCAACTGTTAGTGCTTGGGAATCTTCAATCCGAGGTTCACGGAGGGAGGAAGTGGTTCTCACTCGTCTGCGAGTGGGACACACACTTTTAACCCATTCCTATCTCTTCACTCCCGATAAAATCGTTCCCATATGTGAGATTTGTAACGAGATTTTGACTGTTCGACACATATTACTCGAGTGTCAGAAATATACTGCTCTGAGGAGACAGCTTCGTATGGGAGACACAATGTCAAAGATTTTAGGGAATAATTCAAAATCGATACATACCATATTCAGCTTCTTAAGATTATCGAAGCTATTGGATCTCATTTGACATGCTCGTGGATCTTCGTTAGACGATAAAGTCGTCTTGTTACCAGTATCATTTTTCAAACTGCCCGAATTAGGACATTTCCATGTCCGTTCAAGATGACGTTGTTTGTGCAATCATCTTTGACCAGTATACTGCTTTTTGACATTTGATACTTATTCTTGATGTCGATCTCTTGGGATAGACATCAGGAATATTTTAATTCAAACCATATTCCAAAATATATATATTTATATATTATGGTTTGTCGTTCCTCCACTCCTATTTGAGGGGGAGTTTGAACTGAGAACAAGTAATAAATCGTTCTCATCCTAGTCCCATGGGTGTGACCCTTTACAGCACACACATGTTCGGTTTTAACAAATTAGTGTATAACGTCTTTAGACACTTTAGACATAGTTTAGTCTTAGTTTAATGTATTGAGGTGTTCTCATCTAAATTTCACTTCCACCTTTATATCACACTTTTCACCTTTTTTTTGCAACCTATTTCGACAGGCGCTAAATGACCTCGCTGTCGATGCGCCTTAAAATCCTAATATTCATTCATTCATAAACCAACCTTTCTCGCCATTTTTGTCAAAACAAAGTATCCATGACTCTTAAAATTTAGGTTTTCATCTAGAACAACTCCTAGATACTTAATTTCTTGAACTATTTCAATTTGAACTTTCTCTATCTTGATGTCCACATTTTCAAAACTGGGTTCATTCTTATGTCTCAGTTCTTCAGAACAGAAAACCATTGCCTTGGTTTTTTCACTCTTCTCACAATTTCACTCTTTGGGACCGGTTAGTCGGATAGGAATGAATCCACTCTAAAGCCTTTCCTTTAATACCATACTTCTCCAATTTACTAACCAATCTATTCCTGTCAATAGTCTCAAATGCTCTTTTCAAGTCCAAAAAAAGGGCAATTGAATACTTTTACCCTGTATATTCAATTTTAATTCGCTTATAACATTCTGTAACGCAGTTTCACAGCCATGTTTTTCCCTATACGCTGATTGAGTGTCAATTAATAAATTACTTGAGCGAATAAAATCATTGAGTTGGTCCTTTATAACATATTCCAGAACCTTTTCTATAATCGACATAACATTTATCGGACGATAGTTTTCTCCATCTATCGCTCCTGGAACTTTCGGTACCGGTGTGATAATTACACTCTTCAAGGCTGAAGGTACAATGCCTTCTATTATTGATCGATTAATCAAATTCGTCAAATATTCTTTAATCACTGGGCTCGACAATTTCAAAATCATATCTGTTATGCCATCCGCACCAGGTGCAGACGATTTGAGAAGTTTGATTTTCTTCACTACCTCTTCTACACTGACTTCATTGAACATTTCAAGTCGATCTCCAACCACATGAAGGGAAGTGAGCAAAACATCTTGTGGATTGGTGAAAGCTATGCTACTTGAAATTTCATTAATACTAGTAATGAAAAAACTATTGAATTTTTCTGCTTTATCTGCATGACCTTTGACTTCCTTACTAGAAAATACCAGTTCATTTTCATTACAAGTACTCTTTCCGTTATACAGGGTTTTCAAGATTTTCCACATATCCTCAGGCCTATTCTTGTACTCATTGATTCTTTTACTATAAAAGTAACATTTCTTTTTTCTAATCAGTGAAGTTACTACAATTCTATTCAGTTTATATTCTGCCCAAACCTGCTTACAATCATCTCTCTTTGCTTTTCTGAAACACACATTACGCTCTCTTTGGGCTCTCCTGATCTCATTATCGAACCATTTGTTATTCGAGTGTATATCTTAAATGAAAATTGTTTTCTCTTCTGTATGATCATCAAGAGCGTCTTGTATATTAGTTACTATCTCAGTTAGGAGTTCATCAACATTTTCACAATCATTTCTATATTTACACCATTTCTTTTACTGAAGGAACTTTCGAAAATCTGTTCTGCTTTCCATACTACAATTCAATTCTTTATAATCTCTAAATTTGATTGCTATTCCTTTAGATCTGTTTCTTGGCAATAAACTTTCATTCTTTGTGGATTCAACACTGACTTTTCTATGATCAGACATTGTAATATCAGTTACTTCAATTTCAAAACTATTCTTATCTTCATGATTAATAATAACATAGTCGATTATAGTTCTGGATATTCTAATTTCACCATTTACAATAGTCTGAGCAATTCTAGTGAATTCATCTACAATTTGTATCACACCGTACGAGAGAAGCATACTTCTCATTTTATTCACGTACATTGTTTGTTTACTAAGGTCAATATTCAGATCCCCTGTTAGTATTTATATGCTGTCATATTCCAATAGAAATTCTATCATTTTTGCTAAAGAATTGATAATATCCAACTTTCTCATCTTTGGAGAGGCATAAATGGTACAAAATATGTGACTTGCTAACACACCACTAGTAATTTTGACACTTGCAGCCCACCACTCTTTTCCGACCGACTCCTCTTTTAATACCTTATAATCTAATGAATCTCGTATATACATTAAAACTCCACCAGTGTGTCTGCTAGTAGAGTCAACTCGCAAAATAGTATATCCATTTATATTACATTCCCAATCTTCAATATCCTGTGTTAAGTGAGTTTCTACCATACTCACTATCCGCGGCTTACGTTGCACTATTTTTTCTTTTAATTCTTCCATTTTCCCAACTAAACTTTGGGCATTAAGCAATAACACCATATCTGAGTCATTACACTCAATTGTTAATGGTACTTCAGGTATCTCAGTACAAATTGCATCTATATCACTGATATTTCTCAATGACTCGGACCTATTATAATTTTCATTCAACTCGTCAATTTTATTTACATCATGATTTTTCAGAAGTTCTAAATCCGTATTTCTATTGATTTCATTACTCAATAATCTGGGCATGTCTATTCTTTTCTCATTTGTACCAGTATTTTGCTTTTCTAAACCATCCATCTCGACATTATTGTACCGGTAATCTTCATTATCGATAGTTATATGAATATTATTCCTAATAAATACCTCATTTAGGACTCCTGCTTTAGGCCCACAGTTTAACATACTTGTAAGCCTATCCACCCTGCTATCTACTAGTTTTTTTGACTTCCATTATCTTCAATCATCTTTATTGACAGATCTTTTATTTGACAAATCTTTATTGATCTTTATTGATCGATAGGTTGGTCAGTATTCTCGATCCTTTTCTGTTCAGATGAAGGCCATCCCTACCAATGCAATCCTCTTTGATCCATATATTAGGATCAATGAATGTTGAATTCATACTTTCTGAAATCCATTGTAGTCTATCGTTGAAAGCATCAATAACATGGGTTTCTACGTCCCTTCTTTGTACTATTCCCATCACTCCTATCGAGGCTGTACCACCAAGTTCTTTAACACTCATCATCATGTCCATCATCTCTTCTATCATGTTTTCATTTTTACCCATCCTTTTATATTATTAGTCCCCACATTGACTATGATCACCCTATCCTCCGAGTTTAATACCTCCATATCACGGAGCACCCGACCCAACTGGTCAGCCCTAATTCCCCGTAAACAGTTCACTTTGGCACCAACATCAGTCAACTGTGATTCTGTATGGAAAACCATCGAGTCCCCCACTACCCGTACACCATTCAACTCCAATTTTCTGGCATCTTCTCTATTTACTTCTAGGCAAACTTCTTCTTTCCTTGGTTTGTTGCCTGTTATTTCGTCCTTACGGCCTCCTTTCTTTATGTTCGCATCTTCTCTATTTTCTTCTGGTAATGTAGTCACAAAATCTACTCGATCTTTTATATTTTGTTCCGGAATTCCATATACCTTTATACGTAATCCATTATTTGTATTTCTTTTTTCAATGGACGTGATTTCATTTGCACTTGCACTTTTTTTCCCCCTACCTTGATCAGCTTCCGATCGTAACAGTAAATCATGTTCCATAATCTCTACTCTCCTTAGTAACAACACTCCTTTATCATTCTCAGCTACCTTTCTTCGCCACTCACTTTTATCTAGCTCCTCCCTCATAAGAAAAGTCGTGTTGCATTCTTGCTTCCAACCACTCACCAATTTGCAACTCATTTGTTGTAAAGTATTCATCTTCACTTCCATTTCTTTTTTCTCAATATCCCATTGCTTCTTCAGGTCCTCATTGCCTGTTCTATCTTCAAGTTTACCTTCCTTATCTACATATGACGTTTCTTTAACTTTGATTACCGGTACATTTAAACCCATCTGACACTGTTTCGAAAGCTTTTCGATAGCTTTTTCCAATTCTTCAATCTTGGTGCCCATTTTTGAGAAAAGTTTCTTACCGAATCTAATAATGTGGCCTAAGCTTCCATCTATACATCTACCTCTTTTCTTATTGGAATATTTCTTTTTTTTCACACACTTGAACTCGTCCAATGCCACATTATTATCACAGCGTGTGTTTGTTTCTTGTGATGATCTTCCATGTGAGTTCGTGTCATCACTTCTATCAGCACTTCCAATTCCACTCAAATCATTTCTATGAACTTCCATAGATTCCAAAGTACTTAATGTGACGATACTAGCATTATATTTGCTCTTACAAGTATGACATTTCCTAATGTTATTCCTTCCACTCCTTTCACTCCTTCTAACACCTTTCTCACACTCACAACATGTAAGAGTCTTTACATTTTCTTCCATATTCATTCCATATGTTGAAGGAGTCAATCACAATCGAGATAATTTATAAATGTGAGAAAACTATATGAACGGAACACCGTTCATCTAAAAACCTTGATAAAACGTATGAGCTTTCTGGATTTCAACAACTATCTTGGATTAATTTTCGCTCTATTAAACCGTGATTTCCTCTACTTCCATTTTCATTTTTATAACCAAATTCAAACTCATATTTTCATAAAGTCTGTTTCAGTAATTAAATCAACTACAGAAATGATGATTTTTCACCTCATTTTGAAGAGTAATTATCCCTGTTAATTTCAGTTGAAAATCTCAGTCACACAGTTCAGTATTTATCACAATATTTCTCTAAAATGTCAGAGCAAACTTTCACTGAACTTTCACAGTTGAATTTCACAGCCTTCTTTTAAATACTTCTTTTGAAATTCTCTTAATATACACATCTGTTGAAATGAAGGTTAGTGAAATTCACCGTGTACTAGAATTTAAGCAAAGTGCATGGTGAGAACCTTACATCAACTTCAATACAAGGCAGCGAGCGTTAGCTATCAATAATTTCGAAAAAGATTTTTTCAAATTAATGAATAATGCTGTTTTCGGCAAGACCATGGAGTATATACGCAATAGGATCAATGTTGAACTTGTCGTTGAGAAGAAAAGATCACTCAAATTGATTGCATCACCAGCATTCGAAAGTTTTAGAATATTTTCAAATAACTTGGTAGCTATTCACTCAAAAAAGCCAGAACTATTACTAAATCGGCCCATCTATGCAGGGTTCACTGTATTGGATCTGAGTAGAACTGTCATGTACAAATTCCACTATAAATATGCAAAAAATAAATTTGGTGATAGATTGAAATAATTATTTACGGATACTGATAGTTTATGCTACGAAATACAAACTGATGATTTGTACTTGGATATGAAATCTGATCAGGATTTTTTTGATACATCTGATTTCCCTAAGCAGCATCAACTTTTCAGTTAGAAAAATAAAAAAGTGTTGGGTAAAATGAAAGATGAGATGAATGGTAACCCTATTGAAGAATTTGTTGGATTACGTGCCAAAATGTATTCAATCTTGGAGAATACAGGAGTGAGTGAGAAAGTGGGCAAAGGTATTGTTAGATCTACCCTCAAGAAATAAGTAAAACGTGACGATTATAGAGATTGTCTTTCAAAAAACAGATCCAATCAGCTGATATGTACTCGATAAGGAGTTTTGACCACCAACTGTTCAATATCAAACAGAGAAAAACCACACTATCTTGTTTTGACGACAAACGTTATATTTTAAGAAACGGAATAGATACTTTAGCTCATGGACATTTCAAAATTTCCAAGATGATAGAGTAAACGAATGTCTACTTCAAATGTATTTGATTTATTTATCTGGATGGATAGAAATGAGCTAATTGTAAATTGAAATCTTGATTCGCTCGTATATTGATACGAAAATATATGTTTTGCAATATAGAAGCTATAATAAGAGCTCAATGTATAACAAGAATCAATAGATTGATAAATGTACTAATTGTAAACTAAAATCTTGATTTGCTTGTATATTGACATCAGAATATATGTTTCGGAATATCGAAGCTTTAATAAGAACTCAATGTATAACAAGAATTAATAAATGAATAATGTTTAGAGAACTTTTTGCATGAAAGACATTTGTTTTCGCTATCCTTTCTCAATGAATGATTTGTTTGATTGAATCATGAATAACAACTCTAGAAATTCGAATGTGTATCTACTCTATGGATAAAACTCTGCTATGTGAGAAATACCGAGCTCATAATATATGAACATCATTTGCAGATGAAAAATGGGAGAAAAATGAATTAATAAATAAATAAATGAATAAATATTGATAGGTCTACGATTCGGAAACAAAATAGTCTATAGATGGTTAGCAATCACTGATGGAATATGAATGTATTTGGATCGATCAAATTACAAAGAAGAAGAATGATGACCACGTTCAGGAGAAATGATATATATATGGTTGTATGTGTTTAATGAGAGATGTATTTGGTTGATGGAATTATTGTATGAAGGTTTTGAACTTGAAGTAGAAAGAAATGATAAATTCTAGTGGAAGATTGATAGATCATCCAATGTTAATCACATAAAAGAAAAAAAAATGTATATATATATATATAAATATATATATATATATATATATATATATATATATATATATATATATATATATATATATATATATATAAACAGCGAATGATATATGAATGAATATTTCTCACTATCAGAATGCCCATATTGAATTTGAATTGAATGGGTGATGAAAAAGATATTCAGGAAACGGAGAGATATTCTTAATCAGTGCAATCAAAATTTGATTCAAATTGAAAATGTATTGAGCGAAGGAAGAAATTCGTTTGAGAAATATAACATGTGCTGAATTTTCTTGAGTGAAATAGGAATTGTATCTGAATTGGTAAAATGATTGAGTGGGGAGAAAGAAGATTTGGGCTTGAAATGAAAATTAATATATATTATACTCTGGTAAACGATTAACAAATTATTTTATGTCAATTATAAAATAAATGAAAAAGATTACCGTACGGAAGAGGTGGAATAGATATGGGCTGGAAAAGGTGGATACATCATAGGACTAGGGGGTGTGATTTAATTTCGACTGTGAATAATCTAAAATTAATGATATGGAAATACTGAATGAAGAAATATAGTTATTGGAAGAAGAAAAAAAATAGATGACATAGGCACATAATCTGGAAAAGGCAGATTAAATTTATAATATATATATATATATATATATTTTATATATATTATATCATATAATATATATATATTATATTATATATGATATATATATATATATATATATATATATATATATATATATATATATATATATATATATATATATATATATATATTTAAATATGATATATATATATATATATATATATATTTATATTTATATATATATATATATATATATATATATATATATATATATATTTATATATATATATATATATATATATATACATATATATATATATATATATATATATATATATATAAATATATATATATATGTATATATATATAAATATATATATATACATATATATATATATATATATATATATATATATATATATATATATATATATATATGTATATATATATATATATATATATATATATATATATAAATATATATATATATATATATATATATATTTATATATATATATATATATATATATATATATATATATATATATATATATATATATATATATATATATATATATATACATATATGTATATATATATATATATATATATATATATATATATACATAGATACATATATATATATATATATATATATATATATATATATTTATATATATATATATATATATATATATATATATATATATATATATTCATATATATATATATATATATATATATATATATATATATATATATATATATATATATATATATTCATATATATATATATATATATATATATATATATATATATATATATATATATATATATATATATATATATATATATATATAGAATATTTAGAACTTTCACAACTCATAATATGTAATGTATGTATTATTTATGGTGAAATAAAGACGTGGTACGAAATAATAATGATTATTATTTATTAAACTGCTGCTCAACGTTTCTACTGCAATGTAACAGTCTTTATCAAGAGCGTATTTTTTGATATTACATGTTCACATTTTGGAAGTGAAAAATAATATGAATAGAAAAACAACAATGATAGTGCATATGCACTTGATAGAAAAATATAAAACTGTTAAATTGATATAAAGAAGGCTTCTTCCACCGCTGAGTAGATCTCCCGATGAGAACGTGAAATCAGGGTATTTTCATAATCTTTCTTTAGAACGAAGGTTGTATGCACGAGAAGGTTCACCAACTGCATCTATTGGAGTCATGTCCCTACTATCAATTCGACGACCGTTTGTTTTTAAACGTTCCATGGCTGTTGACCAACTCGCTGATATAATATAGCCACCGTCATCACCATTGAAATTGAATGGATTTTTAGATATTTCAATTGCTTCGCTTATAGCTCTGGGCCACCTCTTTTCTTGTCTGTCCAATACTTTAGTGTTATCATAGAGAATGTTATGCTTTTCCTCAACAGCGTGCTTCGCAATTGAATATATATATATTTTACCATAAATAATACATACATTACATATATATATATATATATATATATATATATATATATATATATATATATATATATATATATATATATATATATATATATACTGAAAGACTTTCATCTACTGCGAAAAATTATGGTCACAGACAGCGCAGTCCTGGTGTTGCAGACCATTAGTTTCAAATAATCAAAATGGGGTGGTAAGATCGCCCTTGTGGTGCCCCGTCCAAACGATCGTATCTTTCATCCTTAGCCTTAATTGGGAAACGATGATTTTGTATCAAGTTTCGATGTTATTAAAAAAAAAAATATATATATATATATATATATATATATATATATATAAATATATATATATGTACATATATATATATATATATATATATATATATATATATATATATATATATATAATATATATATATATATATATATATATATATATATATATATATATATATATATATGTATATATATATATTTATATATATATATATATATATATATATATATATATATATATATATATATATATATATATATATATAAATATATATAGATTGTATTCATCTATTCACTTCATAAGTGGAACTACTCTCAGTCGTTGAAATGTCATCATTCATTCCAATTCGTATCTGAACAATTGTATTGAAATGTGAAATTTCTCCGTTGCTACTGGGAATGAACACAATAACGGATGTTCGTGAATGCTTGGAATTCAGTCAGATCAGAATGGGCATCAAGACCGTATTCGTGCTCTCATAGCGGCAGTACACACTCTACAGTAATTTTATGGAGTAAATCCAATTGGGTAGACTGAATGAGCCACTGTGATTGTTTGAATTCAACCTGGATGGTCTTTTCACCATGCCCTTCACACTTTGTACGTTCACTACTCTGCTCAATTGTTCTACGCGCAACACGCTTCGAGCAACTTGCAACTGACGTGCTTCGACCAATCAGAGAACGAGCTTGTCCGTCTTGCATGAATACTTGCAGGGTGAGCTTAGAGATCGACTATGTCCATCTTTTGTTCCCGCAACGTGCGCTGTTGCTCACATTACAACGGAAAGCTTTGTTTACCTTTCTGAACTTTTGGACTCAACTTGTTGACCGCTCTGAACAAACCATCCTCTAAGAGACATTACATCTGCTTTCAGCATTTTATTCAGGTTATTGATGATCAAACAAAATTAAAAGGCTCGCGTAGTTTGGTGTGAACATTTGATGAAAGTTTGGAAAACTGTTCATGCTGACATGATCATAATTTGAAGTCCAAGTTTGGCGTCGTCACAGCGCTCAACAGTGGACGGATCGGTGCGCTGATCGCATGTTGCCGGTTGCTCAAATTAGAAGACCAACTGCCACCCTCGGTACTCGGTCAGCTGAGGCACCACTTCAGAAAGTGAAGTCACCGTTAGGCGTGTGTTCGTGTCCCACATGAGACATTGGTTTTTGTAAACGTTCTTTCACTCGTCATCACATCACAATTTCATAATCACCTGCTCATTCGTACTTCCGTATAACATTAGTGAATGGTGGGGCCGATAAGCAAGCAATATATTCATCGTTAGAATGAGAAGATTAAATGTATTTTGAGCTCTGATAAACATACTGAAACAGTCTTTCTCTCTCTCTCGCAGGTCTGGTGGCGGTGTTGTCACGTCCCGCCCTGAACGAGATCTATCTCCTCGTCGTGTCGTACGTCGTGCTCGCCACCTTCCTTGCGCTCACCGTGTGCCTCTCCCTGGTGGCCGCCCAGGGCCTCGCCTCGGGCGTCTGGGCGGCCATGTTCTGCATCTACGTCACCTACGCCCTACTGCCCATCAGGCTGCAGGAGGCTATCGGCGCCGGCCTGCTGCTGGCTGTCGCACACAGCGCCACCGTCGCGTACCTCAACTACTCGGCGCCGCATCTCCTTAAACAGGTAGGAACAGCTTGTCTCGAATGCTAGGCGGTATTTGGTTTCGATCGATCGATAATCGTGAATCGATAATTGGTTCTGCTGAGTCGAGACAAATAGAGATGAATCCAGACTATAACTGTACTCGACGGTAGATATCAAGTCATTATTGACACTGTGATGTAGCCAAGTGGTTTTGACTCTGCTTGACCTGTAATTTTTTAATCACATCTTCCAGTTCATTCGACGCTGAAAGCAGGCTATTGGTTATTTTATGACCAAGGTCACCGAGATCATCAATCAATCAAACCTCATGATTCACGGCCACCTGAATATTCGTTCCATTGCAATTCTCAGATTTATAGTCGATAAGGAAAGTCAAAATATAAGATGTGTTTCCTAGCTACCAGTGGAGGTTCGAACAATAGATCTATATCGCCGAGATATGTAACTCAACGATAGAAAGGCGTACATATTTGTGTCTCGACAGTAACTTCACACCGCTTTACCGACCGGGAAGTTTCCGAGATGTTCGACGTATTCAGATGATATGGATTGCCTTGCTTTGATCCTATTTGTAAATGTCCAATATGGCCGCCAAGATTGGAACGCGCATATGTCGCTATCTACTGCAGGAGTAACGTATCTCGGTGAGGTAATATGCATAGGCCTATATGTACAAACAGACGAATACTCTTTTGAACCGAACGGAAGTTTTTGCTCACGCTCATCCAATTGTAAAAGAAATGCTCCAATCTGCTAATACTACCGTGACATTGAGCTCAATTAATACAATTTGCAAATCGTTTTTGTAATGATAATACGATTTACTGATGGAACAATAAGTGGATTATCTCTTGGAGTTCTTCTTGCCGTCAGCTTGCGATCCAATCATTCTTCTCGGTTCGCAGAGAAATAAGAAACAAACAGGATGACAAACCTTTTCCAATCGCGACTTGCTCCGAACTGCTCTGCTTTTTTCCATTTCATATGTAATTCATTTAAAAATACTTCATAGCTCTCTCGTGTACGTATTTACAAGATCACGCAGTTAACATGCGCGCGCACCCTCCCCCCCCTCCCCTCCACTCCCCCCTCCCCCCCTCAGTGATGTCAGAACAAAAGAAGATTAGTTTTGGTATAAGTATACGTTTTTTTTTCTTGTGAAAAGTTGGTAAATCTTCTAAAAATAGGTATGGCCGCTTAAAAGGAAAGCCACAGGCGGTGTTTTGATAATGTAAACGGAGTACAATTATAAATCGCGATCTCAGGCGTCGTTTCTCTCTTCTCGAAGCCTCTGTGGATTAACTCGCAATCGCTCTGTCATCAAAGAGCGAGGTTAGTTGAAAACATGAAATGTTTTTTGTTATATATGATGACGATTGACCACAGCAAAAGAAACATAAATCGCAGTTCGAAGTATGGGACGCTAGAGAGCGTAAACCGGAATAAAGTATACGCAATCGTGTCACATAGGCTTGTGGGTACTTTTCAGTTGATGGTTGTGAATGTGGTCAAGGGTTCAGGTAAAGTTTGATACTAAAACCAATGTGACATTACCTAGTATACTTCATTCCGGTAAATGCTGTTCAAGTGCCCCAAGTATGGACATAGGTCCACTCACTTTTGTTTGATTATATATCAGGTTCAACGACACACTGTACTGATGGCCAAGATCCATTGGCGTCGGTGAATTATGAATGAGATGATTTTTTTCATTATGTGTTCCTGGATAGTTGGGAAGGAGCCTGTCGTGGCCTGTTGTTAAGGAACCACTTTTCAAATTCCTGAATTCAACAGATTCATATAATGAAATATGAATTGACTCTTCTCATTATTCACGCCTAATTATTCATCATAAAATTGAACAGAGGTGAGCAAGCTCACCCTTGGACGCCCTCATATAGAGAATTGGAACCTTAAATTGATTGCTTTTATTGACCGAAAACCTTAAATGGATTCTTCTGTAGAAATACATTCCTGAATTGATTGTTCTTTTGACAGAAATCTTAAATACATTGCTTCTATTTACAAAAAAAAACGTTACATGATTTCTTCTATTGACATGAAATCCTGAATTAACTTTTCTCATCAACAGAGTAGAGTAGACCCACCCTTGATATTTCAATTATAACCTGATACTTTTATTGAATGCTTATTTTTCTATGTTGCTTAACGACCCCACCAACAGCTAGGTTATGGAGGGTACAGATAGGCGGGAGATAAAAAGGGTGAGCGAGCTCACCCTTGGACGCCCTCATATAGAAGAAGAACCTTGAATTGATTGCCTCTATTGACAGAAAACCTTGAATAGATTCTTCTGAAAAAATAAATTCTGGAATTGATTGTTTCTATCAGAAGAAATCCTAAATACATTGCTTCTATTCACAAAAAACGTGACAAGTTTTTTTCTATCGACAGAAAATCCTAGATTAAATTCTTCTATCAACAAAGTATAGTACTTTCAATATTTTGCTCAGGCGTAATAATCTAAAACTCTTATTAAATGCTTTTTTTATGTCGCTTAAGTACCACACCAGGAGCTAGGTTATAGAGAGTATGAATGAGCGGGTCCAACAGCTAGGTTATAGAGAGTATGAATGAGCGGGTGATGAAGAAACAGTGAGGTGATGATAGATGGAAGGACATTTAAAAAACCCATACCTTACGCAGGATTCGAACCTGCAGCCCTGAGACCAGAAGCAGATGTGCTACCTCTAGACCAAGTAGGGCGCGGTTTAAATGTTTCTGTTGGCAGAAAACATTCAATATATATATATATGTATATATATATATATATATATATATATATATATATATATATATATATATATATATATATATATATATATATATATATATATATATGTTTATATATATATATATATATATATATATATATATATATATATATATATATATATATATATATATATATATATATATATATTGCTTCTAGTGAAATAAAACCTCGTATCACAACCTTGTATTGTTTACAGAAACCTGAAAAAAAGTATGAAAGCAATATTTGTATGTATAGTGGTCTCAGTTTTGTGTACCACACATTGTGTTGATAGTTAACATGGATGTTATTCTCAAAACATGAACAAATGGCCCAAAGTCCATTCATATGAGCGTGTTAGTGATGCAACGATTCAACTTGAACCACACGATACACAAAATTATGAAATATGTTGCAATTTTATTATTTAGATCCTATTTGGGTTCATTGAATTCAAATTATTCATGATGTTATTCATTATTATTCAATTTGTAAGAACACACATTAGGAACAGTTTCCCTGACAAGAACGGGTTTCTACCATAATATCATTGAGTTTTTAGTAGTTATAAACTCAATGATAATGTGAACGTAGAGTCATCACACATTGATACATCACAGACCTATTTTAGCTGTAATATATTCTGAAGGATTGAAAATATAATGTTAATTTCATATTAATATTGCCTGTTTCTTATGAATCCATGAAAGTGAGCAATCTATAGGGATGAACCTCTGGGGCTCTGGCGGACGAAATACTTTTTTTATGATAATGCCGTGTCCAGATTTTGCGTAATTGGACTGTGCTTATTACAGAAATGATCACCTCGAAGAGATCCAAACAAATGTCTAGAAGATATAGGCGAAAAACGGGAACCATGTGGTAAGCCACATGAGGCCAATGTTAATTGACTTGGAAAAAAATCAGCCATTGTGATTGAACATTGGTCTTATGACACTACGACATGGTTCACGTTTTTTGCCCATTTCTTCCAGAGTTTTGTTTGGATCTCTTCAACGTGCTCATTTCTGGATTGAGCACAATCCAATTAACATGAATATGGGCACGGCATAACTCCGAAGAATCCCGTTCGACCGCCAGAAGGTTGTGAATATACCCCTCATTTTTTCGAATTCTTACCAAGAGGGTATAAGAGAAAATTGAAGGGTGGAAAATCCCCTCTTTTTGGGGGAAGGGGGGAAGGAGTCCCTTCAGCATCTATTCGTTGAATTTCCGGCGATATCTCGAATGGTTCATTTACTACGCGTGTCAGAAATGTCAGCACAAATTTTGTCCGAAAGTTGAATGCTCGCCATTTCCACATTTTCGCCTGATTTGGCCAATATTTCAGCACGTGGAATCGGATGTCATAATCTACGAATGTCAAGAGAAAAAATCGAAAAAATATCAATTGACGAGAATATTTTTTCACGGGTTTGTATTCCCATTTGACGTCGGCCGGTGCCGTCGCGGTCGCTGCAGTGGCCGTTGACGCGAAAACCGACCCAAAATGGTCGCCATCATGTCGAGGAGATCGACAAGGAGAGAGCAAATTCTGGGTTTCGAACTGGTCATTCAGGTCGGGGTAGGATAATATGTGATACCAACCTGGACCGGGATATATCGAGAACAAAACAATTTTTTCCGAAAGTGAAATAAATGCTCGTTATTTCCACATCAGTTTACCGATTGAACCAGTTTTTCAGCACGTGAAATCGGATCTGGGAATCTAGGAATGTCGAAAAACAAATTGAGAAAAAAATTAATTGACGAAATGTTTTTTTCCCGGGTTTTTCGGCCTAATTGACGTCGGGCGGCGGCGTCGCGGTTGTTGCAGTGGTCGTTGACGCGAAAAACGACCCGAAATGACCGCCATCGGGTCGAGGAGATCGATAGGGAGAAAGATGATTCTGAGTTTCGAACTGGTCATTCAGGTCAGGGTAGGATATGCAATACAAACCTGGACCTGGAAATTGAAAGCAAAACAATTTTTTCCGAAAGTTCGATGCTCGCCATTTCCACGTCGATCCTCCGATTGGGCCAGTTTTTCAGCACGTGAAATCGGAAGTCATATTCCACGAATGTGGGAAAAAAATCCTAAAAACATCAATTGACGAAAATGATACATCAACCTATTAGGGAATGTATCTTAAACGAGCATCAAACGGAAAAATTGAGGATGGAAATCGAAATGGGGTTGGTCCACCAACCATCCTAGATGAGTCATTTTGTTGCAGAAATTCAACTAACCCCTCCAATAAAAGGCCGTTAGTCAAAAAACGCGGATCCGTTGGGGGATGAATCTCACCGAAACGAGCGTCATATACAAAAAAAGGTAGGGGTGGAAAACAGAATTTTATCGATCAACTAACCACCCTATAGGCCTATGAGTCATTTCGAAACAGAATTAAAAACAAAGCCTCGAATAGGGGTCTTGTTCCAGCACCCAGAATTGTGAAAATATCAACCTGTTAAGGGATACGTTTCTCCTACACGAGCGTCACACAAAAAAAGGTTGAAGATGAAAAACAAAATTGGGTTGGTTCACCAAATCCCCCCATATGAGTCATTATGTTGCAAAAATACGAACAACCCCTCCAATAGGGGTCCGGTTGGCAAAAAACGTGAATCCGTTAGGGGATGAATCTCACCGAAACGAGCGTCATACAAAAAACTTTGGGGGTGGAAAATAAAATTTTATTGATCAACTAACTACCCTATATGGGCCATTTTGTGCATAAATCCTAACAACCCCTCAAATAGTGGTCTGGTTCCAGCACCCAAAATTGTGAAAATATCAACCTGTTGAGGGATGAATTTCTCCCAAACGAGCATCATACAAAAAAAGTTGGTGGTGGAAAATAGAATGAGATTGTTTCACCAACCACCCCATATGAGTCATTATGTAGCAGAAATTCCAACAACCCGTTCAATAGGGGTCCGGTAATCGAAAAACGCGAATCCGTTAGGGGATGAATCCCACACAAACGAGCGTCATACAAAAAAAAGTAGGGATGGAAAATAAAATTTTATCGAGCCACTAACCACCCTGTATGGGTCATTTTTTTGCGGAAATTCAAGAAATCCCTCAAGGAGTCTGATTCCAGCACCCAGAATAATTGTGAAAATATCAACCTGTTAAGGGATGAATTTCTCCTAAACGACCGTCATACGGAAAAATTCAGGGGTGGAAAACAAAATAGGATTGTTCCACCACCCCCCCCCCCCCCTCCCCCACCACCATATGAGTCATTATGTTGCAGAAATTTAAACAACCCCTCCAATAGGGGTCCGGTTAGCGAAAAACGCGAATCCGTTAGGGGATGAATCTCACCCAAACGAGCGTCATACAAAAAAGTTATGGGGGAAAAAAATTGTATCGATCAAATAACCACCCTATATGGGTCATTTTGTTGTAGAAATTCAAATAACGCCTCAAATAGGGGTCTGGTTCCACCAGCACCAGATCGGGTGCTGGAATGCTAACCATAATAATCGAAAAAAATATTCTGTCAGGGGATATAATTGCCTTCAAAAATATCCGGGGGTGGATAATTGATTGATTGTGCATCATTATTCACCCTATATGAGTTCATTCACCCCTTAACATTATTTTAAAGGCATCTTCTTCTTCTTATTTTTTTTTGTTTTGTTTTGGCCAACTTGGAATCTAGATACCCGATGCATATTTCATACGGTCCGGAGGCGTAGTTCCTGTTCATTCCCGTGGGGATAGGTCTAGCCCTAGACCTGTGGGCCTGAGTTTTTTGATGGTTGAAATGTGTTGTCGGTCTTACAACAAGCTGAAAATGTGACAGTATTTAGAAATATATGTGATTGAACTGCTCTTCAAATTTATTTAAATCATTTCACCGGAACACACTTGAACGACAGATATAGGGCTAGGCCTACATGTATTTTTTGCATCAACTGTGAAAACCTAACCAAACATTCACGCCAATTTTGTATTGTTTAGGCCTACTGTCTCTCATGGCTCTGGTATTATGTCATGGGTGCAATTGCGGAGGAAGATAGACATGTACATAAAAGAGTGGCTAGACAAAATTCATCGGGATGCATTCGAGTTGAACGGTGCAAGATTTTGTGCAAGGCTCAGATTGCTAATAAACCTTGCGTGGAACTTTGTACAGGATTTGAACAACTTTGAGGAACCTCCAAAGAGGGCTCCATCATTATCGAATACCGTAAAAGTAACACAATTTATGTCAGTATTGTCAAATAGGCCACAGACATTGAATTTGATGTGTTATAACCTAACCTAACACTACACACTCGAAGCTAAGCTAGGCCCCATTCTATTGTCTCCAACTAATCATGGGCCTAGAAAGGCTAGGTTGGTTTTTGGAGGTTTGTTATGAACAGTATAAAAGTTGTTTCACTGCCGCTTGTTTTAGAGTCATGGCCTAGTGGTAAATACCGGGCCAATTCATCGACTGATTCAGATGTTGGGGTCATGTTAGGTTGTGATAGGCCTTAGACCAAGATAATGGTTTGAGCATTCGGCACAAACCTTACCCTACTTAATCATGACCGCCATTGAGAAGTACAAAATCTTGAAAGCCTATAAAACATTACCCTATTATTCAGGCCTACCTCTCACCATAGAGTATGATAATGAGTAGGGCCTACCATAGAGGAATAGATTGAAGGCTGTGGATGATCGTACAGTCAGCCGTATGAATACACGTTTATAGATTGTACGGTCAGCGTTGTCATTGGTTGTTTGTGTTAGTGACGTAGGATTCGTTCGGTTTCGTTCGAGAGGATAGTCTAGTTGTAATTTTCACTGCTAGAGTGCACCCGACACCAGTTACCAATAAATGAACATGATATGTAAGCTCCGTTCCGCCTGCCGGCAGTATTCGCGAGGATTAAATCTAACCCAATAACCTAACTTACTGTCCGCAACCTGGCTTTGTCCCCTCCTTCATATATAAACTCTAGAGGAACCAATTCAAAAAAATTAACAAATCAATCACAGGCGGGATTCGATCTCAGTTCCCTGGTACGGGAGTCAGCTGTGCTAACCTATGAGCTACAGTAGTCACGTTGTTAGGGAGCGTTATTTTGGCCATTTATAGTCATAGACCGAAACATTGTGGCCATGATATCACTGACCGTATTATTTATTTTCACTTTATCATACGGTTGACCGTACGAATCTACACTCCGTAGATTAAAACTCCATTACTGTATGGCCATACCTCATTACCATCACATTACCTACCGATAAGTTGTGGTGCTCACATTGTCTCGATGTACCGCTCACGTATCGTAAAAGCTCTATATTAATAACGTGGTGGTTATTTTGATCAACTCAAATGTGTTTGGGATGCAGTGGATTATTCAATAGTGTAGGTTCAGGATGAACATGAGTATGGTCAATCGAACTAGCGCCAAGTTTCTTTTAAAGTGGTGCCTCAGCTGACCGAGCAACAGAGGGAGGCTAAAGAAATGACGTTTGTTGTATTCAACGAATAGTTGTATAAGTACTAAATTCATGTGCCTGATAGTCTATACTTGATATTGGAATTTCCTCCATTTCAATTACATGAAACTAACGGCTTACTAGGAAGTTTGAAATACCAGTACAGTACGTATAGAAGTAATATTGCACTGCTATGAATAAATGTTCAGGTTTTACGACGTGTCGTCATATGACATACAGGGGCAGACTGGGCTATCTGGCGACCGGGCATTTGCCCAGTGGGCTGCCTCACTTAGGGCCTGCCACAGGCCGGTACTTATAGTTCTTGCAAATATGAACTTATTAAAATAAACACATAATATTATTTATGCAACAAAACACTTGCAGTTCTTCAGAAAGTTTGCGATGGTGCGAGAGATTTCGAACGATTCAATTATTAGATTCCAAAACTGCTCGTGAATCGCAAAAATACGAGAAAAATGATCATATATCAAAAATCTCATTGCTTGCAATTTTACTGGGGGAAATTGCAAAAATAACTTTGATCATGTCCATAGTCATTCATCATTGGACTCCAAAACTGCTTGTAAATAACAAATATCACTTGAAAAATGACACCCATGTCGAAAAATTTCCTGCAGGGCTCTGCTGGGAGAAATCGTAAGAGTTCAACTTCGTGAATGTCCATGATGATTGAATTATAAGACTCCAAAAATACTTGTGAATCGCAAAAATCACTTGAAAAATGTCCCTATTTTCAAAAATTTCTTGCGGGACTCTGCTGGGGACCAAGACCTCATTTCCAGCTGAGCAGTCATTGATGAGCGTAGCGAAGTCTCCATCCCACTCTTATAGGGCTTTGTCTGTGTGTTTTTTTTTTTTTTTTTTTTTTGTTTGTAAGCACTCCACAGGTCGCAAGGGTTGACTAATCAACATGAAACTTTTTTTGTACACGCAAACTCATCCAACTTAGAACTGTATAGTTTTTGGGATGAATCGGTCGGACCGATTTTGAGAATCATCATCTCAAAGTTTCTAAAAACCCCATAAGATTTGGCTGGGCAGAAAATGTTGAAAAATAAAATCTCTCCAAATGGAATGAAATTCTCTCTAAATGTGTATACATGGATTTTACACATTATTACGATTTTTTAAGCAATTCTGATCAGTCGTTTTGAAGAAAAAAAATAAAATGACTGATAATATTCATAAAATATATCATAAAAATTGTGGCAGAATTAAGTTGTCGAGATTCACTGCTTTCTAGATTCAAGAGTTGACCAACAATGAAGTATTTTGTATATGCGTCAAGGTGTGTAGAACACCAGAGTCAATGAAGTGGCAAGAGTAGAACTACTTTAACGACTTTAATAGCTTATTCAGATATCAAGGTGTGTAGAATACCAGAGTCGATAAAGTAGCAAGGGTAGAACTACTTTAAGGACTTTCATACCTTATTGAGATATCTCGCTCATCTTACAACGCATATTTCGCGTTTGACTAGTTTTATTGAAGTAACCTGTGTGCCCCCCCAATAAACAAATACGAACGACGTCCCTGCATTTCGCTCGTAACCGCTCCTGATCTAATAACCTTTGAAAATACACCATTTATATTTAAAGGATTTTGTCTTATTTCAACATTGTCACTATTATATTTTTGAATGAGTTATCTGTATTATGTAGACTGAAAATCTGGGACCAACATCGTACTAATTGTTTCAATTGATTTCACACTTACTTCATGTCGAGAGGAGAGGAAACCAGGAGAGGCCTACGTGATTCAATTAACTAAGAAAATGCCATAAATGCGTTGTACTGTATGAGCGTGTAGCAAGATGCGTTGAGGGTTGCGTTTGCCCAAAACAAGCCCTCTATGCATCTTGGCGTGTAGGTATGATTTTGACACATTTTATTTTCTTCTTCAAAACGGCTTACCCGATTGATCCGAAAATTTCAAGAAATGTGTAAAATCATGAGTTTAAACACCTCGCAGATTTTTTTTTTAAATATAGCTAATTTCAATTTTATCCGCTATATGATATGCTCATTGATGAGCGTAGCAAAGTCTCCATCCCACTCTTATAGGGCTTTGTCTGTGTGTTTTTTTTTTGTTTTTTTTTGTAAGCACTCCACAGGTCGCAAGGGTTGACTGATCAACATGAAACTTTTTTTGTACACGCAAACTCATCCAACTTAGAACTGTATAGTTTTTGGGATGAATCGGTCGGACCGATTTTGAGAATCATCATCTCAAAGTTTCTAAAAACCCCATAAGATTTGGCTGGGCGGAAAATGTTGAAAAATAAAATCTCTCCAAATGGGATGAAATTTTCTCTAAATGTGTATACATGGATTTTACACATTATTACGATTTTTTAAGCAATTCTGATCAGTCGTTTTGGAGAAAAAAAATAAAATGACTGATAATATTCATAAAATATATCATAAAAATTATGACAGAATTAAGTTGTCGAGATTCACTGCTTTCTAGATTCAAGAGTTGACCAACAATGAAGTATTTTTTATATGCGTCAAGGTGTGTAGAATATCAGTCAATGAAGTGGCAAGAGTAGAACTTCTTTAACGATTTTTATAGCTTATTCAGATATCAAGGTGTGTAGAATACCAAAGTCGATAAAGTAGCAAGGGTAAAACTATTTCAAGGACTTTTATACCTTATTGAGATATCTCGCTCATCTTACAACTCATATTTCGCGTTTGACTAACTTAGTGATTATTTTTGAATGAAGTGAGGAATTTTTTTTTAAAGTTCACATTTGATGCTCTACAACAGTACCCTGGGGCTGTTTGAGAAGATTTGCCAGGGCCGGAATATTTCCCCAGTCCGCCCCTTATGACATATGATGTTTTTTACTGCAAACAAAGTTAGGAAAGGCCTATAGGCCTATGGATATATTCAAATAATTTTGAAGTAGGTAGTCAACACACTGAAGATTTTTGAATAATGCACTTATAGTTATGTAGTCAACATCAATTTTATTTTTTACATGGTTCCTTTAGACAATTTATATATTGTGTTCAATCATCAACAAAGATTAGCAATGTTTGTGCTATCGTTTGTGGTCAAAATTACTGAAGGCTCGGTACCAAATCAACTATCTGAAAACATTTGTTATGCCAAGTGAGATCTATAATTACAATACTAGAGATGCAAATAAATTGTATTTACAAAAAGGTAAAGTGAGAAGCAGTGGTCACAAGACACCCTCCTATAGTGGAATGGGATTATACAATAAACTTGAAGATAAAGTAAGACCTAGACACGTGGCCGAGTGGTAACACACTAAACCGTCATTCGGGAGACCGGGGTTCGATTCCCGCCATGGTCGACCATCCTGATAGGGATTTTTCGTGGTTTTCCTCTGTCATTCAGGTTAATACTGGGATGGTTCCTCAACAACAGGCCACGACCGACTCCTTCCCACCATCCAAAACACTTAATAAAATAACATTTCATCTCATCATTCCATCATCTCATTCTTCATCCAGCGACGCCAATAGATCGTAGATCGTAAAAACTCGATATGAATAAAAATGAAAAATAAAGTAAGAATTCTAGCATCTACGAATGCTTTCAGAAGAGTAGTCTTGATATTTGTGAAATGCGAGTTTCCTAAAGTAGTTCAACTCAATTTTTTTCACACACTGATTCACACTAGTTTGAAAAAGTTTTCCATTTTCATCTGGATATATTTCATACACCTAGCCCAATGTCCTTGTAAGGTCTGGTCGTTTTGTGAATGTACACTCGGAGTTCACCAATATTTCACTAAATACAGTATTTTTAGATCGTCATATTAGCCCTACAAATTATGACCGTAGGCCTACCACTGACAATTTGGCACTGTTTTTATTCAACACACATAACTGATGTCTGTCCAAATATCATTTTCTTTCTGCTAAATAGAGATAGCACTCCATAATCGCTTATTTATTGAACACTCCTGGTCTCATGTCACCAATAGTTTTTGCACACGTCTACAGAACTGCCGATAGCAAGTAAGATCCTAATACCCGTAGCATTTCTTGTGAACGAAGGAAGCGTCAGAAAAGTACCACCAACCATATTATATGGAAAAACTGGCATTGAAAGAGGAAGAACTGCAGCTACTGAAAATGAAAATTGATGTGAAGAGACAATTTTGTGATACTTGCCGAGACTGGACAGTCAATGTGAATAATATGCTCTATGATGATGATTATTGTTTGTTCAACGACCCACCAACAGCCAATTTATTTAGTCTTTTAGAAATAAGCATGTGATATGTTGATGATGTTTACAAACTAAAACCGGTATCAATGCGATACCTTAGGTGGGTCTTGAACCCACACCTAATTCGAGCATTAAAGCCATTAATTGACCGAGCCGGCTGGGTATAGACGCATAGGCCTAAATTAGGCCCCCTAATTAGTCAAGTGCTGTCTAGAGCTTGTAGGCTAATCTCAAGAAGTGGGGCCAAGTGCCTGGGTATAGGCGTATCGAGTAGGCCTACAGTGCTAGGGCCTAGTTGTTTTAGTTAATTTAAATAGTAGGTTGAGGCATGGGCCAAGGGTCTACTAGCCTAGGCCTACACACTCGATGCAGAGGCTAGGCCCCAATAACATGGAAATACTTTGTCAAATGCAATATGGCTCACCATTTATTTGCTTCGATGTTACACATGAAAATTTATGTAGGCCTATCCTGAATACTTGCATTATTCTCCTAGGGCTAGGATGATGTACTTTTGCAGAGGGCCTGGAGTACCTAACTATAAAATTTGAGGTTGGACTTACCTTTGCATGTTCCTTTTCAGATAAACTTCCAATTACAATGTGCAGAATACTCTCGCCAACTACGATAATGCTTACGTATACACTCAAGTCTTGAAAAATGAATATTTAGTATGTAATGTACTTTCTTTGAAATTGGCTTGAATAGAACTGCTCGTCAATTTTGACTGAATTATAAAAAGTGTGCTCACTGATAAATCAGATTGAAACCAGAAAATAATGTATGTATACACTCCCGTTGTTCATAGCTAGTTACCATATGATTACGATAGATCCAAAACTTGTGTATACTCAATTTTTTTTGTTTTTTATATAATTATAAAATATTTAGTCTACGTGTGCAAAAGTTATTATCGTATGGCTATAGATTATAACTAATTACAACTTTTGAGCGCTCAAATTTTAAATTTACGTGGAAAACGAGCGATTCTATTAACGCGCAAGAAATAACCTACGCCACGACAAAAAGTGGGCGTGGCCAAAGCAGGTTTTCTTTAATTCGTTAATCAGAAAATATACAGGCTATGTGGACAAGTTTTATTACCACGTAGTCGAAGATTGTACAAATTTGCATAATCCAAGCTGAATAATTTTTAATTTACGTAGAAATTCAGCGATTCTACGCGACGAATAGGTTTTTTCGGTCCCTTTAGAATCAAACATATAAGTGTGTTTCCACAGTGTGGTGAACACGCTAAAAATGGGTGACAAATTGTTGACAGTGCTACCCGGAGAAAAAAGTGATATACATATGTTCTCAGTCGTATTTTCGTTTGTTTCCACTAATATAATGAGGATATTGGGATAGCAATCAATGGAATAACACCCAACTATATGTATATTCTGAAAACAAATATTGAATACATTTGCTAGAAACTGCATTTTCGATTTTTAGTGATGGGTCGTACCTATTGAAATATCCTGCTTATTTTGAGCTAATATAGGCCGACTTGCGTGTAGTCCTGACCGGAAAACATATTCAATGGATTCTCTGGCAGAAATGTTGAAAGGCTTCCGCGACCCACCGATGAGTTTCTTAATCCGTTCTCATCGGTACAAAGAATGAGCCATCATTTCCAATCAAATCGTAGAACAGAAAAATCTCGTCTCGAGTTTTCATTCGAGCATGATTCGTATTAACACGGTTGCACAGATTTTTTCGTCACGGTAAGTCTAGTGAACCGGTCAAAAACGTTTCGTAGTTTCCGAGTGGTTTACTTGACATACAGGTGAGGAGGGGGGGGGGGGAAATCACGAATCAGGGTCAAGATTAGAATTTCATAAAAGTTCTCTTCTTGTAACATTCAAATTTCAACGTTTGAAAACAATACGTATTCTGCAAATATTTTTCAACTTCACAACAGTTTATATTTTCCCACTCAAGTGGAATTTCACATTAGGATCACAAATCAATGTAAGTTGTATCTTCAAGTTAATTGAGCATGTCACGTCAAGCTCCTAACCATTGTATTGTTGCAAATGGTATATTCACATGTGTATTCATTCTTCTTTATCATAACTTGAAGTGACAGTATCATAAAAAATACAAGAAGACGAAGAGATGTCAGAATGAACAAAGGAGAATTGAGAAAGAAAAAAGAAAAGGAGAGTCAAAAATATGAAGATTATAAGAGGGTTGAAGTTTTTTCTCTTCAATGCAATTCTTTGAATTGATCACCTATCCCTGAAGTATTCGGGCCAACCACTTGAGTGCGTGCAAGTCGACTTGGGGAAGTATCAGTTTTTGTGTGATAACTTCTGAGCGGTATGAGATAGCAGAAATCTAATGGAGGGAGGACATACAGATATTTTCAATTCCTTCAAGGTGGTATGAAATATAACCATCAAACTCATATCGCATAATTGTCACGTGAATACGGCTTTAATAGAAAGTTTTTTTTTGTCTATATAGGCCCAAGTGTTTTTTTTTTGTAGTGGTGAGATCGCCCTTGTGGTGCTCCGTCCAAATGATCCTACCTTTCATCCGTAGCCTCAATTGGGGAACACTGATTTTGCATAAAGTTTCGATGTTAATGAAAACAATGATAATAATGAACATGCGTTCTAGAACCGGTAAATAGTTATGACTCGTTTTTTATTACTGCTGCCAAGCTGCAACACTGTCACACAATTTTAAAAAAAGAATGCACAGATTCTCGATTCATAGAGTAATCTATCCATAATTTTTCTCCCAATATTATATTCTAATATAGGCCTATGTATGATGTATCTATACCGTACTGATTACTCAGTACAACTACACAAGTGGAAGGGCCTGATCTTCTCTTGGGTGGCATATATTGTTACAGGTAGCCTCTATTTATTGGACCATCAGTATATGTCACCACATACACGTTGTTGTTGTTGTTGTGAAAACGATGATGATTATTGTTTGCTTAACGACCCCACCAACAGGTGGGCTACACGGGGGGTACGAATAAGCGGGTGAAAACGAAACAATGAAGTGATAATAAGTCAAAGAACGTTTACAAAAACCTATGTCTTAAATGCGGGACTCGAACCCACGCCCAACGTTGACTTCAGTTTCTGAAGCAGTGCCTCGGGTGATCCAGCTATTGAGAGTGTCTATTGTTTGTTGGTTGTTGTGTTTGTGGTTGTTGTTGTAGTTGTCGTCGTTGTTGTTGTTGTTGTTGTCGTTATGTATACTTTACTCATCGGACCATCGTTCTATGCATGTCACCATATGCGAACGTTGTTGTTCTCGCGTTCACCCTAATTGAACTCAACCAACCCAATCTGACCAACTTGATCACCCCAACTTATCTAAATTGACCTAACCTAAACTAACACACATCTTAAACTTATTCAATCTGAATTGAAACTAATCCAAAACCTACTTCCGGCCCAACGAATGACCAATCGGATTATTATATCTCAGCATAATATAGCTGCGAGGTAAATCACACAGAAGAACAAACCTCTCCTCTTTCAGCCGCTCTGGAAGCTTAGTTCGACGCTTCCAGTCACCCCGTGCGTGCGTGCGTGCGTGCGTGCGTGCGACAACATAAGCCTTCCATGTCGGGGATTTCAAGTCGTAAAATGCTGAAGGAAAACTTTCCCTTCTTTGCTATCGTGACTGGAAATTTGATCATACCAGAAATAATCTCATTATGACGGGGGGGGGGGGGGGAGAAGGGCTGTGGTCCGGCACAAAAGGATGTTTGTTTGTAGTAGGTGAGGAGGGGGGGGGGGGGGGAGGAATATGAGTGCGTCATTTAACAACAGAGGGGCTCATTATTGGAGTGTACGAATGATATTGACAGCATTGGTTGATTTTGTAGATTGATGATTTTTACCGAGAATAACAAACTGAGAGGCGCCTGAAAAGCACTGGAATAAAGTATACTGGGTTGTGTGACATAGGCTTTGATGTTGAACCCTACCCGGACCCTGTCCGTATTTCACAACTATTCATTCATAAATATCCCCAAGCCCATATCACCACGCCAACTATTATTTATTGCGGTATACGCTCTTCAACGTCTACAATTAATGATTGATCAACGACCCACGAACAGCTGGGTCATGTGGGGGTACGAACCAGCTGGTGGTAATGAAACGATCAATTCATTTTATTATTATTTATCGGGTTTTAACGACGCACAACATACTGATGGCTACGATCTACTGGCGTTGGTGGATGATGAATGAGATGATGCGAAGATGGAATGGAAGGTTATTTCATTAGTTGTTTTGGATGGTGGAAAGGAGTCGGTCGTGGCCTGTTGTTAAGAAGGAACCATCCCAGTATCAACCTGAACGACAGAGGGAAACCACGAAAAACCCCTGTCAGTCAGGATGGTCGACAATGGCGGGAATCGAAGCCTGGTCTCCCGAATGACGGTTCAGTGTGTTACCACTCGGCCACGCGTCTCGGTGAAACGATCAAGTAATGCAAGTTGAATGGATCGAGGTTTATATCGATGTCACATTCCTCAAGCGAGACGCGAACCCACACCCGACTATGACGTCATTGTCTGAAGCAGCTGCTCCACTGAATGAGCCACGGAGGTGACGTGAAGTCACGATATGATTGCTCTATCGATAACAAAGATTATCGCACTAATCGAAGTTTCGTGTTTGGTTCATTTCCTTTCAAATCGCGTTATTTCGATCAATTGTATTCGACAGGGCAACTAATTTGTCGCCGGGAAATTACTTCTAAGAAAAGCTTTCGCGTCGAATTACGCACGTCACTGATAACGACTTGATGACAGCGCTAACCTCCCTCCCCCTCACTCCGCCTCGACTCCCTCCTTCATTCTCTCCTCCCCAACACAAAGCTGTTAACAAAACATGCAGATCTTTACGCCGATTCGTCATACTATTATGCGCACAAAGCCGCGTGTTATTATTGCGTTTCCTTTTCATCATCATCGTGTATTATGTTGTTTTTTTGCGTGAAAGTGGAAAATGAGATTTTTTTACCGCAAAAATATCTCATTTCAATTTATCACCGAACCAATTGGTGGCTGTTTGTGAAGCACGGGGTTTACGTGACGCGGGACCGTGGATTAGAGTTAGGGGATGCTTTATATGTAGTGAGTCAAAGGGAATTACGGAGTGGGAAATTAAAAGGATACGGATACCGTTCATGAAACACATTTGTTTGACGCTTATCTGTTTAATGTAATTTTTTGAACATTTCCTACACGGAGGAATATGTTGAAAAGAGAATCGACAGTGAAAAGGGAATTTATTTTGCCACTGAAAATATTCCTCTCTTCTTGTGGAGTTCTCTCGACTTTTTACGACGTTGGAGAATATAAATTCATGAATTTGTACGTTTTCTTTTCCGTGGAGATACCACTTGAAAAAAAACATCGATCAAAAAAATATACCTCTTTATTAAATCGTGATGAAAGGTATGTAAATATTGAGAAATATATGTGAAACTAGATCAATTATCAGGAAGAGTTTTGTCTTTGATACATGGGAAACTGGATTAGTTAATTAGTGACGTCACTTCTATCCACCTGGCCGGCAATTAGCTTGGTACGACCACGATGTCTCAACTTATTGGCTGATCGAAGTAGCTGAATATTATTAATTAGTATGCAAGGCCTATAATTATTGTTTGTCTACGATATAGTAGGCCTGCCTCGACCCATGTGTTGTGAATATTCTAGCAAATGTTCATAACTTACATTAATTCAGTTATGGTGGCATTAGAACATCTTGTAGGCCTAGGCCTATTACATAATAATGTGTTATTGATTGTATGCCTATGGGCCATAATATGTTCAGACTATAGGCAACATATATTTTCTTCAATGATCGTAGTTCGTGCGTCTTCTCTCTAAGCAATGAGATTGTCTAAAAAATAGATGCGCGAATTTCAGTACCGTGCATTAGTAAAACCATATACTTCTCTATGTTAAAACTACCGCATTCCTAACAAATGTGGATCGTTCTTCCTCCTCTCCGAAAAGAGATGTTTCTAAAAAATCTCTGCCCATTTTAGTAATACGTATATTTCAAGTACCGATATTTAAAGAATATTCCAACTTCACGACTATGTTGATTCAATGCTGATATAAGATTAGCTAGGAAATCAATTGAAATATTGTATTTATTGGAACGAGAATTTGATAACACATAAATATATTCTGATGCTATTGTGGTCGAGCAAATCATTATGAAGCAACAAAAATTACTGATATCCCACCCAAAAGCCTGTAGGGTAAAAACTTGGAGCCATGGCCTGAATATTTCAACAACTACAGAAACTTCTTTATATAAAAGGCGTGAAATCAAAACTATGCCAAGTGCAACTTATTATTTATCAATACGGCATGGAAAATAACGGGAAACACTTGGCTCATTGCCCCACACGTCCCCTCATATAACACCAAGCAGAATTGAAGTGAAGTGCATGATGCTATGAAATGAGTAACTTCACGTTCCTGACACAGGGAAACGTAATATGATTCAAGAAACTTGCCCTCCCGTCCATTTCTCATAATAACATTTTGGTTTCCATCAACTTGGTGTCATTGTGTAGGTAGTAATAATTATTGAGAAACCTCAAATTTGAAGCCTACATTTATATCTATATTTATATCTACGCTATTTGAAGAAAAGAAACAATTATGAAATTATTTTCTTCAAGACGGCTGATCCGAATTGCATACAAATTCGTATACGTGTATCAAACGTGCATCATACTATAATTAGTATATACTCCATGTGTTTACATTCAGTGACAATTTAAAGCTATTTTGAGAAATGTTATTTCTCAAATTATCTTGCTCACCCTGATATCATGATGTTTTCAGATAGTTTCAGATAATGTTTCTCAAAATTGGTCCAACCGATTTGACTCAAAAACTATACAGTTCTAAGTTGGATGAGTCTGCATGCATTGGAAGTTAATATTCGTCAGTCAAAACCTGCGACCTGTGCAGCATAAGTTACTTACAAACAAACAGAAACAAAAACACACAGACAAAGCTCTATAATGGTGAGGTGGATGTCTTCGCTATCGCTCATCTAATTATATAAATAAACGAAGCACGGAATGAATAGACTTGAATAACAAAAATATCTTGTAATTATTATTAATCTACCTCATCTCAATATCAAGTTCATAAAACCCAACTTACGAATATCGTTTGAGAATTCGTAATTTTGGGTTATATGAATATAACAAGAATACTAAAATTACTTTTCAAATCAAAGTATTATTTCAAATTGTTCTTATATTATTTCTATTTGTATTTGAAATAATGTATTTTACTCCGACGAAGAAATGTATGTCCTGGTCAAAGTCAGTATTTGCCTTCTTTCAAGCTACAAATGCAACATTGAAAAAGGTTGATATCTTGACAATTTGATAACCAAACACGTAAATTACAAATTTTCTTGAATCATATTACGTTTCGCTGTGTCAGGAACGTGAAGTTACCCATTTTATAGCATCATGCACTTCACTTCAATTCTGCTTGGTGTTATATGAGGGGACGTGTGGGGCAATGAGCCAAGTGTTTCCTGTTATTTTCCATGCCGTATTGATAAATAATAAGTCGCACTTGGCATACAGTTTTGATCTCACACCTTTTATATGAAGAAGTTTTTGTAGTTGTTGAAATATTTCAGGCCTTGGCTCCAAGTTTCTACCCGTCAGGGTTTTTGGTGGGATACAAAATACAGATACAGATACCGCAAAAATCAGCTTATTCAGTAACGAACATTGTTCGTAAAATCTCAAACCCAAAACGACTATAGGATCCAAACTCGTCGCTTTTGGATTCAACATATATACTTATATATAGGGCAATAGCTATTGGCATAGCTATATGATAGATAGCTTATTGTCCCAGTTAGCTTATATCAACTCGAAACTGTTATACTTCTGATTTCTTTTGATTCAGCTGACAAATGATAGAATTCTATCATAGATGGTTATACTATACACCATGGAAAATGTCTGTGTTTCTTCCGTATTAGAATTTCTACACCTCATTTCGTTCAAAAGTTATCACTAAAAAACTAATATTTCGCCAAATCGACTCCCAATGGACTCTCAACACATGCAATATGCACCGACGTTCACCACGATTCATTAAAAATTCACCTCATATCAGAATAAAGTTGTCTGGTTGATTCATCAATTTTTTCTTCAGTAGAATTCGAAAACATGATGTCACAATATACAAAATTTGCTCTATAATTTTATATATTCTTCAATTATTATTAAAATATAATATACAATATTATGAATATTGATATTTGAATGATATTATATATTCATAATGCTGTGAAATAATTGTCCATATATGAAACAAACAATCCACATTTTTGTTTAATGCGAAAGTAGAGAAATACGAAGCATAGGCCTTTTGAATATGAAAATGGAAATCCAATAAATACGAACACATGACACGTATAGGTTCTCTCACTATTTTCAGAACCATTTTCTATCCGTCATGTTGGTCTATTTTCAGAAAAGTTCGACATAATATTTCAATAAAAGCGAGCTATTTCAAATATGCGCTTCACATTATATGATCGAAACAATTAAGCGATTCTGTGCAGGAAAAGTGCACCTGTTGAAGTATTCTGGGGGGGTGGGGAGGTGGGGCGGGGAGGAGGAGGAATAATCCAGCAAAGAGAATCTAAATTGGTCTGTGTATAAGTATAGGGAAAATTCCAGCTGCAAAATACTGGAAATTAAATAAACGATGAGCGAAACCCAACCCAAAGTATTCCCGGTATAATTTTCATGAATTATTGTATTTTAAAATATTTTGAGGAAAAAAAATTCTCTCTGTTAGTGGGCACTGGGCTCATTATTCTCATTGGCAATGATTCGAACTTATGAAATTGATCATTTCACCTCTTGATGTATAAACCAACTGGAGGACATAACAACCCTAAAACTAAATTTTAACGAATAGTGACGATATTCATTTCTCTAATTTCAGAGAAATATAGAAAACATCATCTCAATTTCAGAAATTTTAATTGAATTATTGGTCCTCCAGAGACCACGAGTCATGACGTAGGCTAGACAGAATCGAGTAGTCTTCGTTACGACTAGGAAAAATGGGTGGATCCTGGAAGTCAAATGAAGTCATTATAATTTCTGGAATTGATATAATGATTTCTAGTTTTTCTCAAAATGACGGAAATTAATTTCATCATCACTCAATGAAATTTAGTTTCAGGATTGTGATTCTCTATAATCATATCTCATTTATTAATCCACCTAACACAACCTGATTCTAGTTTTTTGATTCCATTTTGTGTAAAATAGACGAATTATACTCCTATGGGGAATATTTTTGCGGAATACATCCAATATTTCACTTCAGTGGAAGGAAGGGGGTTACTATAGAATATTGGGTAGAATTGATTTGTTCGCGAAAAGTCAAAAAGCTTATCCAATCCTCCAAAGAGACTCCACAGATTCACTCGAGAGACTCCAGTGAACTCGATGTCAAGCTACTTTACTCGGCGATCTATTATTGATTTGTGTGCGTCTGAGTTGTATACATAACTCGGTCCCTTGGGTCGAGCAGGTTCCTCGGTTCGATCGGATCGACTAGAATCGGATCGACTCGGATCGGATCGACTCGAATCGACTCGGATCGGATCGACTTGAATCGACTCGGATCGGATCGACTCGAATCGAATCGAATTGACCGAGTTCGGATCAGGAGATGAATAGAATATGAAGCTGCATCAGGAAGTGGTTGATTGCAGCTGGGCTTAGACCACGGATATATATTATACCTTACAGAGATACTTTACTCCTGCAGCCGGTAGCGACATATGCTCGTTCCGATCTCGGCGGCCATATTGGATAATCATAAATTCAATTAATTTTCATTCCATATTAATTGTGATCACAATCACACTCAGATGTACATTTGATTATGAAAGTACGAGTATTAACCCAGCAAACACAAAAGTACGGTTCGTCACTGGAGCGGCAGTGGAGCACTAGCAGACTGCTGTTTGGTTACCGTCTGTTGGATCGACAATGATTGTGAGTGCTGGGGCAATGCTGCTACACTGCTCTCCTCTTTGACCAAGATAGCTTCCATACTTGTTTGCCGCTCCACTGCCGCTCCACGGAAATTCCATCAGTCACATTTCTCTGCCGTATTATTCCCGGGTTCTCAACGCTGGACCATCGCCGTCTAGACGTTATAAAACCACCACATTTCTCTGACGAATTGATGAGTGCTGGGGCAATGCTGCTACACTGCTCACTCTTTAACCAAGATAGCTTCCATACTTGTTTGCCGCTCCACTGCCGCTCCACGGATGTTCCATCAGTCACATTTCTCTGCCGTATTATTCCCGGGTTCTCATCGCTGGACCATCGCCGTCTAGACGTCATAAAACCACCACATTTGTCTGACGAATTGATGAGTGCTGGGGCAATGCTGCTACACTGCTCACTCTTTAACCAAGATAGCTTCCATACTTGTTTGCCGCTCCACTGCCGCTCCACGGATGTTCCATCAGTCACATTTCTCTGCCGTATTATTCCCGGGTTCTCATCGCTGGACCATCGCCGTCTAGACGTCATAAAACCACCACATTTGTCTGACGAATTGATAAGTGCTGGGGCAATGCTGCTACACTGCTCACTCTTTAACCAAGATAGCTTCCATACTTGTTTGCCGCTCAACTGCCGCTTCACGGATGTTCCATCAGTCACATTTCTCTGCCGTATTATTCCCGGGTTCTCATCGCTGGACCATCGCCGTCTAGACGTCATAAAACCACCACATTTGTCTGACGAATTGATAAGTGCTGGGGCAATGCTGCTACACTGCTCACTCTTTAACCAAGATAGCTTCCATACTTGTTTGCCGCTCCACTGCCGCTCCACGGATGTTCCATCAGTCACATTTCTCTGCCGCATTATTTCCGGGTTCTCATCGCTGGATCATCACCGTCTAGACGTTATAAAACCACCACATTTGTCTGACGAATTGATGAGTGCTGGGGCATTACTGCTACACTGCTCTCCTCTTTGACCAAGATAGCTTCCATACTTGTTTGCCGCTCCACTGCCGCTCCACGGATAGTCCATCAGTCACATTTCTCTGCCGTATTATTCCCGGGTTCTCATCGCTGGACCATCGCCGTCTAGACGTTATAAAACCACCACATTTGTCTGACGAATTGATAAGTGCTGGGGCAATGCTGCTACACTGCTCACTCTTCAACCAAGATAGCTTCCATACTTGTTTGCCGCTCAACTGCCGCTTCACGGATGTTCCATCAGTCACATTTCTCTGCCGTATTATTCTCGGGTTCTCATCGCTGGACCATCGCCGTCTAGACGTTATAAAACCACCACATTTGTCTGACAAATTGATAAGTGCTGGGGCAATGCTGCTACACTGCTTACTCTTTAACCAAGATAGCTTCCATACTTGTTTGCCGCTCCACTGCCGCTCCACGGATGTTCCAACAGTCACATTTCTCTGCCGTATTATTCCCGGGTTCTCATCGCTGGACCATCGCCGTCTAGACGTCATAAAACCACCACATTTGTCTGACGAATTGATGAGTGCTGGGTCATTGCTGCTGCACTGCTCACTCTTTAACCAGGATAGCTGCTATACTTGTTTGCCGCTCCACTGCCGCTCCACGGATGTTCCATCAGTCACATTTCTCTGCCGTATTATTCCCGAGTTCTCATCGCTGGACCATCGCCGTCTAGACGTCATAAAACCATCACCTGAAGTTTCACCAGTAGAGCATTAGTGCACCGGCAATGCCTTGACGATGTACATTTTAGTGAAATCTCTTCATTTTCATTTTATTTTAATTAGCTGTACTTATACGTCATGTAATGAAATTGAATGGTGTAAATGATGAAAATACTCATACAAATGCGATTTTTCAACTTCCAAGTCCGCCATTACCTTTTCAGATGTGAACGAGTTCATACTACAAATACATTTTAAGAACTAGATAAATGTTCATAAGTGTCCTGGGCTACGTCCACCTTTGATGTTCATTTGCAAGTAATATTATAATGTACGAAGTATTGCATTTCTTTTTATATGTTTATGACTCAAATGAATAACATCGAAACCCATAACAATCTCTTGTGAATTTTTAAATCTCACATGTGTCGTTTAATTAATAATTACAATGCTTTGTCGCATAATTCATTCTTATCAGTTTGAATTTAGACAGTATCCACTTATTCACACGAATTTATTGCAGTAATCTGAGCATGCGCGGATGAAAGACAATGACCCCAAAACACAAATTTGATGCGATTTTATCAACCGAATAGATGTAACGTAACCAAGTTAACTTTAATTAACCTCCAAAATGCTTTTGTATAGTTTTCTTTCTCTATAATTCAGATTTTCGTGAATTTCGTGCCACGAAAATTAGTGTGTTTAGCCTTGTCTCTACCTCCGTGTCTCGTAGTACTACCAACTTTTGATGCTTAAGTGTGTAGAGGGCTATAATATTTCATCAAATTAATGAAGGATTAATAACCTCCTCAATTAATTGGATGAGAGGAAGTAACTTTTATGTGAAGTACTCATTCACGGATATTGATAAGTGTTTCGTATCTCATTCAACTTTACATTCTCAAAAATAGTGAGATGCTATTTTAGTTCCGTAACGTTGAACCCGTGCTTCAACCTGACCCGAGATTGCGGGAATTGGAGGTTGAATTAGAAGACGCGTCCTAACAGAAAGCAAGAATTTTGGTGTGATTTTTCAGCAGTGTTCGTGCGAGGTAAGTAATTTATGAACTTATTATGCATAATACATTGTTATATTTGTGTTATGCGATGGATTGTTACTGTATGTTTGAGGATTTAACGCTCTAGGCAAGAATGTTCTACCATGATCTAGGCCTAGGCCTACCAAGGTAGGCCAAGGGCTATAACACCACAAACTCAATGCCTACGGTTATGTCCTAGACCTACGGCCTCGTGCTGAGCCTAACTTGCATACGTCTAAGGGCCTAGAGCAGGCCTAGGCATAGGCCTAGATCAATAACTGTAATATATATAGTAGGCCCATGCCTATAGGCTGCCTAGGCCTAGTTGTTGCTGTGGTAGGCCTACAGATAAAATAGGTAGGCATATTGCCTAGGCCTCAGTTGGGCCCTAGGAGTATTATTGTTATGTAGGCCTAAGCCAAGACCAACATTATACAAAATATATCCTTGGGTCTATGCATTACACTTTGCTCCATGCCTAGGCCTATTCCCACTAGAGAGAGAGAGAGAGAGAGAGAGAAAGATATAGGGGGAGAGAGCTGAGAGAGATGGCAGTATGCCTACTGCCATTGAGTTTGTAGCGAGGGATGAACAAGTAATATTTTTTGTACACTTGATTTTTTTTATTCCAGTGTTTTTTTTTTAGCGGGATTTTTTTTTTCATTCGGGTGATTTTTTTTTATTCGCGTGATTCTTCTTGATTCGCGGGAATTTTTTGATTTGGGTGATTTTTATTCATGTGTTTTTTATTCGCTTGATTCTTGTTTGATTCGGGTGATTTTTTTCTGATTCTCGTAATCCTTGCTTGATTTGGGTGATGTTTTTGATTCATGTGATTTTTAAATTCGCTTGATTTTTTTGTTTCAAGTGATTTTTTTGGGGGGATTCGAGTGATTCTTGGTTGATTCTCGTGATTTTTTTTTATTCTCGTGATTCTTGCTTGATTAGGGTGATTTTTCTTTATTTATGTGATTTTTTTTATTTGCGTCATTTTTTTGATCCCCGTAATTTCTTCATTCAGTTGATTCTTGTATGATTCGGGTGATTTTTTTGATTCGCGCGTCTTTTTTTTATTCGCTTGATTTTGTTGAATTGTCTTGATTTTTTCGATTTTTTTTCAAATGTTCATCTGATTTTTTTAGTTGTTAACCCCTCGGTTTGTAGTACAAACTCAATGCTACTGAGCCATATCTTGTAGGCATATGTTTAATCTCTTGATAAGCCTCAGATATAATAAGTTGATCCAACCTACCACTCTAGACCTACCACTATTTTAATAATGGTTATTATATTAGGTTAGTGCGTGAGGTCTGATATTTTCAAATCATAGGGTTTTAATAGATCTATTGCGTCGGTGAGTCCGTTAAGTTAGCCCCGCCCAAATGGAGTTCCAAACTTAGACTACGCCAAATTTTTGCACAAATTATGCACCATTTGGCACTCCTAAGATCGATTTTTGCACCCCAACCCTTAACAGATATTTGCATTCTAAATAGGTGGGCTTAACTTGCCACCAGGTCCACCCAACATCAAAATCGAACAAAAATAGCCCATATTTTGGCATCAATTATGCACTATTTTGGACCCCCATTTTCCTAAATGAGAGATTATATAGGGGCCTAGTTGAATATAGTTGAACTAAAGTCACCGTTGGTCATGGGTTCGAGTCATGGGTTGCATTGAGCATGAGGTATTATGCATGGATTTGTGTAATCGTTCTCTTACTCATCACTTCATAGTTTCATTTGCACTTGTTCATGTGTAGGCTTGCCACTGAATTAAGCTAGGTGGTGGGGGGGTGGGAATACTCAATCAAACAATAATCAACATAACAACAAAGTTATTTGTAACTGTCATTATGCGGTTAGAGATGGAATATATGACACAGGATTGCAAACATAGGCCTAGTCAAGTATTTAAATATTTTCATATTGGCAGTCAAGGTCCGTGAACTTGGCACTCCCCCATAGGAGCACTAATTGTGACATATACATCCCACCATTTAGTGCACAATTTGTGCCACTAATTAGTATGTGTAGTACGTAATTAGTACGGTATGAACTATTTGTATTGTAATAGATATGCACCTGAAGTACTTCTATAAAAACAATCAACAGTGAGATTTTCAACCCTCTTTGAGTTATTGCACCCTAAAAACTAGAAAAAACTCTATTCGAGAAATTAACTTCAACCTTCAGTGTTCACCATTGAATACAAAAATATGAAAATCTGAATGCATATTCTTCAAGATCATAATTTTTGGGTCCAGTAAATTCGAATTTCATGACAATTGATTCAACCCTAACTCTACATTTTATTCACCGTCAACCCCTAAAACGTACCAAAATCCCTACACCGGCCGACATTCAAAAAAGAAGAGGATAACTTCTAAACCATTCAACCTAAAAATCTAAAACCATCTCTTTTGTAATCTCAAAACATGTAGTATTCAATGTGCAAATTATAAAAATAATCTTAAATGTGTCAGCACTCAGCTCCTTGTGATTTCTCATGGAATGACCCTGCATAGATATATCATGAATATTTTTCTAGGCCTGCCTATATGGCAAAGATATTTTAGGGTAGGTTTCTGGGCTAGGCTTACTCCTACAGTGATGCGCAGAAGCTTTTGAGACATTCATTATAGCATGCATATATTACAATTTTTTTCAGAAAACCACCAGCTTACCTTCAAAGCAAGCCTGTCCCGATGACCCATACAGGACAACAAAATGGACAAAAACAGAGGTAAGACTGCCATGAAACGTGAAGGTTTTGTTTGTCAGCGACAAATGCGACGTCATCACAAAAAGACCGTGCAGGACGATCTTAATCTAATTGAATTGAAAGTCTTAGAGAAGAAACTCCTTATTGCCCCCAAAGTTGCTATACCCATAACACAAATTTCCAACAATTCTTCTAGCTCTGACGTTGAGGATATCGAAATGCCCCCTGATTTTGACCATTCTTCTGACATAGACAGTGAAGCCCCAATTCCCACTACACCATCCGATGCTATTGTAGAGTACCCCTACGATATTCAGTACGATGAACTCGATGAAAGTGACGATGCTGACAAATCAGATTCTGAGAGTGATGTAGGTTCCGGAGACTTGGGTTTGAATGACTTTGAGGAAGATCTTGAGCCTGCTGTGAGCCTGAGAGAATTTCTTTCTACCTGGTCCTCTGATAATAGTATCTCGCATACAGCAACATCGCAACTCCTTAAAGGGTTGAAGTTATGGCATCACGATCTGCCAATGGATGCTCGAACTTTATTGAAAACCCCCAGATTGCTCAAAACGGAGGTTATGGGAGATGGGAAGTATTTCAATTTTGATTTGAAAGCAGGAATTTGTAAACGACTTGATGACATCGAATTGCCAGTCAACCGTAGTTTGAATCTTAACTTCAATATTGATGGTTTACCTCTCTTCAAAAGTAACAGTACACAATTTTGGCCAATTTTATGTCTCATTGAGGAGGATCCTGAGCGGAAACCATTCGTTGCTGCGCTTTTCTGTGGAAGCTCTAAGCCCCCGATCGATTCATTTCTCAAGGATGTGATCAATGACCTGACTTATCTTGAGGAAAATAAGCTAGCATATAAGGATGAGCTAATATCAGTGGGTGTACGCTTGTTCTGTTGTGATACTCCTGCTAAAGCTTTCGTTAAATGTACCAAATCTTTCAATGGTTATTTTGGCTGTGATAGATGCAGTCAACGTGGTGCATTTGTTGGTCGTATGACGTTTCCAGAACTCGACGCACCAATACGTACAGATGCAACTTTTGACGAGATGGAGAATTCAGAACATCACAAGTCTGTTTCTCCTTTATCGAAGCTCAATATTGGTCTTGTTTCATCTTTCCCTCTTGACTACATGCACCTGGTTTGTTTAGGTGTGATGAAACGCCTCCTGTGTGCATGGAAAGATCGAAGCAGTCCTCATCGTTTATTGCTTCGTTCTGTTGGTGACTTGAGCTCTCATCTGCTACAAGCTCAGAGATATTGGCCTTCTGAGTTTAACAGAAAACCAAGATCTATATCCGAAGTCGATCGTTGGAAAGCCACAGAATTTCGCCAATTTTTGTTGTATTTAGGACCTGTCTGTTTGAAGAACATTTTGTCTAAAGCGCTGTATGATCATTTCATGCTGCTGTTTGTTGCCATCACAATTCTAGTTTCAGAAGAGTTGCACTCTGATTTTGTGCAAGAAGCAGATAGGTTACTCCGCAGGTTTGTGTCTGAAGCTGCAGTTTTATATAGTAAAGAAATTTTAGTTTATAATGTCCATTGCTTAATTCATCTTGCTAGTGATGTGATCCATTTTGGCCATTTAGACACCTTTAGTGCTTTCCCTTTCGAAAACTTCCTTGGAACTTTGAAACGTATGTTACGAAAATCCACTTCTCCATTAGAACAGGTTTGCAGGCGTCTTGCAGAAAAGGAAAGTGTGGGTCGAAGTGTCAAGCGTGATGAGCCACTTGGGGCTCAGTTCCGTGTAGTCGACAGTAGCAAAAAAAATCATATCAAGGGACCAGACGATGGCATTGATGGGACACATTTCAGTCGCATAAATAATTTGAAATTCAGATTGTCTTCTCTTGATCGTGACTCATGTGTCTACCTGCATTCTGGGACTATTGTTAAAATAGAGAATTTTGTTCAGGACATATTTGGGAAAATATTCATCATTGGTAAAAAATATGGTTGCGTAACCGACTTCTTCAGTTACCCATGTCTTTCTTCTCAACTTTCTATTTACAAGGTAGAAAATTTAACATCAGACATCTATTCGTTTCCAGTATCCAGTATTGACAAGAAAGGTGTTCTTGTACCATATAAAAGTGGCTTTGTATGTTTACCATTACGTCATACGGAATAAGTAGTCCTAGATACATAGGGTGCATTGCAGAGACGGAGTTTGAACCCCGGCCTACCTTAGACACCATCTAAGTAAGAAATTGCATTGCAACTGCTATGCAATTTCTTACTTAGACGGCGTCTAAAGTAGGCCGGGGCTGAACTCCGTCTCTGCAATCCACCCATACTTTGTCTTTCTTGTGGACATGTTTCACAATTATTTGATTCAAGTTTATTTGGCTCAAACCGTTGGTTTAGTTCATCTAGTACCTGGTTGAATTCATCCCTCAATTTTTGTTGGTCACGATCTCACAACAACACCTGTCATCTGCAAACATCACTGTTGTAAAATCTTTATGTATATTTGCTGGTAGATTATTTATATATATTGGAAATAATATAGGTCCCAGAATCGATCCTTGTTGTACTCCGTGATGTATCTTCTCCCATGATGATTCTCCTATTTGATTCTCCATTGTTGCCATTTTTTGCCAAATTTACAATCATTTATCATCTTGTGTATTGCAAAGTTAGCTCTCCTAACATAAACATTACCCGGTACTGTCATAATCGTGCTGCCTATAGGTATGTCGCTCATCATTATTCTGCATTTTTTACTCATTGGCATAGGTTTATCAATTACATCCTTCATGCGAGCCTGGATGTATTCTGTCGTGACTCGTTAAAATGACCCAGTCGTTTTCATTGAAAATTTTTGAGAGCTGACACACTTTATCGGCAATTTCATTGAGTGTGGCTCCTGGTCTGACATGAGTAGGCCTAAGTACATTCATTGTGTCGCCTAATTTGTCCTCTAATAGGCTATCTAGTTCCTTACCATGGCCGTCTGCAGCCAAAATAAGTTTGCTCCTTTCTTTCTTCGGTTTGCTGTGTAGGCTAAGGCACATTTTGTTCATTATCTACACCAGTATCTGAGATTTTTGATGTCTGGATTCACTGTTCCACTTTGCTTGGTTACCGTACTGTTCGTATCGCCGGTTCTAGACAACCTCAGTGTTGTTTTCCTAATGTTTACATTTGACTTTGACAGCTCGCCGCTTGAATCGCTGCCGGCATGAGAAAGTGGTGGCGCTCTAGATACTTTCCCGCCACTTGCGGAGCCGTTTGACATTGACAGCTGACAGCAAGTTGTATATATATATAATTCGTCCCCTTAGCGTATTCCAACTTTTTTACAAGTACCAAGTTCAGTTCCTTGAGATCAGCTATTTGTCGCTCTAGTGAAATAATTTTTTTGTTTCAGTAGACTTACTTCGTTTTAGAATTCTTCATCCAGTGCCTCTGTTGAGTTTGTTGAAATAGCTTGGTCCGATAGACCTAGGTATACACGTTTTATTTCTGTTCCAAATTAGGCTCATGTCAATTTTGATTCAGCACATGATTGATGCTTATCATTACCACACACATTACACTTGACACATTTCCTGGTAAATTTGCAGAGTCACATACCACCGTTCCGCCTGTCGGCGGTATACATAAGGTTTAGACACCAACTCACCCCAATAACCTAACCTGCTGTCCACCTCTACCATCAACTTCGAGTGAGTAAAGAACACATTAAAACAAACAAAATTCAAAATGTCCAAACTGCACACCATACAAACAAATCTATCAGAAAACACCAAAAACGCAAATATCGAATAAAAATTGGCCATGGTACGTGTCTCTGCAAAATTACCTATTTCCTTATTCCCATTTTGCAAAATTTACATTTATCCCGCTTATTTTCCATTTAATTTGAGAAGCAACCTGCCTTGACAAATGCCTCCTCTGCCATCTTGGACTTCACTGCTCTGCCTATGTCATTTATTTTTTCAGAAGTTATTTCTTCTCAATTGTGGAGTTTTCTGACGAGAAAACTTTATCTGTGGTCCCTAACAACTGGATCAATTTCGATGACGGAACATGTTATTGGCCGCCGTACAAAACCGACAACCGTCGAAATAAGGCAGTTGCCGAGCGAGTGGTGCCCGACTTAAACACATGGGCCAACTTTAATATTTCCGTGGTTTACCAGTCTTGTAAGTAATATAATGTCATTCAATTTGTTACCGTTCTATATCTCACAGTTTGAATATTATAATATCTACATGAATCATGGTTATGATCTTAGTTAAGAAGTTTGTGTATTGTCACCTGCAACCTAATTAATATAGGCTATATATGTTATAGTAGTAGTAGTAGAAACTTTATTTAGCAATCATGCTATCATACATAGGTGATACACAAAAGAATAATGTTGGGTGAAACAATGTCACAATATAAGAGTAATAATAGTAAAACAAAAATATCAAAGAATAATTGTAATCATTATAATAACAATGAGAAACAATTTGGACTTATGACATGAATTATGACTTATGACTCTTGCATATTACATTCTTACCGGTATGTAGGGGTATGGGTTATATGGGGGAATATTTCTGTATCAATTTTCAAATAACCTTTATAAATAGGTAATTGACAGAGATGTAGGTCTTCTCGTTGATGAATTCGTATTTTGTTATTTACACTACAACACTTCAAATGTCAAAAGTCATGAAAAAATTCCATCAGGTAGGCCTATAACAAACTGTATCTATACTTGAGATTTTTTATGGGGATTGTGTAATTTTTGTACTCGAGACATCAAAATCAGAGTTGATAGCTAATACATATTCAGGATATTGTTTCTGAATCAAGGTTGTTGATATATAAGTATGTCCAGTTGAAAAGTTTCAATATTTTATTAAAAAAGCATAGGCCTACAGACCTAATAGAATTTAGAAGCTCTTTTATCAATGCGACAGAATGTAGGCCTATAGTGTTTTCTCTAGTATTCAATAATCATACATTTTTCATATTTCAAATCCTGTACTGTCATACCGGTAGTAGGCCTGCTTGACTAAAAGACCATGTTTTTCTTAGATACAATGCAAAAAGCCTTGGATAACCTAAAAAAACTAGAGGAAAAAGGAAATTGTGCCTTTACAACTGATGCATCTGACAATGAAGGGGATATGCGCTTACGGAAGAAACGCAAACCAGCAACTCAATCACACTCACACTCGGACTCGGACGAAGAAGATGGCACCGCAACCTCAATGCCTATAGTCAATTTAATACGATCGATACCTATTACACCGACCACAAATGGTAACACCGGGTTGTCATCAAATAAAAATAAGTCTGTAAAAGATTTGCCGACAATGCCTTCACCAGGACACTATGCACAGCCTCAACGCAGCCACAAGACCAACATGACTTCACCGCCATCAGGCTCCAACTTGCGGAAGTCAAGTGAGTAATGACTAGGGCTAGGCTGTTAATGACCTAATACAACTAGAATTTCGACCTGGGGAAAAAATGAAATTGGGAAAAAACTGAGAATAATATTCTTTCCAATCTTGTTAAAAAACTGCAAAATTCTGAGTAGGTCTACATATTTTAGATAGTACTTGTAATATGTGGTACCACTGATATGTTAATGAATTAAGCCCCTTCTTAAACTTGGATACTGACATTTCAGTTGGGACACATGATGTAGGCCTAAAATATGTTTATTATTATTATTAAAGTTTCTTTATTTTAACAATTGACAAATACGTTACACACCTACTTCCCACTAACCCTTAAAAAGTCTTATCTGTGGGATACATAATTTTAATAAGGTCTAATAAGGTTTTCAAAACCTTATTCCATCAAATTCTTCAAAACACTTGATATGGACGAAGTTCTGAAAGTTGACGTAAGCTATTATTAACATTTAAAACAAAGGTAATTCTAAGTAATCAATAATAAAAATAAGCAAGAGATCATAAAAATGAATCTATTCAAAATAGAACATCATATGGAACATTAACATCATATAGTAATTAATCAACGTTGGGTTGAAAAAATATTTAGACTACTTTTGAAATGTTCGAATATGACCTGACTTAACAGCAAAAGATTGAAAAATGTGCATTTATATGTACCGTGCAAAGGAAACCTCAAGATATATGTATTGCTATTTTAATTAGCATTATGCTCAAGTACAGTTTACGAATACGGAATATGACATGTCGTTAACACAGTCTTCGTTATTTTATCAAGTACAGCATGGGATCATGGGTTAACCCTCAAAGAAATGCTTAGTATACAGGCATCGACTCGTGTAGGTTGCCATTCTATTACAGCTAGAGGCTTGACAAGGAAGTCTTAAGCTTCATTCATAGAGGCGTGGTAAGTCTGTCGCTCTTAGCCGCGGCAAAAGTTGAACATTGTCCAAGTCTCAAAGTCAAGTTGCGCGGTAAGAGCAGCAAGGTTCTGATTGGTCTACGTGACTAACACGACTGCAAGAACCCCATTGCCGCTTCAGTATGAATCCAGCTTTATCCCACCTTGAATGTTAGAAAGCGACAGACATAAACCAATAGTAAACAACAAATCAGCCGAACACTTATACGATTGTATCATATTTGATGATTTGTCCACGTGCAGACCTCATCTTAAGCTGCACTTACTAAAACAACAAAGACTAGAACATGTATATGAAAGGGCAGAGTGAGATAGACAGGTATAACTAACATACATAGATGTAGATAGATACCAGCACTGCCAGATCTATTGCTGTGTCATCTCTCTCCCGCATGAGTGCATCGTCATTCCATATCGATACAGTATTTTACATTTATTTTGTGTTTCAGCCACCGAAGAGTTGCTGCTTGCAAAAATGTCGGTGCTGATACAGGAAGTGAAAGGTATTAGTACCAGACTACGAAAGCTGGAAGACAAATTAGACTTGCGAAACAGCAACGGAACTGATGCTACACTTAATGATGCCGAGTCATACAACGGTGGGGATCTTGGGTTTCCAATAATGACCATCAGGGATCTTATCGACTTGAACGAGATACTGAAGAATGGAGCTGAACTGTCGAAAAGGGTAGGCTAAGCTTATGTTTTGGAGCTTTATGTATGCTATACTTATTTAGTTCAATGTTTCAAACTGATAT
>OZ023329.1:14431837-14484337 GCA_964007535.1 Brachyptera risi
CGTTTACGAGGTTCCTTGTGGCGACTGCGCCAAGACTTACGTCGGTCAGACGGGCCGGACACTCACTCGAGACTACAAGAACACCGGCATGCTGTGAGAACCAACAACAAGACCAACTCTCTCGCACAGCATACAATGGAAACAGGCCATAACATCCACTTCGAGGGCACACGGCAACTAGCATCTGTCGAGCATTTCACGCCGCGTTTCATCCGTGAGGCTATCGAGATTGAGAGACGACAACACTGCATGAATAAGCGTGACGACGGCCTACGCCTACCAGCAAGCTTGGAAGCCCGTCATCGACACCATCTTGGTCGCTGCCACTGAGCCCACGGATGAGACCCGTCCTAAAAGCGAGCGTACAACCAGCGAGATCGACAAGCGCCGAAAAGCCCGTCAATACCAGCGTCGTGGGACCGGCGCCCAGAGTAACACGCGCTCACCCTGCGCCTGTCACGACACTGCATACTGACTAGAAGCCCGACACGACATGACATGACTGCCAGCCTCATCAGACTTGCTGTCATCTCTTCGTCATCCAGCACCTGCTATAACATCCCGTGAACCAATCAGCGCATCGTTGAGGGAAGGACGCTCCTGATTGGCCGGATCGTGATCCACCGATCTGTTCTACCATCTCACGGTCCAAATACCATGGAGCAGAGCCATACAAGTCATCCTACTGGACATTGGACTGCCAGCATGGGCAGGCTCGCCGTCTTCTCTTTGCCATCCAGCGCCTGCAAACACCGCACGAATCGACCAGCGCAGCGTTTGAAGGAAGGACGCTCCTGATTGGCCGAATCATTTCACCGTTTTTAGCATAAAACGAGGCACCGGAGAGCGTTTCAAGCCATTCGACTGCTTACCACCATCGTCTGAAGATGCCGGGTGAAATTCCGGCGGAACGTCGCAAAAACAGGTTCTTTTTAGAACCCAAATTGCATTTTAATCGTGGCAAATTCACCGTTAAGACATTTTTACCATCTAACATCGGTCACGAAAATCTCCGCGCTCACATATATATATATATATATATATATATATATATATATATATATAGATATATATATATATATATATATATATATATATATATATATATATATATATATATATATACATGTATATATATATATATATATATATATATATATATATATATATATATATATATATATATATATATATATATATATATATTCATATATATATATATAAATATATATATATATATATATATATATATTTATATGAATAATGACACATTTCGGGTATATTCATGAATAACTTCTCAGATATCCATGATTATAACCAAAATGTGACATTATTCAATCATATGCATCATGAAAAAAAAAAGTTTGAAAACACACACATATATATATATATATATATATATAAATATATATATATATATATATATATATATATATATATATATATATATATTTATATAAATATATATATATATATATATATATATATATACATATATATGTATATATATTCATATATATATATGTATATATATATATATATATATATATATATATATATATATATATATAAATATATATATTTATATATATATATATATATATATATATATATATATATATATATATATATATATATATATATATATATATATATAAATATATATATATATATATATATATATATATATATATATGTATATAATCATGATATATATATATATATATATATATATATATATATATATATATATATATATATATATATATATATATATATATACAAATACATATTTATATATATATATATATATATATATATATATATATATATATATATATATATATATTTATATATATATATATATATATATATATATATATATATATATATATATATAATAAATATATACCGGCACAGGTAGCTGAGTGGTGAACACACTTGCTCCGTGTTACCCGGGAGGTAGTGGGCATGTCGGACCCGTTTCGATCCCCACTACCGTCCATCTTTACAGGGGTTTTTCGTGGTTTCCCTCTGAAGTCCAGGCTAATGTCGGGATGGTTTCCACGATTTAGGCCACGGCCGCTTACTCTCCACTATCCTTTCCATTACACATATTACCTTGATCTCATCATCTCATCATCTCATTAGTCAATCATCCAACGCCAATTGATGTCAGTAATCATCACAGTGCGTCCTTAAAACCCAATATAAATCATAAATATATATATATATATTCATATATATATATATATATATATATATATATATATATATATATATATATATATATATATATATATATAAATATATATATATATATATATATATATATATATATATATATATATATATATATATATATATATATCATTGAAAGTAATTCCTTGATCCATATTTATGTGATCAAATGTTTTTCAGGTTTATTAAGTTCAATTAGTATTCATTTGAAAATAAATATATATATATATAGCCCAAACTTCTTGTTTTGGCTTTTGCATCGAATTTTTTCATAGATAAGTTCATTGTGTATCGCCTTTGATCAGGGTGTGTGCAACCACACCGAAACGTTAGGCTATATTTATTCAATTTCAAATTAGTACTAATTGAACTTGATATACCTGAAATTCATCCAATCACATTTATATATATATATATATATGTATATATATATATATATATATATATATATATATATATATATATATATATATATATATATATATATATATATATTTATATATGTGTGTGTGTGTGGTGGGGTGTGTACTGTGTGTGTGTGGGGGTGGGTGTACTGTGTGTATGTGTGTGTGTGTGTGTGTTTGATAAGATCTTCTTCTTGCGGATCTCTTCTCTGTGAGAAATCTTTTGCGACATCCACACAAATCCCACATATGCCCTTCATCATACATTCCCCGGATTGAAATGATTTGTCACTTCCGTTCAACAAAGAATTAACTTCAGTCTCATAACGTTGAAAACAAATAACGTCGTGTGTCGTGCGGGCATGTATAGAGTGGATACTGTAAGGGGATCAACTCGGATCATGATATTGACCGTTAGAGAGAGAGCAAGGGATTGAGACAGAGGGAGAGAGAGAGAGAGAGAGAGAGAGAGAGAGAGAGAGAGAGAGAGAGAGCCTGAGGGGAAATGGAGATTTTTTTCTGCGAATGGCAGGTTATATCTATCAAAAGACAGCTATAGAAAGATGTGGAAGAAATCGTGGACGGTTGATTCCATCTGTATCGATTCAGTCGATTCTACAGTTGCGTTTCTTCTGATAATTATTGCATAATTTCGGCACATGTAGCTCAGTTGCCGGAGCGCTGGCTTCATATAATCTGGAAGGTGAGGGTCATATAAGCCTGATCACATGTCCCAAAATGACGAAATGATGGCACCGTCCATATTTCAAAGGCGTTTCGTAGTTTCTCTCTGTAGTATATGTGAACGCCAGGTTGGTGTCTATACAACGCAGGTCACGACCGCCTTCCTACCACTAGCCTTCCCATAACCTACGGAACCATCATCTGATCATCCCATCAATCATTCATCCGATGTCAATAGATCTTAGTTATATTCACGGTGCATCGTTAAACTCAGAACAAATTAATGCAATATTACGTACTATATACGTACTACTAGTATAGGTATACGTATCATATATACCGGCTACTGCATGTTAGTACCCTACATAATGGCACCATGTATATAGGTCCACTCATATGTCATCCTGAACAGTTTCATAGTTCCAATAATAATGCATCATCATTTCATCACGTGATTAAAAATTCTTGTTCAGAGACGAATATCGGTATTCGATTTATAATTGACTGCAAATTGTATTGAAATGTTTCCCCCTGGAAGTATTTGTAGTGTGTATAAGGTTGATATTCGATCAAATGTGACGTCATAGACCCGATAGTTATTGATTTATTGGTTAAAAGTACGTCGATGATGCTTCGAGAATATTGCATTACCTTAATGAATATCAACCGCATAAAACGTAGTTACCAATCGAACGAGATCAAATAGAGGAGACTCTTGCTCTAATTTCCAAGTCGTCATTCACGCCAATTCACAAAATTAAAATACATTTTCGTCCGATTTCAGTAGAATTAATTGTATCTGTCTTCCGGTTTTTGACATGTTGACAGTTTTATTTTCACGTGTAAAGTGGTGTTACTGTTTGACTATTCCCTAGCGATCAAATTCAGGCTGGGCAACTGTTTAGCAATTGCTACCAACTCACATCCACAGAAAAAAAAACGATTTCAATACTCAATCTGAAGTTTGTTATGGTGTTATGGAGTCCAGATGAGAGTTATTTGATGGTTAACTAAAGAATAACAGAACCCACCATTCACTGCCAATTAGAATGAAATGGGAGAGAATATATATACCGGCACATGTAGCTGAGTGGTTTACGCACCCGCTTCATGTTATCAGGGAGGTGAAGGGGCATATCGGACCTGGTTCGATCCCCGCCACCGTCCATGTTTATAGGTTTTTTCATGGTTTCCCTCTGTAGTCTGGGTTAATGCCGGGATGGTTCCTACAACATGAGCCACGACCGCTTCCTTCCCACTATCCTTCCCAATACTCAAGAAACCTTCATCTCATCATCCCATCATCTCATCAATCATTAATTCGACGCCAATTGATCTTAGTTATCATTATAGTGCGTCGTTTAAAAAAAAACGAGACGCGTGGCCGAGTGGTAATACACTGAACCATCATTCGGGAGACCGGGGTTCGATTCCCAGCATGGTCGACCATCCTGACAGTGTTTTTTCGTGGTTTCCCTCTGTCGTTCAGGTTGATACTGGGATGGGATGGTTCAAAACACCATCCAAAACACGTGATGAAATATTCTTTCATCTCATCATCTCACCATCTCATTCATCATTCACCGACGCCAATATATCGTAGCCATCAGTATAGTGCGTCGTTAAAATCCAATATAATTGAAAGAATATATGAAGAATATATATGAAAGAATATATTTTTTGTTTTTGTTGTTCACATATCGTTATACCATGAAGTTGTATAAATGGGAGTCTTATTTCAGCGACGAGCCAATCAAGTACTTCCTGTTACTTCCATGTTCGTGTTTCAACTGTCAGTTGGAGCTACTCCCACGTTGATAATTCAGCAAGGCCTTCCATGTTCGTGTTTCAACTGTCAGTTGGAGCTACTCCCACGTTGATAATTCAGCAAGGCCTTCCATGTTCGTGTTTCAACTGTCAGTTGGAGCTACTCCCACGTTGATAATTCAGCAAGGCCTTCCATGTTCGTGTTTCAACTGTCAGTTGGAGCTACTCCCACGTTGATAATTCAGCAAGGCCTTCCATGTTCGTGTTTCAACTGTCAGTTGGAGCTACTCCCACGTTGATAATTCAGCAAGGCCTTCCATGTTCGTGTTTCAACTGTCAGTTGGAGCTACTCCCACGTTGATAATTCAGCAAGGCCTTCCATGTTGAAATATATCATGTTATAATATGGATGGCCTTGAATTCAGACACCGAATAGAAAACAAGTTACGGTAGGCCCACACCTGACAACAATCAGCTTGAACAACGAACATGATGTAGTGATACCAACCTATTCTATCATAATATAAAGGAGTGCTCCAACTCGGGTCTTGGAAGTGAAATAATTCCGGGGTCAGTTCACGAGTCCAGGGTCCCGATTGCCTGTAGCGCAACTATCGCTTTTATATCGAACTAAATAAAACAACAATACTCAACAATACTACACACATGCAGCTCAATGGGATTCTTATGTTGGCATGTTGCATTCGTTTTTTATGAAAATTATAAATTTTGTAAGTTCAACAATGCCACCGGTATCATAGACACTTTCATCTACATCTGGTTCATAAAGGAATCCGCTAAATCGCGACAGGCAATCGAGACATTTGGCTCTGAACTGACAGCAAGAGACCACAAATGCCTTCCATGTTATCAGTGTGGGAGTCGGGTACACATTCTTCATATTATGATAGAATAGGTTGGTGTAACCAGATCGTGCAACGAACATGGCCGCCGTTACCCACTATCTAATCTCACCAAGTGGTACGAGTTTTTACCATAGAGTTAACTCCAGTACGACGGTAATACATACAACTCCATGGTTATACACTGTATACTGTATCATAATGAAACTCGTGGAAAAACCTCGTCTTGCAAATTTATAATTAATAACGTAATTACATAATTACATAAAAGAAAAGTAAAAAGTGAGAAAAGTGTATTACCTTTTGATTATTATGATTCCATTTCCTTTTGTTCCTGATGGCTGACAAGTTTAATTTCAATCATCGTTATTATAGTTGACATAAATTTCAGTGCTTGAGGCAAGTCGTGGAATAATGTTTCGTTTTATGTTTTTTGTATATAACTTTGAATTTCTTTCTCTCCGTCTCGTGATTTGTTTCAAAAACAGTTCCGTTCGAAACAAAGATTTTGCCAATGACAGACGTTGAATGTGTTTTTTCCGGATGATGAAACTTTTTTCTCGCGCGTGAAAACGATAGAGGTATAACTCACAATTATAATAGAATGTCGTTTAAACTTTAAAGAAAAGAGAGTACTCTTCTGTTCTCTTCTCCCGCACCCTCATTATCCCCCTCTCCACCTCTCTTACGTCATCACATCACCCACCTACCTGGAAGACAGTCGGGAATAAATCTCTCTCTCCTGGTCTGATCCAGGGATGCCCAGACTGGTGCAGCTCGTATCCACAATAGATAAAGACTTGAGTTGCCCGTGCGCTACTGGCGTGATATATATTGGAAACATTAGATCATAACCTTTTTTTTTCATTCTATCGGAGATCAAACACCCCACTGACAGCTAGGTCATTTGGGGGTACGAATGAGTAAGTGATAATGCAAAGATGAAGTGATAATAATTGAAAGGGATGTTTACAAAAACTCATGAAGTGAGCAACAAGAGAATCGCACACCTGACCTGACTTTAACCTCCAAAGCGATGATTTAGCTGAATGAGTCACGGATTGCGTATCGTGTTTATATTTTAGTCAGTGGTCCCTCCTGGTATGATTATACTGAGCTGTAAAAGACCCTATACTACTCCACAACAGAACGGCTTGGGTAATTGTCGCACCATTTTGGTGGCAATTTATGGCATGTAAAGGTTGCAGGTAGTTTCACCATGGAGTTGTATTTGTACTGGAGGAAACTCGGTACCACACTACCACTTGACATTGGATAGTGAGTAGCGGCGGCAATGTTCGTTGCTCATGCTGATTGTGTGCCCTATAGGCCTAGCTACACTAGGCAAACGCAACATATGCGTTGTAAGATGAGCGAGTATATCTGATTAAGGTACCTCATCGTTAAAGTAGTTTTAACGGTGCCACTTGATCGACTTTGGTATAATTGAAAACTCTACACACCTTGAATCCTATGAAAAATTCGGTGAATTCAGAAAGCAGTGAAACACAGCAATGGTTCCAAATATATTATTAACTGGAACAATATATGAAACAAGTGGCGATAAAAGATGGTCCCGATCTTGGCGGCCGCGCGTGCAACTATTTGAGAGTGTGACGTCATGAAACCAGCGCGCAACTGATACGTGCGAACGTTTCAAAATAGCATTAAATTGTTTTTCGTTATTTTAATCGATTTTCTCAGCATTCTGAAAATTATAATATTGATATTTTCATATTTTCAAAGGTTTATTATAGCCTAACTGACTCGCCATCGTTGCGCGCAGTCGATTTAGTAGTCTACTACTTCTTGAGATCCTTCGTACACGCTTGGCCGCTAGATGGTGCGTAAGAGCTTCATATATTCTCACAGTTGATAATATATTTGATGGTTCTGCAATAATTTGTATCTATTTGTCAAATAAAACACATTTATTAAATTATTTTCTTCAGAACGGCCGATTCGACTTGCATACAAAATTGTAATAACGTATATCATTATTGTGTACACATTCGGAGAAAATTGTAATAGTTTGGAAAACTTTTTTTTTCAATTTTCTTGCCCAGTCTGATCTTATGGGTTTTTTTTAGAAACTTTGAGATGATATTTTTCAAAATTGGTTCGACCGATTCATCCCAAAAAGTATACAATTCCATGTTGGATAAGTTTGCGTGTATATACAAAGTTTCATCTCGATCAGTCAACCCCTGCGACCTTTGCAGTGCCAAAAAAAAAAAAAAACATAGACATAGCCCTATAAGAGTGGAATGGAATCTTCGCTTACGCTAATCTAATGAGGTATTACATCAATTCAAACTTAATTTATATCAACTGAGCATACAATTCAATAATAAAACGTCTTGCTGAAAACAAGCGACGAATGTGACCAACCGCCCCCGTGGCTCAGTCGACTATCGCTAGTCGTAGAAACCGAATTCAGGTCGGGCGTGGGTTCGAGTCCTGCATAAGGCATGTGTTTTTGTAAGCGTCCTTTCACTTATCATCACTCCATCGTTCCATTATCACCCGCTCATTCGTACTCCCGTATAACCTAGCTGTTGGTGGGGTCGTTAAGTTGCATCAAAAAGAGAAAAAAAAACGTGATCGCTATTTCGAGGTATATCAAAGTAATTGGAAGTACACGGCACGATGTAGTGACACCAACCTATTGTATCATAATATGAAGAAGGTGCTCCAACTCCCATACTAATAACATGAACGGTATTGGTGGTTCTTGCGGTCATTTCAAAGTCAATCGTCCCGGTTGCCTGTCTCGATTTAGCGGATTCGCTTGTGAACTAGATGTGAATAAGATAGGTCACGATACCGGTGGCATTGTTGAACTAACAAAATCTATAATTCTTGTAATCTAGTGGGCCGTGTATAGCATTGTTGAGCACTGTTGTTTCAAATAGTTCGATAGAAAAGCGATAGTTGCGCTACAGGCAATCGGGACGCTAGACTCAGATTCTGACCCCGGAAATATTTCCCTCTCAAGACCCGAGTTGGGTCACCTCCTTTATATTATGATAAAATGGGTAATGATAAATCGTGTATACGGTGAGGTACACGGTTCGTCGCTGAAGTAGACCTTCAAGTGTATACAACTCCGTGGTTTCACTATAGCAGCTGTGGTTAACCGAAGAGGTTGACCGAACCGGAGCACTGATAAACAGGGGCATAGGTCATCCAGTGCGTCGCCACAAAAATGGCAACTTTCGACTTGCAACACGCGAAGCAGCGATCTTGTGCCATCTAGACCTACTCATCTATTTCAGTCTCTGTGGTGCTAACTGGATAACCGCGTCCTGGCGGTCAATTGTGTAACTTTGTCACTCGACTTGTCGATCGATATCTCATTTCACCTCGATCGACATCTTCAATGGCTATTGTCCAACTCTGTGTCGATCACCTTCTTCGGAAGCTCCTTCAACAAGCTACCGAAACTCAAATACATGTCGATATCTAGCTGTCATTTCGATAAGATTTTTAAAAATGGCGGTCGATATAGCAATATTATGACAATTTCAAGGTATGTCCCAATCAAATAGATCATGAATGGAAACTGATAATCGATGAAGAATTATCTGCGATACATATGGAATCAGTGCATACCTCTTCATGTAGAACAACTTATGTATATCATTTGGACAACAAAACTATTAGTTGAATCTAGGCGCAGCTGTTAAAGTGAAAACACGAAAAATTATCGTATGCACGGCACGGCCTTCTATAGTAATAATGATGATAATAATCATGTTCATTCAGCAATTCTTCTATTTATACAATACAACTCATTTCATCACATTGGTTTATATACATTCATAATGAATGGACTCGAATTTCCCAAATAAAAAACAGAGAAAACAACGATGATAACATGGATCTATCGAATGGAAAAATACACATTCAATTTACATGGTCCCAGAAACGCACACTTTCACTCGAATCTGGAACCAACTCTCCTTCCTTGGTTAATTCAGATCAGGCATTCCTGAAACTTCCAGATGATGCTAATTTGGTGATTGTTTCAGCAATACGATTGTATTTCGTAGACCTTCAGAAAGAATTGAGTTGTCGATGAATGATGTGAATGCTTTCTCAATTTATATTTCATTACATACTATATAGGCAAACGCGTTATGTGTTGCCGCGTTGATGGATGAGCTGGAACATATCACCTTATCTTTGGATTGGTTATTATATATATACACCTTGAGATCCAAACCATAACATCACTGCCATCTTATTTTACATTATTATTTTCATGATTATGAAGAAGGCTATGTTTTAATCGTTTACATTTAAGAGGTGACACCTGTGGCTTGGATTTAATTGGTATCTTAATAGCCTTGAGTGATTTGAAAAAATCACATTATATATTTTCTCACACCAAAACGGCTGATCCGATTTGAGTGAAAGTACGGAATAATGTGTATAATCATTATATTGAAATTCCCTGAAAATTTGAAATGTCTCGGATGAAAATCATTTCACGAATATTTTCCCCTGGGTTATTTTAACGGGATTTTTGAAAACTTTAAAATGAGTTTTCTCAGAAGTGGTTCAACCGATTGCGCCTCAAAACTTTACAGTATCGAATTAGATTAGGACACTTGTTTATGCCAAGTTTCAACTCATTTTGAATTTTTGTCTGACCTGTGGAGCGCGAAAAAAAAATTGGGGGGGTATGGCGGATTTGAGTCTTCGCTTCGCTCATCCAATCATATATTTGACTATAATTGGATGAGTGAAGCGAAGACTTAATTTCATCATACCCGAAAAAAAAGTACTTGTTTTTTTTTGTTCGCGCTCCACAGGTCAGACGAAAATTCAAAATCAGTTGCAGCTTGGCACACACAATTAAGTCCCCTTATACATTATATACTGTATAGTTTTGAGGCGTGATAGGTTGAACCACTTCTGAAAAAACTCATTTCAAAGTTTTCAAAAATCTCACGAGAATAACCCAGAGAAAAAAATTCATGAAAAATATTTTATCCGAGAGAATTCAAATTCTCAGGAAATTTCAATCAAATAATGATACAAATTGTACCAACTTTTCACTTGAATCGGATCAGCCGTTTTGATGTAAATAAATATATGATATAATTTTTGTGAATCATTCAAAGCTACTAGTCAAACGCGAAATATGCGTTGTGAGATGAGCGAGATATGCGAATAAGGTGTGGAAGTCGTTGAAGTAGTTCCACCCTCGCTACTTTATCGACTCTAGTATTCTACACACCTTGATATCTGAATAAGCTATAAAAGTCGTTAAAGTAGTTCTACTCTTGCCACTTCATTGACTCTGGTATTCTACACACCTTGATGTATATAAAAAATACTTCATTGTTGGTCAACTCTTGAATCTAGAAAGCAGTGAATCTCGACAACTTAATTCTGTCATCATTTTTATGATATATTTGATGAAAAAAAACAGTTGTTTTAATTTTTTTCTTCAAAACGGCTGATTGGAATTGTATACAAAATCGTGATGATGTGTAAAATCCATGTATACACATTTAGAGAAAATTTTATCCCATTTGGAGAGATTTTATTTTTAAACATTTTCCGCCCAGCCAAATCTCATGGGGTCTTTAGAAACTTTGAGATGATTTTTCTCAAAATCGGTCCGACCGATTCATTCCAAAAACTATACAGTTCTGAGTTGGATGAGTTTGCGTGTACACAAAAATTTTCATGTTGATCAGTCAACCCGTGCAACCTGTGGAGTGCTTACAAAAACAAAAAAATACACACAGACAAAGCCCTATAAGAGTGAGATGGAGACTTCGCTACGCTCATCAATTAAGATACCTATTAAATTCAAGTCACAGGTGTCACCATTTGATTGTAAACGATTAAAATGAAGTCTTCTTGATTATCATAGAAATTAATAATGGAAAATAAGATGGCAGTGATGTAATGGTTTGGATCTCAAGGTGTATATATATAATATTCAATCCAAAGATAAGGTGATATGTTCCAGCTCATCCATCAACGCGGCAACACATAACGCGTTTGCCTAGTATATATTTTATGTTATATTATATACTTTATTATTAGTACTTTACATATATTTCAGCAATTTGGACTGCATCAAGGAGTCAGATATAAAAATCTCAAACACGGACTTCTATAAGTTTTATGTTCACGTTTGATCATCGCGCTCTCATTGGTGAATTATATATTACCAGAGTCGATAAAGCAGTTCTACCTCCTTAGAACTGCTTCATCGACTCTGACATTACCATGGTGAATAATCATTCAATAATGTACTGTCTTGACAAAACACATCCGTCAAATGAGATCTCATGTCGACTGTAGTTGTCATTGTGAGAAGTCTAAGGATGGTGTTGGACAATGAGAATCTAGTTATCACTTGATCAGAGATACCGTTGTCGAACGAGTTGCCGAAAGAGTTACGCAATCGACCCCCTGGTCACCCCTGCTCTCCTGATAGATCTCTCAAGCCACCTGGTTAACCACGTTCTTCTGGTCTCCCCTGTTCCCCTGATAAACTGCTCTCAATACCTGTGTAGAAAATGTTCTTGTTTCGAGTTTCCCGTTGTTCCTTTTATCATCAAATCGTCTAATTGTTTTCTTTTCACTTCCTCCCATGATAAGCGCATGTCGTGGCCATCTGCCTCTCATCTCTCTCTCTCCCTCTCTCTCCCTCATTTTCTCTCTCTCCACCTCTCTCTCTCTCTCTCTCCCCTCCCTGTCCCTCTCAACTCTCTCTCTCCTTCTCTCTCTCCTCTCTCTCTCTCCTTCTCTCTCTCTCTCTCTCTCTCTCTCTCTCTCTCTCTCTCTCTCTCTCTCTCTCTCTCTCTCTCTCTCTCTCTCGCTCTCTCTCTCTCTCTCTCTCTCTATCTCTCTGTGCTCCATCTCTCATACGGCTCAGCGTGTCAACTGTCAGCTGCAACGAACCTGCTTATTGATACGCTGCAAGGAAAACAATAGTGCGGTATTGCAGGAGGTGTGAGTGAACATTGGTGTGTTCATTCGAAAAGATACACAAGTCAGGTCTCGACTGTTTGTTCCAGCAAGTGTTTACGTTTCAAGATGTGCTCGAATCCTCGAATAAAGATGATCGGCTAAATCTGAATAAATATAAACACCTCGGTGATTACGTAATATTGCTGCTACTCCGAGGATTTTGACGCTTTTGAAATATGTAGTTGCGTTTCTGATCGTGAAGTCTGTCCTGATAATTCGTGATACTCTGGAAATGTCTTGTCTATACAAATATAACGACACATTTTGTGTTTTGTGTGATTGTCAGATTTCAGGCGTCCCCAGTATTCATAGGGATAAAAGTTCCCGCCAGGGTGATTTTGCAAATGTAAATGATATAAAAGTTCAACCATGCAAACTGAAAAATTAACAAATACGTTTCAAGATGCAGACAGTGATTGTTGAAAATGTTAATGATTCAAATTTTATGATATGAGAAAAGTGGAAAGATTACTTCTGTATGATATACTCGATATTTTTACCATCGATTTTTCACCTCACCGTATACCGTGTTACAAAAATAATGTGTACACATTGTGAATGTTCATTATGGATCGACTGTATTTTAGTAGATAGGCCTACTTCTTTGCATGGTGTGAAGCAGTTGCACCAAAATATGTTCAAAGGTAGGCCTAACTTCACTGCGAACGTTTATACGGCACGTTGACATTGAGAGTGATACGCTGTGATTAAATTCTCATCAAGATTATTAGGTTCTCAGAAGCTGTGGAATTGTGTTCATTGTTTTACTGCTTCTCTCTCTCTCTCTCCTAGATGAAGAGAGAGAGAGAGAGAAATATGAAGAGAACGAGAAAGAGAGAGAGAGAGAGAGAGAGAGAGAGAGAGAGAGAAAGACGAAGAGACGGAGACGGAGACGGAGACGGAGACGGAGACGGAGACAGAGATTGTTTGTGTGTTATAATTTCTAAATTCTTATTATTATTCTAAATTCATTTCAAATTTCACTACAATATGTTCAAATGGAAAGCTACTACGATCGTTTATATCTAACTTTTTTTTCTGTATACCTCAGGGGTTTGACGAGTGTAAACTGAAAAATATTCCGATACTATAAAAGATACCAGATGAAAGATACTAAACATATGACACCGTGAATAGGTCCACCTCACGATGGATTGACCCATGTGAATAAGTGTCAGGATTTTGTGTTTATCGTGTTGATTTACGAGCTTCCCCTATCGTGAGCTCGAACATGTCATCATCGGCGTGTATTTCCCCATCATTGCCATTCCAGCCTAGCATACCGTTTATCTTTTGACAAGAACATACCACATTGAGGGCAATTACCCTTATTCGGGCCTCTTCTAGCCAGGTGGGTGGTTGATGGGGTGGAGAGGGTGAGGGTCGGGTGAGGGGTGAAGATCAGGCTATACTCGAGCCGGAAGTGATTTGCTGGGCACGCAGAGAGGAGGTCGGAGAGGTCGAACATGGTATCAGGAGGTCAGGAGGTCGAGAAGGCGCGTGCAGCAATCTGATACACACGACCAGTGGTCAAATGATCAGATCTACATTCATTTGTGGCCATGAGAGATGAAGGAGCGAAATACCAGTGCGATAGTTGTGTGGGATAGGGGAGACGGTCGCTCGGAACCTTCATCTCTCGTGGATACAAATTACACACTAGAGATGAAGGCTCGAACCACCCACGCGCTAGTGCTGTGCGATAGGGAGAACGGTCGCTCGGAACCTGTATCCCTCATGGAAACAAGGTTACTAGCTGCCGTTATGTTATTTTATGGCGATGTTGAGTGACTTGTATGTTTGTCTTCACGCTCAGTGTTTCTATTGAACGTTTCTTTATTGAGTCAAGTTGAAATACATACATGTTATGAATTGCTGTTTTACCCCATTAAGATTAGGGGGTGGATCCTATCTCGTGCTGGGGTGATTGGCATAGAGTAAATTGAGACATGAATTGATTATAAAATAATGAAAAGTGTAAGTGTAATGTAAGAGTAGTTGTTGAACTGTGATACCTGATTATATTCAGAGTATGGTATAACAATGTAATTTTATTCAATTGAAATTGAAGTCACTATCAGACCTAAATATCAAACTAGAACTGAAACTAGAACTAAAATGTAATCATGATTAACAGTATGAAGTTAACAGATAAATGTTAACATTAACAGATCTAGTAGATTAACACATTGGCAGATTAACAGTAACAGATTAACATATGAATCTATGCAAGTAAGGTACTTCGTTGATTTATGTCTGATATGTGTACGATTTAATGATGTTGGGGATTCATTTATCACTCATTTATTCACTATTAATAATATCTTCAGTCAGTACTGTGGTACAAGAGAGAGTTGTGAAATTACGGAGGGTTTATAATGTAATCTATGACATTTAGTGGTGTGGAATTCAGCCATTTTCTGGTCTGAAGAGAAAATAGATTTGAAGATTTGATATTTTCAATTTTGGCTGGAAGTAAGTTATACATTTCTGAGCCACAGTAGGAACTGTGACGAATTGAGACATTGAGACGTTGAGCGCATAGCTCTCATGCGTGCGTGCGAGTAGACAGAAAGTGCGCAGACTCGATTTTTGCGTGGACATACATTTCTTAGGATTTGAACCCATGCATTTTGTGTATCTATTCATGTATTTATTCATTCATTATTATCATCTACATACAATACAACCTAGTTATGATCATATACATGAATATGAATAATCCACGATACGTATTGACATTGATGCCGTAACATAGAACAAAGACAAATATAGTGATATACAGGACAAAAAGGATCACCGAATGAATGGTACTGTACTATAGCGGGTCGGGTACCCGGCATGCGTTGCAATGCCAGTGAAAGAAAGAAACTAATTCTGTTTATTGAAGTGCTTTTGGATATACAATAATTTTTGTCCCCCCCCCCCCCCCCCCGTGACCCGCGCATCATTGACCCCTCCATAGTCCCCCGACCTCCAGTCCCCTAGTCCCTCCCTGCCCCCCCCCCCTCTCAATCCTCCGTGAAACCATCGCGGGCTCGCGTACAACGCTATTTCGAGTGTCGTCTTGAATATTCCCGAAACTTCGCGAGCGTGCGCACAACGATCCCCCCTCTACGACCCCCGCACCATCGACCCAAGAAGCCCCCCGACCCCAGCCCCCCGACCTCAGCCCCCCAGTCCCAGCCCCCCAGTCCCCCCCGACTCCCAATCCCCCGCGAAACCTTCGCGGGCTCGCGTACAACAAGTCACCAAACTTTTACCCCCGCCCCCGACCACCAAACCCGACCCGCTCCCCCCGCGAAACCTTCGCGGGCGCGCGTACAACAACCCATCAAAGTGTTATCACAATCGGATGAGCGGTATAGGAACGCACAAGGGACAAACAAACAAAAAAATTTTCATACATAGATTGTATTTTATTCATTCACACGTTATACAAATATAGGAGATATCGAAACTGAGAAGCTGATAAGTTAATGTGAAACATTAATCTCGACAATAATTGAAGTGGATAGTAAACAGATCTATTCAGATGATGAAATGGTTGAATACATTGTGTTCATTCATAAGAGCCGCAGTTCTCCGAATCTCAGTCGAGTGTTGATACGCTAACTAACAGTTAAGGTACGAAAATAACATACGTAACCAAGGGTGATAGCAAGCTAATTCGTTAACTATCGCTTCATTCACTGAAAATCAGTTGATGAAACCGAGCCCAACTTGAATCAACTTGAACTTGAATTGGAGAAATTTCCAATTCAATAATTATTGAATTTTCATAATCACCTCATATTTCAATATGACGAGATAACAGGGTAAACAGCCCAGGTGAATGTCAGTGGTGCCTACAATATGGGTCACGACCGATTCTTACTTCATCTCATCATCTCATCATTTCATCAATCATTTCATACGTCGCAAATGGTTGAGCCCAGTATGAATAAATATGAATATAATTTTTTGTTCAATAACATATAAACTTGATACAAAATCATTGTTCCCCAATTAAGGCTGTGGATGAAAGTATGAGTATAATAAGTATAAGTATATGAAGGTATAATAAGTAATTAAATAATTTCATTATCAAACAAAATTATGATGTACACTCGCGTACATATGAAACGACTAAATCCGAAATTCAGAATTTCAATTGAAGTGAAATCGACGTCCATTCAACTGCTGAGATGTCAATATACTATGCGTGAAGTGTATATGAACCTTTTCTTCCAATTTCAGTGCGTATACTATTAGTATATTCTCTTCAAGATGCATTTTAGTATGGCTTGATCGACTACTTTGTGTGACCGCCAGTGTACAGAATAGGAAACATAATAAAGAGTATTTGTAATAAAGAAATTGTGAACATTTTTCTATGAGGAAGAGTGATAAGTCCTCGTGGGAGCGTGACAGAAGGAGCGACTATAAGCGTGAGTGAGCTGTAAAACCCGGCACCTCCACCAATAACTTGATCCTTGATCCTTGAGTATGATATCAATATCATCATTCAATCACTTAACTTGTGAAATAAAATGAAATGGTAATTATAATTGGCTACTAGCTAGTAACGATGATAATGATAATGACAGCTGGCACCTCCACCAACAACTTCATCCTTGCTCGAATGCGATTCGATTTTTCTACCACCCATATCATCATTTATTTACTCTACTCCACTCGTGAAATGAAATGAAATAATTGAATGAGCGATTGAGCGAATATTCAATTTCACCGTGATCGATTGAAAAAAGTTTCTTTTTCTCTTTTTTTTTTTTTGTTCGCGCTCCAAAGATCGAACTGAAGTGAACATACGGTTGAAACTTGGCACACACAAGTGACATCATTGTGAAGTTTCAAGGCGGAATCGGTTGCACCACTTCTGAGAAAACTCGTTTCAAAGTTTTTCAAAACCTCATAAGAATAACCCGGGCGAGAAAATTCGGAAAAATATTCCTTCGAACAGATTCAAATACACACGGAATATTAATATCATAATGATACACATTATCGATAATTTTCACATACTGTTGTAATAAGTGGACCGCAATGTCCCTAAATCATGTCCCACAATAATAACCTCAGTATCAGTTTCACCCCAGCTTGTCTAGTTGCTATGGTTACTTGACAAACATACTGTACCCTCTAGAGGCTTTTTTACGTGACGTCACACATTGTTGTGGAACTTGGACAACGCACGAAATGGGAACGTCACAAAAGTTAATACCAAGCCGAATGACAGCCAATATTCATTGATAAATACTCTCAGCTATTGAATCCACAAACAAGAGTTGAAAAAAAGAGAGAAGAAAAGAGAGATTCAACAAATTTTACGAGAGTAAAATGACGTGAAAAATGCACCTTTTTTCAAAAATGTGAATTTTTCACGTCATTTTCTCTTCTTAATAAATATTTCTCCAATATCGCAACAATAAATCATTGAACATTGTCAGATTTTCGTTTGAATCGAGGGAAAGGTTTTCTAAAATTCAATGAAACGTCATCACTTTTTCCGATTACTAAATATATTATCTATCAATCAGATGTGTTTAATTTCTCCTCACTCATCATTATATGTCGTTTTCCTCGATCGGAAGATGTACAGCTCGTTCGTCTGGAAGCTCTGAATGTGAACTGGGCCCACAAATTACACCCACGTAGCTCCTAATTGCCGAAATGTGAAGCAACTCTATTGGTTAACCATCACGAACAGCAGTAAATATGTTTGAAAGGCAGGTGGGAGTTGATTTTGCGAAATATAGTCTTTTTGGTTGTAACTCGCGAACATTTAGAGATATCAAAATTGTAATATGGGACATACACAGATATTATTATTACCTTCGAAGTTATGTGAAATAAAATCATTAGCCGTGGATTCTGAAGTTCTCACACTATACATCTGAAACATGTGTTTTCAACTGTATATACACTGAGACGTGTGGCCGAGTGGTTAATACACCAGACCGTCATTCAGGCAACCGAGGTTCAAATCTCGCCATGGGATCATCCTGTCAGGGTTTATTCGTGATTTCCCTCTGTCGCTTAGGTCAATACTAGGATGGTTCCTTCTTCCTTAACAACAGGCCACGACCGACTCCTTCCCACTATCCAAAAACACATTATAATATATAACTTTTCATCTCATCATCCCATCATCTCATATACCATTCACAGACGCCAATAGATCGTGGTAATCAGTAGAGTGCGTTGTTAAACCCAATATAAATAAATTGAAAAATGTAACTGTATACCTGTGAAAACTATGCGATATAAGTTCAATTGAATGACCGAAGCGAAGACTCAATTTCACCATACTAAAAACAAAAGTGCTTTTGTCCGCACTCTACGTGTCAAACTAAAATTCAAAATCAGGTGAAACTTGGCATACACAGTGTCCTTATCCTATTCGATACTGTATAGTTTTGAGGCGGAATCGGTTGAACCACTTCTGAGAAAACTCATTTCAGAATTTTCAAAGATCCCATAAGAATAGCCCAGAGGGAAAATATCGTCAAAATATTTCCTTTCGAGAGAATTCAAATTCTCAGGGAATTTCAATTTAAAAATGATACACACCATTCCGAACTTCCAGTCGAATCAGATCAGCCGTTTTGATGTGAAAAAATATAAAATATATTTTTTTCAAATCACATAAAGCTATTAAGAAACCAATTCAAACCAAGCAACAGGTGTCACCAATTGATTGGAAACGATAAGAGCAAAGCCTTCTTTAATATCATAGCATCCATCAACGCAGAAACGCATTAAGGGTTTCCCTAGTAGTTCCCACTAACACCATCTCAAAGATATTGCAAATAATTGTGTTCCATCCCGTATATCGGAATGGTTTGATATCTCAAACCATTCAAAAGTTATCACCGAAAAACTGTTATTCCGTCAGATCGACTCCCAAACACCTCAACATACATTTACTGAGTCTGTGTGAGTTATATTCAAGGTCACGCAAGGTCACACAAGGCCAAGCACGACTTCCATTAAGGTCGAATGTCATCTCCTTATTAATAGTCGGTATATGAGACTTGAATTGATCCTTGATTATTCAGGAAAACACCTTCAGTGTCGATCGTTGATACTGCTTGAACGACCCCACCAACAGCTGGATTGATAAGTTGTAAAACATTTTCTCGCATACCATATAATTTCATTTGACTCTATTACGTTATTGGGTGTTTTTGATCTGTGGGAAGGACGCGGTCTTGATCTATCTGAAGAAATCATCTTGTGAATGATCGAGGATGGTCGACCATGACGGAAACCTAACCCCGGTGTCCTAAATGACGGTCCGACGCACTAGCCACTGATCCACCAGTGTCGGTGCTCTTCGGATTCAGTTCAGATTGGTCTTGTTGCAGCTGCTAGCCAACATGGCGGTGCTCGCCTGCACCAACATGGCCGGCGTGTTGACGCACTATCCGAGCGAGTTAGCGCAACGGCAGGCGTTTCTGGAGACCAGGCAATGCATCGAGGCGAGGTTAACCACTCAGCGGGAGAATCAGCAACAAGTAAGTTATGTTGTTCAACTCGACTTCGTTGATACCACCTCAATCTGGAACAGACTGAACAAAAACATTTGAAACCTAATCTGGCGACAAGTTTGATTAGTTCGTTTTACCCGCCACTTGTCTCTCATAGTTCCGAAATTGCAGGTTTCTATCGGCCGATTCTTATGTTTTACCCGCCACTTGTCTCTCATTGTTCCGAAATTGCAGGTTTCTATAGGCCGATTCTTATGTTTTACCTGCCACTTGTCTCTCATTGTTCCGAAATTGCAGGTTTCTATTAGCCGATTCTTATGTTTCACCACTGGGAAAACGCGCTATGTGTTTCCGCGTTGATGGATGAGCTGGAACGATATATCAAATATCAACACACCTCTGGATTGGCTATATATATGTATATATATATATATATATATATATATATATATATATATATATATATATATATATATATATATATATATATATTTGTATATATATATATATATATATATATATATATATATATATATATATATATATATATATATATATATATATAATATATATATATATATATATATATATATATATATATATATATATATATATATATATATGACTGTTCGGATCACGAAGGGGTATATATATATATATATATATATATATATATATATATATATATATATATATATATATATATATATATGTATATATATATATATATATATATATATATATATATATATATATATATATATATATATATATATATATATATATATATATCCATATGTATATATATATATATATATATATATATATATATATATTTATATATATATATATATATATATATACATATACATATGAATATATATATATATATATATATATATATATATATATATATATATATATATATATATAAATATATATATATATATATATATATATATATATATATATATATATATATATATATATATATATATATGAATATATACATATATATATATATATATATATATATATATATATATATATAAATATATATATATATATATATATATATATATATATATATATATATATATATATATATATATATATATAAATATATATATATATATATATATATATATATATATATATATAGATATATATATATATATATATAAATATATATATATATATATATATATATATATATATATATATATATATATATATATATATATATATATATATATATATATATATATATATAAATATATATATATATACATAGTTGTTCATATATACATATATTTATATATATATATATATATATATATATATATATATATATATATATATATATATATATATACCCCTTTGTGATCCAAACAGTTACGTCACTGCGCTTCCATTTCCTAATCGATTACCATGATAATAGAGAAGACTTTGTTCCAATTCACATCTGTTGCTTGGATTTTATTGGTATCTTAATAGCTTTGAGTGATTCAAAAAGATTGAATTATATATTTTTTGACATCGGAACGACTTATCTGATTCGACTGAAAGTTTGGAATGATGTGGATAATCATTATATTGAAATTCCCCGAGAATTTGAATTCTGTCGAAGGAACTATTTTGAACGAATTTTTTCCTCTGTGTTATTCTTATGGGGCTTTTCTGAAATTTTGGCATGAGTTTTCTCTCAAGTGGTTCATTCGACTGCACCTTCAAACTATACAGTATCGAATTGTATAAGGAAACTTTTGTATGCCAAGATTCAACTCATTTTGAATTTTTGTTTGACCTTGGAATTGAGTTTCAGCTTCGCTCATTCAATAACACTAATGTGAAAGCTTGAAGCTTGCAAGCTCGCATGTTCGCGCTCATCTGAATGTTCTGGCTGTTGGTGGTTGTGAATAGACAAAAGACATGAGATAAACTATTCTCGCATTTAATGTTAGCGTTACATTATGAATGGGCCTCATCGTTTAACGTCTCTCATACAGGCTGAGCACAAATTCTAATTACATTCTGAATACACGAATTGAACCACACAAATTCGAAAAAAGACATAAAAACTACTATAACGAAACAAATTGATGTTCTCATCGTTCATTCGAGTTCTGATAAGTACCGATTTAGTAATTAGGTTATATTCAATAGAGCAGTTTCACCTTCCGTGTAATCGTCTTTAGTTACTCTAGGCTCTCACAATACGTTCGTATTTCTACTTTTTAATGACAGCAAAAGGAAAACCGAGAAAGAACATTCTATAATCTACGTAAAATGGCCAATCTATGGACATAAAACCTGACTTGTCGCTTTCAAGTTTTAATCTGGAATGTTAAAACTCAGACCAAAACTAATCCTGCGGATAATACCTATAACTTCATTAATGAAAAGATTACACTTTTGTCTATAGTCATATTTGTGAATGCTTACTTGTTTTTGAGCCCAATAGCGGAGTGATATTTGTCGTGGTTATTAGTATCCATGTTACAATGGTAGGGTTGGATCATAACCATTTCCCAGGATGTATACAGACAACGTGTTGTACATAAATCTAGTTTCAATTTGTTGATTAAATTCGACAAGAAGCATTTTATTTCAGAAAGAAGTTTATGATGATCAACGATTCTATAGAGATGTTACTGCATTTTTCACTATCTTTTCAAAAATACAAAATGCGATGCTCAATTAATTTGATGAGCGAAGCAAAGACTTAATTTCACCATACTAAAAAAAAAATGCTCGATTTTTTTTTACTTTTCACGCTTTATAGGTCAAATCAGAATTCAAAATCAGTTAAGCTTGGCATACAGAAGTATCCTCATCTAATTCGATACTGGATAGTTTTTAGAGGCAACCAGTTCAGCCGCTTATGAGGAAACTCATTTCAAAATTTTCAAAAATCTTATGAGAATAACCCAGATGAGAAAAAACGTTAAGAATATTTCCTTCGAGAGAATTCAAATTCTCAAGGAATTTCAATATTATAATTATACACATTCTGAACTTTCAGTTCAATCGAATCAGCCGTTCTGATGTAAAAAAAATTATAATACAATTTTTTAAATCTCTCCGAGCTTTTAAGAAACCAATTAAATCCAAGCAACAGGTGTCACCAAATGATTGGAAACGATTGAAACAAAGCCTTCTTCATTATCATAGGAAATGGATATAATTAGGAAATGGGAGACCAGTGATGTAATTGTTTGGATCTCAAGGTGGGTATGAGTATTGTGAAAATGAGAGAACGAGCGCACTTTTTCCTGGAGCAAGATGGCGGTCGTGACGTCACAGTCCAACCTATGCTATTAGGCACTAACCTCACCCGGTCAAGGTCATTAACCTCTCATCCAAGATGGCGACCAAGGTCATAAACCTATGAAATCATCCAAGATGGCTGACATGACGTCATATTATTTCGGTGCCATTTTCAATTTTTAATTCCAGCGCCATTTTTTGAATTTCGAATTCCCGCGTTATCTTCAATTTCGAATTTCCACTCTGTATGCAGGCGTGATCTGGTGGCCAATTCAAAATCTGAATCAATCAATTGATAATTTTCACGATTCAGACGCTATCTGGTGGCCTATTTTGAAACCAAATCAATTAGTTGAACAATTGATTATTTTTAATACAAAATTACCGAGTAATTGATGAGCGTAGCGAAGTCTCCATCCCACTCTTATAGGGCTTTGTCTGTGTGTTTTTTTTTTTTTTTTTTTTTTTTGTAAGCACTCCACAGGACGCAAGGGTTGACTGATCAACATGAAACTTTTTTTGTACACGCAAACTCATCCAACTTAGAACTGTATAGTTTTTGGGATGAATCGGTCGGACCGATTTTGAGAATCATCATCTCAAAGTTTCTAAAAACCCCATAAGATTTGGCTGGGCGGAAAATGTTGAAAAATAAAATCTCTCCAAATGGGATGAAATGTCTAAATGTGTATACATGGATTTTACACATTATTACGATTTTTTAAGCAATTCTGATCAGTCGTTTTGGAGAAAAAAAATAAAATGACTGAAAATATTCATAAAATATATCATAAAAATTATGACAGAATTAAGTTGTCGAGATTCACTGCTTTCTAGATTCAAGAGTTGACCAACAATGCAGTATTTATTATATGCGTCAAGGTGTGTAGAATACTAGAGTCAATGAAGTGGCAAGAGTAGAACTTCTTTAACGACTTTTATAGCTTATTCAGATATCAAGGTGTGTAGAATACCAAAGTCGATAAAGTAGCAAGGGTAAAACTATTTCAAGGACTTTCATACCTTATTCAGATATCTCGCTCATCTTACAACGCATATTTCGCGTTTGACTAGTAGGATTTGAACCTGAGAGATCAGCGTTTGAAGTCATGAGTCTTAACCACTGGACCAATCAACCATTAGGAATTCCATGCGTTAATATTCGATACAAGCTCAACTATCTGACGTATGAGAGATAATTTCATACCCTAACCTAACCTACGCTATTATACACTAACCTCATCACATTTACCTCATTCTCAGAGGTTCTTAATTCGAGGGCTCATAATTTTCGGGGGTTTCTAATTTCTGGGGGGGCTTAAGATTTTTGAGGGGTTTCTTTTCAAAAAACAAATATTTCATTTTCAAGTGACGTCACATTCTAACCCATATACACTATCTATAATCTCACCACATTCACCTGATTCTGATTCTGGGGCTTTTAATTTTCGGGGATTTTTCGAGGCTCAAGATTTGGGTCTTTTCTTTTATAATTTGCACACTCTCACTATTGTGAGTGTTGATTATTCTCTCACGATAATTCTCAAACAAATCAATTTTTTTTTGAGGATGTAAGATGCTCATGTTATCTCTTCCATACGGTGTTTCTTGATATATATTTTTTTTTCATAGGTTTTTTAAATTTTTCATGAGTTTTTTTTTTTTTTCATACTGTGAATTTCAAGTTCAGAACCTTTATCCATTTATTCTTCCGATCTGAATACAACTCTCATCATACCTATACAAATTAACCATTCATATATTATTTCCTGAAAGAAGTTGTTATTCTTCTTAGTAATTTGATCAATCCAAATACATTTATATTTTGCCAGTGATTGCTAACTATCTATATAGTATTTTCGAATCGTAGATCTATCAATATGTTCTGATTTTTATTATTTGTCTAAAAATGATAATCATATATCATGTGCTCGGAATTTCTCACAGAGCAGAGTTTTATTTATAGAGTTGATACACATAAGTTTCTGAAGTTGTTATTCATGATGTTATAAAACAGAGAATCCATTGAGAGAGGATAGCGAAAACATATGTTTCTCATTAAAATACGTTTTTCTGAACAATATTAATTTATTGTTACATGTTATATTTACAGTTCCCATTATATACATTCTCAATTTCAATACATATATTTCAATACCAATACAAAAAGACCAAGATCTCAGTTTACAATCAATATATTTCTATTCATCCAATAAATTAATTGTATACGTTCAAAGTAGACATTCATTTACTCTATCATTCTGGGAATTTTGAAATGCCCATGAGCTAAAGTGTCTATTCCGTTAATCAAAATATAACGTTTGTCATCAAAACAAGATAGTGTTGTTTTTCTTTGTTTAATAGTGAACAGCTGGTGGTCAAAACTCCTTATCGAGTATACATATCGGCTGACTGGATGTGTTTTTTAAAAAGACAATTTCTATAGTCATTGTGTTTTACATATTTCTTGAGGGTAGATTTAACAATACCTCTACCAACTTTCTCATCAGTTCCTGTATTCTCTAAGATTGAATACATTTTGGCGCGTAATCCAACAAATTCTTTAATAGGGGTACCATTCATCTCATCCTTCATTTCACCCGAAACTTTCTTATTTTTTTCACTGAAAAGTTGTTGCTGCTTAGGGAAATTAGATGTATCAAACAAATCCTCATCAGCTTTCATATCCAAGTACAAATCTTCAGTCTGAATTCCGTAGCATAAGCTATCAGTATCCGTAAATAATAATATTTCAAATTATCACCAAATTTCTTTTTTGCGTATTCATAATGGAATTTATACATGACAGATTTCCTCAGATCCAATATAGTGAACCCTGCATAGATGGGTCGATTGAGTGATAATTCTGGCTTTTTTGAGTGAATAGCTACCAAGTTATTTGAAAATATTTTAAAACTTTCGAATGCTGGCGATGAAACCAATTTTAGTGCACGCTTCTTCTCAATAACGAGTTCAACATTGATTCTGTTGCGTATATTCTCCATAGTCTTACCAAAAACCGCGTTATTCATTAATTTAAAGAAATCTTTTTCAAAATTGTTGACAGCTAACGCTCGCTGTCTTGTATTGAAGTTAATGTAAGGTTCTAACCACGCACTTTGCTTAAATTCTAGTACACGGTGAATTTTACTAACCTTCATGCAAAGAGATGTGTATTGTTTCAAATTTCTATAGTGTAAAACGTATTTCTTATTATTATTTGAATTTGGAACCAATTTTTGTACGTTTACGGGTATTTTTCGATCAAATTGCCTCAGCAGATCAGCACTATATTCAGAGATTATATTTTCAGAAATTACCATTTTTTCAGGAGCAAGAGGATAGTCATTATGTGAATCATGTAGTTTCTCGGGATATTCCATATCAACTTCTAGAATATATCCCATCTCAGCATTATCTTCTACTTCTCGAAAATCAATTTGATTGATTTCATCCGAATTAAGCCATTTAAAATCACTAAGTGGTAACTGTTCAGACATGGCGACCCCATAAAGATTATTACAGTCCCAATATGCAATGTATTCTGAAGGCTTACTGGGGTTATATCCATCCAAATATTTATTATTCGCCTCCGAGAAACGTTTATGAATCATGGCTACACCTTCCCGGATGGCGCTTTCAATAAACAAATACATATAAGGATCTGTAAACAATTCTAATTCAACTCCCGACATTTTTAAGCAACTCTCCCACGCAAGTCCGGGAGCGGTATAGGTATGGGCGGGATCGAGTTGATAATTTTTCAAACAAAGCGACCGAAAATTCTCAAAGACATCAGCTAGAAGAAGAACGTCTGTTTTGACATATAAATCTTGATACTGACCTAAATTTCGAATTTCAAAAACACGCCAAACTTCACTTGCGTGATTGTAATCTATATCTCTGATGTCTTCTCTTGTGAGTATATTATGAAATGTATCACGAGTTGATAAGCTATTCTCCATCAACTTAGATTCCGAATCAATGTAATCATCAGGAGAAACACCTTTTCGTAGTAGAAGATGTATTTTTTCCTTCTCAAAACTTCCTCCTTAAATATGAAATTTATCAGAACCATACCTCAACAGATTTGTCACTAATGTATCTAAAGAAGCATTTGAAAATTGGTAAGAATCGATAAACCGTAACCTACCGACTGAAAAAGAAACGTACTTTTGAATGTTATTAGGAATGCAAGTAATTTTTGCCTTGTATAGCTTACCGATATATTCCATAATTAAGTGGCTATCCTAATTTCTAAGGTTGTGGAAAATAACTGGAATGTGTTCCACTTTCTTATAATTTAAGTTACATGAATTATGAGCAGCCCCCCTAAATTTTCCGATGAGATGGCAATGATCTCTAACTCTATCCGAACCCAATACCCTACCGCATATTATACACTCACTCGCTTGCTCAAACTCGACATCATTTTCCTCGGTCATAACAAGCGGTTTCTCAAATAACATAATTTGTGTAAGCTCTTTCTCATCGATCAATAAAACTCCCAGAAACTTGTCTACTGCATGGGGTCCTCTATAAACACGTGGCGGTTTGAACACTTTCCCATCAGAATTAATAATAACATACGAAAAACCAGAAGGTTCATGGCGGGTTAACTGTGTAGTGTGAGATACATTTTCATCTTGATCACAACCAGAAATCTTTGTTGCAAAACACTCAAAGTCTGCATAAATCACAAACGGCACTCTCTGAGAGAAACTGTAATTTTGGAAAGATAAGATTTTTTCAGATTCTTGAGGCATTTTTATCTTCTGTGGATCATGTTGACTACAGAGAGTGTGATGACTTTCCAGTAGAGCGGCTGAGGTGAAGCGATGTAAGCAGTAAGGGCAGTAATATTTTGCACCATTATGTTTCGTTAACGAACTTAAAAGACGATTCAAATTCTTAATTTAGAAATAGTGAGAATTGTTCTCATCACTAATTAATAATAAATTGACATGATGACGACACTCGCGAAGTTCAGCTATTCTTAGCGGATAAATTTTAGCTTTCTCATCATATCCAAATACGTTCACTGAAATGTCATTGTTTTTTTCAAAAACTTTCAACTGTGATATAGGCACAGGTAACGAAATATTTCTCATGTCTAGTTCATTCTCGAATTGCTTCACTCGTTGGGCATCCTTTTTCCGAGGGTGTAAGCTTGCTAATACACTCCAAATAAAACACTTCTGATCACTATTGTTGATGTTGATTATCGATTGATTGCGTATCAACTGAATTGGAAGTTCCATATAACTACTAGCAGCCAAGGGCAAGTACTCGGCTATTTTTAGTTCTAGATAGTAAATATGTTCGATACCCCAGTTGCTACCTTCACGAGAGAATTTCTCACTCGATTTCTGAATTTCTTCGAAAGCACAACTAAATTGTTCATCGAAATCATCTTTGTCCAATAGCTTAAATGTTTTAGACCGGAATCACGGGCTCGTAGATATTTCTTCTCCACCAATACCACGGCTATAACGTACAAAAAGCGATATGTACCACTTGATACCCTTGAATCTATCCAAATTACGGAACAATGTAGACTCAATTTTATCAACATGATTGTGTAGGAAACTTAGAATATCTCTGTTATCATCAGCTTGACGGAATTTATAGCTCTTGAAAACACCGTTCAACGATGAGACAACTTCAGAAGCATCTTTCTCGTCAACACACGGATCATTGTTCATAACAACATCTTCTTGACTTTGTGTCGCTGTTGAAGATTGCTGTTCTGTTTTATGAGTCTGACGATGACGTTTCAAATTTATTTCCCGACTCAACTTTTTCAAACAAATTTCACATTTGAAAATATTTGAATGATCAATTTTGATATGATTCCTCAAATTATACGCTCGTGTGAATTTCGCTTCACACAAATTACAATGATGAGCTTTATTGTTTGTATGATTTAGTTTATGTCGGTTCAAATTTGATTTTCTATCGAACACAACTCCACACTCACTACACGGAAACACTTTCTTCAATGACGAACTCATTTTCATGAATAATCTAGACAAAGAAAATCAAATAAAAATTAATTTACCGAAACATTTCTGAACATCAGGTTCAAAAATACTTGATCATTCAATATAGTTCACATGATACGTATAAAAAGATGGAAATAATTCATCAATTGACATTTTGTCTTCAGAAATGCAGTTATTGACGCTTGGTTTCAATTTATTCATTCTTTTGCATTCATTTATTCGTTATTTCCATTTTATTCCATCACACTCATTCATTTTTCAATCATTTTTTCATTTATTCATTCATTTATTTATTTATTATTTTTCATTTATTTTTTACATTTTTTCTGAATATCAACTCTCAACTTTCCAGCATCTGATTTGGAATTGGGTGTTGAATCGATGAGAACGATATAAATATTCAAAAACAATAATACTATCATGACACATCATCAATACTTAGCGAAGGTAACTGGTAGATATAACAAAGATTCAATTTGATTACAATGGAACGCTCATACTAATAATTTGAGATGTTAATCGATGTAAGTGCAACGACCGACTGAATCATAATGTTTAAAATATCATCTTCATATTTTAAACTTGAGACTCGCACACCAGCTGGAATGATCGCCGATCAGCTAGAAAAAACACTGTAATGTCAGCAATATATAGGTGAAACGGAGAGAGACACATCCAAACAAGTTGAAACTTGTCATCCTGTATCAGAAGTATCGCATTTATGTACTCACTGTAACACCATTAAACATTTTACCACATTACAATCGAGTCTCAACATCGATATATCGTTACCAATAATCGATACATACTAATATCCAATCAATCGATATTAATTAGGAAATCATATACCCACCAAAGCTGAACGAACACTACCAAGAAAATCGTTTGGTTGAGACAAATAATCTTATTCTGCTGATGAAGAATAATGGAAACACAAGAGAGAGAGAGGAGAGAGAGAGAGAGAGAGAGAGAGAGAGAGAGAGAGAGAGAGAGAGAAAGATTCAAGTGCTGTATCAGCTATATTAATACACTCAGTCAATAATTGGGAGAAAATGAGGATTCTGGTGTACGAGTAAGATGTACGCTTCAAAAGATGGTGCCATTTTTCATTCCGAAAGGTGTCATTTCGAATTTTCAATTTCCGTCATCTGTTATAAAAGAGTATAAAATGTAAAACAATTAGTAAATTGTCTCAACATTATCAAGGCCTGGTATTACCAAGTCCAGTTAGCAGTCATCTGAGAGTTGGCGAAAACAAATATCCCAGGTAACCATGGTGATAACAACTTTTATCTGCCATTTAGAGCTACTCCCACGTTGGTAATACAGAGCCTGAAAACAAATATGTGTGATGATAAAAAAAAAATGGATGGATAAATAAATTAATATTTGAATGAATAAATGAATGGAAAGATAAATTGATGGAAATAATGGATTGATCAATCAAACTTGGGATCTGAAAAATTCAGGAACTTGTTAAAAATGAACCACTTGAAAAATGAGATGGACTGTATTAGGATTGAAAGTAATGATGACATGCAATATTCAGAACACTTGACTTGTACTAACACTTTTGATTTGAGCCAAGTAAACCTGAGCTTGCATTCTATTATAATGACGAAAATTGAAGAGCTCACACCACGAGAATTCTCTAATAGAGCGCGTCACTATCAAGTTCGAGAATTCACCACTAGAGCGCACCACCATCGAAATCGAGAATTCGCCACTAGAGCGCACCACCATCCTAGAGCTTGCTCAGGTCAATTGAAAATTCAAAATGGCGCCCGTATAAAAGCGGAAACTTTGAAATTGAAAATGGCTGCCATCTTGGACATAGCCGCCATCTTGGATGATGGCTGCCATCTTGGATGATGGCTGCTGTTGTATATTCACTAAGCTCGCATGATTCCGGGAGAGATCTTCATTGTCTTAAATTCCAATACACACTGACCACTCTATAGTCTTGACCCAAACCCATGTGTCTGGTTACACTACAGGAAACAGGGCCCCAAGAGGAAGTGCACTACTCTCCAACCCCTTTGGTTATATCTTTTATTACTACCCCAAAGGGGGTGGAGACTACTAGCCACTGACAACAGACTGACAGATGACCTCCTAGCTTAGATGACTCATAACACTCCCTCCTGTTCACAGGTTTTCCCTGCTCAAGTCTAAATTTACATGTATACAAATAAATGAACGATTCAATTTTAGTCTAGTTTCTACTGAACATAATCTTAAAGCCTCTTCGGTGGATGCCGGTTTCTGGGTGGCAAGGACTCCGGGTCTGCGTCCGACTGATCCGTTGCTCCCTTCTCGTTGTTGTCCATTCTTCCTCCCCTACTGCAAGATGGCGGCCGGCTTTCTTCCTCCGAGTAGTCCTCTCTCAGTTGGTCAACATGTAGCGTTTGGAGACCACTGCGGAGACGCACCTGTTGGGTTAGGGGGCTGGATTGTTCCACGATCTCGTCCTGCTCCCATTTAATGGCCTTGTCCCGGTGGACGCGGCCCCAGATGTGTTGGCCTGCCTTGAACTGCCAGACGGCTCGTTGGTCCGGTGCTGGCTGGCGGTGGTCTCTCTACTTCTTCAAGTGATTGGCCATATTAGGCTTCAGAAGGGAGAGGCGGGTCCTAATTTTCCTACCCAGGAACAATTCAGCTGGAGAGACCGAAGTAACGGTATGAGGACAGTTCCGGTAGGCCATTAGGAAATTATCAAGTTTATGGCTGATTGACAGGGAAGGATGATCCAACATGGCACGGGAGAGATTTTTTTTTAAAGTTTGCACCCCCCGTTCGGCAGCCCCATTGGATTGTGGATGGTAGGGCGGGCTCTTGAGGTGCTTAACTCCCTGGCCTGTTAGAAAATCGTCCAGTTCGTCAGCCACCAATTGTGGTCCATTGTCCGAGACTGCCTCCTCAGGTAGTCCGTATGCTGCGAATAATCCGCGAAGGAATCCCACGGTCTTCCCTGCTGTGGTTGAGACGGTTGGCTTCACCTCCGGCCATTTCGAGTATGAATCGACTACCACCAGATAATTAGTAGTGCCTGCCGTGGCGTAATCGATATGGATCCTTCGCCAAGGCCTAGCTGCCCATCTCCAATGATAAATTGGTGCACCCGGTGGATTTTTTTGTGTTGGAGCGCAAGTGGTACAAGACTTCACCTTGTACTCGATTTCTTCATCCATTTTTGGCCACCATACATAGCCACGAGCCAGGCTTTTCATGCGGCACATACCTGGATGTTCTTCATGTAATAACTGTAACACTACTTCCCTGAGTGCCGGTGGTATGATAACGCGATGGCCCCACACTACACACCTTTGGTCCACTCCCAGGGCCTGGCTTCTAGTTTGGTAAGGTGCCAGTGCTTCGTCTGCAATATGCTCCGGCCACCCCTGTTTCGTGAAGTCCATTACTCGGGCTAACACTGGGTCTTGACTCGTGGCTGCGGCGATCTCTGCTGCTGTCCTTGGTACTGCATCTACTGGTGAAAAGTAGTAAAGTCCCTCTACCCCCAAGGGTACAGTAGCTAGCAGGGGTAATCTCGATCGGGCATCCACGTTGGCCATATTCCTTCCTGGTTTGTATCTGATCTCATAGTCATAAGCTGCTAGTTCCCGGGCCCATCTCTTCATACGAGCGGCTGCCACAGTCGGGATACCAGTTTTAGGTCCTAGAATGGTGGTCAATGGGAGGTGATCCGTGTATAAAGTGAATTTTCTTCCAAGCAAGTATTTGGAGAACTTTTTCACCCCAAACATGATGTCTAGAGCTTCCTTTTCTATTTGACTATAATTCACTTCATGCTGTTTCAACGTGCGTGACGCATAGGCAATGGGTCGCTCTCCCGGTTTGACTGGATGCGACAACACCGCCCCCAGTCCATACTGAGAAGCATCACAGGCCAGAATTAAGGGTTGGCTGGCGTCGTAGAGAATAAGTAGGTTTGCCTCGGGTAACCAACCTTTACTGAGCTCGAACAATTCTTGATGTGTTTCCTTCCATTCCCATTTTCTACCTTTCTCTAATAGGGTATACCATGGTTTCAGTTTAGACGACATGTCTGGCAGGAAACTTCTGTAGACATTCAGCAGACCTATATAGGATTGTAGTTGAGTCACCCCTGTGGGTGCCGGTGCTTCCTTAATAGCTTTTAGGTAAGTACTGGTAGGGTGGATACCCAATTTGTCTAGTTGAAACCCCAAATACGTCATTTCGTTTTTGAAAAACTAGCATTTGGCTTCATTTACCTTGATTCCATAGGCGTGTAATCGGCTCAAGACCTGTTGCAGTGATGACGCGCATTCTTCAGTCGAGTTCCCGGCCACTAAGACATCATCAATGTAGCAACCTACTTTAGGGATGCCTCGTAGCACCTGGTCCATGACGGCCTGAAATATTGCTGTTGCGCTCGTTACCCCGAATGGCAGGCGTCTGTATCGGAAAAGACCCATCGGCGTATTGACAGTGAGTAGTTCTCTGGAAGAATCACTAAGCTCGAGCTGCAAGTATGCATTAGACAGATCCAACTTACAATACACCGATTTCCCTGCCAGGGCATTCATCAAATCATTCACATTGGGTAGCGGATAGTGTTCCGTTTCGGTTTGTGGATTGACAGTGGTTTTGAAGTATCCACACAGCCGCACTCCGTTCCCTCCCGTTTTGGGAATGATTACGATTGGCGAAGCCCAATTGCTGAACTTGACGGGGTAGATTACGCCTTCTTGTTGTAACCTTCTCAATTCTTGGTCCAACGGGTCCATGTAAGCGTACGGCACCGTCCTTGTCTTGCAAAACTTTGGGATAGCCCCCTCTTTCAACATTATTTGGGCCTGGAAATTTTTAATTACTCCCAATCCCGGCTGAGAAACTGCATTGTACTGTTCTCTCAGGCTTGTCATGGGCCCCGGTTGTACCACGGCTACATTGGGCGCTATCCATTCCCTGACACTCGTGTCCTCCAAGTTGAACGCTCGGAACCAACTCCTTCCCAACAGTGTAGGACCCTTATGTTCCGTTAGATACAAAGGCAGCGTTTTTTGAATTTTGCGGTATGTAACGGGTAGCACTACTTTTCCGGCCACTTTAAGCTTCTCCTGGGACACTGTATGCAGTTGCATTTCTGCAGGCAAAATTTTGACCTTTGGGAAAAGATCCCGAAACAGATCTACGCCCATGACCGAGACCATTGCCCCGGTGTCCAGCATCATGGTGACTGGTGAGCCTAGAATATCCACCTTGACCCAGTATGGTTCGTTGGATCTACCCCAGGCTTAGGCTACCATGCGAATTCCATCATATTCCGCACCTTCGTCACTTGAGTAGCCATAGGTGACCCCCATCAGGGATCCCTCACCCATAGGAGGTGGCTTATTGCTCAACAAGCATTGTACTGGTTTGCTTGGTGTCGGACATGCTGCCGCTAAATGGCCCTGAGTTTTACATTATCTACAAATGTAGTTCTTGAACCGGCACTCACCTGCGTGCGGACGTCCACAGCAAAGGCACTTTGGGTGTGGTTTCCCTGTGCTACGGTACTTTTCACTTTGACCCACTGAATTAATTGGTAGGTCAGTCTTGGTCTGCCACTCCCTTTGCTTCAGCATGACCCTTTCTTTGGTCGTTGCCAACTGTAGAGCCTCAGTTAGTGAGATCTCATCTTGAGCTAGTAGCTCCCCCTGCACCTCTTTGTGTTTGAGACCTACCACTAATTGGTCTCGCAAACACTCTGATAATCTACTGCCAAATCGGCAGTCTACTGCCAGTCGCCTTGGGGCTAGCATGAACTCACTCACCGATTCTCCCGATCCTTGTTGCCTTTGATGGAAAACACATCTTTCCGCCATGAGGAGTTTCTGTTCGGCTAAATGATCAGTCAACTTTTGTGTAATACTGTCAAAAGTTAAGCTGGCCGGGTCCTGGCCATCACACAAGTCCTCCAATATTGCAAAACATTTTTCCCCATGCTTGCTAAAAAGAGTGAAGTACGTCTTTCGGGTGGAATGCATTGAGCCATACAATGTTGCTTAAATCGTCGTATGTATGTTTGAATATCTTCTTCATCTTGTTTAAACTCTTCAAACAAAGTAGGACTCATTCTGATATTTGATTCTGAGTTCTGAAAACCTCGTCGCCAATTGTTGTATATTCACTAAGCTCGCATGATTCCAGGAGAGATCTTTATTGTCTTAAATTCCAATACACACTGACCACTCTATAGTCTTGACCCAAACCCATGTGTCTGGTTGACACTACAGGAAACAGGGCCCCAAGAGGAAGTGCACTACTCTCCAACCCCTTTGGTTATATCTATTTATTACTACCCCAAAGGGGGTGGAGACTACTAGCCACTGACAACAGACTGACAGATGACCTCCTAGCTTAGATGACTCATAACAGCTGCCATCTTGGATAACGACTGCCATCTTGGATGACGTCATCTAGGATGACGTCATGGGGTCAATGGGTCAGTATCAAGATTTATATGTCAAAACAGACGTTCTTCTTCTAGCTGATGTCTTTGAGAATTTTCGGTCGCTTTGTTTGAAAAATTATCAACTCGATCCCGCCCATACCTATACCGCTCCCGGACTTGCGTGGGAGAGTTGCTTAAAAATGTCGGGAGTTGAATTAGAATTGTTTACAGATCCTTATATGTATTTGTTTATTGAAAGCGCCATCCGGGAAGGTGTAGCCATGATTCATAAACGTTTCTCGGAGGCGAATAATAAATATTTGGATGGATATAACCCCAGTAAGCCTTCAAAATACATTGCATATTGGGACTGTAATGATCTTTATGGGGTCGCCATGTCTGAACAGTTACCACTTAGTGATTTTAAATGGCTTAATTCGGATGAAATCAATCAAATTGATTTTCGAGAAGTAGAAGATAATGCTGAGATGGGATATATTCTAGAAGTTGATATGGAATATCCCGAGAAACTACATGATTCACATAATGACTATCCTCTTGCTCCTGAAAAAATGGTAATTTCTGAAAATATAATCTCTGAATATAGTGCTGATCTGCTGAGGCAATTTGATCGAAAAATACCCGTAAACGTACAAAAATTGGTTCCAAATTCAAATAATAATAAGAAATACGTTTTACACTATAGAAATTTGAAACAATACACATCTCTTTGCATGAAGGTTAGTAAAATTCACCGTGTACTAGAATTTAAGCAAAGTGCGTGGTTAGAACCTTACATTAACTTCAATACAAGACAGCGAGCGTTAGCTGTCAACAATTTTGAAAAAGATTTCTTTAAATTAATGAATAACGCGGTTTTTGGTAAGACTATGGAGAATATACGCAACAGAATCAATGTTGAACTCGTTATTGAGAAGAAGCGTGCACTAAAATTGGTTGCATCACCAGCATTCGAAAGTTTTAAAATATTTTCAAATAACTTGGTAGCTATTCACTCGAAAAAGCCAGAATTATCACTCAATCGACCCATCTATGCAGGGTTCACTATATTAGATCTGAGTAAAACTGTCATGTATAAATTCCATTATGAATACGCAAAAAAGAAATTTGGTGATAATTTGAAATATTATTATTTACGGATACTGATAGCTTATGCTACGAAATTCAGACTGAAGATTTGTACTTGGATATGAAAGCTGATGAGGATTTGTTTGATACATCTAATTTCCCTAAGCAGCATCAACTTTTCAGTGAAAAAAATAAGAAAGTTTTGGGTGAAATGAAGGATGAGATGAATGGTACCCCTATTAAAGAATTTGTTGGATTACGCGCCAAAATGTATTCAATCTTAGAGAATACAGGAACTGATGAGAAAGTTGGTAGAGGTATTGTTAAATCTACCCTCAAGAAATATGTAAAACACAATGACTATAGAAATTATCTTTTCAAAAAACACATCCAGTCAGCTGATATGTATACTCGATAAGGAGTTTTGACCACCAGCTGTTCACTATTAAACAAAGAAAAACAACACTATCTTGTTTTGATGACAAACGTTATATTTTGATTAACGGAATAGACACTTTAGCTCATGGGCATTTCAAAATTCCCAGAATGATAGAGTAAATGAATGTCTACTTTGAACGTATACAATTTATTTATTGGATGAATAGAAATATATTGATTGTAAACTGAAATCTTGGTCTTTTTGTATTGGTATTGAAATATATGTATTGAAATTGAGAATGTATATAATGGGAACTGTAAATATAACATGTAACAATAAATTAATATTGTTAAGAAAAACGTATTTTATTGAGAAACATATGTTTTCGCTATCCTCTCTCAATGGATTCTCTGTTTTATAACATCATGAATAACAACTTCAGAAACTTATGTGTATCAACTCTATAAATAAAACTCTGCTCTGTGAGAAATACCGAGCACATGATATATGATTATCATTTTCAGACAAATAATAGAAATCAGAACATATTGATAGATCTACGATTCGAAAATACTATATAGATAGTTAGCAATCACTGGCAAAATATAAATGTATTTGGATTGATCAAATTACTAAGAAGAATAACAACTTCTTTCAGGAAATAATATATGAATGGTTAATTTGTATAGGTATGATGAGAGTTGTATTCAGATCGGAAGAATAAATGGATAAAGGCTTTGAACTTGAAATTCACAGTATGAAAAAAAAAAAAAAAAACTCATGAAAAATTTAAAAAACCTATTAAAAAAAAAATATATATCAAGAAACACCGTATGGAAAAGATAACATGAGCATCCTACATCCTCAAAAAAAAATTGATTTGTTTGAGAATTATCGTGAGAGAATAATCAACACTCACAATAGTGAGAGTGTGCAAATTATAAAAGAAAAGACCCAAATCTTGAGCCTCGAAAAATCCCCGAAAATTAAAAGCCCCAGAATCAGAATCAGGTGAATGTGGTGAGATTATAGTGTATATGGGTTAGAATGTGACGTCACTTGAAAATGAATTATTTGTTTTTTGAAAAGAAACCCCTCAAAAATCCTAAGCCCCCCCCAGAAATAAGAAACCCCCGAAAATTAGGAGCCCTCGAATTAAGAACCTCTGAGAATGAGGTAAATGTGATGAGGTTAGTGTATAATAGCGTAGGTTAGGTTAGGGTATGAAATTATCTCTCATACGTCAGATAGTTGAGCTTGTATCGAATATTAACGCATGGAATTCCTAATGGTTGATTGGTCCAGTGGTTAAGACTCATGACTTCAAACGCTGATCTCACAGGTTCAAATCCTATTACTCGGTCATTTTGTATTAAAAATAATCAATTGTTTAATTAATTGATTTGGTTTCAAAATAGGCCACCAGATAGCGTCTGAATCGTGAAAATTATCAATTGATTGATTCAGATTTTAAATTGGCCACCAGATCACGCCTGCATACAGAGTGGAAATTCGAAATTGAAGATAACGCGGGAATTCGAAATTTAAAAAATGGCGCTGGAATTAAAAATTGAAAATGGCACCGAAATAATATGACGTCATGTCAGCCATCTTGGATGATTTCATGGGTTTATGACCTTGGTCGCCATCTTGGATGAGAGGTTAATGACCTTGACCGGGTGAGGTTAGTGCTTAATAGCATAGGTTGGACTGTGACGTCACGACCGCCATCTTGCTCCAAGAAAAAGTGCCCTCGTTCTCTCATTTTCACACTACTGGTATGGATAACCAATCCAAAGATATGTTGATACGTTTTTATATCTCATCCATCAACGCGGCAACACATAACGCGTTTTCCTAGAAATTGGGAATCATACAAAATACTCCTCTGATTCAGGAAGTTCATCAAAGAAGGAAACATCGATGTAGATTTTGAATGGAATAAATTTTATCGATGAATCGGGGCTGATTAATAATGATTGAAATTTGGTTTACATTCTATCATATTTTTTTTGACAACAGAAATAAGACAGATGAAAAAACTTTCTGTTATATATTAATGAACCCTGTCGTGATGCATTCATGTTTTAATCTGGAATGTCGGAACTCGGACTACACAGATAGACATTCAGGGATATTGTGAAGACGAGATGCTGTATGTTGATGCCGTGCGGTGTTCCAGGAACGGCTGCTGCTGTCGGTGCTGCCGCGACACGTTGCCATGGAGATGAAGGCGGACATCGCGGGCAAGCAGCGGGACACGATGTTCCACAAGATCTACATACAGAAGCACGAGAATGTCAGGTGGGCACAACTCATCACAGCACGTGACAGGTGGCATATGCACAACACGAAACATCCATCATACGACATTCATTCAATGACATACATCATATGACATTCATTATAAGTAGTGTGAAATTCACATTTCGAGCCCCCTTTTTCCTGGTGCAAGATGACCGCCAAGGTCATGACCTTTGACCCCACCGGGGTCAAGGTCACGGGGTCGCTGACCCCATTACGTCATCTAAGATGGCTGCCAAGGTCACAAGGTCGTTGACCCAATAGGGGTCAACGTCACGAGGTCATTGAACCCACAAGGGTCAATGACCCCATGACGTCATCCAAGATGGCGGATGTCATCCAAGATGGCGGATATTATGGCCGACATGACGTTATGACGCCATTTTTCAATTCCCCCGCCAAATTCCAGCGCCAAATTCTCGCACCGAATTTCCTCGCCGAATTCCCGCACCGAATTCCTGCGCCGAATTCCCGCGACATTTTTAATTTCATAGTTCCCGCTTCTCATTCAGACGCCATTTTTAATTGACTTGAGCGTGCTCCAGCGGCAAATTCTCGAACTCGATGTTGGCGCACTCTATTAGCGAATTTTCGAACTCGAATCAATCAATTCATTCTTTTAATACAAAATGACCAACTGGTGCGATTCTAACGCGAGAAGTTCGTATTATGAGCCTGGTATCTTAACCACTAGACCAATGGAACAGTAAGAATTCCATGTGTTATTTCCGATATGAGCTGAAGTATGGGCCTATGACGCATGCGAAACAAGTTTATACATATGTCATCAGATTTAACCAATTCAATATTTTGATAATCGATTGAATTTCACTTACAAAAATTGAATTTAATTTTCAAATAAATAATTTGACAATTCGATATTTTCATATTCGATTGATTATTACCGATGGAGAATAATTTCACAATTTTGATATAAGATTGACTATGACTGATACAAAATAATCTCCTGACAAATTAAATTGAATTTTCAAATAAATAATTTTTATCAATTCAATATTTTCAAATTCTCAATGATTTTCCTCTGACCCCGTAGGGGTCATGGTCACAAGGTCGTTGACCCCACGACGTCATCAAAGATGACGTCATCCAAGATGGCGGCACACATCCAAGATGACGTCATCTGAGATGGTAGACATTATGCCCGACATGACGTCATGAAGCCATTTTTGAATTCCCACTCCGAATCCCCGCACCGAATTCCTGCGCTGAATTCCTGCGCAATTTTTTATTCCGCTCCATTTTCAATTTCAAAGTTCCCGCTTTTCATTCGGGCCCCATTTTGAATTTCCAATTGACTTGAGCGCGCTCTAGCGGCAAATTCTCGAACTCGACGGTGGTGCACTCTTTTTTTTTTTTTTTTTAATAACATTGAAACTTGATACAAAATCATTGTTCCCCAATTAAGGCTATGGATGAAAGATAGGATCGTTTGGACGGGGCACCACAAGGGCGATCTTACCACCCCATATCTTACCACTCTAGCGACAAATTCTCAAACTCGCTTATGGTGCGCTCTAGCGGCAAATTCTCGAACTTGATGGTGGTGCGCTCTAGCGGCGAATTCTTGAACTCGATGGTGGTGCGTTCTAGTGGCGAATTTTCGAACTCGAATCAATTCATTAATTATTTTGATATAAAATGACCAACTGGCGTAATTCGAACGTAGGAAGTTCGCAGTAGCAGTTTGCTGTCTTCACTAGATCAATGAAGCATCCAGTAAGAATCTCAAGTGTATTAATCGATATGAGCTCTAAGTATCTGACGTATGGGAGATAATTCCAAGCCTACAGATGTAAGTGATGACGTAAGTGATTATATTTTCGCGCTGATTCTTGAATAGTATTTCCATTCTTATAACGTGAGTATTTTCAATTCAATCTGTACGCCTGTTGAAAATAATTTGACCGATTCAATATTTTCAATTTTTCTGATATTCAAAACGTATTTATTCATACGCGATAATTTTGAATTGAAATTTCTATTCTTATAACGTAACCATTTCCAATTCGATTTTCGCGCGGTAATTTCAAAATAAGATTCCCATTCTCATAACGTACCCATTCTCAATTTAATTTATGAGTGGTGAATCCAGAACAGAATTCCTATCATCACTGAAAAACAATGTTGTATTTGATTATTGTGCAGGGATTCCAGATTCTATTCTCAATCTCAAAATATTATGTAATGAATAATTTCATCAATTTGATAATCTTGAATTTGATTAGATGTTACCAATAGAAGATTTTTCCCTGATCCATTGAAATTGATTTTTCTGAACTTTTAACTAAATGAACTAAATGTTCATCAAATTCAAATTTCAATTTGGAACTACTGGGAAATATATTTTGATCACCTAATTTGACACCCATCAAAGAATTTCTATTCTCAATTTCAAAATCAATAATTTTATCAATTTGATATTTTTATATTCGATCAGATAAAAAACCAAAAAATAATAATAATAATTTTCGAAATAAAGAAAATTACCAATATTATTTCATGATCCATAGAATATTTTTTTCTTTTCTTCACCAGATCAAATAATTTTGATATCCATTTCTCTGAATGTTCATCAATTCCTAATTTCACATTTGTGGAGAATTTCCATTCTCAATTTCAAAATATTCTGTGATGAATAATTTCATCAATATGATATTCTCATATTCGATTAGATGTTACTGATATAATATTATTCCCTCACTCATTAAAATTGATTTTCCAAACTAAAACCTAGTCAATATTTTTCTTTTTCCTAGGCCATATGTATGTAATTGTTTCTAATCGATATATTCATAAAATAACTATTCCTCCAAATTCTCAATAATTTCAAACTTACATCAAATAACAAACGTGAAATTATTCAGTTTTGGAATGGGTAGGAAAATTAGAACACGGCGGTTGATTGAAACGGCGCCAAATAACCTCGCTGTCGATGCGTCTTAAAACCCTAATATTAATTAATGATTGATAAGAACGATTTCACTGTTTCATTTTCTCAGAATTAGTGAGTAAAATAATGAATATATTCAATGATCGCATAGGTATCCTATCAAAGAATTCCTATTCTCAATTTCAAAATATTCAGAAATAAATCATTTTATCAATGTTATATTTTCATATTCGATTGATTATTACCGATGTGGAATAATTTCTTGACTCATTAAAATTGATTTTTGTGAAATTTCCCCTCCTCAAATATTTTTTCAAATTTGTTTTTCAAATCCTCAATAATTTCAAACTTTGACTCTCAACCTGATAACTTGTTTGCAATAGTTCACCTATTGGAATCAAATTGCTTAATTCTACCAATTAGAACCAGAAGTTACTTATCCACCTGTGATAATAAATTTGAAACCATTTTAGGAGTAGCTGAGGAGAATAAAACATGGCGTTGAACACAATGTCACATCTTTCATTAATTTCTTTCAAATCTTTAAATATATGATCAAAGTTTATGAAATAAATACAAAAATAGTGACTTCTTATATATTTGTAGATGTGATGGCGTGAGTATTACCTCCTGCTGCTATGAAATAAATAATCCAGAATGAGAGTTCATCATATCATCTATCTAATTTAATTGTTCACTATAAAATCAGTATAGGATAATTGTTTAATTTTTTTAATAATTTTTTATCAGCACTATGAAATTATTAACTGCTCATCTCACTCCAGAATCTGATCTTGAAAAATTAGCCCCGGCCCCCGTTATAAGAATTGAAATTTTGTTCTGAAATCACTACACATAAGTAACAGTTTTCTATCAGTAACATCCAATCGAAATTACTTGATATGATACTTCACTGACTCATATTCTGGAAATATCATTGAAATATCAGTTTCCATACAAGGTATTACTATAGGTGAACCAATAGGTTTCATTTATATCGAGATATTCGAACTTTATTGAACATGATTCATTTATTCATCATTCCATATAGCTATATCTGCACCTTTGAAGTGTTATGCATCAGTGGTATTCATGTTTCTAACTCATAAAGACTTTTATTCTGAGCCCGGATGATATTGATTTTTAAATTTCATTTCTATATGTTTGAGTGTAATATAATACTACATTCGACGCTGAAATCTATTATCATAATGAGCTTATTGGAACATGTTCATCGTTACTGTTTGAGATGGATACCTTGAATAGAATTTGAATTGAAAACTATAATGAAAGAGTAAAAGTTTAATATGGGAAGATTCATTTCAATCTTAGTAAACCCATTTGAATTACAATTATCAATTTCTTAGTAGCAATTACATACACTTCATTCCATTTTTGAATTGAAAAATTATTTTACATATGGTGGAATGGTTTGAATTTTCTGATAGAATTCTCGTGAGATCATAAGTCCACAATTGGAAAACGATTCATCTAAATGATGTAGATAATGAAAAAAAGTCGGATAATCTATATTTGTGTGTAGTTAGTTACTATCATCAGTAAAATAGAAATTGTATTCGGATAGAAAAAAATATTGGCTGATAATATTTTCATGGTGAAAATTATAAAAAATATATAATTGTTGGAATAAATCAATTTGAATACCCAGATAATTTCAAAAGGTTAGAAAAAATATGAGAATCATCGTCCATCAGAAAATAATTGAAATGTATCGATTGAAAAATGAGGAATTGATAATTGAAATGGATTGAATTTTATTATGGAGTGAACAGTTGATAATATTCTCATGGTGGAAGTTGAAAAATATATAAATGTTGAAATACATCAATTGGAATATCTAGTCAATTTCGAAAAAGTTATAGAGAATTTCAAGCACATAAATTACTACTACTCAAGTATATTTATTCACATTTAAAATAATAGGTTATCTAACCCTAGTCCAATATTTGCAATTCACAGGTTCTATACAATTTTGTAAGAAATTATTCGAATTCAAAATTTCACCTAATACATTTATATTGAATTTCTTCTTGATTACTCATATAACTATAAACTAACGATATTCACGTGTATACTCTCTGTGTCACCGCGGTGGCTGGCATGACTTTTGCTGGTACTTTCAAACATTACCAGTTCTAAATTTCCTTAATTAATCAAATTAAATACTGCGATTTAAAAAGAAAATATTTAACCTCCAAGTTTAAATAGATTTCATACAAAAATGTGCAGGTGAAACATGTAGCGTCAGCAATATGCACATGCAGATTCTAGAAAACAATCGAAGATTCTATCTGAGAGAAGAATTGCCAACTATTACAATTTTCATGTTTTCTCGTGTGAAATGATAAGTCATCGAAAATTAACTCGGTGAAGTGATATTATAATTATTCGATGATCGTCAACGCTTCAGGTCACATCGTGAAAAGTTCTCCAAGTGAGTCATAAGTTCCTCAAGTGAGTTCCACAAAAGAATTCAAAGTTACATCATCTTCTTTTTTCTACTGAGCTACAATCAACTACTGCATGTGAATTGTGAGTACCAAGTACATTTTTCATTAAATTTGTCTGAATAATAATTGTTTGCGCCGTGACGAATCCAACAGGACTTATTTGCGGCACGGGGAGATGATCCTACGACTATTGACGACTGGGGTTGATATAAGTGGACTGTATGGGGTGTGAGATATAAAGCACGATACCTGAGTTTTTCCTGGGCGGCGTGTCTGGGAACGTCGCAACGATGCACTTGAGGGAATGCACTTTGTGCGAAGACGTGGGATATGAGAGAGAAATACGTACGTAAGGTTTAGGTTGGGGTACGGTAAATAACGAAACGATACGAAAAGGAATAGTACTGCGTGATTTAACTAAATAAAACTTCACTGAATATCAAGTAAAACACAATGCGACTTGCATATACACGAGAAAAACCACTGACGAATGGGTGTCCAAAACAGGACGACAAACGATAAACTAAACTTCTAAACTAGCGAACTGCACTAGACGAGACGTGAACAATAACTGGCTGAACATTAGGTTGCTAATACAACCGAGAATCAGTACCTGCCGTTGGTCACGTACTCCAAAGGGGTGGGAGGATGACAGATGCAATAGCAAACAAGAAAAATAAGAACACGGCACAATGTGGGAAAACGAGATAACATGCTTCATGGCTGAAGGGAACTCGGCGCCAACAATAATATTTCACTATATTCAAACTTAAATAATTTTCCAAAATGAAGATTTTGATCATTTTGATTTTTTTTTTTCATCAGAGTATATCTTTCACCCATTTTTTCCGTTATGATAGTCTCATCACATTCAATTTATTCGAAATTCGAAATGATTAACGTATATTTCAGAATAATTCAATCAATTTCAATATTTTTGTTTGGATAATTTGTATTTGTTCATCAGTTTATCTCTCATCCATTTTTTCCGTCATGATAATCTCGTCACATTCAATTGTATCGAAATTCGAAATGATTAACGTATTTTACAGTATAAATAAATTTCAATATTTTTGTTCGGATAATTTTCATTTGTTCATCACTTTATCTTTCATCCATTTTTTTCTCTCATAGTAATTTCATCACATTCAACTCATCCGAACTTTAGAATGATTTCGTATTCTACAGTACGGTATGAATAAAATTCAATATTTTTTATTTCTTAGATTTTCACGCATTTAAACCTGACACATCGTGTTTAAACCTGTGCGAATACCAGTTCCAAATAGATTATCAAGTGAGTATATTTGATTATTCTTCCCAAGTTTTTGAATTCTTCATTTTTTATTTGTATGAGGTGTTTTATTCTGAATGATTCTTTTCCAGGTGGTAAAATTTATTTGGTCATATTTGAACAGAGGTAGCGTTATAATGCGAGAATCTGTCAATTAAATTCCTATTATCCAACTGAACCAGTAGGTTTTATTCATATCGATATTTTTGAACTACATTTAAAAGATTCATGATTTATTTCTTAATTTATTTAATCATTTTTCTATCTCCATTTTTCAAATTTTATACATCAGTGCTATTCATGTTTCTAATTCTTAAAGGCTTTCACTCTGAACTCGAATGAGATTGATTTTTGTAATTAATTTATAAATGTTTGAGTGTAATAATTAAAGGTCTGCTACATTCGACCCTGAAATCTATCATCATAATAAGCCAATTGGAACATGTTTGTCGTTACTGTTTAAGATGGATGCCTTGAATAGAATTGGAATGCTGGAATCAAACACGCGTAAACTTTCTGAACTAGTTATTGACATGGAATATATCATCCTCAGAGCCGAACGAGTCAGTTCCAAATTGGGTGAAAAAGTTTTAATACATTCAACAGATTTCACGCTCATCACGCTTTGCCTCGATGACAGACGAGCAAATACTGAACTTTAATGATATGGATAGACCCATAGTATTCATTTATAACGGGAAGAAACAGTGTGGTACTGGAAACGCCGCAGATTCGATCATATTTGAACAGAAGTGTGTGAAGTCAGAATGTGAGAATCTGTAAAGGAAATTCCCATTATCCAAAGTAAACTAATCATAAAAACGCAATCTCTGGAAAATCGACTCAACAGTCTCAAGGTATATTGAATTATGTGTTGTATGTTTTCAATAGAATCACATATGATATTGAAATGATCTTGAGAGTGACCGATAAAAAATTGCTATTAGCATTAAAACTGACTAAATATGACATTGAATTTTATAACTTGAGACTGTATAGGTTGAGGTATTTCATGATTTCTATTGATTTTACATCCGGTTTTCCTAAACATATATTCTAGTACTCCGTATTGAATGAGTGGGATATAATAATTAGTTTCAATATTCTAGTACTTCATATCAGATATCGTATTTTCGAAGATTTCAAACCCGAGTGGTTTTATTGGTATGAGACTTCTGATTATATTACGTTCAAAGTTCGAATTTGCATTGATCTATTCGAAATATTTTAACGCTATTGGATATTTTTCCAAATTTGACCATACGTCAATATTCCAGTTACATTCTGTTAAAAATCATCATTCATCAGAAAATAATTGAATTCTATCGATTGAAAATGAGAGATTGATAATTTGATATGTGAAGGTGGATTAAATTCATTATGAGGTAAACAGTTGATAATATTTTTATGGTGGAAGTTGAAAAATATATGAACGTTGAAATACATCAATCAGAATATCCAGTCAATTTCGAAAAAAGTTATTGAGAATAATTTAATTTCAATCGATTGGAAAAATATGAATTGATGGTTGCTTAGAATGGAGCTTGACTATGAGCGAATGGATTGATGAAAATTTTTCAGAATATAATTTCATTGAAGAATAGAAAATGTAATTTGAAAATTATTTGAAACTCGAAAACATCATTCATTACAGATTATTTGAAAATTGGTATGTAGAAAATGGATACAAATGCATGGGAATGGCATATCATACATCACGACACTGAAAAATCAGAATGATTACGGAGAATATTGAATGAGTAATGGTTATATTATAAAAATGTGGATTTTATTTTCGAATTATTGAGTACAGAATATTTCAAACTCAGTGTCTACTTTCGAGAAAGATTTTTCCAAGCCTATGAATAATGAAGCTCTCGTCCAAACCATGGAGAATATTCGTAAGCGCATCAATGTTGTCGATGAAAAATGGGTGAATATGCTTCCTCCGCTTTCGAAAGTTTCAAAATTCAGATATTGATCCAGTAGGTGTTCATTCAAAACAGCCTGTACCTTCTCTAAATCGTCCCATTTATGCGGGACTCTTCGTACTGGAATAAACGTTATATCTCAAGAGTTTGGTACCCACTCGTCTATGCACATGGAGATTTCAAAATTTAACATTTACCTCTTGAGTTCTCTTTTTCAAATTAGGTATCTGGTTGACTTTGTTGAAATTATTTTTCACCCACGTCTACTTCACATCTCGATCTTCACATCTCGATCTTTTTTGTGTATTTGAAGTTTCTGGATGTTTTCGATTTGTTTCAGTATAAGTTGATAATGACATATTATTTTGATAACGCTTATAAAGTACAATATGACCATGGAATTGAAACAAGGGCGAAGAATGAAGGAAGATTAAAAGTACCTAAGGTTAAAAATAAGTATGGAAAAAGACAACTTCATTATACGATACCTAGCATATTTAATGAAGTTCCGGCAGGTTTAAAGAATTTAGAATGTTATAAAACGATAAAAAATGAAATAAAAGAGTGGTTATTACATCAGCAGGAGTGATGAATAATGATTGACATTTCCCTATGTAGAATATAATGTGATCTAATAATTTAGTTTAACGGAGTGTAATGTTAATTTCAACAACTTTATTCTTTAAGATTCAATATTGATTCAATAATTGTCATTTCAATTTCAATTGCAAGATGTAATTTGTGAATGTGTTATTCTTTATTGTATTCCATGAACTAATTATGTATTATTTTTCTAGTGTATTGCCTCAGACTAGCCAATTGGCTATGGGGCATAGTTTGTAGTAAATTACAATTATATTTAAATATTAATAAAGAATTTTGAACTGAACTGAACTGAAACGATGCACTATTTCTTAAATCAAAGTATCGTGGTCTCTTTTATTTAGATTATTGACATTTTTAGATAGTATCTTTGATTATTCATTCATGTAGTGAACAATTATTCTATACTGATTTTATAGTGAACAATTATTATAGATTGATGATATGATGAACTCTTATTTTGGATTATTCATTTCATAGCAGCAGGAGGTAATACTCACGCCATCACATCTACAAATATATAAGAAGTCACTATTTTTGTATTTATTTCATCAACTTTGATCATATATTTGAAGGTTTGAAAAAAATTAATGAAAGAAGTGACATTGTGTTCAACGCTATGTTTTATTCTCCTCAGCTACTCCTAAAATGGTTTCAAATTTATTATCACAGGTGGATAAGTAACTTCTGGTTCTAATTGGTAGAATTAAGCAATTTGATTCCAATAGGTGAACTATTGCAATCGAGTTATTAGGTTGAGAGTCAAAGTTTGAAATTATTGAGGATTTGAAAAACAAATTTGAAAAAATATTTGAGGAGGGGAAATTTCTGAGTCAAGAAATTATTCCACATCGGTAATAATCAATCGAATATGAAAATATAACATTGATAAAATGATTTATTTCTGAATATTTTGAAATTGAGAATAGGAATTCTTTGATAGGATACCTATGCGATCATTGAATATATTCATTATTTTACTCACTAATTCTGAGAAAATGAAACAGTGAAATCGTTCTTATCAATCATTAATTAATATTAGGGTTTTAAGACGCATCGACAGCGAGGTTATTTGGCGCCGTTTCAATCAACCGCCGTGTTCTAATTTTCCTACCCATTCCAAAACTGAATAATTTCACGTTTGTTATTTAATGTTAGTTTGAAATTATTGAGAATTTGGAGGAATAGTTATTTTCTGAATATATCGATTAGAAACAATTACATACATATAGCCTAGGAAAAAGGAAAATATTGACTAGGTTTTAGTTTGGAAAATCAATTTTAATGAGTGAGGGAATAATATTATATCAGTAACATCTACTCGAATATGAGAATATCACATGGATGAAATTATTCATCACAGAATATTTTGAAATTGAGAATGAAAATTCTCCACAAATGTAAAATTAGGAATTAATGAACATTCAGAGAGATGGATATCAAAATTATTTGATCTGGTGAAGAAAAGAAAAATCTATGGATCATGAAATAATATTGGTAATTTTCTTTATTTTGAAAATTATTATTATTATTTTTTGGTTTTTATCTGATCGAATATAAAAATATCAAATTGATAAAATTATTGATTTTGAAATTGAGAATAGAAATTCTTTGATAGGTGTCAAATTAGGTGATCAAAATATATTTCCCAGTAGTTCCAAATTGAAATTTGAATTTGATGAGCATTTAGTTCATTTAGTTAAAAGTTCAGAAAAATCAATTTCAATGGATCAGGGAGAAATCTTCTATTGGTAACATCTAATCAAATTCAAGATTATCAAATTGATGAAATTATTCATTACAGAATATTTTGAGTTTGAGAATAGAATCTGGAATCCCTGCACAATAATCAAATACAACATTGTTTTTCAGTGATGATAGGAATTCTGTTCTGGATTCACCACTCATAAATTAAATTGAGAATGGGTACGTTATGAGAATGGGAATCTTATTTTGAAATTACCGCGCGAAGATCGAATTGGAAATGGTTACGTTATAAGAATAGAAATTTCAATTCAAAATTACCGCGTATGAATAAAGACGTTTTGAAGATCAGAAAAATTGAAAATATTGAATCGGTCAAATTATTTTCAACAGGCGTACAGATTAAATTGAAAATACTCACGTTATAAGAATGGAAATATTATTCAAGAATCAGCGCGAAAATATAATCACTTACGTCATCACTTACATCTATAGGCTTAGAATTATCTTCCATACGTCAGATACTTGGAGCTCATATCGATAATACACTTGAGATTCTTACTCCTTCATTGATCTAGTGAAGATAGCGAAATTCTAATGCGAACTTCCTGCGTTCGAATCACGCCAGTTGGTCATTTTATATCAAAAAGATTAATGAATTAATTCGAGTTCGAAAATTCTGCACTAGAACGCACCACCATCGAGTTCAAGAATTCGCCGCTAGAGCGCACCACCATCAAGTTCGAGAATTTGCCGCTAGAGCGCACCACAAGCGAGTTCGAGAATTTGTCGCTAGAACGCACCACCATCGAGATCGAGAATTTGCCGCTAGAGCGCGCTCAAGTCAATTAAAAATTCAGAATGGAGCTCGAATAAGTAGCGGGAACTCTGTAATTGAAAATGGAGCAGAATGAAAAATGGCGCAGGAATTCAGCGCAGGAATTCAGTGCATGAATTCGGCGTGAGAATTCAAAAATGGCGTCATGACGTCATGTCGGGCATTAGGTCTACCATCTCAGATGACGCCAACTTGGATGTGTGCCTCCATTTTGGATGACCTTGTGACCTTGCCCCCTACGGAATCAGAGGAAAATTATTGAGAATTCGAAAATATTGAATTGATGAAAATTATTTATTTGGAAATTCAATTTAATGGGTCAGGAGATTATTTTGTATCAGTCATAATCAATCCTAAATCAAAATTGGGAAATTATTTCCCATCGGTAATAATCAATCGAATATGAATATATTGGATTGTCAAATTATTTATTTGAAAATTAAATTATATTCTTATCAGTGAAATTCAATCAAATATCAGAATATTGAATTGGTTAAATCTGATGACATAGGTATAGACTTGTTTCGCATACGTCATAGCCCCATACTTCAGCTCATATCGGAAATAACACATGGAATTCTTACTGTTCCATTGGTCTAGTGGTTAAGATACCAGGCTCATAATACGAACTTCTCGCGTTAGAATCGCACCAGTTGGTCATTTTGTATTAAAATCATGAATTGATTGATTCGAGTTCGAAAATTCGCTAATAGAGTGCATAACATCGAGTTCGAGAATTTGCCGCTAGAGCGCGCTCAAGTCAATTAAAAATGGCGTCTGAATAAGAAGCGGAAACTTTGAAATCAAAAATGGCGCGGGAATT
>OZ023329.1:14489337-14560454 GCA_964007535.1 Brachyptera risi
ATTGAGAGGAATGTTCTGCATGGCTAGTTTTCTTCCATAGTGTATAATATAGTCTCTGTGAAATCAATTGTTTTTCCGTTCAACAAATTTCAATATCATCCTTTCAACATATTATTCAGTGACGGTCAAAGTTTATGAAATAATCCTTCTCATCAGTATGGTCATAGTAATGGTCATAGTAATGGTCATAGTAATTGTCATAGTAATTGTCATAGTAATGGTCATAGTAATGGTCATAGTAATGGTCATAGTAATGGTCATTGTAATGGTCATAGTAATGGTCATAGTGATAGTCATAGTAATGGTCATAGTAATGGTCATAGTAATGGTCATAGTAATGGTCATAGTAATGGTCATTGTAATGGTCATAGTAATGGTCATTGTTGACGCCGTTATAATCCAATAGGATTTATTTGTGGCGCGGGATGATACTCTTACGACTATCAACGAGTGAATTTGATGAATGGACTGTATGTATAGGGTAATTGGGAAAGGGTTTATAATAAACAGCACGATACATATGTTTCCCCTGAGGTGTTTGTCTTGAAGCGTCTTGAAGCGTCGCGACGATGTTTGAGAGAATGCACTTTGTGAAGACGTTGGGTGGGAGAAAGAAGTACGTACGTATTGTAGCTTGGATTTGGAACTTAACGAAATGGTTTGGGAATTGGTGATGAATAAATGATAGAAAAGGAATAGTAAGGCTTGGTTTAACTAAATAAACTTCACTGCATAACGAGGAGATACACAATGCAACTTGCATACACGAGAAAAGACACTGACGAACGGGTGTCCGAAACTGACGACTTACGCAGGCAATATAGGCCCAACTATACGCCACGAGAGACGAAAAGTAAGTGACCTGAGATCGAACTGCAATGACAGGTACATGATGTGCCTGTTTGTGGTATCTAAAGGTCACGGATGACGACATAATAACTGGAGGCATATTGCGTATTACAACTAGGGGTAAGGGATGCGAAAACAAAACACAAGGGGGAAAGACTTAGTTGGTCGTCATAATAGGATTGGCGCAAACAGTCATAGTAATGGTCATAGTAACGGTCATAGTAATGGTCATAGTAATGGTCATAGTAATGGTCATAGTAATGGTCAAAGTAATGGTCATAGTAATGGTCATAGTGATGGTCATAGTGATGGTCATAGTAATGGTCATAGTAATGGTCATAGTAATGGTCATAGTAATGGTCATAGTAATGGTCATAGTAATGGTCATAGTAATGGTCATAGTAATGGTCAAAGTAATGGTCATAGTAATGGTCATAGTGATGGTCATAGTAATGGTCATAGTAATGGTCATAGTAATGGTCATAGTAATGGTCATAGTAATGGTCATAGTAATGGTCATAGTAATGGTCAAAGTAATGGTCATAGTAATGGTGATAGTAATGGTCATAGTAATGGTCATGGTAATGGTCATAGTAATGGTCAAAGTAATGGTCATAGTAATGGTCATAGTAATGGTCATGGTAATGGTCATAGTAATGGTCAAAGTAATGGTCATGGTAATGGTCATAGTAATGGTCATAGTAATGGTCATAGTAATGGTCATAGTAATGGTCATAGTAATGGTCATAGTAATGGTCATAGTAATGGTCATAGTAATGGTCATAGTAATGGTCATGGTAATGGTCATAGTAATGGTCAAAGTAATGGTCATAGTAATGGTCATGGTAATGGTCATAGTAATACCCCAACACAATAATCGTAAATGTGTTTCTGAATAAGTAGCTGGTGCTCGTCATATTTCTGATATTGCGCTATACTGAATTAGTCACTATAGTTGTGGCGAGGAGGGGGGGGGTGAAATTCCTGGCCTAGGGCGCAAAATATCTTGCTACGGCCATGACTACACCGTACAACCCACAGTGCTAACATTACAACCAAACAAACACTATAATTGCACGATCGTCAAACTTTCATGCCAACTTTACAGCCAGATTATGTACCAGGGTAAATTTTAAAATTTAAATTGAATTTTCTAAAACGTTCTGCGCAATTTAGAGACGGAAGTTAAACAGGCGAGAGGGGGTATTATTTTTTTCTGACGTTTTTTTTTCGTATCATACCAAGATCCGTATAATATAACGTCGCAGAGATTTCGTTACATTGTTTGAACAATCTTTGTTGCTCGTATCCGCTTGTATTAAATACATACGCGTCTGTTTTGCACTGGAATGTTTCATGTTTGAAGGAAAGAATGTGTATGAGGACTTGTCAGTAATGCCACCCCCGTGGCTTGGTCGGCTGAGGAATCGCTTTAGAAACATGTGGTCGAGTGTGGGTTCGAGTCCTACACAAGGAATGTGTTTTATTTGTCGTTTCACTCATCATCACTGGACATTTGATTATCCCTCGCTTATTTGTGTCCCCATGTGACTTAGTTATTGTTGGGGTCGTTCAGCTACCTCATGAAAGAATATCACATCCCTGAAACTGAAATTCAAAGAATAATGGTGATATTCATCTCCTCACGAGAAGATATTAATAGAAAGGAAAAGTTGAACATTGTTCTAAGCGGTATTCTCTTGTCAAAAGATGAGTAGGTACTACCTCTTTTACCTACCCCTTAAAACCACTACTGTCCGAGTGGAAGGTTTCATTGTTGAAAATGCTTGATAAAATTACTATATGAACAATGTTGAATTGATAAATTTGAGAGAAAACCGGAATTCACCATCTCAATTCTTCAGAAATTATAATTGATTTATTTGGCGTCCGGACCCTGCCCTTATTCTGAGATGTGACGCGTGGACATCACTTAATTCTGTTCATGTTTATATACAGACTCGGTAATGCCTACGTCAAGACGTAACTGAAAGACATACAAATTCTTAATAATTCCTGAAATAGTTGATGATTTCAGTTTTCTCTCAAATTGGGAAGATATATCGTCAATATTCATCAAGATCTCGTTTCTGGGTTAAGAATTCCTTTAAATAGTTCTTATATAAAAACTACCTGCATGAAATGTTGTTCGGCGGTTCCATCAGGTCATACCAAGATGCATTGAGGGTTGCGTTGGTTTGCCGGCTGGAGATAAGTAAATCATAAAGTTTGTTAAAATCCAATCCTAAACATCATCTTACTACTATTAGCCCATATACTATCTCTGACCACCTTAGTGCATAGCTCTCTTTCAATATCCAATATCATTATTATCCTCTCTTCATATTGTACTTTTATTATTTCTTACTTTTTCTTTTCGTGCAACATTTTATTTTTATTATTATTCTATTATTTTTTACTATATACGACAAGTTCTATAACACAATTGTACATGTATGCTATATTCATGTATATGACACTGTGTTCAATTGAATAAAGATATTGAAAAGTTGGTGTCCTCACTTTCTATCACTCCCATGTTGAGAATATGTTCCACTTCACGGGCCAGGCTTAAATAACTATTGACCGTGCGTATAGATAAGTGATGATAAAAGGGACTATAACTTTACTCAATGATATCGCCTTAGTTAATAACAGCTGGCATCAAGTTTGTCAGTCCATCCGCCGTTCCTACAAATAACACTAGATAGCGGCAGCGATCAATATTTCTCAGAAAAGTACTCAGGAAATGGAACGTGTTTTCGAATCTGTGAAGTCTCCATCTCCAACCGGCAAACCAACGCAACCCGCAATGCATCTTGAGTCATATACAGTCTTGTCTACGTGTATTGGTTCTTTGAGGCCGATCAAGTGGATCCCGACAAGGAGTTGGTCGATGTGTTGGATTAGGTTCTGTCAGTAAGGATGTGTGAGAAACCCTAATAAACCTCAGACTCTGTCGGAAATCGAACCCAGGTCGTACTTTGTAAAACAGCCTCGTCTGGCTCTACAGGCTCTCGCTGTCGTATCGCTCATTGCACTGTGTGGCGAATTGGATAAAGAACTTGCTTTTTGTCCAGAAGGTGGCACAAAATTTTCATGATTTTCATTACTTTACTCACTTCAAGATAACTATAAATGAACTGAGAATAGTGGTCGAGTGGCTAGCACACTGAGCTGGCATTCAGGAGACCGGGGTTCGATTCGTGCCATGGTCGACTATCCTTACAGATTTGTTGGGTGGTTTCCCTCTGTCGTTCAGGTTAATACTGAAATGGTTCCTTAAAGGGAAAGTCAACTTGTTTTATATTCTCTATTATGAACAGTCTTGTTTCATTATGAATTCTGGTAAAAGTTTCATAATTTTATCTCTTCTCCTTCAAGAGATATGAATATTCTTGCATGTCAGTTATAGTGGATTCCAAGAATTGTTGACTAGCCATGGTCAGTCATTCATTCCACTCCCATCTTAGCAGGTGCAATTCTGCCATTCACGTGGTTCTGAGAACTTTAAATTCCCGAACAATACATGCACTTTTAGTTTGTTTCAGACTTCACAACCAGAGACGTATTGTCGACCTTGGCTTATGGTTTTTGAATTGCGTATTTGCAATTGCATGAATACAATAATTCGTAAACCAGTGTTATGTTATTTAATCACTCTCAATCTTAAAATGTGTATTTCATATGTGCTCATATAGTTTATATTTAGAGCTATATTGATTTTAATTTACCGGAAGTTTTTCAACCAAGCTTGGGCTAACGTTAATACTTATTGAATTTAAATTTATATTGGATATGACTGATCGGGCAATCCAACCGTATCGATTCAAACCCGAGTATTCAGATAGTGAAATAGAAGTACCGGTAGTGCAAGCTATAGAAGAGCACAGGTTGACGGCAAGATGTCTAGGAAGACGTGAGCATCGTTTATGGTGTATGTGTGATAAGTGCAAAGTTATGCCAACCGTCCACGAAAGCTTGTGTTGTAGAGAATGTGAACGTATACTATTTCAAAGGTTAGATGGAATTTTATTTGCGTAACACAAAATACAGATTTGTATTCGATAATTTTATCTAAATATGTACGGTACTCAATACGTTACGCTACCAAATAATTGAAAACAAAACACGAGTAGGAGAAAGAGAATAGCTTCTATCGACGATATACCCCCAAACAAAGTGTGGCGATTATGTTACAAACAATTCGTAATTAGGATTCATTCAAATACGTCACTTGGGAAAGGCAACAATATAGTAATTATTCCGTCTAGTGTCGTGTCGGCAAGCAATGAGAGAACAATATCCAGAAGAACTCGAGTCAAATTATACAGGGTTTATTGCGTCACAACAAGGCAATACATACTAAGTGGCCGGCTGTGATTAACCAAATTATAAGCATTGGTTATAAACACTTAAAATGGGGTGGTAAGATCGCCCTTGTAGTGCCCCGTCCAAACGATCCTATCTTTCATCCACAGCCTTAATTGGGGAACAATGATTTTGTATCAAGTTTCGATGTTATTAAAATATATATATATATATATATCATAATTCAAGTTGGAATATTTTCCTGATAATAGTTTGAAATGTGAAAAAATCCTTCGAACTCTCATATATTATGCTCCTCATTATGATGTATTCTAAGGTGCGCATCGCGAGTAATGTTTATGTTTTAACTTTTAATTCTTGCATCGTTGGACGTGGAATAGGTGCAATGTTCACAATAATACAAAACCATGAAAAAAACATTTCAAAACCTTGAAATTTTGATGTGGTTTATATTCTTCTGAAATTGTGTCAGTCTTCATTTTCGAGCAAGTCTGAGATTTTTGTCATTATCTCATATGATGCTCCCGTTTTTTAGCCTTTCAAATTCTGAAATGACACTGCACCCGGTTTCAAACGTGGACCAAATCTAAATGCATTCGGCATTAATTGACATTGTAAAATGTCCCCAAGTAGGTATAATCGCTTTCAAGAAAATTTCGACGGTTTAAAATGTCTTTTTAATCCAAATAGCGAATTGTTTTGGTAATCTATCATGATTAGAAAATGAGTGATAACGCACTGGTTTAATATTTTTTTATGTATAGTTATTGCACCCGAATACACAACAACCAGGCATTGCACTTAGCATAGAACTACTACAATACGTCTCACGTATACCGTAACTAACGGGAAACTGAATGAATGGATCATTGTGTGGGGAGGAGAGCGACTTGACCACCGTACGTCACAGATCCCCATTTCCAGGAATTAGCAAATACTACCATTGCATTTTTCTCCCGGACGCGTCAACTTATAGAAAAAATAAAAAATACTGTATATCTTGAAATCATGAATAGAATACAAATCTGCAATCTACAAATAATCTCCAAATAACAAGTTAACTTTCCCTTTAACAATAGGCCAGGACCGAATCCTTCCCTCTTTTTGAAAGCACATGATAAAACAACCTTTCATCTCATCTTCCTACCATCTCGCATATCATTCACCAACGCCAATAGGCTTCTGTCAAGTAACGTCACTTATTGTTGAGAGAGACAGACAACAATGTCCACCAGCTACAGAATTGACCAATCAGAATATCTGGTAGTCAATCAGTTCACTGTATTGCTATGGTAATTAGGGAGTGCGTCAACTGTTCGAAAGAAAAACTGTTCGAAAAAAAAAGTGCTCGAAAAAAAAGTGTTCGAAAAAAAAACTGTTCGAATAAAAAACTGTTCGAAAATAAAACTGTTCGAAAAATTAACTGTTCGAATAAATAACTGTTCGAATATTAACGCAATAGTTTGATATTTCGGTTAAGCTGTACGCGGGCGTGAGGGGAACTCTCCCTCCCCCTGAAATACTATCAAGACCTTTCAATAGCGCCAATTTTTTAACCGAGCAGTTAAATTTGATCTGTTAAAATTCGAACAGTTAAATTTTCGAACAGTTTTTTTTTCGAACAGTTTTTTTTCCGAATAGTTTTATTTTCGAACAGTTTTTTTTTTCGAACACTTTTTATCGAACACTTTTTTTTCGAACAGTTTTTTTTCGAACAGTTTTTTTTCGAACAGTTTTTTTTCGAACACTTTTTTTCGAACAGATTTTTTTCGAACAGTTTTTTTTTCGAACACTTTTTTTTCGAACACTTTTTTTTCGAACACTTTTTCAAATACTTTTTTTCGAACACTTTTTTTTTTGAACAGTCTTTTTTACGAACACTTTTTTATAACACTTTTTTTCGAACACTTTTTTTTTCAAACACCTCTATTCGAACACTTTTTTCGAACACTTTTTTCTCGATCACTTTTTTCTGAAAGTTTGTTTTTGAACATTTTTTTTCCGAACAGTTTTTTTCTCGAACAGTTGTTTTCTTGAAACTTTTTTTGGAACACTCTTTCGAACAGTTTTTCTCGAACACTTTTTTATTCGATCACTTTTTTTCAATTCACTCATTATCGACAACTTCTTTTCGAACACTTTTTTTCTGAGGGGATTGCTCTGAAACACCAAAAAAATCTTACACCGGAAAAATCTCACACCGAATATATCTTACACCAAAGAATTCGTGCACCGAAAAAATCAGACACCAAAAATATCTTGGGACCAAAAATCTCGTTCACCAAAAATATTATTTCACAGGGTAACTGTAGTACTAGGAGGTACGTCCCGAGTAGAAGGACGATTTAGGGTGGAGCTAAAATCAAAATTCAAGAGTCTCAGAAATTCAAGAGATTCAAAATAGTGGGGACTATTCCTCCTCTGTCAGAATAATATAGTGCCTAGTATGAATAGATCGTTCTCTTCAGTGAACGAGATTTTTTGTGTAGGATGTTTTCGGTGTATGATTTTCTCGGTGTACGATTTTTTCGGTGTGAGATTCTTCCGGTGTGAGATTTTTCCGGTGTAATATTTTTTCGGTGTAAGATTTTTCTGGTGTAGGATATTTTCGATGTAATATTTTTTCGGTGTGGAATTTTTTCGGTGTAAGATATTTTCGGTGTAAGATATTGCGACAGCAGTTCAACGCAAGATGCATCGAGGGTTGCGTTGGTTTGCCGGTTGGAGATGGTGTCCTCACTTCCTATCCCTTCCATGTTAAAAATATGCACCAATTCACGGGCCACGTTTGAAGAACTATCGACCGTGCGTAGATAAGGATAAGTGGGGACGGAAGGAATTAACTTCACGTTCTCGTCGGCTCAGCTAAAAACATGCTGTCATCACGTTTACCGGCCGATCAGCCGTTTCTACAAAACAACACTAGATAGAGCAGCGATCAATATTTCTCTGGAAAGTACTCAGTGAATGGAACATGTTTTCGAATTAGTGAAGTCACCATCTCCGATCGGCAGACCCACACAACCCTCAATGCATCTTGGCTTAACGATATGTAACTACTTTACATTGGTTGGATGTATTATTAAATCTAAATATTCTATGAATCATCCAGTTATTATCCACTGTGAAAACGCAGCATGTGCGTTGTAGGATGAGCGATGTATAGGTCCGTGAACCTCTCCCTCCCTCTCCCCTATTTCAGCACAAACTATGAAATTTGGTCAAGATTTAGTGCTCAATTAGTGCCATCCTTCTGCCCAGTTTTAGAATTGGTGCTCTGATAGTTTCCGAAATAATATCATTTGTTAGTGGAGGAGGAGTCAAGTTCACGCTTCCCCCACCACTCGAGCACTGATTCTGCATCTTCGCCAGGATTGAGTGCTCAATTGGTGCTTCACTTTTGTAAAGTGCTAGGATCAATGCTGTGTAAGTTTCCGAGATGATGGCACTGTAAAATGGGGGGGGGTCAAGTTCACGCCTCCCCCTCCCCACCCCTCAACACCCAGAGAGCAATTGGATCATAAATCTTGTCCAAAACTTACTCCCTAATTAGTGCCATAATATTGCATAGTTCTAGAATTGGTGCTCGGATAGTTTTTGAGAAAAACGATATTTAAGGCTGGTCTCTTTCCTGGGAGCGCGCCAACCAAGCGCCGCGCGCGCGAAATTTGAATGCAGAACCGTAACAAATGTACAAACGTCGTTTGGCGCGCTACTTCCGACCCAAATGACTCCGAATGAATTGGTTGATATTCATTTTGAAAAAAAAAATATGAGAAACGCCAAACATCTTTTTTCTAATTAGTGAGAGTGTATATATAATACATATATGCAGTTAATTGGAGATAAAATTGTGAATAATTGTGAGCCTATCATTTGTTCAGTTGTAGAAATACTCAGCAAACCAGATTGAAGACTCGTATTTTGAACCACATTGTTGTAATTAACTCACGATTCGATCGTTTGTTCCTTTCACGATTTGCACATAATGAATAAATGATGATGGTTATTTATTTATATTCTGTTTATCTATGCACTTTACTTACTGATGACTACGATCCATCGGCGTCATTAGATGATACATGAGATAGTGAGATGAAGGTTCATTTTATTCTGTGTCCTTTGATAGTGGCAAGGAGTTGGTCGTAGCCTGTTGACATGTTGTTACGGAACCATTCCAGTATTGACCTCAACGACATATGAAAACCAGAAGAAAAAACCCTCAGGATGGTTGACTATGGCGAGAATTGAACCCCGGTCTCCTGGATGACGGAACAGTGTATAGACCATTTGGCTACACGTCCAAGTTACGGTAATAAGAGTCATTTTCGAATATCAAGTAGGCCTATATGGACTCTTCTCACGACCATATTCTTTTCTCATGATTATATTGGTTCATTTGATGGTATTCGATTTGCAGAACTGCTTGATGGCTCATCTGGTGAGGATAGTGAAAAAGAAGCGGTCGTGATCTATGCTGTGGTGAATCTATCGGCAAAGCTTGGAGCCATTAAAGCAATAAAATATTCGGTGTAGATGGTCGGTGGTCGGGATCGATCTCATATGCGCTATCTCATCCCTCAGTTCATCAAAAAGTGCATTGATACATAAGCCCACTGATTACCGAATAAAATATTGAATGACAAACGATCAATTCTATAAAGAGGATCCTCCAGATGTGGGGGGGGGGGGGTAGCTGGTGATCCAATAATTGTTTGTGATAATCTGTCATTCATCTTGGTCATCCCTGGGTGCCTCCGCCACACCAACAACCCGCATTTCCCAAAATTTCCCAACTATGGCGTGGCGGGGGCACCCAGGGATGACCAAGATGAATGACAGATTATCACAAACAATTATTGGATCACAGGCTAGAGGATCCTCTTTATAGAATTGATCGTTTGTCATTCAATATTTTATTCGGTAATCAGTGGGCTTATGTATCAATGCACTTTTTGATGAACTGAGGGATGAGATAGCGCATATGAGATCGATCCCGACCACCGACCATCTACACCGAATATTTTATTGCTTTTATGGCTCCAAGCTTTGCCGATAGATTCACCACAGCATAGATCACGACCGCTTCTTTTTCACTATCCTCACCAGATGAGCCATCAAGCAGTTCTGCAAATCGAATACCATCAAATGAACCAATATAATCCTGAGAAAAGAATATGGTCGTGAGAAGAGTCCATATAGGCCTACTTGATATTCGAAAATGACTCTTATTACCGTAACTTGGACGTGTAGCCAAATGGTCTATACACTGTACCGTCATCCAGGAGACCGGGGTTCAATTCTCGCCATAGTCAACCATCCTGAGGGTTTTTTCTTCTGGTTTTTATCTGTCGTTGAGGTCAATACTGGAATGGTTCCTTAACAACATGTCAACAGGCTACGACCAACTCCTTGCCACTATCAAAGGACACAGAATAAAATGAACCTTCATCTCACTATCTCATGTATCATCTAATGACGCCGATGGATCGTAGTCATCAGTAAGTAAAGTGCATAGATAAACAGAATATAAATAAATAACCATCATCATTTATTCATTATGTGCAAATCGTGAAAGGAACAAACGATCGAATCGTGAGTTAATTATAACAATGTGGTTCAAAATACGAGTCTTCAATCTGGTTTGCTGAGTATTTCTACAACTAAACAAATGATAGGCTCACAATTATTCACAATTTTATCTCCAATTATCTGCATATATGTATTATATATACACTCTCACTAATTAGAAAAAAGATGTTTGGCGTTTCTCATATTTTTTTTTTCAAAATGAATATCAACCAATTCATTCGGAGTCATTTGGGTCGGAAGTAGCGCGCCAAACGACGTTTGTACATTTGTTACGGTTCTGCATTCAAATTTCGCGCGCGCGGCGCTTGGTTGGCGCGCTCCCAGGAAAGAGACCAGCCTTAAATATCGTTTTTCTCAAAAACTATCCGAGCACCAATTCTAGAACTATGCAATATTATGGCACTAATTAGGGAGTAAGTTTTGGACAAGATTTATGATCCAATTGCTCTCTGGGTGTTGAGGGGTGGGGAGGGGGAGGCGTGAACTTGCCCCCCCCCCATTTCACAGTGCCATCATCTCGGAAACTTACACAGCATTGATCCTAGCACTAATTACAAAAGTGAAGCACCAATTGAGCACTCAATCCTGGCGAAGATGCAGAATCAGTGCTCGAGTGGTGGGGGAAGCGTGAACTTGACTCCCCCTCCACTAACAAATGATATTATTTCGGCAACTATCAGAGCACCAATTCTAAAACTAGGCAGAAGGATGGCACTAATTGAGCACTAAATCTCGACCAAATTTCATAGTTTGTGCTGAAATAGGGGAGAGGGAGGGAAAGGTTCACGGACCTATACATCGCTCATCCTACAACGCACATGCTGCGTTTTCACAGTGGATAATAACTGGATGATTCATAGAATATTTAGATTTAATAATACATCCAACCAATGTAAAGTAGTTACATATCGTTAAGCCAAGATGCATTGAGGGTTGTGTGGGTCTGCCGATCGGAGATGGTGACTTCACTTATTCGAAAACATGTTCCATTCACTGAGTACTTTCCAGAGAAATATTGATCGCTGCTCTATCTAGTGTTGTTTTGTAGAAACGGCTGATCGGCCGGTAAACGTGATGACAGCATGTTTTTAGCTGAGCCGACGAGAACGTGAAGTTAATTCCTTCCGTCCCCACTTATCCTTATCTACGCACGGTCGATAGTTCTTCAAACGTGGCCCGTGAATTGGTACATATTTTTAACATGGGAGGGATAGGAAGTGAGGACACCATCTCCAACCGGCAAACCAACGCAACCCTCGATGCATCTTGCGTTGAACTGCTGTCGCAATATCTTACACCGAAAATATCTTACACCGAAAAAATTCCACACCGAAAAAATATTACACCGAAAATATCCTACACCAGAAAAATCTTACACCGAAAAAATATTACACCGGAAAAATCTCACACCGGAAGAATCTCACACCGAAAAAATCGTACACCGAAAAAATCATACACCGAAAACATCCTACACCAAAAATCTCGTTCACTGAAGAGAACGATCTATTCATACTAGGCACTATATTATTCTGACAGAGGAGGAATAGTCCCCACTATTTTGAATCTCTTGAATTTCTGAGACTCTTGAATTTTGATTTTAGCTCCACCCTAAATCGTCCTTCTACTCGGGACGTACCTCCTAGTACTACAGTTACCCTGTGAAATAATATTTTTGGTGAACGAGATTTTTGGTCCCAAGATATTTTTGGTGTCTGATTTTTTCGGTGCACGAATTCTTTGGTGTAAGATATATTCGGTGTGAGATTTTTCCGGTGTAAGATTTTTTTGGTGTTTCAGAGCAATCCCCTCAGAAAGAAAGTGTTCGAAAAGAAGTTGTCGATAATGAGTGAATTGAAAAAAAGTGATCGAATAAAAAAGTGTTCGAAAAAGACTGTTCGATAGAGTGTTCCAAAAAAAAGTTTCAAGAAAACAACTGTTCGAGAAAAAAACTGTTCGGAAAAAAAATGTTCAAAAAATTAACTTTCAGAAAAAAGTGATCGAGAAAAAAGTGTTCGAAAAAAGTGTTCGAAAAGAGGTGTTTGAAAAAAAAAGTGTTCGAAAAAAAGTGTTATAAAAAAGTGTTCAAAAAAAAGACTGTTCAAAAAAAAGTGTTCGAAAAAAAGTGATTGAAAAAAAGTGTTCGAAAAAAACTGTTCGAAAAAAAGTGTTCGAAAAAAAAACTGTTCGAAAAAAAAGTGTTCGAAAAAAAGTGTTCGAAAAAAAAACTGTTCGAAAATAAAACTGTTCGAAAAAAAAACTGTTCGAAAAAAAAACTGTTCGAAAATTTACTGTTCGAATTTCAACAGATCAAATTTAACTGCTCGGTTAAAAAATTGGCGCTATTGAAAGGTCTTGATAGTATTTCAGGGGGAGGGAGATTTCCCCTCACGCCCGCGTACAGCTTAACCGAAATATCAAACTACTGCGTTAATATTCGAACAGTTATTCATTCGAACAGTTAATTTTTCGAACAGTTCTATCTTCGAACAGTTTTTTTTTCGAACACTTTTTTTTTCGAACACTTTTTTTTCGAACAGTTGATAGCATCCCTGGTAATTATTGTTTGTTGTTATGATTTGTTACGTGTCAAAAGTCTATATATATATCGTAGTGATCAGTACAGTGCGTCGTTGGACCCAATATAAATGGATACACATCTCGCTATAGACACTGAGACGTGTGGTCGAGTGGTTAATACACTGAACCGTCGTTCAGGAGACCGAGGTTTGATTCCCGCCGTATAGTCGACAGGGGGTTTTTCGTGGTTTTCCTCTGTCATTCAGGTCAATACTGGGATAGTTCCTTATCAACAGGCCACAACCGACTCCTCCTCACTATCCAAAAACATCTAACAGAATAATCTCTCATCTCACCATCCCACCATCTCATATATCATTCACCGACGCCAATAGATCGTAGTCATGAGTATAGTGCGTCGTTAAAACCCAATATTATTATTATTATTATTCGTATACAGTGCGTCGTTGAACCCAATATAAATGAATACATATCTTGCTATAGACGAACCGAGCCCGTAGCTAGGTGTTACAGCGTGTGCTTGTTGGGCAGGTTCGACCACTTGGCTGCGGAGCATCACTGTCTGCGCATCAAGCTGCTCGGCGACTGCTACTACTGCGTGAGCGGGCTGCCGGAACCGAGGCCCGATCACGGTCACTGCTGCGTCGAGATGGGCCTGGACATGATCGACGCCATCGCGTGAGTCGCCGCTCGATCGAACAACACATTTCACAAATCATCACGAAACTTTTCAAAATTGCACAGAATTGTGAAAAAATCACAAATTTCACGAAACAAGTATATTCCAAGAATTTGAAATATTACAAATTTGTCGAAATGATATGAGTTCATGCAAAATTGGTACGGTATTTTAGAAAAGTAGTATCATTTAAGTTGATACTGAAGACGCATTGCATGATTGCTGATAAGGGATTAACGAAACTGAAAGTTAATTGGATCTTCTTGAAGGAGGAGAGGGGGGGGGGAATACAGGATACCTGGGGACACCTAAACTGTTCTGGGAGGTATTCCCAGGCCTACCATATCCAGTACCATAAACCATAAAGAAACAGCAGAGAAGCTATTCTAGTTTTACTAAAACACAACTGATTCGAAGCCACATCGTACCATGCTAGAACTGGAGAGACTCCCGCGCAGGAAGCCATTTTTTGTCCAATCTTTTGGCCCAAAGTAGGCCTATCATTAACTCACCAGTTAGACAATAATATGCCTGAACTTTCAACTTGGATTGTTTTCTAACCGATGTAATGCAGTCTAGCGCACGTTCTGACACATCTGATCTGAATTCTGGACAAAAAATAGCGTCCATGCGAGATATAAAACAATATAAAACAGTAACCAAGTTGGCCACTCTCTTCCCCAGTATAGGCATGCACTCTAGCTAGAACCAGGCTTAATCATGTTATTTGTCGTCGTCAGAATGTGTTTCTTGTTGACAGGTTGTGTTGTGTTTGTTGTCGCCAGGTTGGTGCGCGACGTAATGGACGTAAACGTGAACATGCGCGTGGGGATCCACACGGGCCGTGTGCACTGCGGCGTACTGGGGCTCCGAAAGTGGCAGTTCGACGTCTGGTCCAATGACGTCACGCTGGCTAACTACATGGAGAGCGGCGGAATACCTGGGTGAGTCTCAACACGTAGCCCGTTTACACAATCGAGCTAATATACCATTTTCATGATTCAATGCGCAGGCGCGTCCCGCCTCCTAGCAGCCGAGATCGCTGGTATTGCATTCTGGGAGTTTTAGTACTGTTCAAAAAGTCAGCCTGCTTATCCACAGGGTCTAAGATAGAACACCAAGAAATAAAACTCGCATTATCTCTCATATTACTCACTCTGAGAGTGTGTAAATGTCTCAGTATATAGTGAACATATAAATGTTGAAACTACTATCATATTATAACTAAATACTTTCAATGTAACGCACAATAATATACATCAAACGTGCTAAATATTGTTGGCAGCATAGGACTTTCGAGCTCGGGTAATAAAATCCAGTTCTAGTTCAAACGATCGCCCGCCACTAGATGGCTCGATCTTTTCGAAAACAAGTCAACCACTATCACCATGCAGGGACTTGGCAAATTTTCGATATCGGACTGGTGGTCAATCGAGCTCATTGACTTCCAACTATCTTTCTTTTAATAACATCGAAACTTGATAACCACTTGACAAATAGTTAGCGGATTATTCCTCGACTAAATGCCAGAATTGTCAACTTGAGAGTAGCTCGAACTGGCAGTTTGAAGTGGTTATCACTATGGTTACCCATTTGATTTCTATTCACAAACTCCCAGATAAAGTCTATCCGGACTTGGTGATACTGGACTTGAGATCTGTAAAACTGGCTCCAAGACCGCGAACTATTGTGCGGGGGGGAGAGGGGGGGGGGGTTGTGGATGGAATCGGTGATCACCAGGACATTATACCATCATTGAATTTCAAAACAATGAATACAATTCAAAAATGTTTTGTTTCGCTTATTTTTCTTACAGAGAAATTATTCTTATGAGTTATAATAATGATAATATGTACCGGATTTCAGTCTCATTTATATTACTGGGCAAACGCGTTATGTGTTGCCGCGTTGATGGATGAGCTGGAACATATCAACTTATCTTTGGATTGGTTATTGGATATATATATATATATATATATATATATATATATATATATATATATATATATATATATATATATATATATATATATAAACACCTTGAGATCCACACAATTACATCACTGCCATATCTTGTTTTTCAATATTAATTTCTATGATAATGAAGAAGACTTTATTTTAAACGTTTACAATTGAGTGGTGTCATCTGTAGCTTTGATTTAATAGGTATCTTGATAGCTTTGGATGATCTATAAAAATAACATCATATATTTTTTTACATCAAAACGGCTGATCCGATTTGAGTGGAAGTTCGGAATAATGTGTATCATTATTAGATTACTAGTCAAACGCGGAATTTGCGTTGTAAGATGAGCGAGATATCCGAATGAGGTATAAAAGTCCTTGAAGTGGTTCTACCCTTGCTACTTTATCGACTCTGGTATTCTACACACCTTGATATCTGAATGAGCTATAAAAGTCGTTGGAGTAGTTCTACTCTTGCTACTTCATTGACTCTGGTAATCTACACACCTTGACGCATATAAAAAAATACTTCATTGTTGGTCAACTCTTGAATCTAGAAAGCAGTGCATCTTGACAACTTAATTCTGTTACAATTTTTATGATATATTTGATGAATATCATCATTCATTTATTTTTTTCTTCAAAACGGCCTATTGGAATTGCATAGAAAATCGTGATAATGTGTAAAATCTATGTATACACTTTTTGAGAAAATTTCATCCCATGTGGAAAGATTTTATTTTTCAACAATTTCCGCTCAGCCAAATCTTATGGGGTTTTTAGAAACTTTGAGATGATTTTTCTAAAAATCGTTTCGACCGATTCATTCCAAGAACTATACAGTTCCAAGTTGGATGAGTTTGCGTGTACAAAAAAAGTTTCATATCGATCAGTTAACCCCTGCGACATGTGGAGTGCTTACAAAAAATAAAAATAAACACACAGACAGAGCCCTATAAGAGTGGGATGGAGACTTTGCTACGCTCATCTGAAAATTCCCTGAGAATTTGAATTCTCTCGGATAAAATATTTTTCAGTAATTTTTTCCTCTTGGTTATTATTACGAGATTTTTGAAAACTTTTGAATTATTTTTCTCAGAAGTGGTTTAACCGATTGAGCCTCAGAACTATACAGTATCGAATTGGATAATGATCCTGTTGTGAGCCAAGTTTCAACTGATTTCGAATTTTCGTCTGACCTGTGGAGCGCGAACAAAAAAATAAGAATTACTTTTTTATCGGGTATGGTGAAATTGAGTCTTCGCTTCGCTCATCTAATTATTATAAGATGAGCGTTGCGAAGTCCCCATCCCACTTTTATAGGGCTTTGTCTGTGTTTTTTTTTTTTTTTTTGTAAGCACTCCACAGGTCGCAGGGGTTGACTGATCATCATGAAACATTTTTGTACTCACAAAATCATCCAACTTGGAAATGTAGAGTTTTTGAAATGAATCGGTCAAACTGATTTTGACAAAAATCATCTCAAAGTTCCTAAAACCCCATAAGATTTTGGCTGGGCGGAAAATGTTGAAAAATTAGATCTCTCCAAATGGGATGAAATTTTCTCCAATGTGTATACATGGATTTCACACATTATCACGCTTTTGTATGCAATTCCAATCAGCCGTTTTGAAAAAAAAAGATAACTGATAATATCCATCAATCATATCATAAAAATTAAGACAGAATTAAGTTGTCGAGATTCACTGCTTTCTAGATTCAAAGAGTTGACCAACAATGGAGTATTTTTTACATGCGTCAAGGTGTGTAGAATACCGAAGTCAATGAAGTGGCGAGAGTAGAACTACTTCAACGACTTCTATATCTCATTCAGATATCAAGGTGTGTAGAATACCAGAGTCGATAAAGTAGCAAGGGTAAAACTAATTCATAGACTTTTATACCTTATTCAGATATCTCGCTCATCTTACAACGCAAATATCGCGTTTGACTAGTTATTATCATCATCATTTCTGTCTGTAACTAATTGATGAGCGTAGCGAAGTCTCCATCCCACTCTTATAGGGCTTCGTCTGTGTGTTTTTTTTTTTTTTTTTTTGTAAGCACTCCACAGGTCGCAAGGGTTGACTGATCAAGATGAAACTTTTTTTTGTACGCGCAAACACATCCAACTCAGAACTGTATAGTTTTTGGAATGAATCGGTCGTACCAATTTTGAGAAAAATCATCTCAAAGTTTCTGAAAACCCCATGAGATTTGGCTGGGCGGAAAATGTTGCGAAATAAAATCTCTCTAAATGAGATGAAATTTTTTCTAAATGTGTATACATGGATTTAACACATTTTCACGGTCTTGTATGCAATTCCAATCAGTCGTTTTGAAAAAAAAAAAATAACTGATCATATTCATAAAATAAATCATAAAAATTGTGACAGAATCAAGTTGTCGAGAACCACTGCTTTCTAGATTCAAGAGTTGGCTAACAATGAAGTATTTTTCATTTGCGTCAAGGTGTGTAGAATACCAGAGTCAATGAAGAAAAGGAGATTAGTACTACTTGACGACTTTTATAGCTTATTCAGATATCAAGGTGTGTAGAATACCAAAGTCGATAAAGTAGCAAGGGTAGAACTACTTTAAGGACTTTCATACCTTATTCAGATATTTCGCTCATCTTACAACGCATATTTCGCGTTTGACCAGTTATTAGATGAGCATAGCGAAGATTCCATTCCACTCTTATGGAGCTTTGTCAGTGTGTATTTTTCTTTTCTTTTTTTTTTGTAAGCACTGCACAGGTCACATGGGTGGACTGATCAACATGAAACTTTTTTGTACGGGTCAACTTCCACAACTTAGAACTGTATAGTTTTTGGAATGAGACGATTGGATAGATTTCGAGAAATATCATGTCAAAGTTTTTAAAAACCTCATAATATTAGGCTGGGTAAGAGAATTCGAAAGAATGAAACCTCTCCGAAAAGAAATATCCTCTTGAGTGTTCAAACATGAATGATACACATAACCATCATCTTGTAAGCAATTCGAACCAGCCGTTTCGAAGAAACAAATTCAAATAACTGTTTTCATCCATCAAATATAAGGAAATGAATCAAGATTCACTGCTTCCCAGATTCGATATTTGCCCAAGAATTGATTATATTCGTCAAGGTGTATAGAATACCATAGAAGATAAAGTAGCAACTGAATGAAGGACAGAGTGTGTAGAATACCAGAGTCGATAAAGTAGTAATGTAGGACTGTTTTTATACCTTATTCAGATATCTCACTCATCTTACAACTCATATTTCGCGTTTGCCTAGTTGGATGAACGTAGTGAAGACTCCATCCCACTCCTATACAGCTTTGTCTGTGTTTTGTTTGTTTGTTCGTTTGTTTGTAGACACTGCATAGGTCGCATGGTTCGACTGATTAACATGAAACTTTTTTTGAAGGAGAAACTTTTACAACTTAGAATTGAATAGTTTTGGGAATGAATCGGTTGGATGGGTTTTGAGAAATATCATGTCTAAGTTTGAAAACCCCATAAGGTTCGACTGAGTTAGAAAATGAGAAAACATGGAAACATGAAATCTCTCCGGAAAGAATGAAAATTTCATTGGATGTTTACACATAAATAATACACATAACCACCATTCTGTGAGCAATTCGAACCAGCCGTTTGAAAGAAAATATTCAAGTGACTTTTTTTCATTCATCGAATATAAAATGAAACGATTGAAAGGTTGCCCAGATTCACTGCTTTCTAGATCCAATATTTGCCCAAGAATGAACTATTCTCTATTTTAGTCAAGGTGTGTAGAATACCAGAGAAGATAAAGTACCGTAGCAAATGTCGGACAAAGTGTGTAGAATACCAAAGTCGATGAAATAGCAAATGTAGGACTCTTATTGATGAGCGTAGCGGAGTCTCTATCCCACTCTTATAGGGCTTTGTCTGTATGTTTTTTTTTTCTTTGTAAGCACTCCACAGGTCGCAAGGGTTGACTGATCAACATGAAACTTTTTTTGTACACGCAAACTCATCCAACATAGGACTGTATAGGTTTTGGAATAAATTGGTTGAACCGTATTTGAGAAAAATCATCTCAAAGTTTCTGAAAACCTCATAAGATTTGGCTGGGCGGAAAATGTGGAAAAATAAAATCTCTCCAAATGGAATGAAATTTTCTTTGAATGTGTATACATAGATTTAACACATTATCACCATTTTGTCAGCAATTCCAATGGACCCTTTTGAAAAACAAAAAAATAACTGATCATATTCATCAAATATATCTGAGAATTGTAACAGAATTGAGTTGTCAAAATTCACTGCTTTCTAGATTTCAAGAGTTGATCAACAATGAGGTATTTTATATACACTAGTCAAACGCGAAATATGCGTTGTAGGATGAGCGAGATATCTGAATGAGGTATAAAAGTTCTTAAAGTAGTTCTACCCTTGCTACTTTATTGACTCTGGTATTCTACACATACCTTGATACCTGAATAAGCTATAAAAGTCGTTAAAGTAGTTCTACTCTTGCCACTTCATTGACTCGGGTATTCTACACACCTTGACGCATATAAAAAATACTTCATTGTTGGTCAACTCTTGAATCTAGAAAGCTGCGAATCTTGACAACTTAATTCTGTCACAATTGTTATGATATATTTTATGAATATCATCGGTCATTATATTTTTTTCCTGTGAACGACTGATCAGAATTGCTCACAAAATTGTAATAATGTGTAAAATCCATGTATAAACATTTGGAGAAAATTTCATTCCATTTGGAGAGATTTTATTTTTCAACATTTTCCGCCCAGCCAAATCTTATGGGGTTTTTTGAAACTTTGTGATGATTTTTCTCAAAATCGGTCCGACCGATAATTCTGAAAACTATACAGTTCTGAGTTGGATGAGTTTGCGTGTACCAAAAAAGTTTCATGTTGATCAGTCATCCCTTGCGACCTGTGGAGTGCTTACAAAAAAAAAAACACAGACAAAGTCCTATAAGAGTGGGATGGAGACTTCACTACGCTCAACAATCAAGGTGTCTAGAATTCCAGAGTCAATGAAGTGGCAAGCGTAGGACCACTCTAACGACTTTCACAGCTTATTCAGATATGAAGGTGTGTAGAATACCAGAGTCTATGAAGTAGCAAGGGTAGAACTACTTCAAATACTTTTATACCTCATTCAAATATCTCGCTCATCTTACAACGCATATCTCAAGTTTGACTAGTTAGATGAGCGTGGCGAAGTCTTTACCCCACTCTCAAATATATCCCATCTCAGCATTATCTTCTACTTTTCGAGAATTAATTTGATTGATTTCATCCGAATTAATCCATTTGAAATCACTAAGTGGTAACTGTTCAGACATGGCGACCATCAACTTTTTAATGAGAAAGATGAAAAAGTGTTGGGTAAAATGTAGGATGAGATGAATGGTAACCCTATCAAGGAGGAATTTGTTGGATTGTTGTGGATTTGTTGGTTGTTTTTACGTGCCAAATCGTATTCAATCTTGGAGAATACAGAAGTGAGTAAGAAAGTAGGCAAAGGTATTGTTAAATCTACCCTCAAGAAATATGTAAAACATGACGATTATAGAGAAATTGTCTTTCAAAAAGCAAATCCAATCAGCTGATATGCACTCGATAAGGAGTTTTGACCACCAACTGTTCAATATCAAACAGAGAAAAACCACACCAACTTGTTTTGACGTCAAACGTTATATTTTAATATATATTATATATATTATTATATATATTATTTTAATATATATATATATATTTTAAGCTCATGGACATTTCAAAATTTCCAAGATGATAGAGTAAACGAATGTCTACTTCAAATGTATACAATTTATTTATCTTGATGGAAAGAAATGTGCTGATTGTGAATTAAAATCTTGATTCGCTCGTATATTGATACAAAAATATATGTATTGTCACATAGAAGCTACAATAAGAGCAATGTATAACAAGAATCAATAGATTGATAAATGTACTAATTGTAAAATAAAATCTTGATTTGCTTGTATATTGATATGAGAATATATGTTTCGGAATATGGGAGCTTTAATAAGAACTCAATGTAAAACAAGAATTAATAAATTCATATTGTTCAGAGAACTTTTTGCATGAAAGATATATGTTTTCGCTATCCTTTCTCAATGAATAATTTCTTTGATTACATCATAAATAACAACTCTAGACATTCGAATGTGTATCAACTTTATGAATAAAACTCTGCTCTGTGAGAAATACCGAGCTCATAATATATGATCATCATTTGCAGACAAATAGTGGGAAAAAAAAATTAAAATAAATAAATGAATAAAAATTGATAGGTCTAGCTACGATTCGGAAATAATATAGAGATGGTTAGCAATCACTGGTAGAATATGAATGTATTTGGATTGATCGAATTACAAAGAAGAAGAATGATAACTCCGTTCAGGAGATGATATATATATATATGGATGGTTATAGTTTGTATGAGTTTAATGAGAGTTGTATTTGGTTGATGAAATTATTGAATGAAGGATTTGAACTTGGAATAGAAAGAAATGATAAATTCTAGTGGAAGATTAATAGATCATCTAATGTTAGTCACATGAAAGGAAAAAAAAATATATATATAAATAGCGAATGATATATGAGTAGATATTTCTCACTATCAGAATGCCCATGTTGAATTTGAATTGGATAGATGAGAAAAAAATATTCATGAACCAGAGAGATATTCTCAATCAGTGGAATCAAAATTTAATTCGAATTGAAAATTTATTGAGCGAATGAAGAAATTCGTTTGAGAAATAATACAAGTGCTAAATTTTCATGAATAAAATATGAATTGTATCTGAATTGGAAAAATAATCGAGTAGGGAGAGAGAAGATTTGGGCTCGAAATGAAAATGAATGTATTATATTCTGGTGAACGATCAACAAATTATTTTATGTCAATTATAAAATAAACAGAAAAGATACGAAAGAGATGACATAGATATGGGCTGGAAAAGGTAGATACATCATAGAACTAGTGGGTATGATTTAATTCCGATTGTGAATATTCTAAAATTCATGATACGGAAATACTGATTAAAGAAATATAGTTATTGAAAGAAGAAAAAAAATAGATGACATAGGCTCATAATCTGGAAAAGGCAGATTAAATTATAAGTCTGGTGAGTATGATTTTATCTCGATTGAAAAAATTCTGAAATTCATGATATGGAAATATTGAATCAAGAAATACCACTTGAGAGAAAGAGAAAAAAAATCACCGTACGAAAGACATGACATACTAACATAAGCGTCTTACATCTTCACAAATAATTGAATTATCTGAGAATCACCGTGAGAGAATCATCACCACTCAATACAGTGAGAATGTGTAAATTATAAAAGAGAAGGCCTTCAAAAATCTTGGGCCCCAAAAAATGGGAGCCCTCGAAAAAAAAACAGAATAAGGAACCTCTCAGAATAAGGTGAATGTGGCGAGATTAGTGTGTAGGTTAGAATGTGATGTCACTTGAGAATAAATTATTTGATTATTATTAACCCTCAAAAATGTTGAGCCCCCCAGAAATGAGGAACCCCTGAAATAAGAAACCTTCATAAATAAGATAAAAGTGGAAATGTTAGTGTACGTATGGGTTGTAGGTATGGGTTAGAATGTACCGTCACTTTTGAGAATAAAATATTCTATTGTTGAAGAGAAAATCCCTCAAAAATCTTGGGTCCCAAAATATAGGAACCCTCAGAAATTGGGAACCTCCGAAAATTATGAGCACTCGAATTAGGAACCTCCTAGAATTAGGTGAATGTGTGAGGTAAATGCCTAATAGCATAGGTTAGAGTGTGACGTCACGACCGCCATCTTGCTCCAGGAAAAAGCGTGCTCGAACTCTCATTTTCTCCCTACTAACGTGGTTCTAGATCTATGAAACCGATTTCATACGCCACCAAGATCGACTACTCAGGTCGTCAGCTGATTTGTAGGTGATCTGGGCGGCGATGTTGGATAGTTATCAGCGTATTTACTCATTCTTTGTAGATTATCACTCCCACAAATGAAAAAACAAGAAACACATGGGGATCAAATGAAACCTAGATAATGGGAATCAGAATAACAATTTGATTTGGACTTTATCTGTCATGCACAACCGAAACTATTCATGCCCTGCAAATTATTGCTCAAATGACGTGAATCTTGATTTCACATCGACTGCTGGCCATCAGAGCCCTGTAGATACTGAAACTATCTTATGTGGGAGATCTAGGTGGCGTCGATGGCTTATCTAGGTGGCGTCTAAATGTTTCTTAGCACATGAGAAGATCGTCAGCTGGGAGGCTATGGGAGAAGTACAAGTTGCGTATCCATAGTAGAGAGCTATCCATCCCGAAGATTCCATCCCACTCTTATAGGGCTTTGTCTCTGTGTTTTATTTTATTTTTGTTTGTAGGCACTGCACAGGTCGCAGTGTTTGACTGATCGACGTGAAACTTTTTTTGTACACGCAAACTTATCCAACTCAGAGCTGTAGGCTAATAGTTTTTGGAATGAATCGGGTCGGACCGATTTTGAGAAATATCACCTCAAAGTTTCCAAAAACCTCATAAGATTAAACTGGGCAAGAAAATTTGAAAAATAAAATCTCTCCGAATGGAAAAAAATCTGTGAATGTTACACATTATCACGATTTTGTATGCAATTCGAACCAGCCGTTCTGAAGAAAAAATTTAATTGGCCGTCATATAGTGATAGGCGTGGCTAATCACCAGGCCACTAGATATATACTTCATGTGGGCATTCAGCCATTTAGAGATACTCCGATAGGTAAATATCCAATTTCCCACATAAAAAAGGCCATTTGATTGGATGTTTTGTTTTGTAACGTTTGTGGGTGGGTCAATCATTAGTCGTCAATTATGTTGTCAAGATCCACTGCTTTCTAGATTCGATATTTGCCCAACAATGTAGTATTTTTCATATGTGTCAAGGTGTTTAGATACCCGAGTCGATGAGGTAGCAAAGGTGGAAAGTTCTATCATTATAACTTATTCAGATATCTTGGTCATCTTACAACGCATATGCTGCGTTTGCCTAGTTAGATGAGCGTAGCGAAGACTCCATCCCACTCTTATGGAGCTTTGTCTGTGTTTTTTTAGCGTGTTCACCACACTGTGGAAACACACTTATACGTTTGATTCAAAAGGGACCGAAAAAATCTATTCGTCGCGTAGAATCGCTGAATTTCTACGTAAATTGAAAATTATCGAGCTTGGATTATGTATTTTTTTACAATCTTCGACTACGTAGTAATGAAACTTGTCCACATAGCCTGTATATTTTCAAATCAACGAAATAAAGGAAAAAACTCTATCGACCTTGGAATGGCGTGGACTTTTATACCATATTTTGCGCGTTAATAGAATCGCTGGTTTTCCACGTAAATTAGAAATTTAAGCGCTTTCAAGTTGTAATTGGTTATAATCTACCGCGTTACGATAATAACTTTTGTCCACGTAGCCTTAATATTTTATAATTAAATAAAAACCGAAAAAAGATTGAGTATACCCCATTTTTGGTCAAGGAGGTTAAAATACTAACCTCTTTGGTTTGGCCCTCTGAAAACCATGGTAACATTTTATAAACAACGGATGTGTTCATATTATCTTCTGGGCCCGAATTCACACAAGGTCATAACTTTGATTTGGCTCAAAGTTACGAACTTCTTTCGAGATAATACCATATTTTGTCCTAATCCAAACTCATGAAGAAATATTTGATCGTCCCACCAATCCCTAGCAAGTGTCTGAGATCCTAATAGCTGTTCTTTCATCTATTGTCCAGAGAGAAGTACCTAAAAAATTGACTGGTAGGCCTAGGCCCTAGTAAGTGATCACCTCTTGACTTTGAATATCAATTTACAATGATTTTATGGCTGAATTTGACAGAAAATGTAAATTCTACCCACCAAAACACGGTAAGGATATTTTTAAATACCGCGCAATTTGATTTACGTATTTTATAAATCCGGTTGTACATCTAACCTCAACGTTTTGCTTGATCTCGACTAGGCCTAGGCCTAGCGGGTGCAACTGTCAGTGTCACCTCTGACCACTCACCTTGTCTGTCTACTCTAGCCTAACCTGTCAAAGAGTGTACCACTATTACTAGGCCTATATGCCTACCTAGCTGAAATGTAACTTATGATTACTAATATAACCACTAAAACACTAACACTAATTATATATACAGTTATAATAGGCCTAGGCCTATTTCCTACTAATTATATTACAATGTTCAATGCTGGGCTTTTCCTAATTCTGGATGAGGCTATAGGCCGAGGCCTAATCAGGAGGGGCCTATCATTGTTATACCTGGCAGAGTATCCAAAGATAGGCTGGATTCATTAAATGTGTCGGATGACCATCTGATTAAACGGTACAGGTTTCCAAGACATATCGTCTTGGAACTGTGCAGCATTTTGGAAGGCCATTTGACCAGACCGACGCAAGTTCTTACTGCATTGCGATTCTACGCGTCTGGAACGTTCCAGCTCGTTATGGGCGATGTAACAGGCATAAGTCAAGCCAGTTGCTCGCGAGTTTTGTGTGACATTAGCAACGCATTGGTTCAACACTCCCTCCAGTTCATATCCTTCCCTATTGAAAATGAGGCATACGTTGCCAGAGTTGAAGCAGGTACGTTGCTGAGGTTATTAGTTGCTAGTACACTGAACTGTCATACACAGACTGGGATCTGATGTTAGAGTCAAGTTGAGTTAGGTTTAGCTAACTTGAACCGAAAATCTCGTACACCGCAAGAAAAATATTTTCATGCATGATGGCTAGTATATTATTGTGGGGAGAAGAGGATAGTCTCACACTATTCAAATGCAATATCGTAGCCTCCCTATTCAGTCATCATCTGAAATAATGCTTACGGTGTAGGCCTACTGGATTTTCAGTGTAGGCCTACGTTTTTCTCGATGCACCATATTTTCGGTTTATCAGTTATGCAACCCAAGGGTGGTACGGTACCCTACATGTACAGGCCTATGGTGGACCATCCTGGTAGAGTTTTTTTTGGTTATCCTCTGTCATTCAGGTCAATACTGGGATGGTTCCTTGAGAGGCGGCAGGAAGCTTGCTTGCTCTCCGAGTTGAGTTTTTGCATGCCGGGGACGTATGATGCGAGGAGGGTAGTAGGCGTGTCGCTAATGTATAGGCCTCGCTGTTATTTCTTTGATGGTTTTATTTGTTTGAGATTTGATAAATATATAAATTGACGGGTACAATTATTGTACATGGATTGGATTGTTTTATTGCAATCAATAACTTATTCTCTGATTAGGCTACAAAGGAGAATCACAAAAGTAGCCCATCAGAAAATACTGATGATTAACACATACATGAGACATTCAACATAGGCCTACATAGTAATTTAATCACACTATCGAGTGATTTAATAATTTAAATATTACTTGCTTTCTTTACTTTTTGATTGTGAACACTTTGTTTTATTATCCAATCTTATGTCATTTTTTGTAACCATGTATGTAGGCCTATGTAAAAAAAATAGCATTCAGTGCTTGAATAAATATCTACTATACTACTACTACACTGATTGTTGTAGAGTACGACAAAGTCTTATGAAAAATTAAAGATTTCAGTCTAGGCATTTCCGAATTCAATTATTGGATGAGCGATGTCACTCTCATGCATATTGAGGCAGTAATTGCAAATACGCTACCAAACTTTCACAATCAGTTGTCACATGATGAGAAAAATACATTTTTGTGTGTAGATCGCTCTTCTTACATGCAACAAACACATAGTTTATCATGTTGAGTATTCCTAGTTTTTAGTGACAATGAGTTGCAAGTGAGTCATGACAAAATGAAATGATACATTCAACCATACTGATTGATTGATTATTGCTTGTTAAATGCCCCACCAACAGATTATTGTTGTCGATTTTTGTATTCCATGGAGCCAAGACTTCATTTCACTTGACGAACAAAATCGGGCTTCGTTTTTATGTTCTTTTTTGTACGTGGGAATGTGGTATACATATAAGAGAGTGTATAACCAATCAAAACTTTTTCCAAACGTTGGTGTAATTACAGAATTAAAGCGGACTATTAAAATAAACCGGACAAAATATGTTGAATTAATTTTTGATTAGTTCATAATCAACCAAGTTTGATGGGTCTGCATTAGTTGATTGAAATTATCATATTCATTTGACAGAAGTAGTTCTTCTCATTTTTCGATGGCCTTGAGAATAAAGTCAAAATATTCATTAAACTCGAAGATTACAGTGTAATCAGACATGGGAAAAATACTCTGAAGCAGGGTTTCCAGTAGGCCTACCAATTTTTTCTTGTTGTTCGACACAATTTTCCCAACGGACAATCACAAGCCAGTATTCACCTAAAAACATGCCGGTTTACGACATCGTTTCGGTCCCGTGATTATTGACTCAACTTCCAACTTTTGTCGTCCGAAATTATGATCACCGTAAGTTACACTGCGATTGCAATCCATCTGGCTCCGGTTGTTTGGATTTATATTGCCATCAAAAAAACCAAAAAAAGAATCGATTCACAAAAATATCGATCCACATATCCTAACTGCAATTTCAAACATCACCACACTTTTAGAATCACGGTCTTAGATTTTGTATCCAGAATTGCTATGCCATTTGAAGTAGAATTATTTATTCAGATGGTACAGGACAATCTCCGTGTTTGTATAATTACAACGGCGCGACCTGAGAAAAGTGTGTCAATTTGTATTCTTGGGGTAATAAGATTGCCCTTGTGGTGCCCCGTCCAAACGATCCTACCTTTCATCGTTGGCCTTAATTGGGGAACAATGATTTTGTATCAAGTTTCGATGTTATTTAAAAAATATATATTGTATTCTGACAGCTCAATTTCTCACATTCAAAGAAGCCGCGAGTCGAGGTAATGACGGCTATGACTACGACGTCACGAAAACGTTACGACACAGCCAAGTGGAAATAGGCATGACAAAAATCGTACCGATATCGTGTTGGACGACAAAACAGAATCGGAACTGGAAACCCGGTCAACTTCAAGTATCTGAAAACTACATACAGATAATTGAATTTTGAGTAGGCCTATTTCAGATACAAGATACATTTAAAAAATGTATTTAAAATTTACAAAATACGAGATAGTGTCTCAAGTTTTCTATACAGTATTGGGTTTTAACGGCAAACTGTAATGATAGCCAAGATCTATTGGCGTCGGATGGATGATTAATGAGATGAAGGTTTCTTGAGTAATGGGAAGGATAGTGGGAAGGAAGCAGTCGTGGCCTATATTGTGGGAACCATCCCAGCATTAGCCTGGACTACAGAGGGAAATCATGAAAACCCCTGTAAAGGTGGAAGGCGGCAGGGATCGAACCGGGTCCTAAATTCCCCTCGCCTCCCGCAACACATGAAGAGTGAATATGTGAAGAGATAATGACAGATCGAAGGGTTGTAATATCACAATCATGAGTTCCTTTGTTAACAATCTGCATTTATCATACTTTGAACATTCTTCAATTTGAACTTTACCACCTCTTTTGTATTCACATGTATTCACCGTCTTTGTAAATTGACAATGTGTATGTAAAATTGTAAATAAAATATTACAAGCGAATTTCCTATACCGATCTATATTTCTGCCTCGCACGTAAAGTTGACATTCCATTTTCACTCGACTGTTCTCACTGTTTGTTACTACGTGTGAATGTATAATAATTACTATAACATGAAATCGTGAAGTGTTTTGACATTACTTTACCGTTTAGTTATTATTTACACTCGAGACATTACCTAGTTGTAGTTGCTTTTTTTTCAAATATGAAATCAAACGACAGTTCATGTTTTGATATAATCCGTGTATGCCTATAATGTATAATCCATGTATGGGGTGGTGAGATCGCCCTTGTGGTGCCCCGATCAAACAATCCTACCTTCAATTGGGAAACAATAATTTTGCATCAAGTTTCGATGTTGATAAAAAAAATATATACGCCTAATCCAATTGAATAATTTACTTTTCACATATTCTATTCATAATCTGTTGTTTCGACGCCGAAGAAGAGAAAACGGACAGATGACGATGCATTCGACCGTGCAACGGGAAAATGTCAGAATATGGAGGAGGCAAAAATGACTTCAATTCAAAATGTTGAATTGCTCTCTCAATACGAAAGCAGGGGCCTCATTAAAAATGGATGAAACTCTTGTTCTGATTGCTGAAGCAAAAGCGGCCAAATACCTGAAATAATAACATACCAAAACACATTCATGAAAAAATATAGGCCTAGATCAATACAAGGTATTCAAATGAAGATTCATTTACACGCATTAAATAACCAACTGATTGATATTTATTCCCTTCACAAATAATGAATGATATAATTTTAAGCCTATAAATTATTGAAGAAAAAATGTACGGCAGTGCACTGTGGTGTGATGCTCTTCTGGAGCGCCGAGAACTGCGTATAGGATTGATAGCAGCAGTCAAGGTTCATTTGCATACACAGAATCTCCTAAAAAACACAAACAATGTTATAAACTATTCAAAACTGGAATTGAAATGGTATTTCAGTAGGCCTACTGAAATTGAATTGAACTAATATTAAATTCAACTGGGCCTCGATTAAATTGAATAAAATGTGATAATATTCGGCCCATTACTTTCAAATCTATCAACCGGTAGTTGAGGTGAATATTTATTCAAACAGAAACGAATTGTCAACTTGAATACATACAATCGACCATTCTGTCCAAGGTCTTTGTTTTACGCTCGGACGTAGGAGATACGTAATTCCATGACTCCTTAGGCCTACTATTGGACTATGATCAATTTCTTCCTCTTCTCTGATGAGACTTGATAGAATATTATGAATATTTGACAGTATAAGAAAACTAGATAATATTAAATATTGATAATATTGATGATTTTTTTATTCCTCAAAAGACCGGTTACTACATGTAATTTAATTTTCTCCCCTACAACATATTCTCACTGGATGCTCAAATACTTTTGAGAATTTTGTAGGCCTATGAAGTGTGATTTGATGTGTAATAAAATGAAAATGAGCATTGAAACTATTGTGTGTGGCTATTTGTACCCTCGTAGCTGTTGGTGGGGTTGTTCAACAGAATCAAAATGAAATAAATAAATAGGGGGCATGTCAGTGAATTTAGTGCTACAAGAATATTCTACAGTCCGTATTCTTAAGCCGGTATAGTTTTACGGTACCTTATAGTAGACCGTTGCTAGCATATTGTTGACTTTTACTGGTATATCATTTATGAGCCATGCCAGTAGTAAGGTCTACTGCAGTTGAGAGAATCGCCTACCGGTATTGATAACGTTACCACATGAATTCCTGTTATATTTAGTGTAATATTAATATTAATAGTGGTTATTAATATCCACAGTGAAAATAGAATTAAAAAATGGATATTATCAAATTATCTTATATTTCATGAGAAATAAAACTATTTCATTTTACAGTGTATATTCCAAATAACTGAAAATAGTCCATAATTTCAAAATGTGGATTCTTGTCACTAGGCCCTATGATTATTTTTTTATTAAAATTGATATTTTCATCATTATTATCAAAATGTACGTGCGTAAGTGTTCAGACTTGATATACTTATTTGTAATTTGTTTTTCTTATGTATAAAATGTTAGTAGACCTGCAGACAAGTCAACTTTTTGTGACTTTGCGGGTCTACGAAATTGTACTGAAATCTTTGTGAGAACACGAATAAAAAAATGAAAAAAAAATTCAATGTCAAGAGTAGGCTTACAAACCTTTGTCTCTACTCATACGTCTGTGGCAAGTTGTCTCGGATGTCATCCACGGGAGTCTGTCATTCCATGAAGAAATGATCAACGCAACCTCAATCGCCCTCCCAACTCATGCTCTTCCGTGCTGTTCGCGGCAAAGCGTTCAAACGAATCCAAGCTTCCATCTGTGAATGTAGATACAATGAATATTGATGAATATTTTAATATTTAATCTGACAGAGATTAAGTAATGAGCTCAAGGTCGACACTACACAATTCACGATTCCTCTCTTACACAGTTTTGTTTGGTCAAGTAGGCTAGGTCTCGGCATTGAATTTGTAACCTTACATAATCAATGGTCTCGGGCAAGATGAATCGAGAACTAGGCCTAGCCCCTATGTTTATACAATATTTATTGGTCTAGGCCTACATGTATGTAACTCCAAATGAGGTACTTCTGGCTGTGAAAATATAGGGTGTGCCTATGTCATATATTTACTAGGTCCGAGTCTAGTTATTCATTGTCTTAGGTAGCCTATAAGCATTTAGTTGGAATGGTAGTAGTAGTAGTAGTGTTTATTCCTTTAACCCTCTTTCGAGGAAATCACAACCTACAAGGGTTTGGGCCCAAGTCTGGGCCTAGGCCTATAACCTCTAAACATTAAATCAACTGTGAAAAATCATCAAATTCAATCTCTCGACTTATGCTTGCCTAATTGCAATTGTCAAAAAATACGACTAAACAGAACGTAAATTCATTTCTTACCTCAAAATTGAAAAATACAATCCCAATGTCGAAAGTGTCATCTGTCATCACACGGTTTTGAAGACCTCTCAAAGACAAAGCTGAACGAAGGTAGCTCATAACTCGAGCGTTCGATGAGTTCGATTATGGCAAAAAGCAGTCAAAATTCAATACCAACTTCTAAATGTTATTGGTTTTGTAAGGTTGTCGGAAATCGGTCACTTGTAAAACGCCCACAAAAGTGGCCGATAGAGTTATCCAGCAGAAAGGTGTCTGGAGGATTTGTCGGCACATTGTGCATCGGCCCTAACACGCTTATATGAATGGACTTTAGGCCATTTGTTCATGCTTTGAAAATAATATGCATGTTGACTATCAACACCATTTGTGGTACACTATACATACATACAAACTATACATACAAATACACTATACATACAAATATTGCTTTCGCATTTTTTTTTAGGTTTCTGTACACAATGCAAGGTTGTAATACAATTACAAGGTTTTATTTCTCTAGAAGTAATATATATATATATATATATATATATATATATATATATATATATATATATATATATATATATATATATATATATTGAAGGCTTTCTGCCAACAGAAGCATTTTACCCGTCCTCCTTGGTCTAGACTCTAGAGGTAGCGCATCTGCTTCTGGTTCCAAGGCCGCATGTTCAAATCCTGAGTAAAGTGTGTTTTATTTTTAAATGTTCTTTCATCTATCATCAGCTCAATGTTTTTCATCTCCCGCTCATTTGTACCCTCCATAACCTAGCTAATAGTGGGGTCGTTAAGTATAACATAGAAAAATAAGCATTTAATAAAAGTATTAGATTATTACGCCTATAAGTAAAATATCAAAGGTGGGCCTACTCTACTCTGTTGATGAGAAAAGTTAATTCAGGATTCTATGTCAATAGAAGAAATCTTGTGACGATTTTTTGTAAATAGAAGCAATGTATTTAAGATTTCTGTCAAAAGAAACAATCAATTTAGGAATTTATTTTTACAGAAGAATCCATTTAAGGTTTTCTGTCAATAGAAACAATCAATTTGAGGTTCAATTTTCTATATGAGGGCGTCCAAGGGTGAGCTCGCTCACCCTTGTTTTTTTCGTTCGTTTGTTTGTTTGTTTGTAAGCACTGCACAGGTCACATGGGTAGACTGAACAACATGAAACTTTTTTTTGTACGGGTCAACTTTCACAACTTAGAACTGTATAGTTTTTGGAATGAATCGGTTGGATATATTTTGAGAATTATCATGTCAAAGTTTTTAAAGACCCCATAAGATTAGGCTTGGTAAGAAAATTTGAAAAAATGAAACCTCTCCGAAAAGAATAAAATTTTCTCTGAGTGTTCAAACATGAATGATACACATAACCACTTTTTTTTAAGCAATACGAACCAGCCGTTTCGAAGATAAAAATTCAAATAACTATTTTCATTCATCAAATATATGGATGGAAATGAGCCAAGATTCACTGCTTCCTAGATTCGATATTTGCCCAAGAATTAACTAATCTTCATATTCGTCTAGGTGTGTAGAACGCCAGAGAAGATGAAGTAGCAATTAAATGAAGGACACAGTGTATAGAATGCCAGAGTCGATAAAGTAGCAAATGTAGGACTGTTATTATACCTCATTCAGATATCTCGCTCATCTTACAACGCATATTTCGCGTTTGCCTAGTTAATGTATATCAAGCATTATTTGAAATAAAAAATAGTATAAAAGTACTAGCAGGTTTGGCCCGTCGTACGACGTGCCATCATCATGAGGTGAATACTTCGCCTTCCCCCCCCCCCCCCTCAGGCACAATTACGACGCACAGCATTCTGCACCGTGACGAAACCAGTTTTCCCCACCTCCATGTCCTCACTACCACTATCCGACACTACCATTCACAGCACTCGAAACTACCGGCCGCCCTACCAGGCATTTCATGGAGCGATCACACGCTCACACGCACGCACGAACATAGTCTTGCTCCCATGATTTCATTAGGAAATAAGATCATTAGAACTTTGCATGGACAGGCAGCACAATAACTGTAAAGGAATATATCATGGAATACGCTGGAGTCGAATAGCAGGGAATTTCTTGGTGATGAATTTGTAAGATGATCTTCAGAGGAAGGGAGTGTGGACCAACTTCAGCCCGATAGTCTGAGAGTAGGAAGACCGAGACTCGTAGCTAAGTGGTAACACACTGAACCGTCATTCGGGAGACCGGGGTTCGATTCCCGCCATGGTCGACCATCCTGACAGGTTTTTTTTTTGGTTTCCTTCTGTCCTTCAGGTTGATACTGGGCTGGTTCCTTAACAACAGGCCACGGCCAACTCCTTCCCACCATCCAAAACACCTAGTGAAATAACCTTTCATCTCATCATTCCATCATCTCATTCATCATCCACTGACGCCAATAGATTGTAGCCATCAGTTTAGTGCGTCGTTAAAACCCAATATGAGTTTGAAATGAGAGTAGAAAGTACATTCCAAGCAGAAGATTGGATGCTAATACCGACTCAATATTTCACTGAATATAAAACAGGAACAAGGATGATGAAGCAAATGGAGTATTTAAAGGACATCACAACCCTGAAACTAGATATCAGTGAATGGTGACGATATATATTTCATTTTTCGAAATTCAGACTAGTCAAACGCGAAATATGCGTTGTAAGATGAGCGAGATATCTGAATAAGATATAAAAGTCCTTGAAGTCCTATCCTTGCTACTTTATCGACTCTGGTATTCTACACACCTTGATATCTGAATAAGCTATAAAAGTCGTTAAAGTGGTTCTACTCTTGCCACTTCATTGACTCTGGTTTTCTACACACCTTGACGCATATAAAAAATACTTCATTGTTGGTCAACTCTTGAATCTAGAAAGCAGTGAATCTCGACAACTGAATTCTGTCAGAATTTGTATGATATATTTGATGAATATTATCAGTTATTTTTCTTCTTCTTCAAAACTGCTGATGGGAATTGCATACAAAATCGTGATAATGTGTGAAATCTATGTATACACATTTAGAGAAAATTTCATCCCATTTGGAGAGATTTTTGATAAGCGTAGCGAAGTCTCCCTATCAGGGAGTATCCAGTTTGAACTCTTTCTTTTAAAGTTCGATTCCATATAGACCCGAATCCTTAAATCTCTTTTTCCTAAATGACTCTATTCCGCAGATCTCTCTTTCCTAAATGACTCGATTCCGCAGATCCCTCTTTCCTAAATGACTCGATTCCGCAAATATCTCATTCAAAATGGCACCTTACCCTGCTTGTCTTGATTGATCTCTTTCCGAACTGACCTCTTTCCTCAAATATCCCATTCCGTATATATCCTTTTCCTGTTTGAACTCATTTTCGAACCCAGAGTCCAAATTCAACGCAATCTTATTAGAACCTTTTCCACACATCTCCCTTTCTCAGTTGACACGATTCTTAATAGAACTCATCTGAAATGGCCGTCGATGTTTCAGCTTTCCGGATTGACCCGATTCTTCGTAGAACTCTTTCTTTGTAGAACTCTTCTATTGTTACCGCCTATAGCCCACCCCTCTCAGCCAATCAACGTTCAAGTAGTCGTCTATTGGCTACTTGATAAAACTTGTATTCGAAAAGATTTTACAGCCTGGCCATAAAAGATCACACCCCTCCTCAACCGAAATGGATACATGATAGTTTTCTATTGAAATCTCTCAGGTATAAATCAATCACGTCTGAGCCGTAATCGAAGACGTAGTTTTGTACTAAATGGTTCATTTTTTTATGAAATGTGAATAATCAGATTTCATCTGTTTTGAAACATCTTGAATCACAGTCATACAATCAAAAGTGGCCGAGATATGAAACGGAGAAAACAAATAATAATGATGAATAATAAACCTGATACTTCCAACAAGCGAAATCCACCCCCGGTGTGGGGCTCAAGGCCATACTCTCACACATACGAGAGCAAGAAGGGTTTCTTTACCTGTTCTTTGTTAATGAATTCGTACTGCCCACGGTTATTTTTGTTTTGTTTTATAAAGTAAGTCTCTTAATTTCATTACATAATTAGAGAAAATAAGATAACGATCAGAAACCTTTTTTAATTTTTGAAAATGGTTAGTGTATAGCTGATATGTGATAACTGAATTGAAATTTCACTTGTATTCTCTCAGAATGAATATCCTATTTGCACAAGAGAGTAACTTTGATCAGAACCCTCCCTCAATAGAATGGCAATTTGTGGTCCACGCTACATTTCGAACATCTCAATTAATGAGATGTTTCAATGCGATGTGCCTATAAAGATTGAAATAATTTGTTGCAATATCAATTCCATTCTATATTTCCAGCTTGAAAGAATGTCAACGAACATAGGTGATGGTTGATCGATTTTTGATAGCATTTTTTTTCACTCCCAATTTGAATCTTCGTGAGATACTCGTACGCAATTCGGAGTTGAAAGTGAGTTTATTGTGCAAATGTGAACGAAAGTTGATCGTTGTTGTACAGCTATGATCGTTCGGTATTTCCCGTTTTCAATTTAATAATTACAAATGTGATTGTTCGAGTTTATACCCTTTGAAACTACCAATATTCAGGAAATATCGCACTTCTATTTCTTCGAATCACTTGTTATTGTAGTTCCTTATCCTTTTCTCAGCTTTATTATGACCCTAATAGTTTTTTGTGTGGGAATTAAACATATCTCAACATGAGTTACTCTTTTCAGGTTACTCTGATTGCATTTTTTTTACCTCGAAACGTTTTGCAAACTTCTCAGAATTTTTAGAACATGATACTGTTAGTGAACGAGCTTTCAACGTGAATTTTGTGTTGATTATAGATTATTACATTCTGCATGTTCGCGGGCTGCGATGATCAATGTCGATTGAACAGTCTGTTTTCATTTTTTCAACAAAATAAGAAGGCTGTTATCCCTGTTCAAACCATCGACCATATTCCCATTGCTTCAAAAAAAGAGTACTAATGTAGTAATGACTATAAGTACTAGTACTAATGACCGTGATTTCAAATCTGGTTTGAGTGAACACCTTTTTGTACTATTAAATTTGAATTGTGTAACATGGAGAACACAATGAGTTATCAGGAATCTTGTGAATAATAATATCGAATATTTTAATGTGTTAACATTAACTAAGATCTATTGGCGTCGGATGAATGATTAGTGAGATGACGAGATGATGAAGTGAAGGTTTTTTAGGTATTGGGAAGGATAGTGGGAAGGAAGCGGTCGTGGCCCATTCTGTGGGAACCATCCCAGCATTAGCCTAGACTGCAGAGGGAAACTACGAAGAGCCCCTGTAAAGATAAACGGTGGCGGGGTTCGAAACAGGTCCGATATGCCCTTCACCTCCCGGATCACATGAAGCGAGCGCGTTCCACTGAGCTGCATGTGCCGGTATATATCATATCAATGTGAACCCAACTATATCGACAATGATGATAAATTTCAACTTCAATGTTGAAAGTTTTAATTTCCTCTCATTTCATCCATCTGTAGACATGATTATTTTTCTCAAATCATAACATTAATTCTTTATTCAGAATAAAAATACATATTCGGATTCAAAATTTCCACAAAGTCTAAATGAAAGTAGGCAATTATATGTGAGTTTTTATCAGATAACAATAGAAGAAAATGTGAGCACGGAAAGTCAGGAATACATTCTACTCATTGGATGAGCGATAGCGAAGACTTCCATCCTTCTCTAAAGGACCTTTGTCTGTCCATTTTTTATTCGTTTGTACGCACTGATCCATTGTGAACTTATGCAATTCAGAACTGCATAGTTTTGGGCCAAATCTATTTGTCCACTTTAGAGAAACACCATTTCGAAATTTTGAAATACCTCATGAGAATAGGCCGAGAGGAATTATTTTAAGAATAAATATCTCCCAGAAGTTGTAATTTTCACTGAACATGAATACAAGTATAATCATGAGAATGTGGGATTTTCATCGAAATCGAATCAGCCGTTTAAAATAAAATAATCATTATATCATTGATATTCATAAAATAGCTATACAGGCTCAGTGGTTATTTTTTATGTAGTGTGTACCGAATGTGACGTCACTATACCATGGTGTAGTAGTCTTAAAAGTGAAGAATTGAAGTCAGTTTATGTACATCATTGTCAACAGGTCAATTCCACTTCCATCAAATTCTTATGTTATTTGAAACTATGGTGAAAGCTGCGTTTCCCAAGTGAATGAAAATAGTTCATCATCAGAATTATTCTTCGTTAATTTCCTCGAGTGGAAGAGATTGATGTGTTAATTACCATTTTTATTATTTATGCTCATTAATTATTCACAAGTGAATCAATAAATTATAATCCCGTTATTGGCAGTACATTCACAAAATATGCCTCTCTTAACTGTCAAGTAACAAATGACAAACAATAGTCACCATAGCAACACAGCGAACTGTTGGACTATCAAATATTCTGATTGATCAATCCAACTGATGAACATTATTGTCTGTCTCTTGCAACAATGGTGGGTGACGTCACTTGACAGAAGCCTATAGTATAGTCAATCGTGTAACGCGCAGTACACACGATGAGCAATTCCAATCGTCACAATTGCCAACTGGGATGATCAACTTGATTGGATTTTAACTTAATTGTATCCGACTGCCAGTGGCATAACTTTGAATTTAGGGTTAAGGCACGAAGGTCTCACATGGACCGCCCTCGTCCCCCACAAAAAAAAAAAAAATGAATTTGGTTGTACGTTTTTTCATAGATATATTGGAATACTGTAATACATAGACCTACAGCAGTCACAATAGCAAAACTTCCTGTTTATACTTTCACGTCAATTGTTGGACTAGTTGCGGTGAAGCCAATTGAAGATTGGAACAACTCGAGTTGTCCGCGTATTCCGTGTTTAGATTCACGACCTCGTTTGAGTTTAACCCTAATTATATTAAAACGTTTTGCTCCTTCATTTCACATACGAAGGCAAAAAGAAACGGAAGGACATCATGCATCCAATATTACAGAAAATTGATAGTATTTTGTTGATTATTCACTATAATGGACTAGATCGTGATTTGTAATAAAAACGCGCCGCTATAACTATACTAGTCTCGTCACCAACTTATATGCTTTGATGGACAACCTGTTATGAAATTGATTGTGAAAATTCCGTATTTTTCCATAATGAAGAAGATGTACCACTGCTCTCCGTGGCTCAGTCAACTAAGACACCGCTTCAAAAACTGAAGTGAGACTTGCGTTCGGTTCGAGTACCGCATAAGGTATGAGTTAAAGGTCCGCCCTCTTACCAGTACTTCATACGATTTATTATCGCCTACTCTCTCGTACCCCTCAATAACCTATTATGTTGGTGGGAATATAATACCCAACTTAAATATAATCACCAACTTACCAATGCAATCTGATATAGGCAGGAAAGAGGCCATCAAAAGGCCTGTCTATAGGCTATGCAATTGTAAAACATTTTTGCCTCTTCAAAGAATAGGCTACAATGGTAGGTATACAATATTACTGTATTAGTTCTCAGAAAGTATAGACGTTATTGACACTGCTAGTTGGGGTGTGAGCTATTCCCTTCGTAGATAGCTATAATCCTAGCATTCAGTTATTACCTGGGAACATATAAGATGGAACTGTATTCTTGTTGTCTCCAGATTACGTGAGGAAAATATCCACTTGATCACTGGAATGTGAATAGTTATGGAAATATTGTTTTACTAATTATTGTCTGCTTCAACCACCTCACCAACAGTCAAGTTATACGGGGGTACGAAGGAACAGCTGATAATGACAATGAAGTGATGAAAAGTTAGAGATCGTTTACACAAACCCATGCCTATAAGCAGGACTCAAACTCACGCCCAGAATGACTCGAGTTTCTAAAGAGGGGCCTCAGCTGACTGGGCTACGGAGGGCGACAATAGTCATGGAATAAAACTGTCCATGATATTATATGACTCACCCGGATGTGCTAGAGTGTAGTACCCTGACCTTGTAATATTGGAGGTAAGGGTTCGATTCCCAACACCTGCCACCAAGGTTTGTATGTATAATTCGTGACTGCATGTGTTCAGTATGTAATGCTGGGATGGTTCCCGCAATTTGGAGCTCCCTGATTCTCACGATGTGAACTACATCACCTCATCTCATTATGAATAATTTCGTCAATCAATAACCGACGGCCGACGCCAATGGATCTCAGTTATCAATAAAGTGCGTCGTTAAACCACAATAGAACATGAAATAAATATGTTAGACATTTACTACCACTATAGAACTTACATCAAACAAAATCATCTGGATAAAACCACACCAAAAAGTTGATGTCGAGTCAACTCATAGCCACCCGGTGTCGTGTGAAAGGTGCATGACAGTAAATATCATGACAGAGCTTTTTGGACGGACCGATAATTGTTGATGAATTTTTTTTTTTTTTTTAATAACATCGAAACTTGATACAAAATCATTGTTTCCCAATTAAGGCTATGGATGAAAGGTAGGATCGTTTGGACGGGGCACCACAAGGGCGATCTTACCGCCCCATTTTAATTATTTAAAATCAATTAGCTTCAACACCATGACTGCGCTGTCTGTGATCATAATTTTCCGCCGCAGATAAAAGTCTTCCAGTTTCCGAAAGTCCGGAACACATTATAAGTGAAAACCGTTTCTGTGATTGATTTCGGACATTACCAGCATTGGTATTAAGAATAAACAAAACACACGAATGTTGATATCTTCCGCTTTGAACCAAGTCTCTTGGGCAACTATCACGTCTTTCCATTAGCAGCAGATGTAAAGTTCATCATAATAGAAAATAAAAACAAAAATGAGTGATAGGCCTGAAAAATTTTAATTGGCCTATCACTGTACTAATTAAAGGTCGTGGCCAATTAAAACATTAATTTCAAAATTAGAACATTAAAGCATTAAATGATATTGATGTTATTTCCACCACAATGAAGTAGAAGTTACTGAGACAGGTGGACCAGTCACGCTCAACAGTCATTCAGGAGAACAGAGTTTGAATCCCGCCATTGTCGATCATCCAGAAAGAGATTCTCGTAGTATATACTGCATGGGCAACGATCGTTCGATTCCCATTTTCCAAAACACCAAATAAAACAACCTTTCATATCATCTTCCCATACTCATTCATCATCGCCGACGCCAGTACATACATTGCGTCGTTGAACCCAGCATCAATAAAATGGAAGAAGAGTGAATTAGTACATCGGATAGTATACATAGCAGGGACCCGAACCGAAATGAATAAAGGTTCCGGTTCCGGTTCCGGTTCTTAATTTTCTCAAATAACGGTTCCGGTTCTGGTTCCGGTTCTACGATTTAAAAGGTTCCGGTTCTGGTTCCGGTTCCATAGTGTGAATAAGGGTTCCGGTTCCGGTTCCGGTTCCACTTGCTGAATGATTTCATTTTTTTTTTCCTTGCTTGTGGTGGTTCGTCTATTTTTGGTGGTTTTTGACACTTTGTTTTGTTTGTCCATCTGCCGGGGACAAATCTTTCCCCTCACACTGGGTTTCGACTTTCGAGGTTCCTCCTTTACACCTTCTCTTCTGACAAAATGTATACAGAAATGGTGAAACAGGAGAAATTCCCGAAATAGCGAAAACTCGACCAAACTGGCCACACGCTCTGATATCGGTTATGTTTGGTGCATTACTTAGAAGTTATACATCTACGAGGGCACCGCCAAAGAACGATTCTCAGAGAGCTGTGTTCCTTTATAGAGGCATACTCTCAAATGTCAATGTATTTTCCCCGAACAAAAACGTGGACACAAAATGAATCAACGGTCGTTTTTGGCACAATCCCGTGAAAAGGATTCATTTTTTAATGTCTGTAAAAAAAAATAACTAAAAAGTTTAAAACAAAATGAGTGAATAATGAGTCTGAATTAGGTATTGAGAACCTTTATGGAACCGAAAAGAACCCAAGATTTTTAGGGGTTCCGGTTCCGGTTCTTGAAAATCAATAATAAAGGTTCCGGTTCTGGTTCCGGTTCCCAAAAAATACGGGTTTTTTCGGGTTCCGGTTCCGGTTCCGGTTCGGGTCCCTGATACATAGGCCTATAGGATCTCATGAAAATATTAGCATTAAAACATAGGTGATACCGGTTTCATATTATGTCATTTCCGTATTCAATTTTTTTTTAGTACTTTAAGAACCTACATTTAGAACATACAAATACAATACAACGAACATACAACGGCTGATTCGAATTGCATGCAAAATTGTTGGGGTGGTAAGATCGCCCTTGTGGTGCCCCGTCCAAACGATCCTATCTTTCTTCCTTAGCCTTAATTGGAAAACAATGATTTTGTATCAAGTTTCGATGTTATTAAAAAAAATAAAAAATTGTATTGTGTTCAAATTCGAGAAAAATGTAATTTTTTTAAAAACATTTTATTTTTAAAAACTTCCACCCAGCCAAATCTTATGGAGTTTTCAGAAACTTTAAGATGAAATTCTCAAAAATTGAAAAGAAAAAAATTGTATTTTGTTCAAATTCAAGAAAAATGTAATTTTTTTGAAAACATTTCATTTTTAAAAAAATTCCGCCCAGCCAAATCTTATGGAGTTTTCAGAAACTTTAAGATGAAATTATCAAAAATCGTTCAACCGATATGACCCAAAAACTGTATACAGTTCCAAGTTGAATAAGTTTACGAATATATAAAAAGTTTCATGTCGATCAGTCAAACAGTGCGACCTGTGCAGTGCTTACAAAAAAATAATAATAAAACACGGAGACAAAGCTCCATAAGAGTAGGATGGAAGTCTTTGCATTCGCTCATCTAATAAAAAGATAAGTGATCGGTTTTGGATCAAATTCACTTTCCGTCTATAGTTCAAATTGGGGTTCTGATTGAATAAGAAAGGTGAATGATATTTTACTGAAATATGATAGAATAGGTCTAATAACGCCATGGTTCTCCTTACTATGAAAATACAAAACAAACAAAGAATGTTTTTTATTTTTTATTTGTCCTTTACATGTGATACAGTCAATTAGAGTTATATATATGTTAATTTCCCAATGAGACAAATTCTTGTGCTGGGGAATTATTGAAATTGACATGATCAGGTATAAAACTTGAAGCAGACATTGAGCATGAAGAGGTGTGTAAGTGAATCGTTAAGTTGAGAGTTACAAATTTTGATTCTAATTTGTACTCACTGATATCAACATAATATATAATCTGGTCGCTTATTATAATAATATGTATAATAAATTATAATAATATCGCAGATGCTGAAAACGACTTATTGATTGTGTTTCAATAATTGTATGATTTGAATCTGAATAATATACAATCAAGTATGTTAATTCATTTGAAAAATATTTTTTCAATTCATCTTTCTAAGTCTATGCTTCTACTTCGGAGGTTTGAATTTGATTAGTACGCGCTTTCCTCCGCAGCGTGGTTGGTCGATTCCTGACCGTTCTAAGGGAACACCAATCGTTCTTCCGTTGTACGTGTTCACTTTCCCCGCGTAAACGAGTTGAATGAAAGATTTATATTATATTAATATTTCTTTTATTAACATGAGGCCCGGTATTACCGACTCCAGTTAGTCTTATTCTGAGTTTTGGTGAAACAGATGGCGTATAACCATGGTGATGATAACTACTAACTAGTATTTGCAGGTTATAGAAATACTCCCATGTTGCGTATCCGAGACGAAGTATAGTATTTGAAATGAATATCCAACTGGATATTTTATATAATGCTTCTATGTCAGTTTTTGTATGAATCAAAAAATAGCCTAATATTATTTTTCAGAAGCATTTTTTAGTCAAGTTCGAGAATCAAGGTGAACCCACTCACAAAAGTATATCAATTTTTCTGTTATTCATTGATGTATAAATGTCGCAATAGTATGTTGAAAATTTAAAGAGGAAAGAAAGTTCAAAATTTGGAGAAGATTTTGGAAAAACTAGTTGAAAAATACGTTAAATTGTTCACAATAAAATAAGTAGATAGTCAGCATGTAGATGACAATTAATATACATTAGTTGAGTGAACCTTCCTCTCTATCAGATGAACTAAATTTAATCAGTATATTATTCTATAACCATTTTGAAATAAAAAATAGTTTCTGTTACCTTGATTCACAACCAAAAAAAGGCGTGACTTTCTCAGTTGTGCCAAGAGCATAAATGGTTGAACCATAGAGATGTTACCTTCTCTATGGTTGAACTGTTCATTTTCAGTTTAGCCCATATGAACACATCGATACCATACACGATAAAATATCTGAAGAAGTAGGAAAATTATGCATGTAATGCGAGATGCATGTTGTGTGGACATTTTCAGTGTCAACTAGAGCAGGAACAATCGTAGTGACTTTTTTGATGAACGAACTGCTTCACACCTTCTGTAAAATATTGTCGATTCGTAATGAACATTCACAATATTCTCACAAATAATCACACTGGTGGGAAATGTTTGTCCTATGAAGACTGAAGACGCCTAAAAATGATACCAATTATAAATGTTTTCGAAATTGAAACACATTATTCAACTTAAATACAGTCCATCATCTTAGAAGGTAAATAAGTGTGATTTTCTGCTTTGAGATTATTGAAACTTTTTCTGATTACATATCGTATTTTCTTGCTTGTACATCTCTGTCAATCAGTTAGATTGATCTGAAGCATTGCATAGGTTATGTTCATTTTATTTGTATTTATTATTTATGAACGAAGGGGAGAAGGTCCCACAAGTGCCATGTGATGGAAAGGATAGTGGGAAGGAATATGTCATGACCAACTTATTGTAGGAACCATCCCGAAATTAGCATAGACTACAGAGGGAAACCATGAAAATGAAACTGTAAAGATGGACGGTGGCGAGGGAGAACTACTACTACAAAGCTATCAGAGGCTAATAAGCATTCATTGAAAAAGATACCTCCTTTATGTCTGAAACGGAACGACTTAGTGAACAGAAAGTGATAATATAGGAAGATCATTTCCCCCCTGAATGATTAAATGTATTTTTGAAAAATAATTTCTCTGAAATGCTCATATCTTGCTATTATCAATTGTCAGATTTGGACATTATTTTTTTGCCGGAAGATGCATAATTCCAGCATGATTCACACTAATTCATTGATTTTATCCGCGACTATCAATAATTACGTAACTAGTTCAATAACGTTATAGTTAATATTCATAGTTAGTATTAATATTATTATTTGTAATTCATTTCACACGACCACTGCCTTCTAGAAAAATTCAAACGCAGTGAATGGACGATAATTTCACGTTTTGAACTTGTAATGAGATATTCGAGTGAGTGAGTAACGGGAAGACTCAAGTGACAATGTTGTGGCCCCCGCAGCCCCTGTGACCGCTCTTTATACGTTCTCTACTCCCACATTCCATTATTATAGTCGTTATGAATCGTTTCACGATATATAAAAATTGTTATAATATAATACGTGATGGATAAAACGTAAATTGATCGTGGTTGTGAATTCAATACAAATTCCATGAGTAACTGATATATTTTATATTATTATTTTGAACGAAGTGGAATTAATTGTACCCTGAGACAAGAAAATCACGAGTTTTGAGCAAATATTTTGTCTTTATGATATGTGATCCTGAGCACATATTTTCACCATTTCAAGCACATAAAATATTCACTTTCACTTTTCTGAGCAAATAATTTCCTTGCCCTAGTAATTGAATATTCCGTGAGTTTTTCCTCACCACTAAAATGCAGTCTGTCAATTTACAGAAAGCTATATAATGCATAAATTCTTGAATTGATCATGTTCAATATTAGGAAAACATATATTTTCTTGAATGACCTTATGGAAACGTTTGGTATTGTCACAGACAACCGTGGTATTGTGATAAGTTTGATTTCTTCCTATACAGTTAGGAATGAGCCGCTGGGTTTACCTCATGAGGAACAAATTGGCAGTAGCTGTCAGGAGTACATGTCAACCCTTGTCACGAGAATTGCAATAAAATCCACCGCTTCATACATATTTTATCTTCTCGCGTATCTCTGGTATTTCATAATCAATCAGTGTTACTTCGATTGCAGGGATTAAACGTTTTTTTGATTGAAGTTTTCAACCCAGAAACTGTTGATTATAGAAATTATACCATTCATTATTACATTTGCATATCTCACTTGTATCTCGGCCATTTTTAATCGTATGACTGAGATTCGAAATGTTCCAACACAAGTAAAATCCAATTATTTACATTTTATAGAATGATTTACACATTGATTGAAAAATGCACCTACGATCAATGCCCACACAGTAGGTCATTTCTATAGATTTATACCTGCAAATATTACAATAGAAAAGTGGCTGTGATCTGATTGGTTGAGAACTGTCTTAGTTAGGCTGTGGAATATTTTTTGTGTAAGATTAAGTAACTAATGAACAAACCCTTGATAAGTATCCCTTCACTGTCATTGGTTGAGAGGTGTGGTCACAGGCGGTAACAAAATATGAGTTCTATTGAGAATCTGTTGTTTTGAGATTCATAATTTTAGCCGGAAGAGCCCATTCTCCACATCTCCCTTTCTCAGTTGACACGATTCTTAATAGAACTCATCTGAAATGGCCGTTGAACTATTGGTTGTCCGGATTGACACGATTCTCCGTAGAACTCTTTCTTTGTAGACCTTATTCTACATAGATTAGATTCTCTATATAACTCATTTCTATCAGAAAATACCGGAATAAACTAGTCCAGATTGAACAGATTATTGTTTCGTGTCATTCCTAATAGAACGCATTCGTTTAATCTCTCATTAGCAAAAGCGCGCCAAAACGTTCGTCCAGTTCGACTCGATTCTTATTTGACTCGATTCCTAGTAGACGTCTTTCTCAGCTGAACACATTTTCAGCTTTTAACTGCTTTCTATGGATGAGTTCTATTGAGAATCTGTTCAAATAGTACGTAGCCTCCATATCACTCTCATAGGGCTTTGTCTGTGTGTTTTTTTTTCATTTTTTATTTTTTTTGTAACACTCCACAGGTCGCAAGAGTTGACTGATCAACATGAAACTCTTTTTGTACACGCAAACTCATCCAACTTAGAACTGTATAGTTTTGGGGATGAATCGGGCAGACCGATTTTGAGAATCATCATCTCAAAGTTTCTAAAAACCCCATAAGATTTGGCTGGGCGGAAAATGTTGGAAAATAAAATCTCTCCAAATGGGATGAAATTCTCTCTAAATGTGTATACATGGATTTTACACATTATTACGATTCTGTAAGCAATTCTGATCAGTCGTTTTGAAGAAAAAAATAAAATGACTGATAATATTCATAAAATATATCATGAAAATTGTGACAGAATTAAGTTGTCAAGATTCACTGCTTTTTAGATTCAAGAGTTGACCCACAATGAAGTATTTTTCAAATGCGTCACGGTGTGTAGAATACCAGAGTCAATTAAGTAGTAAGAGTAGAACTACTTTAACGACTTTTATAGCTTATTCAGATATCAAGGTGTGTAGAATACCAGAGTCGATAAAGTAGCAAAGGTAGAACTACTTCAAGGACTTTCATACCTTATTCAGATATCTCGCTCATCTTACAACGCATATTTCGCGTTTGACTAGTATTTTTCAACATTTTTCACCCAGCCAAATCTTATGGGGTTTTTAGAAACTTTGAGATGATTTTTCTCAAAATTGGTCTGATCGATTCATTCCAAAAACTATACAGTTCTAAGTTGGATAAGTTTGCGTGCACAAAAAAAAATTTCATGACGATCAGTCAACCCCTGCGACCTGTGAAGGGCTTACAAAAAAAAAAAAAAAAAAAAACAGACAAAGTCCTATAAGAGTGGAATGGAGACTTCGCTACGTTCATCTTAAACTAGAAATCCTCAACTCAATTGCAGAAATTACAACTGTTTTTTTTTGTTCCCCATAGAGACCATGATTCATAACATAGGCATTACCGTTTCTGTATAAACGTAAATGAAAACGAGTAATGTCTACGTCACGACTCGGGAAAACAACGGGTCCTGGAGGACAAATGAATCAATTAAAATTTATGAAATTGGAATGATGATTTCTAGTTTTCCTCTAAAATTAGAGACGATACATTTCCGGCGTTGTTGCGGTCGATAGGATTTTTTTTAGTGGAATGCCGTGTCCAGATTCGGATTCAACAGACTGTGTTACATCTAGAAAAATTTCACATCAGAATCCTCATACGGATTCCGGAAGATTGGAATCTAGTTTCAGGGTTGTTATGTTTTTTATGAACCAGGAAAACGCGTTATGTGGTGCCGCGTTGATGGATGAGCTGGAACATATCTTTGGATTGGTTATGTATACCCACCTTGAGATCCGAACAATCACGTCACTGCCCTTCTATTCTCAAATTAATTTCTATAATAATGAGGAAGATCATGTTCTAATCGTTTCCAATTAATTGGTAGCACCTGTTGCTCGGATCTAATTGGTATCTATATTTCAAGTGATTTAAAAAACTCACATTATAAATTTTTTTACATCAAAGCGGCTGATCCGATTTGAGTGAGAGTTCGGAATAATGTGTATCATTTTCATATTGAAATTTGATGAGAATTTGAATTCTCTCGAAAAAAAATATTTTTCACGAATGTTTTCCTCCGGGTTATTCTTATGAGATTTTGGAAAACTTTTAAATGAGTTTTCTCAGAAGTGGTTTGACCGATTGCGTTTCAAAACTTTAAAGTATCAAATCAGATAAGGGCACTTGTGTATGCCAAGTTTCAACTGATTTTGGATTTTCGTTTGACCTGTGGAGCGCAAACAAAGAAAAGCTCTTTTTTTCGAGTTTGGTGAAATTGAGTCTCCGCTACGCTCATTCAATTAACATAAGAACTGAAATACAAGAATCGACTAGCTCATCACAATATTAGATTCAGAAGCACGACTGCACACAACGCACCAAGTACCGAACTAGGTTTATGGGTTTGTCGGGAGGAGAAGGGGGGAGGAAAATTATATCTTGCACTGAAAAGTGCTGCTGACGAAGAAAAAGTGGAAACAAACTGGAAGAAGACCCAGATCCTGAACAAATATTATACATCTGTATTCGAAGTAGATGATACATCAGTCTGATATTGAAGATCAGGGTTTACATGAAAGCATCAGTAATGTAAATAATATCAGAATTACAGATAACGTCATAATAAATGCTATCTAAAATGTGAAATCACATAAGGCAGAGCAGGAGATGAAATTACCAGTCAAACGCGAAATATGCATTGTAAGATGAGCGAGATATCCGAATAAGGTATGAAAGTCGTTGAAGTGGTTCTACCCTTGCTACTTTATCGACTCTGGTATTCTATACTCACCTTGAGATCTTAATAAGGTACATAGGTCGTTAAAGTAGTTCTACCCTTGCCACTTCATTGACTCTGGTATTCTACACACCTTGATGCATATACAAATACCTCAATTGTTGAGGAAATATTGAATCTAGAAGGCAGTGAATCTCGGCAACCTAATTCGGTCATCATTTTTACTAGTCAAACGCGAAATAAGCGTTGTAAGATGAGCGAGATATCTGAATAGGGTATAAAAGTCCTTGAAGTAGTTCTACCCTTGCTACTTTATCGACTCTGGTATTCTACACACCTTGATATCTGAATAGACTATTAAAGTCGTTAAAGTAGTTCTACTCTTGCCACTTCATTGACTCTGGTATTCTACACACCTTGACGCATATAAAAAATACTGCATTGTTGGTCAACTCTTGAATCTAGAAAGCAGTGAATCTCGACAACTTAATTCTGTCACAATTTTTATGATATATTTTATGAATATTATCAGTCATTTTATTTTTTTTCTTCAAAACGACTGATCAGAATTGCTTAAAAAATCGTAATAATGTGTAAAATCCATGTATACACATTTAGAGAAAATTTCATCCCATTTGGAGAGATTTTATTTTTCAACATTTTCCGCCCAGCCAAATCTTATGGGGTTTTTAGAAACTTTGAGATGATGATTCTCAAAATCGGTCCGACCGATTCATCCCAAAAACTATACAGTTCTAAGTTGGATGAGTTTGCGTGTACAAAAAAAGTTTCATGTTGATCAGTCAACCCTTGCGACCTGTGGAGTGCTTACAAACAAAACAAAAAAAAAAAAAAAAAACACACAGACAAAGCCCTATAAGAGTGGGATGGAGACTTCGCTACGCTCATCAATGATATATTTGATGAAAAAAAAACAGTTCTTTCAATTTTTTTCTTCAAAATGGCTGATTAGAATTTTATACAAAATTGTGATAATGTGTAAAATCTATGTGTTCACATTCAGAGAAAATTTCATCTCGTTTGGAGAGATTTTATTTTTCAACTTTCTCCGCCCAGCCGAATCTTATGGGGTTTTTAGAAACTTTGCGATGATTTTCCTCAAAATCGGTCCGACCGATTTATTCCAAAAACTATACAGTTCTAAGTTGGATGAGTTTCCGTATACAAAAATAGTTTTATATTGATAAGTCAACCCTTGCAACCTGTGGAGTGCTTACAAAAAAAACACACAGACACACCCCTATGAGAGTGGGATGGAGACTTCGCTACGCTCATCTAACAAATAGAATGCAGAACTGTGTGCCCCTCTTCTCCTTTACTGTTTGTACATGTTAGGACTTTTACCAACCAAATTATCACCCCTCCCTCCCCCCTTCCATCACACACACACACACACACACACACCCACACACACACACACACACACACACACGTAGGCCTACACATAATACATATTCCGTTTCGGCCGCTGGATGTGATACACTTACAGGTGATTTCTCCGAACACGGCACCTCCACCCGTGAGTAAGAACGTCCGAATTATCGGCTCTCAAAGCCGCAAGTCCAATGTTCTCCTATTTGTTCAATAGTCTTTGTTCAAAGTTCAATTTGATGGAAAGGAATTAATAATGAATAAATTTCATTTTGATAGGTATAATTAAAGTGTATTCATGGACATTTTTTAAAATTCTTGTTTATCTATTCAACACGAGCATGTTTATCCTTGCCTTAAAATTGATGGACCATTTTCATGGCGACCACACATTGATAATAATTACAGCCGGTTAAGGTCTTGTGCATACTAAGTTCACACGCCTAAACATATAATTCCTTTCACGTTGCTCAGAACTGTGTATTTTGCTCTAGTTGAGTCGATAATTAATTATGGAATCTTAGCCTGGAGTGACGCATCAGATTCACATATAAAATTGATAGAATTCGTTCAAACTAGAATTGTAAAAAGTATTATACTCCTCAAAAATTAGGATCTCTCCATCAAGATACAGTTGAAATTGTTCAGTGTTTCAATGTTTTACCAGTTATTTACTTGTTCAAGTATAGATTCATTATTAAATATTATTTGTATGACTCTTATAAAACACCAGTTGACACTCCATTTAATACCAGGCTCCAAAAACTTGAATTATTCCGATTACCTCTTTTCAATAACAAAAATGGTAAAATAAAAATTGGAATATGCAATACCTTCAATGTTCAATGAAATACCTGTTGAGTCAAGAAAAATGAATAAATATGCTCGAATTAAAAAATAAATTGAAGCTTTCATTATGAATTCAGTTAATTTCACATGATTCAATCATAGTACCGCATATTTTTTGTCAATAATTTTAATTTTTGTTAGGGTCAATCACAGAATATATAGATATACAGTACGGAAATTCTAGAATTAGTTTCCTATTTGTTGCCTTATTTCCATTTCCATGCTCATTATCATTTAACCTATCGAAGTGAATTATGTTTTAATATGAGTTTATTGAATATTAGCATAGAATATAACATTGTATTTTAGTGTTTTTTTTTTCATCGTTCAAACCAAAAATGAGTCATTTATGGCTTAGTGGACGAGAGTTCAAGCTGTATTACTTTATTGTATGATCCAATTTGTGGCAATACAAAAAAAAACTGCGTTCTGATCGTGATGTTCTGTTGATATTTACCGAATATAACGAAAAACGTTTAATTTTCTTACTTGTATCGACAAAATGAATCCTGTTTATTGAATAAATGACTTTCAATGAACATGTCATAGGCCTACACGATAATTTCATGATCTCCTCCATTGATGTGGCATTCCATTTTTGTGAATTCATTCAGTTTCAAGATAATATGTCAATTAATTTCATCATATTCTACATGGGTTCATTCACTTATTGTCTTGAAACTAATTGACGATTAGTGATTGGCCCGCCCACAAACGTCACAAAACAAAACATCCAATCAAATGGGCTTTGTTATGTGGGTAAATTGACATTGCCTATCAGAGTATCTCTGAATGCCTACATGAAGTATAGATCTGGGTGGCCTGCCGATAAGCCACGCCTATCACTAGTGATCAATTGAACTCACAAAAATATAATATCATATTAATTGAAGAGCGTAAAATTATCTTGGGGTTGATATACTTTTAATTCAATCAGGCTAGTCCGTGAACTTGCAATAAAATGGTGAGGATGCTTTTCTCTATTTATAGAAGCACCGTGCATATATACACCCCCTTAAAAACAAGATCCGTGGCATTCACGCTTACACGCTTAGCGTGGGCCAAGCGTGAGCTAAGACTGCTTTTTCACAGCGTCTGGTTCACGTTACTCTCACCTTTCAAGTCGGAATAATTGTTCCAAAGCAGCTTGGTCTGAATTTTAATAATGTGAGGTGTTTGCTTTTACCATAGCATCATATACATATGTATAGGCATTCATCACCGAGCATTGCTTTAGAAACTGAAGGCAAATCGGATACGAGTTCTAATTGGTTTTCAACGTATACACCCGTAACTGTGTTAACATATACTTAGATTAGAGAAAGAACAGTTCTATAGTCAAAATAATGTTTTCATAATGGCATGAGAATTCACAACAAAATGCCAGAATGGAAGTTTTGTTATAGAATGTACATTGTAACAACTAGAACGGGCTTAAAAGAGAATGCAACAAGTAAATCAGGGATATTCTCGATATAGATTTGATAATCAGTGAAATGTAGACTATTCAAACTGTTGAAGATAGAAATTCTGTCTGTATTGTTATATTATTTTGTGGTACTCTATTGTTTCAACATTCTTATTGTTTTTTGATTACATGTAACAATGTGGCATCTACTATGGAGTTACTAATGGCACAAGACTGCTGAATAAATTGATTACATTAGAAATACTTTCGCACCATCCGCTCATTCGTACTCCCAAATAGCATATAGCTGTTGGTGGGGTCGTTGAGCAAACAAGAAGATTATACGTTCTATCGACTTGAAATTGTCTACATATCCACGATAATCTCGCTCCATCCTTGTCTATCTTTGTGTACTCTGTCTTCTTTGTCTAACACATTACGACTGTGAATAATACATTTTTAAAATTATCATCTCAGCTTTCACTCTTGTGTTTCACGTTAAGTGGTACGTTTACTCTCGTGCTTTGAGCAACGGGCAACGTGCGCTGACCAATCAGAGAGCGAGATTCTGCTGGTTGCATGAACACTAGCTAAGACGCGCTGAGAGATGGGCAATGTTGATCTTTTCTAGAGGCAACATGCGCTGAGACCCACAGGCCACAATAAAACGGGAAGTTTTGTTTATCTTTCTGAACTGTCAGACTCAATTGGTCGACTGCTATCCATAAACCAGTCTGCACGAGATATTATATCAGTTTTCGGCACTGATATTTGGTTAATTAAGACAATTAATTCGCACTCCCAAATAAACTAGCTGTTGGTGGGGTCGTTGATCAAACTAGAAGATTAGGAGTTTCATCGATTTAAAATTGTCTGCATATCCACGTTATAACCTCGCTCCAGACGTGTTTATCTTTGTGCGTACACTCTGGCTTCCTTGTCTAACACATTATGAAATTTTAATGCATGCTTACCATTATCAGCTTAGCTTTCACTCTGATATTTGTCGAAGTCTTGCACATTATGCATAATAAAAACAGCACGTCAAGCCACAGTATAGACACGAGTCCTACACTAGAGCAAACTGAGCAGAGTGCATACGGTGATACTTTTTCATTTTTTAATATTATTCATTCTATTTTTCATTTATTCAAAATTCATTTTATTCTTACAATCAATATAATACAGGTATGAAGTTTACAATTTGAAAGTTACTATGTAAGAAGCCACAGTACCATGTACTTAACATCGAAACTTGATAAAGAATCATAGTTCCTTAATTATGGCTATGGATATTAAGTGGAATCGTTTGGGTGGGGCACCACAAGGGCAATCTTGCCACCCCATTTTGATTATTTTGAATTAAAACAACGAGCTTTAGACATCAGGACTGCGCTGTCTGTGACCATACTTCGATGCAGTTGAATGTCTACAGTTTTTAAACAGATACTACCTGATCTAAAAATACGGCGATGCTAGCGCACTATGTGTAGGCTACAGTTTGAACCCAAAGTATAAGTATGTTTCTGGTCATTTTAATATCTGTTAGATTATTTGCAATATCACAAGGGGACGCTGAAGAGCGCATATACTGGAATGCGGAGTGCAAGAGTGAACGTGGGCTTGGTTAAAAAGATGATGTGAAAGTGGGTGGAAAGGGTACCTATTCGAGGTAATCCCTTCTCTAAAGTATGTTTCTCTCCTCGGATAGGTATACGCCAAGCCCATGTTCACTCTTGGTAGTATCGTATTCCAGTATTCAGGATATGAAGGGTATTAGTGCATTCGAGTTGGTATATATGGGTTTGGGGTGGGTAAGATCGCCCTTGTGGTGCCCCGTCCAAATGATCCCATCTTTCTGCCATATACCCTTAATTGGGGAACAATGATTTAGTATCAAGTTTCGATGTTATTTTTTTTTTCAAAGTATATGGGGGGGGGGGGGTTATTAGAGTTATCCCAGAGATATTAGTGCACTGAGCCTGGTATACAAGGTACTCAATCACGGTGGCAATGTTCCCTGCGCCACCTGTATTCGCCTGTCCGCCTCTGACACGCCCATCTCTGTGCCTCCAGGCGTATCCACATCACCAAGGAGACGCTCCAGTGCCTGAACGGTGACTACCAGGTGGAACCAGGCAACGGGGTCGAGAGGAACACGTATCTGCGAGATCACAACATTGAGACGTTCCTCATCGTGCCGGAGGATACGTACAGGATGGTAGGTTCACAAGGGTTCATAAATCAAGCATTTTGGGATTTCTGTTGTTTTTTTTTTACTTGTATCTCGTTCTTCAACTTTCTACCATTTATATATTGTGATTATTTCCTTCATCCATTTTTCTTCATTTTTTCGAGTTTTCATTATACTGTATCATCATTATTTTGTATTTATCTCTTCTATAATTTTTTCTGTTATACTTCTTGATTTTTTTCGGATTCACTAGATCCATTCGATATTTTGTGATTTCTGATGAATTTCTCTAGTTCCTTCAATTATTCGTTATTTCTGTCCAATTATTTTAGTTTCATTGCTCTAGTCTCTAGTGTATATCCGGTATAGATGCGGGGACGGAATCAGCCTGCCTGATGGCAATCATATCTTTGGTCCTTGAGTGATGATTAATGATATTGAGATGTGTCTTCGAATACAAGGGAATCAACACTGTTGAGTCGATGCGAGCCAATCGGAGCAATCAATAGACCTTGGCTTCTAGTCATCGTAATGTTTCATGCCTCATGCCGATAAGAACGCTGAATATTTGTGAAACATGATGCTAAATTATATTTCTATGTATTCACATTTGATTCTGACTGGGTTACATTTGGGTTCTGTACTGATAACTGAGATCTATTGGCGTCGGTGAATGATGTATGGAATGATGGGATGATGAGATGAAAGGTAATTTTATCAGTAGTTTTGATGGAATGGGGAGAAGTCGGTCATAGCCTGTTGTTAAGGAACCATCCCAGTATCAACCTCAACGACTGAGGGAACGACTGACGATAAACCCCTGTCAGGATGGTCGACCATGGAGGGAATTGAACCTTAGTCTTCTGAATGATGGTGCAGTGTGGTAGCCACTCAACCACTTGTCTCAGTACTGAATTATGTTATGAGGTACTGTATAAACTATTCCTATGTGATGAAATACCACGAGTATTGTAAGATCCGAGAGATATATGATGATAAAGCTATCGTATGATGATTATGTTGTCCAGAATCACCAGTCCAAGAAGTCGACACCAGTGATGCCAGTCAATGGCAGCGTCTCCAAAGAGCTTAGGATGATGGGTCACGGAGCTCAGCATGGCGGGAAAAACAAGTGAGTTGAATTTCTCCAATTACTACCCAAAACTCCGGCTACAGGGGTGGTTCCGATTGGTTCTTGAAGAGTACGATAAAACCGTTCCAAAATGGACAATCAAAATTCAATTGATTATGATTTGAATTATCTTATTGATCTTACTATTATTATTGATCACTTTATTCCTATGATCTGGTTAATTGCTCTAATTATATCATGTGGAGTGTTAAATTTGATTGATACATGTTATTCCACTTACTAGGCAAATGCAGAACATGCGTTGTAAGACGAGCGAGATTTTTTTTCTTGAGATAGCTAATAATCAGAGTCGATAAAGTAGTTATTCTACTTTCTGTTGACTCTGGTATAATCGAAAACTTCATAAATCTTGACTCATATGAAATATACTTCATTCGGTAAATATCGGACTTAGAAAGCTGGGAATCTTGCCAATTGTATCTATTTGATAAATGAAAAACATTTATTGAATTATTTTCTTCAAAATGTCTTGTTCAAATTGCACACACATTTCTAATAATGTGTATCATTTTTGTGTCAACATTCAAGAAAAATTTGAATTTTTCTGGAGAGATTTTTTTTTCAAATTTTCTTGCCCAGACTAATCTTACGGGGTTTTCAGAAACTTCAACTTGGTGTTTTTCAAAAATTGCCCAATCAATTTATCCTAAGAACCATAATAAGTATATACCAACTAAGTTGGATAAGTTTGCGTTCACAGAAAAAGTTTCATGTCGATCAGTCGAACCCTGCGACCTTTGTGCGATGCACCCCTGTCAGGATGGTCGACCATGGCAGGAATCGAACCCTAGTCTCCTGAATGACGGTTCAGTGTGCTAGTCACTCAACTACCCATCTTAGTCGACTGTCTGAAATGCGTGCCTGTTACGAGTGTGTTGTTTCCAGGCTTGGGTTCGGGGATAGTCCGGAGCTGAAGGACCCGGAGGACGAGGTGAACGAGTACTTGATGCGAGCTATCGACGCCCGGAGCATCGACAGGCTCCGGGCCGAGCATTGCAAGAGCTTCCTCCTGACCTTCAGGCAGCGTCTCATTGAGGACAAGGTACACCACACGCTGACATATCGTCAAATACCATATTCATTTTTCTTATTTTGAACTCATTTTATTCTCATCCCACACACTTTACCATTTTTATTTCTACCATTTTTTTAATAAAGATTAGAAGCCCACATAGAGAGAATTATCTGATATAATTTTAAAGTGTATTTATTCATCATATCAATAAGTAGGCCTACATATTGATAATGAAATTTGAAAATGTTGAAGCAGTAGAAAATGTAATACACTTTGTCAACAGTATAGAAATAGAAAATAGGTGGTTATTCATCAGTCATTACATTATACTAAGCAAACGCGTTATGTGTTTCCGCGTTGATGGATGAGCTGGAACATATCAACTTATCTTTGGATTGGTTAATATATATTTATATATATACACCTTGAGATCCAAACCATTACATCACTGCCATCTTATTTTCCATTAATAATTGGATGAGCGAAGCGAAGACTCAATTACACTATACCGAAAAAAAAGTGCCTGTTTTTTTTTTGTTTTTTTTTTGTTTTTTTGTTCGCACTCCACAGGTCAGACAAAAATTCAAAATCAGTTGAAACTTGGCACACACATGAACCCCTATCTGACTTGATGCTGTATAGTTTTGAGGCACGATCGGTTGAACAACTTCTGAGAAAACTCATTCCAAAGTTTTCAAAAATCCCATTAGAATAAGCCAGAGGAAAACATTCGTGAAAAATATTTCATCTGAGAGGATTCAAATTCTCATAGAACTTCAATCTGATAATGATACACATTATTCCGAACTTTTACTCAAATCGGATCAGCCGTTTCGATGTAAAAAAATATATAATGTTATTTGTGTCAATTATTCAAAGCTATTAAGATACCTATTAAATCAAAGCAACAAGTGTCACCACTTGATTGTAAACGATTAAAACAAAGCCTTCTTTATTATTATATAAATTATTAATGGAAAATAAGATGGCAGTGATTTAATGGTTTGGATCTCAAGGTGTATATATATATATTAACCAATCCAAAGATAAGTTGATATGTTCCAGCTCATCCATCAACGCGGAAACACATAACGCGTTTGCCTAGTTTATATGATAATGAAGAAGGCTTTGTTCCAATCGTGTACAATCAAGTGTTGACACTTGTTGCTTTGATTTGATAGGTATCTTAATAGCTTTGAATAATTAACACAAATAACATTATATATATTTTTTACATCGAAACGGCTGATCCGATTTGAGTGAAAAATCGGAATAATGTGTATCATTATCAGATTGAAATTCCCTGAGAATTTGAATCCTCTCAGATGAAATATTTTTCACGAATGTTTTCCTCCGGGTTATTCTAATGGGATTTTTGAAAACTTTGGAATGAGTTTTCTCAGAAGTGGTTCAACCGATCGCGCCTCAAAACTATACAGCATCAAGTCAGATAGGAGGTCTGTTTGTTTGTCCTGAACTACTTGAACTAGTTCTTCAGTTCTTGCACTTTCGTGTTTGTTTGTAACCATGGTGCTGCACCAAAGCTACACTCTCGTGTTTGTTTGCCCCAGTTCACTTGCACTAGTTCAAGTAGTTCTACACCAGCTTCGGAGCTGGTGTGCTTAGTTCAGTTCAAGATGGCAGGCGCTAAAATCAAATTGTATGCGGACACTATGTTGGCTTACAAGTTGATGACGCTTAAATACGTGCCGATGAGAATGAAAAATTGTATATTTGAATAAGGGTTGTAATTATTTTGAAGTAAGTCGACATGCAGAATCACGTCTCTTGTGATATTACCCTAATAACTTTTCCCATTTTCAAAATTCGTGTCTAGGAACCGTTAAAATTAGCACTATCGTGTTTGTTTGTACCTCAACATTTAGGGATTATTTCCTGCACCAAACCCGTAATATGACGCATTTCCTTTCTGCACCAGCAACACTCTAGTTCTGGTTGGTGCAACACAAACAAACAAACCTATGGGTTCATGTGTGTGCCAAGTTTCAACTGATTTTGAATTTTTGTCTGACCTGTGGAGCGCGAACAAAAAAAAAAAACAGGCACTTTTTTTTGGGTATAGTGAAATTGAGTCTTCGCTTCGCTCATCCAATTACCAACAAATAATAGGAGCAATTTTTGGCCCTATTGAAAACCAGTAAATTCATTGGGTAGTTTTGAAATAGAATCAGAATAGTCCTGAACTGTGAAGATTCAAAGCGTTTGATAAGAGAATGTTTTTGATTGTTGGTTTGAATAAACCATTTTTTCAATAGATTTTTCAAATAGTCTACTGTCGTACTGGAGGTATAATTCCCTTTTAAAGACTCATACCAATTGTTGACATTGAATAGTGGATAATGGCAGCCATGTTCGTTGTTCAATCTGATTGTTGTCAGGTGTGGGTTTACCAAAACTTGTTCATACTCAGTGCCTGATTTCAAGGCCTTCTATATTATTACATAATATGTAATAATATGGAAGGTCTTGCTGAATGATTAGAGCAGGGTTTCCACTTCCAATTTTTTTCTGTTGACCGACACGATATCGGTACGATTTTTGTTATGACTGTTTCCACTTGGCTGTGTCGTAACGTTTTCGTGACGTCATAGTCATAGCCTTCATCACCTTAAACTCATAGGCTTATTTGAAAGTGAGGAATTGAGCTGTCAGATCACAAATTGACGCACTTTTCTTAAGTCACGCAATCGTAATTATACAAACACGGATTGTTCTGATTTTCCTGTGTAAATTCAGCAAAGGGATTCTGAAAGTGTGGTGATGTTTGAAACTAGTTCAAGTAGTTTTTATAGATAGATGAATCGATATTGTCATGAGTCGACTCTTTTTTCACGGTTGTTTGAAATAAATCCTAATAACCGGAAGCAGATGAATCACAATCGCCGTGTAACTTCCGGTAAAATCGTAATTTTGGACGAAAGTTGAAGTTGAGTCAATAATCACGACACCAAATCGGCACCGAAACGGCGTCGTGAACCACCATTTTGTCCAGGTCAATACTGGCTTTTAATTTGTCAGTTGAGAAAGTCGTGTCGGACAAGAAAAAATCGAAACTAGAAACTTAACATGGGAGTAGCTCTAATGTGGCGGTTGAAACACGAACATGGCTGCCATTTAGAAGTAACCAGAAGTACGCGATCTGGTACATGGCTCGGCGCCGAGATAGACCTCCATATTCAACTCGATGGTTTGACACACCAGTCTGTAGCAAGTGTCGTAAATATTTGTAGTTTGCTCATGTATCTTGTCTGTTTGTTTGTTTGTTCTGTAAACACTCCACAGGTTGGGTGGTTTGTTCAATGAATATTGTAATATTTTTTTCGTGGAGGTGCAAACTAATCCAACTTGGAACTGTGTTGTTTCTAGAAGTAATCAATTTTGCCGCTTTTTTAAAATACAATTTTCAATTTCTTGTTGAAGAGATTGACAAAAAATTTGGCAGAGTACACTCTACAGTATCGCACCTAATCCAATCGTGTTTCTGTTATAGTATTCCAAGGAGCGCGATCGCATGCTGTCGACTTACTTCTTCTGTTCGTTCATCATCTTCATCTCCGTGATATTAGTCGAGTTGATCGTGATACCTCAGTGAGTAGATGACTCGGACATCTCACAGCCTCAGAATGCAGACGTTCTGACTCCAATTTCATCGAGCTGAGATATGAGTGATTGAAAATTCAGGAGCCTGTTACTTTTTACAATGATTGAAAAATCGAATTAGGCCTATTTCAATTCTTGCATATGCAAATAGTTCAGATAAAGCAACTATAAAAATTTCAGATTTTTAAAATAACAGATTCCTATCAATGAAGTAGTTTTTGTTTGGAGATAGAACTGCATATGCTGGTTTGAAATCGAAACGAGTCCGCATTTGTTCTATCTCCGTATTTTTATGCAGAATAATGATATTTTATCACAACGAAATCAATTTTATCCAGGTGAAGAGACATTTTTTATGTTCAACATCATTACAAAGAGTACCAAGAAACAAATTTCAGATTTTGATTGATTAATTATCGTTTATTGACATAATATTTTTGATATTTATAATGTTTATAATATTTTTAATATTTATTTTTGAGACATTATACGGTATATAATGGAAGCTATGTGCTTACATATCATCATCTTCCTCAAGAAACACGGTGAGCTGCATGTCAAACATGCCTCTGTTCGCCATTCTGAAACTTATTCACGCGCTGTCAGTGGACCAGCTGCAAGCCCAGCTGTGTCTTTGCGGAGTTAGAACAATTGCATTTGGAAATTGTACAGAGAATAGAGATATAACAAATGTGTTTAGTCAATTATAAAATAGATGGCGCACGCTAAACGTTTTAAACTCTGGAGATAGAACAATTGTAGTGAAGAAGAAGAAAAAAAATTAACCCCGAAAAGTCCAAAAGTGGAGTTAGAACGTCTGCATTCTGTGGCTGCGATCTGGTAACCATTGGAAACCAAAACCATCCTAGAGAGAGAGAGAGAGTCTCTTCTTATAGTAGTTTACTGATACGTCAGGAATCCCTTCGGGAACTATCATGCGAGAATTTTTCTGTGAGTGTTTTTTTTTTTGAAGCACATTGAAACTTGGTACAGAATTATTGTTTCCCAATTAGGGCGATGGATAGAAGATAATACCATTCAAATGGAGCACCACAAGGGCGATCTTATCACCCATAACAATAATTAATAATAAGATCACAGCTCATTCAACAAACAATAATCCCAAGGTGATAATGCCAGGGTGAGAAAACAATTCGAACATTCACAATTGAGAGAAAAATCTTGAATCTTATTATTATCTTGATCTTCTTTGTCTTCTTGAAATCTTCGTCTTCCTCCCTTTTCTCTGCTAAAAATTTTCTAAGCGTAAAAATATTGCATTTCTGGTAACCAGCATGAAATTTGGTACAGGGCTAGATAACACAATGAAAATTCAAAATCGACCGGGGAGCAAGCTGCCACTGACCTTGGTCACCTTTTTTTCAAAATGGCGGTCCAAAAATCACATTTTCTCACGGAAAACATGAAAATTAGTCGAGATACGACGAAATAATGTTGATAATAATGATAATGATAGTAGTAATCATAAAAAGGGAAATGATAAAATTTTCGAGATGAGTTAGGTGATCAAAAAATGAATATAGCATAATATAATATAACAAATGATATAACAAAATATATAACAAGAATAAAATGATATTCAAATTGAATTGAAATAGTACATTGTATAACCATTTTTAGGGGTTTCAAAATTGCGACCAAGGTTGACACATCGAATGGAAGCTTGCAACAAGAATTTACAAAAAGTTACAATTAACCGACAGTAGAGGTGGCTTTTCGTGTCGAAATCAAGGTCAAAGGTCAAATGTTGAGTTTTTTCATCATTTTCTAACTAATAGGCCCAAACGAAGATGCGTGTCAACTTTTCAATAAGATCAGAAGCATGTCTTATAATTTTCATGCAGAACAAAGGAAATTCATCCATATTGCATATTTTGACCTCAAAATGGGTCAGTTATTCAAATTTATGCAAAAATTGACATTTTCTTCATTTCTCATCGTTAAATTGATGATCACAACACTCGGGCATGATTTATTGATCAGCTTTATTATCTTCACAATAAAACATGTTGTTATGGTCATATCAAATCGTATTTGAGGTCAAAGGTCAATATTTGAGGTCAATTGGCCTTCTCGAAACTTGATTATGCTTGTGGTATTGTAATGACATGGAAATTAGATGGGAACAATAGTTGTGATGAATCATCTTCTTGACGACCCCATCCAACAGCTAGTATATTTGAAGGAACGAATGAGTGAGTAATGATGAAACTATGTTGTGAGGATAAGTTGGAGGACCAAGTTGAAGAAATTTAGATGTGCAAGACAGAGGCGATATTCCTGTGGAGCAATAGTCATACGACCGGTATTGGAATCGGGGCTCCAATGTAAAAAGCTACGGGATGAATCCTCAGTTGTCTGAGTCACGGAGGGTTGCTATTGGAGAAATTCAATAGCAAACTGAAACCAAATATGTAATACAGTATGAAAACAGATCGATTCTAAATTACGAAACGTCCTTTAACTAAAGACATCTACTGATTTTCTCATTCATGCGAGGAATAATGGTTTGATTCAATACTTATTCACTGACGAAACCCGAGGATAATGATATTGGACTCATCTCATGCTCATAAGTTGGTATCATGATATAATATTATGTTCCAACCACAGCTATTCCTTGAGAGTCGCTGTAAAATCATCAAACCCCGACTAGTTTGGTATCACTGTCTTGGGTATCAGTATTTGTTCAATCCATTTACTTGAATGCAACATTACACTTGATGATCGCCTAAATTCGCAAGTGGGAACAAGAATAGTACTTTCCAAGATGTGAGTGTAACAATGACCCCATTCTATTATGAATTCATTGAGATGTTTTAGCAATAATCAACTCAAAATCGATTCATTCGATGGGAACTACCTCAATGGTATGGTAGAAGAGGAGGACCACAATGAGTTCAGTATACCATGACATGGTTTAATAAAGGTTTATATACATATATATATATATATATATATATATATATATATATATATATATATATATATACATATATATATATATATATATATATATATATATATATATATATATATATATATATATATATATATATATATATATATATTTATATATATATATATATATATATATATATATATATATATATTTATATATATTTATATATATATATATATATATATATATATATATATATATATATATATATATACATATATATGTATATATATATATATATATATATATATATATATATATATATATATAAATATATATTTATATACATATATATATATATATATATATATATATATATATATATATATATATATATATATATATATATATATATATATATATATATTCATATATATATATATATATATATATATATATATATATATATATATATATATATATATATATATATATATATATATATATATATATTTATATATATATATATATATATATATATATATATATATATATATATATATATATATATATATGTATATATATATATATATATATATATACATATATATATATATATATATATATATATATATATATATATATATATATATATATATATATATATATATATATGTGTATATATATATATATATATGTATATATATATATATATATATATATATATATATATATATATATATATATATATATATATATATATATCAATCAATTCAATTTTGAATCATTTTATTCACATTCACATGTGTACCAGAATCAGAATACATACACAGACAACAGAAAACATACACATAAATACTACTTAAATGAAAATAAAAACAGTATCAAGTTGTAACTTAGGTTTGCTGAACTATTAGGCGAGAGGATTATACGATAGCAATGTGAAGCCCGCGTAAGAACAGAAATTCTTGTGTGCGGGCTGAATAATATTGTGTAAACAAAATATGAAATACAGCTGACGACAAAAAAAAAAGTAAACGAAACATGTAATACACAGGATATTAATAAATACAAAGACGTGTATTACGATTCAGATAAGTTTTACACTCACATATCATTTACACGAATAACATAAATATAGAAACATAAATGAAACCTGAACGACTCCAAAAAAAAAAAAAAAAAAAAAAAAAAAAATTTGAAACAACAAAAAAAATGGAATTATATAAATGATAGAGTTTCACTATGCATTATATAAATAATCCAGAACGAAATCTCTACCTGAACTCCTCAGCCAGTGGTCGATGTCTCTTTTGAAAATGAATAGCGATTTTGGATTTCTAATAGCTAATGGAATTTTATTATAAAGCCGCGGTCCAATGAATTCAGCACTTTGCTGTGCCAATTTCTTTTTCCTCATGGGTATTTTTAAAATCAATTCATTGAAATTGCGAGTGTTGTGAGGTCCAATGTTACTTGAATTGTGATCAGATAGACTATCTGTTAATCGAGTGAATTTATATTCATCAGAATGAGTTATGAAATAGATCAATATGGTTTCAATATAAATTTGTCTGATGTCGAGAACTTGCGTTAATTCATACGTGCTGCTTGACGAAAACTGAGTAGGTTTACATGGAATTATTTTAAGGATTAATTTTTGTATCTTAACAAGTCTATCAATATCTGATTTATATGCACCACCCCATCCAATAATACCGTACTGAATGATTGACATAGCTAGAGCTTGATATACGATCAAAAGCATCGATTTATTCAATATATGCCTCAACCTGTAAAAAATGAATAGTAAATTTCGAGCTTTTTTTATGGTGGATGAAATATGTTCACTCCATTTCAAATTTGAGTCAACAATTATTCCGAGATATTTAGTGTGTTCTTCACATTGAAGTTCATAACAATTGCAAATGGCAGGAATATTGCAATTTGAGTTGTGGAGCCTTAAAATTAGGTTCGGATCTGGTTCTACCTCAGCATTAGTAATTGAGTGAGCTAGATAGATGGTTTTAGATTTATTTAGTGTCAATAGATTATTATTTAGCCAAGAATAGACCGACTGAAGTGATTTGTTGGCTATTTTAAAAACTTTTGGCCAACTATCACTAGAAAATAGTAAAGCCGTATCATCAGCATACGAAATTATATTTCCGTCTAGGTTGAGGTCACATAAGTCATTAATATAGATAATGAAAAGGATTGGTCCCAGAACCGTACCTTGTGGTACTCCACATACAATTTTTGATTCTTCACTAAATGAGCTATTTACTCTTACTGATTGATTTCTATCCTCCAAATAAGATTTGAATAATTTCAGGGGAATTCCACGAATGCCAACGTTTTCTAACTTTGAAATTAATATAGAATGGTCTACAGTATCAAAAGCTTCAGCCAAGTCTAAGTATATAGCAATTGATTTTTTCCCAATATCAAGAGTTTTATATATCTCACTTGTTAATTTAAAGATGGCGTCACTAGTAATATATTTTGGTCTGAAACCGAATTGATTTGGAGAAAGAAATTGTTTGTCCTCAAGAAATTTAAATAATCGAGATTTGATAGATTTTTCCAAGAGTTTGGAAAAATGTGTAAGTAAAGAGATAGGTCTATAGTTAGCAGGATCTGTTCTATCATTGGATTTGAATATGGGGATAATAATAGAAGTCTTTAATTTACTTGGAAAAATTCCTGTTTCGAAAGATAGATTGAAAACGTACATTAGTGGTTGAGCGATGAAGTTCATTGCACATTTAATTGTGTTCGCGCTTATATCATCGATACCATTGGCTGAGTTTGTTCTCAGATTACAAATGTTTGAAATAATTTCTGATTGAGAAATGGGGGTTAAGAACATAGAGTTAATATTAGTGTTCTGGTTTACACTTGTATTTACATTTTGCACTTTTTCATTACTCATATTGGGGGGATAATTATTGTTATTTCTTATCTGCTCAGCTAAATTGATTCCAACATTTGAGAAATAGTGTGAAAATATATTTGCTACTCTTTGGGGGTCATTGGTGGACTTATGATTGATATCCGTCAAAGTAATCTCATCAATTGCATTCGAATTAACCGTTTTTCTACCTCTGATCTCATTTAAAATTTCCCAGGTTTTCTTGGGACAGTCGACGTTTAAATTAATCTCATATATATAATATCTCTGTTCCGCTTTCACGAGGAGACGATTCAAAAAATTCCTGTATATTTTATATCTATCTTCAAGTGTGGTTATTTCGTACTGCATACTTCTCATATTATCATTCGTTCGAATAATACGTTTGCGTGATCTATTTAACTGCATGTGGAGAGCATCTCGCTTCCTTATGGAGGCGAGCAGGCCATCCGTTATCCAGGATATATATATATATATATATATATATATATATATATATATATATATATATATATATATATATATATATATATATATATATATATATATATATATATATATATATACTGATAGCTGATTATTTTTTCTTCTGATGGTCAACAAGGTCATCAAGCTTATAAAAAATCTAACTTCTCGATTCATTGATTTTCCTAGTGCTCACCGAAGCGATCATTGCATATCACGAGTGATGCGATCAGCTGATCATATTCAAATGAATATACCCAATCATAATTTTTTTTTTAATTTCATCGATCTTGTGGTACACTATATATAGGGGATGAAACTTGATTCATAAAGTAGTGGAACGAATTATAATCTTCACTTGATGATTTCAAAATCTGAAATATTATCCACTGTAGCGTTTGAAACTGAAACAATCAGAACTAGATCAAAACTAGAAAACTTAGATCAGTCAAAACTAGACCCCCTTTCAGGGATGGTTTCTGGGGAAACCTGAGCGAATTTGGCTTGCCCTCCAGTTGAGTTGAAATCGTGTTGGTACTTTCTAGTTATGTACCAAATTTCGTGCTGGTAACCGAAAATAAATATTCCGCTGAATGTTAACCCTCCTGATCGCACCATAATTAACTGAATGGCCTCGTTTCAGGGGTAGTTTGGGGAAAAACCCGGGTGAATCTGGATTTTTTCCTGGTTGATTTCAAATTGCATCAGTATTTTCTAGCTACATACCAAATTTCGCGTTGCTAACCGGAAATACAATATTCAAGTGAATTTTTACCCTTACTGACCGCACGAAAACCGGTTGCCTCGTTTGAGGGGTAGTTTTAGTGAGGATCGGGGTGAATTTGACTTTGACTTGGATGATTTGGAGTTGTGATGGTATTTTCCAGCTATGTGTCAAATTTCGTGCAGGTAACTGGAAATACAATATTTAAGTGCATTTTTTCGCACACTGACCCCATCATACCCGGATAGCCTTTTTCAGGGGTAGTTTTCAGGAGAACCCGGGCGAATTTGACTCGCCCCCCGGTTAATTTGGAATTGTCATAGTGTTTTCTAGCTCTGCACCAAACTTCGTGCTGGTAACCGGAAATGCAATATTCTGGTGAATTCTTAACCGTACTGACCGCACTGTAGTTGTATTTATTACAAAATTGATCATTTTGTTTCGATTTTTTTTTCTGTTAGCGGTATTGTATTTGATAATTCTATAATTCTATCCGTTTTTTCAATTTTATATGGTCGTGGCTGATCGAATTTGTGAGTTATACATCCCTCAGACTGGAATGTCTGAGGAAAACCACGAGAAATCATCAAATTCAAATGGTTTCTTAATGGAACTAATAGTGTCCAATGGGAACGGCAAGATTTGTGATGTCATGACTCAGTTACCAACCCGTGCTACGTCATGATGAAGTAGTATAGTGTGCCGAGCATAGGTCGCTGTGGCTTTACTGTTAGTATCGCTGCTTCACATGCTCGGTGTCAATGGCTAGACTCTCGAAACAGTAATTGTTTTTTAAAACAGATAACTATTAGATGTCGTCTCAAGCGCAGGGTTGTGGTGAATTTTTTTTTCAAATTCGAGCACAAAAATGAAAATATCTACACTTATTGTGATTTTCAAGTATTGATTTTAGTCTCATTCAAAAACTGCTTTGTGGAAAAATTCTCACCCCCTGGAAGACCGCTCTTTAGGGAGCACATTCCTGTACTATTTGATCCGGTTTAGCGTGGTACTTCCGGTTTTTCAGTACACCTTTAGCACAGGCTTAAGTTTGGGTTTAAATTGGGTCTGGGTTTATTTTGTACAGGTGTGCACTCCCAAGAACTCCTTAGCTTCAATGAGAGTGCGTTTAAAGCTAGGCAAGAGGTCCGCCCTTGCTCAACAGCGCAATGCATCGGCCTTTGCATTTCACTGGTTTAATCTCGGTACTATTCTATGCCGTAGCAAAGTGTTCATTATTGTCGTGAAAAGTGTTGAAAATTGTCCACAATGCGATGTTAACATTAACGCATAACACTAACGCGAGAAATGTTTGTCTTACGAGGTTGTCCTTGGTCTGTTCACAACCACAACTAAGCTCAATTCGAAAATAAACGCAAAAACAAAAGCTTTGATTGAAATGATTAAGGTCCAGTATTACCAAGTCCAGTTAGCAGTTATCTGAGAGTTGGTGAGAACAATCACCACAGGTAACCATGGTGATAACAAGTTTGAACTGTCAGATAAAGGCTAACTAGACTTGGTAATACTGGGCCTAAATGAATACATTTTCGGAATAGAATATAATATATATTTATTTCATACTATTTCATAAGCACTCTACAGGTCGCAGGGGTTGACTGATCGATATGAAACTTTTTTTTTACGCGCAAACACATCCAACTTAGAAATGTAGGGGGGCAAGGTGGGAGGAGTGGAACACTTTTCATAAAAGAAATCATATCTCAGTCAAATATCAACATTTCATAGATATTATTTTTTCTGAACTTAGTATACACCTTGGTTCATATATTCTATTTTTTGCCAAATTTATACACAAACCAGTAATTAAATATGATTAATTTCCTACAGGTCTGCAAAGTGTTCCAGTCCTCCCTGGGATAGGGAGGACTGGAACACCCCCTGGGGAGGTATGGAACAGCATTATTGAGATAAATGAACTGATCAGACTGTTCAATTATATGTCACTTGTTGTGAAATAAACATTGTTACAATATATAATTTATAATAGCACAACATATCAAACATATGTGTACATACAAAAGAGGCAATTTACGTCTTATCCCATCAGAAACGGTGTAAAGTCGGAGTCGAACATCAGTTGAGTCTGCATGTTCATTTACATTTGGTGATGGCAAAATCCTAACTATATGTCGAAATCTTCAACTTCATATGCCACAGATGTGGGAGAAAGTATAAATTTGAATTTATCGATCTGTTGTGGGCTTATGGCTCTTTTACTGACTCGCATTGAGAGCGACGCGTTACAAGCAACAGGCGCTCTGACCAATCAGGTCTCGTGTTTTGCGTGTTTGCCGCGTAGAGACATAAACTTGGTTCAAGTTTTGACGCGTCGCACGCGAGTATCGCCATCTAGACTGCTACATCTCATCGTTCACTGTCCGCTCCGACCGAACGTACAACAGTACAAGGCAGTATATGATAACCTCAAAATCTAATTCGACACACGTGAGAATGGACAATGCATTTTCTTCAAACTATGGAGAGATTTTTACCATTAAATGACTGAAGTTATTTGTTGTAAAATTAAGACAATGGTGTTTTTATCTTGGGCCT
>OZ023329.1:14560654-14735654 GCA_964007535.1 Brachyptera risi
GGTGTAGCTCCAGTCCAACAATCGAGTGCGATGATTGAGGTGAGTGTGTGGCGTTCTAGGATTGGCACGTGGGCCGGTAAAACCCGCAAGACCGGCGGTGGAAGTGATGTTTTGTCTTGTATTACGCGTTTCAACGATACACTTCAAATATCAGTATTGTGCGCCGCGGTAATAAGTGCATTGTTGATTATCGGCGGGGTAGAAATTAATCCTGGACCTACCACAGACTAAAAGCTAGACAGCATAATGGCAAAACTCGAGAAAATTGATCTGCTTGACTCTGTACAAGAGAACGTGATTAGCATAAAATCTCAGCTGGAAGGAATGGAACACAAAGTTATGTTGCAATCGAAAGTTGAGACCATGGGTGACGTGATACAAACTCTCGAAGAAGATAAGATTAACCTGAACGATCGAATCAACACATTGGAAATGAGAGCGGATTATTTGGAGAACCAAGGTCGGAGAAATAATCTTGTGTCTCGTGGTCTCCCTGAGAAAAGCGGTGTCGAAACTTGGGACGATTGTGAAAACCTAATTTTGGACTTGGTAAATCGGAAATTGGGCGTAGACTTGAGGCCTTACGACATAGAAAGAGCCCATCGTATTTCTGGTAGCACTAGTCCTCACGCAATCGTGGTGAAATTAAACTCCTTCAAAAAACGCGATGAGATTTTCCGGGCCAAAAAATATCTCTATAACACGAACATCGTAATCCATGAGGATTTCTCACAGAGGGTCATCAATCATCGACGAGTCCTAATTGCAGAGATGAAGAAAGCCAGAGAGGATAACCACGATGCCGTTGTGGTTTTTGACAAACTCAAAGTTAATGGTAAGCTGTACTGTGTCGATGAGACCGGCTGTGTTGTGCCGGCGTACGCTAAACGTCAACCGACGACAGGACGACTCCCAATTCAGCCAATAGTGACGCTCTCCAATCTCCAATCATCCGATCATCCAATCATTCACAATGTTAATCAAGAATCGAATCGGCTGCAGCGACTTCAACAACCTTTTATTGACCACAAGCGAGTCAACCAAGCGCATCAGCAACAACCGGATCGTCAATCTCCACGGCATGAGCAATCGCGTCAACTGCAACACAGCATCCCTCAAGGCAGCCAGACGTATGCGTTGGCAACTTCTGGCGTGATCAGTGAAATGAGCGGACATGACCGTCGACAGAAATCAGATGAAAGAGTGTCCCCATACGTACCCCGACAAAGTGCGCGTCTTCAAAGAGGACCTTTACAACCCTCAGCATAGGAATCAATAAGCGGAGACACACCTGACGAGGTATGCAATGAGAGTAGTGAAGATCGTGTTTATGATTGGTCGGATAACATTCATCATTCTACTATTAATACTCAAACTTATTCCAACACTCTTTCGTGTAAAAAATCATTCCCAATCAATGGTACTAGCGTTCTTCATCTGAATATTAGAAGCATATTTAAAAACTTTGATAATTTACTTGTTCTATTGGAAGATATGAAACTTGACTACGCGGTCATTGTATTAACTGAGGCGCACATAGGAAACAGAGAAGTTACCCAGTCTATACCTAATTATAAAACTTTTTCCAACAATACCAGCAACAACCCGGCTAAAAACGATGGAATTGTTCTATTTGTGCACAAATCTTTCTCCGTAGAATTGATTAATATCTCAACAGCCGAATCTAATAGTTTAACAATCAAATTGTACAACAATGCCAACCACGAAAAATTTGTATTAGTTTCTGTATATCGCTCTCCTTCATTCAAAGATCCATCCATATGCATACATAGTCTGGATAATATATTAAACTATTTGAAGAATGACTTGGAACTGAACAAACTCAAAACATTGATTATAGGTGATCTCAATATAAATATTTTAGATGATAATGACAAACATGCTGAAGATTATGTGAATGCACTCAGTCAATATTGTTTCATATCATGTATTAATGATTTTACTAGAGTAACGGAGACTTCTAGAAGTTGTATAGACCATATCTTCATACGTCATCCACCTAGTTCTAATAATCACTCATCAGTTACGGCAGCTATTCTCCAAACAACCATTACAGATCACTACACAATAATGATAAATATGCATGATCACGCGAAAAATAACAAATCGATAATTGATAGTAACAACTCTAAATCATTCAAGATATCCACTATAAACTACCCTCTACTAAACCTGATATTAGAGCATGAAGACTGGTCAACAGTAATGAACAGCAATGATGCTAATGTGACGTCAACCAATTTCATATCTGTTCTAAAACGTCATACAATCACCGCGTCTCAATCTAAATTAATCAAAGTAAATTGTAAAAACGAAAAAATCAAACCATGGATTACGCACGGACTAATTATTGCAATAAGGCAAAGAGACAGACTATGGAAAAGAGTAAGGAATACAGACGATATAGCTTCAAAACATAAACTGACAAATAAGTATGTAAAATATAGAAATAATTTAAGTAGACTGCTGAAAACCACGAAGAACGAATTTTATAAACAGAAACTAAATAGTGCGAATAACGATCCCAAGAAAGTATGGGGAATTATCAATGAAATAACTGAAGGCAACAGTGACAACTTTGAAATAAATAGAATAGAACTGAATAATGAAATAATCATAGCTAGAGAAAATCCCAAACTAGTTGCGAATTGGTTCAACAATTTTTTTGCGGACATTGGAAAAAATTTAGCTGATAGAATAAATGATAGAATCAACACACTTGATCATAGGCCTAATAACATGCATCTATCATTACGTCGAACTGATTCGTCAATATATTTCATCCCTACCAATAATGCAGAAATATCTAAATTCATACTTGAGCTCAAAAATAAGTCTGCGCCTGGTAATGATGAAATTAACAATGTCACGCTCAAAGAAATCAGATCACACATTATAACTCCTCTTGTACATATCTTCAATATATGTCTGAATACAGGTATTTTTCCTAACATATTCAAGGACTCTGTAGGCTATTATAACCAATTTTCAAAAATGGATCCAAGACTGAAATAACAAATTATCGACCTATATCTCTCACAAGCAGTTGCGCTAAGCTTCTGGAAAAGTGTATAAAATCTAGATTAGTTAAATATTCAGAATATAAAAACTTAATATCTACTAACCAATTTGGTTTCAGGGAGGGAATGGGAACGCATTCAGCCTTATTCGAGCTCACTTCTGATATATATCAAGCTCTAGACAATAATGAAAAAGTACTCACTATTTTTTTAGATCTGGCTAAAGCCTTTGACACTGTTTCCCACAAAATACTATCTGTCAAATTGGAGGCTGCAGGAATAAGAGGTATTCCACTTGATCTTATTAAAAGCTACCTTGAAAAAAGAAAACAGTTCACAATTATATCAAATCATCTTAGTGATGCCAGAATTGTAGAATATGGAGTACCACAAGGCACGGTTTCAGGTCCGATATTATTTTTATTGTACATTAACGATTTGTGTAACATCGATCTGAATGGTAGAGTAATATCCTTTGCTGATGACACAGCTTTAATATTCAAAAGTCATTCGTGGGAAACCGTATTTCAAATAGCTAATGAAGGTTTCCAAATAGCTAGTAAATGGCTTGATAAAAATCTACTCACACTCAACGTAAAAAAAACTAAATTTATACATTTTACCATACATAAACCTCCTAACCTAGAGCAATACTTCCATCAACTCAATACAATAGAATCTGTTAGCTCTATCAGATACTTGGGAGTCACAATTGACCAAAATCTAAAGTGGGATGAACATATAAAAGCTAGTGCAAATAAAATCAGAAGAAGTATTTATAAATTCGTCCAATTACGTAACATATTGGATTTCATCACAATAAAAAAAGTTTACTATGCTTTAGTTCAATCTATTATTCAATTTGGCATCATAGGATGGGGTGGTGTTTATCGAACTAGTTTGGATCCCATAGCGAGAGCTCAGAGACTTATTATGAAAATCTGCTTGAAAAAAAAGAAAGATTACCCTACAGATAGGCTTTTTGAAGAATTCCAAACCCTAGATGTTCGTCAATTATATGCGAAACAGGTTCTCATATACATGACCCGTGATTCCCCATTCGAAAGTATTGACCACACACACAACACTCGACTAAGCGCATCAGGTGGGATACGTACCCTAAGAAAGACAAAGAGATTTGGGCAAAATCATGCTACATATATAGATCCTAAATTATACAATATCATACCAACCGAAATTCGAAAAATAAAATCAGCAAATAAATTCAAACTCGAACTGATTAAATGGATCAAAATCAAAGGACGCGACTATGTTAATGACATTATAAGCATCCCATGTTTCAATAATCCTAAATCATGAATACTCTGGAATTATATATTCAACTCCTATAATCAATTGAATAGATACAAATTCAGAAATGGATGCTACATGAAATAAATTATTAGCTATTAATTCTATCATTTAATATGAGCTAATCAGTCAAATTTGCGATGGCACTTGCTTGAATTATTCCTAAATGTTGAACACTATAGTCTACATACATTACAAATACTTAAGTTGGGCGATCATAATCACCAATTTGTTACTTGATTAGGTGAAATTATAAAAATATTTTACTTCTCCATCTATTTCCGAAGTCATTATCATAGTTCTCATTTTATTTTAATAATCTCCAATTCACCATATTCATAGAATGAAGACTTATATATAATTTTAGTTCTTATAATCTGAGTGCAAACTCAAGATCTCTTCTTTCTTGCACTCAGTAATATATTTTCCTTTCATCATGTGTTGTTGGTAATTGTATTATCGTATTTGTAATCTGTTGTATCTGTTGTGCGTGATTATAAGGAAAGGAAAATAAACGGAATAAATAAATGAATAAATAAATATATATATATATATATATATATATATATATATATATATATATATATATATATATATATATATATATATATATAAACACATATATATATATATACATATATATATATATATATATATATATATATATATATATATATATATATATATATATATATATATATATATATATATATATATATATATATATATATATATATATATATATATATATATATATATATATATATATATATATATATATATATATATATATATATATATATATATATATATATATATATATATATATATATATATATATATATATATATATATATATATATATATATATATATATATATATATATATATATATATATATATATATATATATATATATATATATATATATATATATATATATATATATATATATATATATATATATATATATATATATATATATATATATATATATATATATATATATATATATATATATATATATATATATATATATATATATATATATATATATATATATATATATATATATATATATATATATATATATATATATATATATATATATATATATATATATATATATTATATATATATATATATATATATATATATATATATATATATATATATATATATATATATATATATATATATATATATATATATATATATATATATATATATATATATATATATATATATATATATATATATATATATATATATATATATATATATATATATATATATATATATATATATATATATATATATATATATATATATATATATATATATATATATATATATATATATATATATATATATATATATATATATATATATATATATATATATATATATATATATATATATATATATATATATATATATATACATATATATATGATTCCTAATTTTTTGGGGGAGTGAACTGGTGTGGCCCGCAGTGTTATTGGGAAAATTTAAATGGCCCCCTGCCCAAAAAGGTTGGTCACCACTGATGTACAGTATCTCAATTATTCATATTTTATCATTTGAACATAATTGTGTATTTGATCTTGTTTCCAGCTCACATTTTTGTTCATGTTTCTATTCATGAAAGAAGCATATTTGGCAGGGACCCGAACCGAAATGAATAAAGGTTCCTGTTCCGGTTCCGGTTCTTAATTTTCTCAAATAACGGTTCCGGTTCTGGTTCCGGTTCTACGATTCAAAAGGTTTCGGTTCTGGTTCCGGTTCCATAGTGTGAATAAGGGTTCCGGTTCCGGATCCACTTGCTAAATGATTTCATTTTTTTTTCCTTGCTTGTGGTGGTTCGTCTATTTTTGGTGGTTTTTGACACTTTGTTTTGTTTGTCCATCTGCCGGGGACAAATCTTTCCCCTCACACTGGGTTTCGACTTTCGAGGTTCCTCCTTTACACCTTCTCTTCTGACAAAATGTATACAGAAATGGTGAAACAGGAGAAATTCCCGAAATAGCGAAAACTCGACCAAACTGGCCACACGCTCTGATATCAGTTATGTTTGGTGCATTACTTAGAAGTTATACAGCTACGAGGGCACTGCCAAAGAACGATTCTCAGAGAGCTGTGTTCCTTTATAGAGGCATACTCTCAAATGTCAATGTATTTTCCCCGAACAAAAACGTGGACACAAAATGAATCAACGGTCGTTTTTGGCACAATCCCGTGAAAAGGATTCATTTTTTAATGTCTGTAAAAAAAAATAACTAAAAAGTTTTAAACAAAATGAGTGAATAATGAGTCTGAATTAGGTATTGAGAACCTTTATGGAACCGAAAAGAACCCAAGATTTTTAGGGGTTCCGGTTCCGGTTCTTGAAAATCAATAATAAAGGTTCCGGTTCTGGTTCCAGTTCCCAAAAAATACGGGTTTTTTCGGGTTCCGGTTCCGGTTCCGGTTCCGGTTCGGGTCCCTGATATTTGGATAACATTAGGATGAAACTTACCCTAACTATATATATTTTGCATCAATTCATATCTCTGCCATAGAAAATTTACTGTATTTTCCTTTTTTCAAAATGGGCCATGCCGGTTGGAAACTTCTGTGCGCGGCTACAATTGTTAGACATTTGATTACTGATTGATTCAAATCGACGGATTCACAATTATCATTTCTTCGGATGTTCATAAGAATTTCAAACTACCGTATGCTCCAAATTTTTCCACTGTGCTTCCAAGACAAATGGCTGAGGGTCGGTATCGATTGTATCTTCTTCTTTTGTGGATATAATTATAGCATTTTGCTTCATGCGCACGTGTATTTTTGCTTTCATTTGAATTGAATTACCTCAGTTGAGTTCATAATTCATTCACAGTTTGTATAACTCATTTACATGTGGTAAAAATCTTATTTCCAATGATATTTTGATTCAGGCCTATGTATATTTTTAACAGCAAAATTAAGCATAAAAATAGAAAATGTGCAATGTAGTACTATAGTGCAGTAGAACCTCTTCAGTGAGTTTCTCTTCAGTACATTTATTACCGGTACCTTGGTAAGCTTTAATATGCTTCCACATATTATTGAATAGTTTCTTCAGCAAGTTTTTCACTTCAACAAGTTTTCTAGCCGTCCTCTGAAAAACGTACTAAAGAGATTCCACTCTATGAGTAGATATAATCTGACTCCAATACTCATGGAACTATTATATCTCATTATATAATGTGTCTCACTCGTTATGTATTATTTTGTCTGATTGCATGTGACTTGTTGGCAACAGGAGCTGTACCACGAACAGTGCGACAGCGTGTGTGTGATGTTCGCGTCGATACCCAACTTCTCCGAGTTCTACGTCGAGCTGGAGGCCAACAACGAGGGCGTCGAGTGTCTCAGGCTCCTCAACGAGATCATCGCTGACTTTGACGAGCTGCTGTCAGAGGAACGGTTCAGATACGTCGAGAAGATCAAGTCGACCGGCGCCACCTACATGGCGGCATCAGGTGATCAACAAACACTAAAAAAATTTGTTTATTTATCTATTTATTGTGTTGAGATTGCCCTTGTAGTGCCTCATCTAACGATACTAATTTGTCATGCTCAGTCTTGATTGGCCAATTGGTAAACAATTACTATAAATTGAGATGTTTGAAAGAAGGTGATGATTCATTTTTTATGTATCTGTTTATGGGCTCAACAACTGATTGTGATAATTACGAAGATTTATTGACATCTGTGCATAATTGATAAGATGGATGGTGGGAAAACAAACTCAAGTTTGCAATTCACAATTGTTATCACTGTGTGCCTTGAAAATACTTCACTACTCGTAAGTCAATTCCTTGATTCATCTGTCGACGACATTATTTCACTTCTTCTTATATTCTGTCCCCGGCTTGTATTGCTTTAGGCTTGACACGTAACACGTGTGACATGAAGAACTTCCGCCATGTCACTTCTATGGCTGACTACGCTCTTCGGATTCACGAGCAGCTCAAGAACGTCAACGAGCATTCGTTCAACAACTTCCGTATCCGCATCGGTACGTTCTCACGTATTCACAACTCAAAATACCCGTATTCTGTATTCTCAAATTGTAAAACTTTCTGGGTGAAATTTCAATTTTCCAAATGGACCTTACTTTCTATTGTGAAACCAAACCCGAATTTTAGTTCCTCTATTCAAACATTAGTACGGAATTTCCAAATGTTAAAAAAAGATTTCAACTCTCGGTCATAACTAAAAAACATAGTTTCTCAACTTGTAAGGTAATTTTTGTGACCAATTCTGTGGTATTGTGATCTAGTATTCTGTGACGATTATTATTCATATTCTACAATCACGAAATATGAATGATGTTCCACTTGGATTGTGCCAACCGTTCATGAGGCTCACACATCCAGTGTGTTCTCGAATTAGTAAAGTCACCATCTCCAACCGGCAGACCATGGCAACCCTCAGAGCCTCTTGCTTTTGCCATTGATTTTTACACCACCACAAACCATTACATACAAATAACATGTAACATACATATTGCAATGCTCATTATGTATCAACACCAGAGGTGAGCGGTCAGGGTATACTAACTATGCTGCGCATAGCCACTGATGATGCAACAGATCGTCTGATTCATCTCTGAATAATAAAAACCTCAAACCTGTTACGAAAATTGTAATCAACATTATTAATGCAAACATGGAATATTTAAATATGTATACATACATTATTCACGTATTTTGAGTGGTTCGGGTCGAGGAGGTCTTTGTTTATGTTTGCGAGTACCCACGGTATCCCAGCAAATTCAGAAACCGACGAGTGCTGTTTGTCCGTATAGTGAAACTCAAGGACATTCAAGACGGGCGAGCGGGAGAAGATTGCACACTTAGAGGTGGCAAGCTTGCTGAAATTCCAAAGCGACAATTTTTTGTATGGGCGGAAAACAAATGGATGACATTAGGGTACCCGAATCGCGCTTGCCTTCTAATCACAATCGTGGATCCCGATAGATCCAATGTTGACGCGCTATGTAACATTATGCTTTGGTAAGAGCCCACAGAGAGTGCCATAACTCGTTTCTTCAATACACGTGTGATACACACTCACGACACGACTCGTTTTGACGTCGGTGATACTACTCGATTGGTGCAGTGATCGAGTGATGGTAAACGCTGGTGATTGTTTAATTAGCAGTTTGATCTAGATATCGTTTATTAGATCATAGTACCTATATAGAAAAACCAGAAGTGGTAGGCCGTGGAGGACCGAGTCCTGCCATAGGAACACAAACACAGTACATGAAGGTAAGACAAACCCGTCACTTCCATGTCTCGCAGTGGGCCCACACGAAAATAGCATGGCCGGCTGGTTAGTAATTAATTGCTAAGTATTTTGTTTGACATTTTTTATTTTGACTGATAATTTTATCCAAGCTCCACTGCAATAGTAAAGATAACACAAGATCCACGTGGGTGCAAGAATCGCTAACAGGACCAGCCATGCTTTCAACAGAAAGAAAAGTGTTATTGCGTGGCAATTTATTTTATTCACATTGGTTTGATATTGGATTCATTTCGGGTTTGGACGTACTGTACTGATTATTGAGATATTTTATTGGTATCGGTGAATGTATCGGTTTTTGGATAAATGTATCATTTTCCAATATAGGTATATTGCTGATTTTCTGATAAGAATTGCGGAATATATCCATATCGCTCCCAGCTGTGGGAATCAACAGTGGAATATTGAAATGTAAAATTTTCTCTGGGGGAAACTGGGAGCCCGCAGACACCCTATTCGGTATTGTGTAACGCTGCCATCTTGACATTACTTTTCCCTGTAGCATACCCACCCTGTAATTCACCGCACGCCACTGATCAACATTATTTCATAAGATACTTCTTTGCATGTTGTGAAGCAATCTCATTACAATATATTCAAACAGAAAGTCATTGCGATTGTTTATATTTATATGCCATGTTGACACTGAAAATGTTACATTGTGGTTAGGTCACCCTTGATTATATGTTGTTCGTTATATGTCTTGATTATTTCTCCAAGAAATCAGACCATAGATTGTCTATCAATCGATTGGTCTTATTATTATCATGAAATAATTTTGATTATTTGATGTTACTATTTTAATTTTACATCTAACAATAACCCTACTCTTTAGAACATGGGACTGATAATCTATGTTTCTGTACAAATATTCAACAGCACCATGTGTGATAGAAATGCAGGACAGTTCGGGGGGCATGTGACCAGCGTGCAGCTGATTGCGTTTCTGACGTTGCAGGGATAAACATCGGTCCTGTGGTGGCGGGTGTGATCGGGGCGCGTAAGCCGCAGTACGACATCTGGGGCAATGCCGTCAACGTGGCCAGTCGGATGGACTCAACGGGTGTCTTGGACCAGATACAGGTACGATGATACCTCGATGTATCGTTCCCTAATCCAACGTTTTCCTGCTTGTATCAATAATTTTTTCTCACCCCACTTCCATAGAATCAATGTTACATATTCCTGGATGAATTGTTTTCCTGCATGGATGGTTCTATTTTCCTGGTCCCTTAAAAAACGATGGATAGAGGTTTATTGTATTCATTTATTCATTCATTCATTTATTTATTCATTTATTTATTCATTTCATTTTTTTGGCCAGTAGACAAAGTCATTACGTAAAGCTGATTGTACAGAGTATGTGGACAGTCAGGTTCCTATGAAGCTAATATAAAACACCAATATAAATAACTACTCTCCATATAATAAATTATTATTAAAATTTGTCATTGGTCATTAAGTGAGTAGAATCAGTCACTATCATTTTTCAAAAGACCAGGAAAATAAAACTATCCATGCAAGAAAATAATTCGTCCAGGAAATTCAACATCGATTATATGGGAGTGGGATGAGAAAAAATGAATGATACAAGCAGGAAAACAATGGATCTAGGAATGATGCATGGAGGGTTCACTGACTAATTAGGCAATTAGTCGAATCCATCAATTCGTTTTCCATTGAAGTTGTTCTCAATCAATTTTGTGTTAAAATCCCTTGATAGAAATGATAAACTTTTATGTTCACTTGCCTGTGTATACTCGTCAATTAATGAATATTGGGATTTTATGACCGGTCAACGATGTGGTTTTATTGCTCTGGGTAAATTCATCAATACTATAACATGTATCTGATAACTTATGACGTATACTATACGAAGTCTGCACACCCGAGGCCTACAGAACATATACGTAGCTTGACAGCTTTGACAATCAAAGACTCCGATCACAAGATTCAGAATCTAGCAGCAGCCCGGCAGTTCGGACCCCAACTTAAATTCGACAGGTTTGGAAACGCTCAGACTCCAGGGACGTTCAGAACAGAGGAGCGTTTAATCGAGACCACCTACTCACCAATATATTATATCTTGGATTAAAGCTGCATGGATACCCAACTCATGCTAATTCTTAATGTAGACTAAGAGACATGATGGAAGACTTTTGGATCTTTCATTTAAATTGTGTATTAATTGAAGTTCGGATAATAATTAATAATAATAATAATAATTTTTTTCATTTCCAAATTTGTGTTTACAAATTATTACCCCACTATTTACAAGGGTGTTTGGAAAATTCTATATCCATATGGAAAAAAAAATGAAATGAAAATAACTTAATGAGTAACATACAACAATTATAGTGAATTGGATTATTGTGATTTTTGACCTTCACTAGGTGGCCCAGTAAATGGTATTCGGTATTCCTCTTTCCAATATGGGAGAAATTTCTTCTAAAACATATACTTCATTGTAGACAAAAAGGGATGTTGCGCAAAAAAAAACAACATGAACATGTATTTTTGCCATTTTAAGCATGAAAAGATTAAAAAGTGCATAATTCAAAGTAAATGCTAGATGTGTAGTCCAATAAAGAAGTAGTTTGTGTAATTAGTGTAGCCTAAGTGTAATTTAGGGTAATAACACATTTTTTAATTTTAGTATATCGCTGGTTGCACAGCTCTGAAATGCTATTGCCTACCCATCGGTACGATAGCTATAATTCAAGACTATATTGACCTTGAGTTGAGCCGTTGTCTTGTTTGACAGGTGACGCATGAGATGTATCAGATATTACACGCTAAGGGCTACCCGCTGACCTGTCGCGGCACGATCAAGGTCAAGGGCAAGGGTGACATGGTCACCTACTTCCTCAACGGGTACTCGACCACAGCCACCACCCCGTCGTCCGTTACCACGCCGACGCAAGATCTTGTTGCGTAGACTTCCACCGTCAGACGAGAAGGTGTTTCAAAAGCTAGCAGAAGATTACGAAAAGATTCCCAGACATGATTATTACAGTGTGAAAATGTGAGGTCGATTCACAACAGTTTCAACGAGTGCCTCAGTCTTGGTCCTAGTCCTAATTCTCTTATTGATAAGCGTAGCGAAGTCTCCATCCCACTCTTATAGGGCTTTGTCTGTGTGTTTTTTTTTTTTTTTTTTTTTTTGGTTGTAAGCACTCCACAGGTCGCAAGGGTTGACTGATCAACATGAAACTTTTTTTGTACACGCAAACTCATCCAACTTAGAACTGTATAGTTTTTGGGATGAATCGGTCGGACCGATTTTGTGAATCATCATCTCAAAGTTTCTAAAAACCCCATAGGATTTGGCTGGGCGGAAAATGTTGGAAAATAAAATCTCTCCAAATGGGATGAAATTTTCTCAAAATGTGTATACATGGATTTTACACATTATTACGATTTTTTAAGCAATTCTGATCAGTCGTTTTGAAGAAAAAAAATAAAATGACTGATAATATTCATAAAAAATATCATAAAAATTGTGACAGGATTAAGTTGTCGAGATTCACTGCTTCCTAGATTCAAGAGTTGACCAACAATGAAGTATTTTTTATATGCATCAAGGTGTGTAGAATACCAGAGTCAATGAAGTGGCAAGAGTAGAACTACTTTAACGACTTTAATAGCCTATTCAGATATCAAGGTGTGTAGAATACCAGAGTCGATAAAGTAGCAAGGGTAGAACTACTTCAAGGACTTTTATACCCTATTCAGATATCTCGCTCATCTTACAACGCATATTTCGCGTTTGACTAGTGAATATTGAAAATAGATGTTACGGTTGACAAAAAATGTCATAATTTTAATATTTTAATCCCCAGCTCGTCCAAAGATTCACCTTGAATACATGCCCCCCCACCCATCCCTCCCACTGAGGCTCAGTCAACTATCGCACTGCATTAGGAACTGAAGTTAGGTTGGGCATGGGTTCGAGTCCCACATACGTTTTGTGAACGTCTTTTCACCACTTCACCGTTTCGTAATCACCGGCTCATCCATACCCCCAGATAACCTAGCTGTTGGTGGTGTCGTTAAGCAGCATTAAAATAAAAACCTGGAATCCATTTTGGTAAGACGAACCAATCAGATGCTTCGAACTGCGGACAGTACTGAAATGGTTCCGCGAGACGAATGTGAATTGTGAGACAGTGATATTAGCTCACTCCGCTAAAAGTACTGGAATTGAACGACTCGACTGTGATTGTAACTGTGGTTCTAAGAGCGTTTGAACCAAGACTGAGATTTGAACACCAATTCAAACTGTTGTGACTCGACATTTAGATCAGGGTTTGTATGAAACGTTCAGTGTATTTCACTATTTATTGTCCTCTCCTCCTCTTCCCCCTCCGTCCAATCTGAAAATATCATGTATTGCTTATGTATTACAGTTAAGTATCTTATGACATCATACCAACTAACTTTTGGGGGGGTAGGGGGGAGGGGTGACACCGCCAGCGTGGTCATTTCGTCACCCCCAACTAATGTATTACTGTATTTGGAAGAAGAATATTTCAATCAGTTCCGTCTTTTTGTTGTAATAATTGGTAAAGAGTAAAGACATTTGAGTTTGCCAACGCAAAGAATATAAAAATACTTTATATTGTTCGGTAAAACTTTGAACTTGCTTTGTATATGCTGAACGATAAGATAGCTGTCAATTAAGTTATTGGAAAGATATTTATAATGCCATGCAGTTTGAGAATGAGAAATGTAAATGTAATTATGTAAATATAATAATCATTTTGAACTATACACTTAAATTATTGTCAGCTAGTATTCTGATAGAGCAGTAGACCAGTACCGGATAGGAGACCAGTGTAATAGTATTTTTAACGTTTCAAAGACCACCAGCACACAGTGTTGCGAGTCGCGTGTTAGTACCAGTCCACATCACATTGAAAGAATGTATTGACATTCGTGATTTGAGATAAATTATTATTAATTCTAAGCTCCAATTAAAAACATTGTTTCTGCCAGAGTTCATTTAGAAAATTGTATTCTTTCTACCAGCAGTGGCAAATTTAGTGTCGTAGTGCCCGATGGATATTAGCTCATTAATAGCCCAGTGTGACTGAAACATATTCCGTGTGCTGTCATTTGTCACTCGTGTGTAGGGTTGCCTATCCCTGGTACTTACGTTGTCCACTTCACCGTCGGGTCTGTTCTTCTTCTTTTATTACAAAAACATTTCCAGCTTGTGTAAAACTTGTGTGAAGTGTTTCTCTCAACTCTTTCACCTATGTAAACAACTAACTCGTGCTTTCTAGTTCGATGTCAACACAATATGTATATTTTTCCAGCACATTTGTAGATGGCACGAAGTTGGATTGACATTTTCCAACAAATCTTATTGTATATTTATTACAAAGAAACTTTTATTTTATAACAAAACCAACTCATCCATGTAAATATTTGTGACTTATGTTATATATTTATTATTATATTATTGTGACAAAGATATTATTCCAAGTATTTAGAAGATGAAGATGGTAACCGAGAGTAGATAGTGCGCTTGGTCAAGTTTCAAAGAGGACGAGTGAATTATATTTTTGTCAAGAGGCAATGGCCGCCAATACAGGGTACTCGTTTCTCAGATTATACTACATGTCATGTCAATTGATGCAACTACTGATATATTCTACTGTTAACTGGATTGTCTCGTGTAACTTTCTGTATCAACTAGGGCCTGTTCGACAGACTGGGGCTGGCTGCGTATCCTAACCGAGCGCACGATTGCCGCTACTTGGTTGATTAAAAGAAAAATAACAATCATTGTTAGGAATCGGGGGCCCTCATTACGAGCAAGCCCTTACGCTCTATGCTAGTAGCAAAACAGTATAGGTAACGTGTAATCTGTTTTCATCTTGTTTTGCTGTATTTCAAATGTGAAATAAAATACATCACAATTTGATTCTGATGTCATGTTGGTTTGTTTTCTCAAAGGGTCGCAAGCGGCTGCAAGTCGGGTAGTTTCCATGGAGCAAACTTTCCGACCTTACTTTTCAAGGTATCAATCAATTTTTTTCTTCATTCACTAATTTTGTAATTTTGTTACCGAAGAAAAATCTGCCAAAACAGAATTTGGCTGAAATACTTGCACTAAGCTTGATGTTTGATTACGGAAGGGGCTCATTTCAAGCACCTGGCGTTCTTAAAGGACATCACAACCCGAGGCTGAAATTGAATTAATAATGAGACAATTTTTTCGCATAATTCCAGAAAAGAAAAAATAGGAATCATTATCTAAATTTCAGGAATCATAATTAATTTATTTGTCCTCCAGAGACTTCGATTCATGAAGTAGGTGCTACCCAATTTTGGATTAAAACAAATAGAATGAGATATTGCCTACATCGTGACTCTGAAAAGAGGCAGGGCAAAGAAATAAATCCGAATTCTGAAAATGAGATGATGATTTTCACTTTTCTCTAGAATAAGGGAAAAAATAGCATCGTCATTCATTCAAATTGAGCGCGAGGGTTGCGGAGTTCTTCAATAACTTGTTAATAGTGCAAATAATGTGGTATTGGGAAGAAACAAAAAATATATATATATAATTATATATGTTTTTTTTTTTTTAATAATATCGAAACTTGATACAAAATCATTGTTCCCCAATCAAGGCTATGGATGGAAGATAGGATCGTTTGGACAGGGCACCACAAGGGCGATCCCACAACCCCATTTTGATTCTTTAAAACTAATTAACTTCAACACCAGGACTGCGCTGTCTGTGACCATAATTTTTCTCCGTAGATAAGTCTTTCAGTATAAACACTCGAATGGTGATATCTTCCACTTTGAACTAAGTCTCTTGCGCAATGATCACTTCTTTCCATTAACAGCAGATGTAAAGTTCTTCATTATACAAAATGGACAAAATAAGTGAGTTATAGAAGACAAAAAATATAAGACACTGCCCTGCAAGTCCTAGTTGACAGATATATGATCTTTGTATTTTGATAACACTTTAATTAAAGACGTTACGAGACAAGAAATACTCAACATACACCGGTATAGCTTGTTCCTTTACATTCAATTAGGCCTAATCGGTCCTTGTTGAATGTCTACCAACTATAACCGCGAGCAGAAACCAAGCTAACGGAGAGACAAGTTCCATGAAAACCAATAAAACATATACATACACTTTATTAAAGTACAATAAATATAAACATTCCATCAAGATACCAAATTGAATTTCAGAAACACAATTCACCAATTAAAAATGAAATCATTAAAAACTTTAAAGACGCCGCTATAAAAACATAATTTCAGAAATTGAATTAGAACTATAAATGTCGGTGAGGAGTAGCATAACGTGGATCGTAATGACGCAGACCTCGATATCGCTTAGCAATGAGCGCTACTAGAAGTGCCGGTGTGAGCTACTTTCTGGTTAGAAATAATAAATAATACCCGGTAGCCGATACACCTCTCAGCTTTCAGTACGGTGTCAAAACCGTTGCGTTCAAATCAACGACAATCAAACAAGTTGCGCTCAAGATCGTGAGAACATCGAAGAGAACCGTGAATGTGATGTTTTGTCGTATTGATCACCTGATCACTAGAGCCGCTGACGCTTGATGAGAGAATGCCAACTTTCGATACGGTTTGAAACGTTAGGAACTGCCGGAAATATTTTGCCGTCAACATGGCGTTTCATACGTATCTCGTTAGAGTCAGTACCAGCTTTTGACTGGGCCGACCACATCTCTGACCCTGAAAATATAACATCCACATCTTGTGTTTGTATCTTGCTTCATAAAGACGTTATTCAATTTATCACAGTTTAGTCTATACCGCTTTTGATTAATTTAATTTCCACAAATATGGCATTCTATGATTATTCCTTTTCTAGAAAAGAATTCCAAAAACTGTGTTCACAATCTCTTGAATTGTTTTTATGAGTGTTTTTGATGAGAGCAGTGACCCACTGGTACCGACTAGGCCGAGCTTTGTGCGTAGAAGCCAATCATGAGCGGACTTCGTTTAGACCGGTAGATCAGTTGTTTGCACAGTGAATCGTCATTCAGGAGACCGCAGTTTGATTCTGTCATAGTCAACCATCCTGACAGAGATGGATATATCAGTTTTTTGCGCAGTGAAGCATCATTCAGAAGACCAGGATTCGATTCCCGTCATGGTCAACTGACCTAACTAGGATTACTCATTGTTTCCCGTTAAAGTGAACCCTGAGCTCGTTCCTCAACGAGAGGCCATGACCTCTTACTCGCACCTACCTATATTCATCCCATCTTCCCATCATGTCATTCACCATCCACTGATGCCAATAGATCTTAGTCATCAATACAGTTCGTTGGTAAACACAATATGAATAAAAACAACAAAAGGAATAAGATTTTATTGGAATAATCTGTGTTAATATAGCGTAGCTCACCAGTGAATGCCCCGGAAGGTAGCATTGTTCGTACCACTTGCCGACGCGAGTCTACGTTAAGCATCGAAAACATCGTAGGCTGGACGCCCCGGCTTGACAGGTCAGTGGGATACGTCATGTGTTGGACCTCACGCCCTGACAGGTCAGCGGGAAATATTGTGTGCCGGATTTTGTGGCTTGCCGGGTCTAATATACGAGATGTCGCGAGACTAGAGGTCACCTGTGCTTCACGACGACACTGGGCACAGCTTGTTGACGTGTCTGGTGGGTATCGAGTTGACGATTCTAGGACATGTTGGGTTGACGGTTCTAGAACATGTCGCATTGACAGTTCTGGTGCATGGCGAGTTGACGATTCTAGGACATGTTGGTTTGACGGTTCTAGAACATGTCTCATTGACAGTTCTGGTGCGTGTCGAGTTGACAATTCTAGGACATGTTGGGTTGATGGTTCTAGGTTATGTCGCATTGACAGTTCTGGTGCGTGTCGAGTTGACAGTTTTGGTGCATGTTGGGTTGACGGTTCTAGGGCATGTCGCTTTGACGGTTCTGATGCATGTCGAGTTGACAGTTTTGGTGCATGTTGAGTTGACGGTTCTAGGGCATGTCGCATTGACAGTTCTGGTGGGTGTCGAGTTGACAGTTTTAGTGCATGTTGGGTTGACTGTTCTAGGGCATGTCGCATTGACGGTTCTGATGCATGTCGAGTTGACAGTTTTGGTGCATGTTGAGTTGACGGTTCTAGGGCATGTCGCATTGACAGTTCTGGTGGGTGTCGAGTTGACAGTTTTGGTGTATGTTGGGTTGACTGTTCTAGGGCATGTCGCATTGACGGTTCTGATGCATGTCGAGTTGACAGTTTTGGTGCATGCTGAGTTGACGGTTCTAGGGCATGTCGCATTGACAGTTCTGGTGAGTGTCGAGTTGACAGTTTTAGTGCATGTTGGGTTGAGTGTTCTAGGGCATGTCGCATTGACGGTTCTGATGCATATCGAGTTGATAGATCTACTGCATGTTGGTTTGATGGTTCTGGTGCATCTTGGGTTGACGGTTTTAGAGCATGTCGCATTGACGGTTCTGGTGCACGCCGAGTTGACAGATCCAGTGCATGTTGGGTTGATGGTTCTAGGGCATGTCGCATTGACGGTTCTGGTGCATGTTGGGTTGATGGTTCTGGTGCACATCGAGTTGACAGATCCAGTGCATGTTGGGTTGACGGTTCTAGGGTATGTCGCATTGACAGTTCTGGTGCACGTCGAGATGACAGATCCAGTGCATGTTGGGTTGACAGGCTTGATGCGTAGCGGATTGATGGATATGGCTTATAATGAGTTGATTGATCTAGCCCCTGAAGAGTTGACAGTTCCAGCACATGGGAGGTTGACATATCAAATGAATGAGTGGTTGACGCACCTAGTGTACGACGGCTTAACGGATCTAGAGCATGACGAGTTAAAGTAACTGGCACATCAGGGGTTGTCGAATCTAGCTCACGACGGACTGATGAAACTGGCTGATCACGAGTTGGTATATCACGTGTCGATGGATATGTTGCGAAACAAGTTGACGGCTCTGAAATAGGCCCACAACAGGTTGACGGATCTGCAGTACTTTGGATTAACAGACCTGGAATCTTTTTTTTTCCATATTCACGTGTCTGGATATCAATTGACGACAAGAAGCGTACTCCTTGTGGTCCTCCCCCTAATGTCATCTGGCCGAGCAGCGAGAAAACTGAGCGACGAATCAAACTTTCACTCGAGAATTGGACTTTCTCGCGCGCTCGTTGTCCTTGCATTGCTGATGTCAGGTTGATGTCCGAACGAGTCACGCAGCTTCCGCTTTCTCTCCATACGGTTAAGTCCTCGCAGCTCAGTCTGTGGATCACGCTGCCGGGAGAAACGTTTCGGGTCCGTCTCCGTTTACGCGGTCTAGACTTGCGTTTACATCTGATACTGCTAGCAGAGTTGTCAACCCTAGCCGATGACGGCGTACAAGCAGACCCTGCGTTGTTGTTCTGTCGTCTTCTAGTATGGGACTTACGAATCTTTGGGTTCTGATCAGCAACTTTCTTGCTTGGTGATTGGCTCCTGTAAAAACTGTTATCATTTGTAGGTGCAAATAACGGATCATTGCGTGCATCAGATGATTGTAGTTTTACAAATGAATCATGTCCTGTACAATCAACATCATTCCAAAAAGTCAGTGGCAGACGAGCGCAATCGGAGAAATCTGTAATGAAGCCCTCCTTATTCGAACACTGAACGATTGATCGACTGTCCAAGTATTGGGGTGCCTCAAGTGAAATCTTGATACGTTGGCAGTGGCCATTATTTACTGAGGTTTCAACGGGATGTGATTCTTCCTTCTTGCTCTCAACGTCACGAACAGTCTTCAAGGCAGACTGCGCTGCGTCGGCATAAACAATCGTCTGTTGACACAGTAAACAGTCATTGTTGTACAGATGCATGAACGTTATGTCTGCCACTTCGACAACGTCTCCGAGTTTGTAAAAAATGGCCCGAAGGTCGTAGAGTTTCATATAACTCTCATTTAAATGGATCTTGCTGATTTTGACACGTATTCCCGCCGTGTCTCTCTTTTGAAAGATTGTTACGGAACGTGGCACTGAGAGTGGTTTACTCAGATCCGTGAAAGACGACATTTGACTAACTATACCGTGAGTAGTGCGAAGTTCTTTCCAGATATGCATAGTCTCATTCACTTCAGTCTCGTTGTTCAATTTTCTTTTTTTTTTTTCTAAATTCAACACTTCTGTGTCTTTGATGGGAATTGATGAATCCGTAATGTGAAATGTCACCTGGTTCCTGTTAGCAGTACGATCTATACTAATATCTACGTTTACGTCTTTCATTGCCATAATGTTGTTGCAACTTGACAAATAAATGCGCATCCCGTTGTACAATTGAATATCCAAACGCCCCTTGAAGGGGGACCCCCCATGGCGTTTCGGCTTAACGGTGACTTTCTTCACGTGGAACTGATTTGTGACGACAATATTTTTGTCATACGAAAAATGCATCATGAAACCGTTGGTGGCCGTTCTATCTAGTTGACCAATGACACCTTCCTGCACTCGAGCTTTTGATTCACCACCTAAAAGAGAAAAAAAATGTTATAGTTGAAATTTCATAAGACTAATAAGGATGAGCACTCAAAGACACTCACATTCATCTTGGATGGTTACAAAAAGTGTTGGGGAAACTCTGGCTCGCTACTAATCACAAAATATTATGTCATCCAACATGGTATAAGTTCTTCCAACATTTCTGCTCATAAGATTACCTATCAGATGTGTCTGCAAGAAAATGTCTAACTGCGTCTACAATACATTCAAGATGAGTTGAGACAAACAGATATATATCACCGAGATATTGTTACTCAACGTTAAGAAGACGCACATATTTGTGTCTCAGCAGTAGCTTCACACCGCTTTGCAAACAGGGAAATTTCTGTCATATTGGACATTTTCGAAGCAATTCTTTAAATACCGGTACTCTATTTGTAAACATCCAATATGATCGCCGAGATCGGAAAGACCATTCCGCCATATTGGCTGAAGCAGTAAGTATTTCGGTGAAGTAATATATTATGTCTATGATACAAACATGGTTTTTCCTCAGTTCAGGTAACGACTTATATTTTATGACTCCTCTGGTATTTTCGATGTAAACATCAGAATTTAGTAAATCTCCATCTTTTTTTCTTGTCAGTGGTAAGTGAATCCACTTTCAAATCGTTGTTCCGAGATTCGGAACTATCGTCGACACTTGCAGACTCATCTGAGCATGAATACTAACTGGGTTATCAGCTAATCGACGCCCAATAATCGCAAGGGATCGATAACATCTACTCTAGCTCCAAGTTTGACATATCCACTCGGTAATGTCAACAAGTCCTCTACGTTGGGTGGTATACCACATATCAACTCTCCGTTCTCCTGAATATGAACTATTACCCAATTATCATCAATCGTGGCGATAGAAGTGTCTTTGGTAAACGTATAATAGTATTGATATGAGAAGTTTGGATGATCAGCATATGATAGAAGCTGAGTGGATATAGGTAATAATATTACTCTCACCTGATGTTTGATGTCTGGGCCGACTCTGTGGCCGACTCTCATGTATCGTATTTGTATTCATGCTTGTATAACAATTATAAATGTTTGTTTCCTTGAGTATTGAGAGTTCCGTTTGGTAACTTCTTTAGGCTCTCAGTTATGCCCGCAAACCTGAATGGAGATTCAATATTATTTCCATCTGAATATAAAATTGTTAACGAGTTGATAGGTAGGGGCGATTCTTTTACATTAAACTTGATGTGAGTTGTGTTCTCTACTTGTGATTCAAGGTCTAATAACACTTCTACATTGGCAGCTGCTTCTAGCCCAGTTAAATCTGTTTGGCTTAAAATGAAGACGGATTCTCCACATTTGATGAGCGTATTTAGTGAGCCATCGAAGCAAATTGTCTTCTTCTTGTGAGTAACAATAGTGTACCGGTACAGAACATGGAACGATAGCTTGGTCATCTTTTTTGTTACTATACAATAATACTTGAACGATCCATAGGTAGATGAATTGTCCACCTCACATATGACTCCTTCTAGTTTCATTTTGTTCATCTATGCCTATAAAATATACCAACACATTAAAAGAGTGTACATTGTCACGTACCACACGTGTACGTGTACGTACACACGTACACCACGTGTGTACAACGTACCACTTTCTCACGTTTCTCAGAAGACTAGACTGAAAATTAGTTTTCAAAGTGAACAACTCACTGGAGAAACTATTCAGCATGAGGTAGCATATAGATGAGATCGAAAAATAATCTTACCAAGGTGATAAAATATGTACTGAATAAAAACTTGCTAGTTACTCAAGAGGTTACCTTTGGTTCAAATATATAGAACACTTTTGGAATTGGTCCTATACGTTAGACATGACTGGTAACAATAGCACGGCCTACTTGAAATGCATAAACATTAAACAGTGCGTATTGGAAAGAATAGACAAGGCTAGGGAGCCTAGATACTTGAAGGTATCTAGGCTCTCTAGACAAGGCTTGTAATCCAAATGGCTCTTTTTCATATTAGGATGGCATGTACAGCTGTCATTGAAAAATTTGTACTGACCAAGATGTATTGAGGGCTGCGTTGGTCAGTTGGTCTCGTAATTTGCCGGCCAACCAACGCAATTCTCAGTACATCTTTGTATTGACATAACCAGTAGACATACACGAGCGGTATCGAAAATACGGTATTCTGAACATGAAAAAAAAACATTTATTTTTGGTAGCTGTTTATCTAGACGATGAATAACCATGAAGGTCCGACTTACTATAAATTTAGAATCAAAATTGCCAAAAGTAAAAATGAGTAATTTTATTATAGTGATGGCATCAAGAACTTAATTTACCACTAGTGATAGGCGTGGCTAATTGCCAGGCCACCTAGATCAATACTTCATGTGGGCATTTAGAGATACTCTGATAGGTAAATGTCAAATTTCCCACATAACAAAGCCCATTTTGATTGGATGTTTCGTTTTGTGACGTTTGTGGGTGGGTCAGTCACTAGTCGTCAATTAAACCATTAATGAAAGTGGTGACAATGAATGAGAAAAATAAATTACAAATTAATTCAAAGTTGATTCAAGAAGCATTGAAGAGATGATTATGGAGAAAATGGGAAGATTCGCGTGAGATTGTAAAGACTATTCGTGAATAATTGATTTAGATATGAAGAAATTAACTAAAAGTGTGGGAATAGCCACCCCTTGCTCCAAGAAGAAGTCCATAATGTTCCAGTATTTTGTTGAAAATTCCATAACATTTTGCGAGGTCAGGAATAAAGGGACGATATAGCTCCTTTCTCTCTGTATGGACCGCTCCCGCGTGGTTTCCCCCATTCTCAAAATGAATAGTAGGGTCAAGAACCAAAACCTTTTCAAACCTTCCAATTATTCATTTGAAACTGATAGGTTATCAATCATTTGTATATCTGCATTTTGTTTTTCAAATACGTAGCGTCAATATATTCAGTAAAATGTCGGAGCTATTTCAAACTTAAGTTCATGTTCAATTTGAAGAAAAAAGATTTCTGTTGTCCAAAACCCAATTACTGTCCCACCTTCAAATGTTGAGTTGGAAGTTATTCATAACAAGTTTTCATTTTCAGGTTTCCCTTTTCAAATCCATTACAAAATATTCAATAGCCTACGAACAATATGCATTGAGGGCTGTGTTTGCCTGTTGGAGATGATGTCTTCACTTCCTATCCCTCCCATCTTGAAAATATGTTCCAATTCACGGTCCACGTTTTAAGTACTATTCGGCACAAAAAGTACCTATAGAATGCGCTAGCGGCAGCTGTCAAAAATCCAACATGGCGGAAGTTTGGAGGACATAGTAATCTCTCCGTAGTGTTTACTATGGCTACTTTGCTTGTACTGCAGCTTGGAATGGCCATGCTCAACGTTCATACGTGCGATAGACCCCTATTGTTGTATATTCATCTTTTGACTAATCTATCCAACTTATTCAAGTGGATTTGGATGTTTCATTTGTACAGAAAATGTTATTGAAACTCAGATCGGATTATTTTAATAATATGCCCCACCACATTTGTTTAAACAATTGTTGTGAGTTAGGTATTAATTATTATTACCACGTAAATGTTGTGTGAGAATTTAGATTATTATATTATTTCACTCATTTAGTAACCTATCAAAAATTTATATAGCCTAGGGCCCACATTAACCAATTAATTTACCCATGTAACATTTGTATTCGTTTATTGATATTACTTCAAAACACCATTTGACCCAAGCTTAAAATGTCCAGTAGGTATTGGTAAGATGTGTAGGATTTTTATTTTTTCTGAACATTTTCATTACTTGTTATCTAATCTAGGTCCTGTATGACTACCTATAAGCACTCCAAGGAAATTAATTGCAAGGAAAATATCAAAAATGTGTTATGCTTTGAGAGTAATTTATTTAATTATACGTTTTTTTTTGTATAATGACGTATACAAAACAGTTTTGCATAGTTTTTGTATGATAGGCCCTATTTGCAATCAACCCAGAACATATCATCAGTTGTTATGGACAATGTCAAATAATTATTTACAGTTAAATGTTTTTTACAGTCAAATGTTATTTACAAAAATAGTATTTACAATTACCCTAAATGTTACAGGCACATAGTATAGCACTTTTAAAACCTAAAATGTATCATCAATTGAAATCGATGGTGACAAATAATTCATTACAATTAGGCTATTTGCAATTGATCTAAAAAGTTACAGATAGGCATATCATTTGCAATCAACCTAAAATGTTTCATCAATTGAAATAAATTGCCGCATTTCGGGAATAAATAAAAGGAACATTCGCGGTTCTTTCCTGCCACAGAATTACCCTGTGGTACGCAACAATTTCGTCGTGAAACACATTTTTGGGGCGAGAAAGTAGTCACAAACAACGTTGTAACATAGCCACGTGCAGAATTCTGTCCTCCAAACTCTATTTACGGTAGTCGCCGATAGAGCGCATGACTGCAACTTTTTGTGCCGAATTGTTCGTGCATAGATACGTGGAGATGGAAGGAACTAACGTTACATTCAAGGCTGGCTCGCTGACACCAAGTTTGCCAGCCCATCAGCCATTTCTACAAAAACACACCAGATAGAGCAGCGATCCATATTACACAGAAAAGCCCTCACGGTATGGTACGTTTTTTCAAGATAAGTGAAGGCGCCATCTTCCGGCCGCGAACAAACGCAACCCTCAATGCATCTTGCCTCCGAATAATCCTCATTCAATGAAAGCATAAATATGTGTGCCATCTTTGATTTTTCTCAATTCAATCAATTTATAACTATTCTGTAACAAGTTTTTTCAGATGGACCCACCTACAGCATTACTTTGTCAGTGTCAACGTAACATATACATGATTGTAGTGGCTTTTGGTTGAGCATATTGCAGTGAAACTGCTTCACACTGTTAAGAAAAGTATCTCATAAACAACAAATAGGCCGTCTGGTAGTAATTTTTTTTTCAAATAATATATGTAGCGCAAAATATGATAATATATGATGACATTTTCATTCATTTTCTTTTATTCATTGGATGAGCGAAGCGAGGACTCAATTTCGCCATCCCCGGAAAAAAGGGCCTGTTTTTGGGGGGTTTTGGTTTTTTTTTTTTTTTTCGGGCTCCACAGGTCAAACGAAAATTCAAAATCAGTTGAAACTTGGCATACACAAGTGTCATTATCTAATTCGATACTGTATAGCTTTGAGGCGCAATCGGTTGAACCACTTCTGAGAAAACTCATTTCAAAGTTTTCAAAAATCCCGCTAAAATAATCCAGAGGGAAAAATTCGTGAAAAAATTAGCATTCGAGAGATTTCAAATTTTCAGGGAATTTTATTATAATAATGATACACATTATTCCGAACTTTCACTCAAATCGGATCAGCCGTTCCGATGTAAAAAAATATATAATTTAATTTTTGTGAATCACTCAAAGCTATTAACATACCAATTAAATCCAATCCACAGGTGTCACCTCTCTGTGAACGATTTAAAAAAGCCTTCTTTATTATCATAGAAATGTATAACGAAAAATAAGATGGCTGTGAAGTAATGGTTTGGATCTCAAGGTGTATATATATAATAACCAATCCAAAGATAGATCGATATGTTCCAGCTCATCCATCAACGCGGCGACACATAACGCGTTTGCCTAGTATTTTAACATCTAGATATAAGTACAATTTTGTAGACCCGCAGTCACAGAAAATTGACTTGTCTGCGAGTCTACTAATATTTTATACATGAGAATCAGATAGATTAAAAATAAATATACAGTCTGAATAATTTGAAGAAAATCTGTATTGCCTTAAAACTAACTGTCATAAATCGAAGACAAGGAAAAAAAGTTTTCTCTTTCAAAAATATATGATGATCATAATAGTAATAAACATTGATAATATGTATTGAATATACATACAAGTGATCTTCCCACATTTGTTATTTCGAAATTTGAGTCATCACCATATTCTACTGATATTGTCCACATCTTGTGATGTATTTGTTGATTTTGTATCTTGCACTTTCAAAGTTTCATGATCATTTATATCTGTAAAATCCCCCTGGTGGGTACTTTCCACCCTATAGAGATTAGGGACGCCTTAAAATACAAAATACTACTTCAAAACATTAACTGCCATCAAACATAGGGGTTATTTCCAATCATCATAATTATTAGCTCAACTTCAAATACACAAATTACATTTCAAATAATTTCATTTTAATTCTTGATATTTTCATTTACGATTTTGCATGCCACACAGTCAACCTTGGGACTTGAACAAAAGTCAGCAATGTGAACAAAAACAATAACAATCAACACTGAAATGCAATAAATGCTTTTCCTTCACAGTTATGTAGCAATGACAAATGGAGGTCAATACACTGTGTAAAAGCTGGGTGTGGCAAGTTCAGTAGAAACGTGGAAAGTATTTTCATTTTTAGATATTGATGAACAATTTAAACTGAATACTTCATTTCCTAAACGTTCGGTATTCATTTCAGCAGATAAGTAAAATCTCATTAAACTTCTTCACAGTCTATACCAAGTAGGAACTAACAAAGATGTATGTATTTATTCATTTGTTTATTATGTCTCATTTATGACCGCTCTTCCACCAAAACCTATTCAAAACACACAATATTCACTGAGAACAGAGAATAACATACCAGCAAAAATGAATTACACAAAAGTAAACTACATGATTGAATTATGATAATTGACAATATTCAAATAATTAGCATATTTAAATGAATGACAATCAAATCGAGTCAAATTTATATTTCCAGTATGGTCATATTCAATATATCATAATTCATATTATATTGAATTAAATGATATTATATATATATATATATATATATATATATATATATATATATATATATATATATCATATATTATATAATATATCATATGATATATATATATATATATATATATATATATATTCATCATATATATATATATATATATATATATATATATATATTTATATATATATATACACATATATATATATATATATATATATATATATATATGATTTCAATAGCTTCCTGGTTGACCACCAGTAGGTTATTATAATTAATGATTTTTAAAACTGTTTAAAAATTGCGACCTCCCTCGGGACTTGAACCCGGATCTCCAGATTGCCGGTCTGACGCGCTACCCATTACGCCAGAGAGGAAGATCTTCTTGAACAGTTTTATTTGTTGATATCTTTCGTACAGTCACACATTTCCATTTTTCCACAAGTCTTGAAATGTGTGACTGTACGAAAGATATCAACAAATAAAACTGTTCAAGAAGATCTTCCTCTCTGGCGTAATGGGTAGCGCGTCAGACCGGCAATCTGGAGATCCGGATTCAAGTCCCGGGGGAGGTCGCAATTTTTAAACAGTTTTAAAAATCATTAATATATATATATATATATATATATATATATATATATATATATATATATATATATATTTATATAAATATATATATATATATGTATATATATATATATATATATATATATATATATAAGATTGAATATAATTTTACATATATATATATATATATATATATATATATATATATATATATAAGATTGAATATAATTATACATATATATATATATATATATATATATATATATATATATATATATATATATATATATATATATATATATATATCAATTATATATATTAAATTAAATTAAATATATATATGACATATTCAATAGTCATATTCGTATGGTCATATTTAACATTATTCAAGTTTTTGAAATTTTTTTCAGATAACTTGGATTTGCCGGTCCCAAGACCTCTTCCTTTTACCCCTTCTCGGCCTGCCCCTGCTTCTCCTCCTCTCCCATCTCAACAATTCTCACCACCTCCCTCTATTTCTCTCTGTCCTTCCACCATTCACCACTCTCAAAAATACCGTTCATGTTATCAGTATGTGAGTTGGAGCAACTTCTTTATGGTATGATAAAATACGTTGGTATCACTACATCGTGGCAGGACCGCATCCTTGCCACCCCTCCCCTCCCCCTCCCCCCATCAAAGAAACAAAACATGACCCCTCGGTGATCAACAACATAATTGAACTGAAAAATAACGGGCGTGGGTTCAAGTTCTGTATAAGACCTGAGTTTTAGTAAACGCGTCCTCTCACCGATCTTTACTTCATCGTTTCATTGTCGTCCTGCTGATTCGTACCCCAAAATCACCTAGCTATTGGTGGGGTCGTGAAGCAAACCTTATTCAATCAATTAATTTATTTAAGAAATGACCTTTTTTTTTTCATTGACATCGACATTTCTTATGGAGAGGATACATTTTTCTATACAAGAGCCCACAATAAACATAAACATAAATAATAAACATGAACATAATAAATCATGAACATAATAAATCAATAATCGAACTTGAACACATAATGAAATGTCAAATTATTAGACGAGCTTTAGCGAGGATTCAATTGGACATACTGAAAAAAATTGGTGTTCGTTTTTATGTTTTTTTATGTTTTTTTTTTCGGTTCTCCAAAGGTCAAACGGTTACAGCTATCAACTTCAAACTTTCGTTTGTTATGGTTCCTCATCTAAGTTAGATCTGTATAGTTTTGCGGCATTATCGTATGATAACTTTTTTTTATGAATTTTAGAAATTTTAAAAATACCCATTAGAATAACACGGCGGAAAAAATATATATTTTCATTATCGAAAAAAATGAAATTTTGCGCGAAGTTGAGTTACATCATGATACACATTTCTGAGAACTTCCAGCTTGATCGGGTGAGCCATTTCGAGAGAAAACAAAAAACTGTGCTGAATTGGTACCACTCGAAGCAGTTTTTACCCATTTCTAACTTGAATGTCACCCAATCAACAGGATGTAGGCAAAAGTTTGGCAAAACAGTCGACATATTATTACTATCCGCCCGTCTAACAACGCATATATGGCGTTTTCCTAGTACTTAACATTATTAGGAATTGGAACAGGCCTAAAAATGGATAGTAGGACTAACAAGGAATATTATAGTACTAGTCAAACGCGAAATATGCGTTGTAAGATGAGCGAGATATCTGAATGACGTATGAAAGTCCTTGAAGTAGTTCTACCCTTGCTACTTTATCGACTCTGGTATTCTACACACCTTGATATCTGAATAAGCTATAAAAGTCGTTTAATTAGTTCTACTCTTGCCACTTCATTTACTCTGGTATTCTACACACCTTGATCTATATAGAAAATACTTCATTGTTGGTCAACTCTTGAATCTAGAAAGCAGTGAGTCTTGACAACTTAATTCTGTCACAATATTTATGATATATTTGATGAATATTATCAGTTATTTTATTTTTTTCTCCAAAACGGCTGATTGGAATTGCATACAAAATCGTGAAAATGTGTAAAATCTATGTATACACATTTACATAAAATTTCATCCCATTTGGAGAGATTTTATTTTTCAACATTTTCCGCCAGCCAAATCTTATGGGGTTTTTAGAAACTTTGAGATAATTTTTCTCAAAATCGGTCAGACCGATTCATTAAAAAAACTATACAGTTCTAAGTTGGATGAGTTTGCGTGTATCAAAAAAGTTTCATGTTGATCAGTTAACCCTTGCGACCTGTGGAGTGCTTACAAACAAAAAAATAAACAAACAGAAAAAAAACACACAGACAAAGCCGTATAAGAGTGGGATGGAGACTTCGCTGCGCTCATCAATTAACGTCGATGAGTGATATATGAGAGGGTGGAAAGATGAGGCGAAAGGTTACTAATTTACTAGTCAAACGCGAAGTATGCGTTGTAAGATGAGCGAGATATCCCAATAAGGTATAAAAGTCGTTGAAGTAGTTCTACCCTTGCTACTTTATCGACTCTGGTATTCTACACACCTTGATATCTGAATAAGCTATAAAAGTCGTTAAAGTAGATCCACTTCATACTTTTACTTTTTTTTTACTTCTTTCACTAGCCACTTCATTGACTCTGGTATTCTACACACCTTGACGCATATAAAAAATACTTCATTGTTGGTCAACTCTTGAATCTAGAAAGCAGTGAATCTCGACAACTTAATTCTGTCACAATTTGTATGATATATTTTATGAATATCATCAGTCATTTTATTTTTTCTCTTCAAAACGACTGATCATAATTGCTGACAAAATCGTAATAATGTGTTAAATCCATGTATGCACATTTAGAGAAAATTTCATCTCATTTGGAGAGATTTTATTTTTTTATTTTTCTCCCAGCCAAATCTTATGGGGTTTTTAGAAACTTTGAGATGATTTTTCTCAAAATCGGTCTGACCGATTCATTCCAAAAACTATACAGTTTTGAGTTGGATGAGTTTGCGTGTACAAAAAAAGTTTCATGTTGATCAGTTAACCCTTGCGACCTGTGGAGTGCTTACAAACAAAAAACAAACAAACAAACAAACAAAAAACACACAGACAAAGCTCTACAAGAGTGGGATGGAGACTTCGCTACGCTCATCAATTAGGTGTTTTTTGATAGTGGGAAGGAGTCGATCGTGGCCTGTTGCTAAGGAACCATCCCACTATTGACCTGCTGGAGGGGCATTCATGTACGCCTAGCAAGCTCTAGCGAGGCATGAAACCTGTTTGACAACTGTCATGGCGGCAATTTGCCATCAACTTCGCGGGGTGGTTTTCGATGATCGCAAGTTGCGACCGCTAGCATCTTTGCTAGACGTACATGAATGCCCCCCCAGAACGACAGAGGGTGCTACAAAAAAAATACCCCTGTCAGGATGGTCGGTTCAAGGTATTAACCACTCGGCCACTCAGTCTCAGTTAGGGATAAGGATAATAATTAGCATGTATGTCACGTGAGTACGAATGAACCCTATTCTTCCTTGGTATTGAAATTATCTGAATAGCGAGTATAAGCTAGAAACAAAGTGTGAACATTTGTGATTGAGTTTCATTCTGGAAGAACCGTAATGATGCTAGCGAGTAGCGACCTACCGAGGCTGTTGACTGGAAAATTTAGTATTAATGCATGAATATGTTATCAACAGTTTCAATAAATCCATATCGCGTGCCCGGTAATACACACACAGTTTATCCAGCTTCGTTTATCAATATTATACACACAATTCAAACAGTGGCGTCTCTGAAAAATAACTCAGAGCTAATGCCCCTCACTCCAAGATTTATGTTACATTTCGACTCCACCAAACAGCTAGTAGGTTATACGGGGGTACGAATGAGCGGGTGACGATGAAACAATGTAGGTCTAGTGATGCCCCAACTCTTCAGACTTTCACCTTTACATGAGCCGCGCCACAAATACTTGAACAAAATTATACATAATTCCGAACAATTTTTGGTAATATTCTTAAAATTCTATCAATAGTTTCAAGGTCATGTTTATTTTTCGATGATCTTCTGAAGTCGTTTTGCATGACAATACAACATGGGCCTCAGGACGATAGCCTCAGCTGCTCCTACAGCAGTGCCGCCACTGCTCAGTTTACACTTCTCTGTTGATAAATAATATATAAGCATTGTCAGCGTGGTATGTCCCCGACAGAGTCGAACGGAATGAAGCTAACGTTTCGTCACCGAGCCAGCTTGGAGGTAATACAAGGTAAGGCATTCTCCGGCCGTCGCTGCTGACTTCAGTCTGTTCAAGTGCGATACATGTGACGGACTGTTGGGGTGGCAGCACTGCTCTTGGACGCACGTCGCAAAACAAACTGATCTGTTCATTTGGTGAGCTTGAATTTCATTCGTTCACACGGCTTGTTATTATCTTTTTTCTATAAATTACGAACACATAAGATAAATTGGATGCAGTTTGATTCAAGAGTGTTATATTTTATACAAATTTATATTAATATGAGAAATATTATTCAATATTTCTGAACAAATGTATATAGAATATGAATGTTCATAATTTATTTATATTTGAGGTGGCCTCACAATGAAAACTAAGACTAACAATTAAGATTATGACCAAGGCTAAGATTAACAGTAACAAATTATGTACTCACAATAGCGGTTGATTTTAGCTACTATTACAGGATACACCATTGGTCTGTGAATGTCACATGTCAAATGACGCCATCTGATTGGTCGAGCTAAGAGTTCTTGGCTAAGAATTAAGAACTAAGAGCTAAGAGTTGAAAGTTAGTCAACTTTTCAAGGTTATGCACTGCACTGTGAGAGCTAGCATTGGTTTCCTATCTGCCAACTCTTGTTCTTAGCTCTTAGCGTTAGATCTTAGCGTTAGTGTTAGTCTTAGTTCTCATTGTGAGGCCACCTTAACTTCTATTTGTGAATTATTTTCAAACTATTGAAAATTCTACACAGTATTTAAATGTATAGTATTATATATGGATAATATATATATATATATATATATATATATATATATATATATATGAATACATATATATATATATATATATATATATATATATATATATATTCATATATATATATATATATATATATATATATATATATATATATATATATATATATATATATATATATATATATATGTATATATACATATATATATATATTTATATATATATATATATATATATATATATATATATATATATATATATACATATATATGTATATATATATATATATATATGTTCATATATATATATAGAGAGAGAGAGAGATTCATATATATTTATATATATAGATATAGATATATATAAGAAATTCGGTTATATTTGTGTATGCCCATAGATTTTATAGAATTCCTTTCAATAATAGCCGGTTGTAACATGATAATTAAATAATGATTACTTGATTATTAGTGAAGGTAGGTAATAATGACACACGTTATCAAGGGTGATGACAAGTTCAAGTTCGTTGATTTTTGCACAATTCACCATTCATCGTTTGGTAAAACCGGTTCCACGTTGACTGAAATAAAGAATATCCCAAATGATCCATTGATTATTAAGTTCGCGGATAATTCCCTCATTCCAACTGTATGGAGTTGGTACGGTCTTGCAATTTATTACTGCCATTTTTGATGAACTGAAAATTCTTTGAAATTAACTTCATTATCAAATAATTGATTCAACGTATAGAAATGTTTCAGATGAGCGTAGCGAAGATTCCATTTCACATGCCTAAAAAAAAATGGGCTTGGTTTATGTTTTTTTTTTTTGTAATTTTGTACGCGGCATACAGGTCAGGAAAAAATACCTATCGACTTGAAACTTTTCCTGCATATTTATGTTATACCAGAATAGACTGGAATTGTTATATACAAAAATCGCTCGGAAGGTTTTTCCGGAAAATAATCGGAAAATTTGAGAAATCCTCATAAGAATAACCCGGAGGAAAAATACTTAAAAAAAAAGAATTTTTCAGAATCTCTCAAATTCTCACCGAATATGAACAATATCATTATACACCTTTTTGGAGTTTTTGTCAACAATCGAATGAGAAATAACGAAGAAAACGCAATAAAAGTGTACATTTTATTGAATATTTGGATCAATTGGTTCTACAAAGTGTTTATGCGACAGGTTGCATGTTACTATGAATATCAACAAGTTGCAGGTAAGGTTTTTGAAAGTTTGAAGTAATCCAAGGTCCGTAGATGTAAATTGAGCTAACTTGAGTAATTTTTCATTCTACATTTCCATACTTCTAAGCTCATCTCGATCACAACGCAAATCCCGCGTTTTCCTAGTTTATACGGTCGTTACATTTTCAGATGAGCGTAGCGAAGATTCCATTTCACATGCTGAAAAAAAATGGGCTTGCTTCTTATGTTTTCATTTTGTTTGTAATTTTGTACGCGGCATACAGGTCAGGAAAAAATACTTATCGACTTGAAACTTTTTCTACATGATTCTGTCATACCAGAAAAGACTGGGATTGTTATTCAGAGAAATCGGTTGGAAGGTTTTTCCGGGAAATAATCGGAAAGTTGGAAAAATCTTCATAAGAATAACCCAGAGGAAAAATACTTGAAAGACAGGAATTTTCCAAAAGCTCTCAAATTTTCACCGAATATGAACAATACTACCATTTTCCACTTTTTCAGAGATGTTTGCAACAATCGAATGAGAAATAACAAAGAAAACGCAATAAAAGTGTACATTTTATTAAATATTTTGATCAATTGGATTTGCAAGTGTATATGCGACAGGTTGAGGCACTATAAATATCAACAAGTTGCAGGTAAGGTTTTTGAACGTTTGAAGTAATCCATGTTTCGTAGATGTAAATTGAGCTGACAGTTATTTTTCATTCTAGATTTCCATACTTCTAAGCTCACCTCACAACGCAAATCCCGCGTTTTCCTAGTTAAATAAATGAGAAATGAAAATTGTCGAAAATTTGAATCCGTTGTAGATCTATATGTGATTGAGAAATATATAATCGGATGAGCGTAGCAGAGACTCCCATTTTACTTCAAAAAAAAAAATCGGTCTTCGTTTTCATCTTATATTTGTATATATATTTTCACGCGACATACAGGTCAGGCAAAGTAACCACTCAACCAGAATTTTTTTCTGAATTTTGGTGGCATACCAGGATAGACCGAGATTATTTTTGAGCAAATTCGGTCGAACAAGTTTTGGGGAAAGTTTCGGAAACTCAAGAAAATCTACATGAAAATAGCACTGGGTAAAATTATCAATTTCTCATTTTTAACCGTTTGAAATGAAATTCCTACTGGATGTTGATATTGATTCAATAAATATTTCTACGAATTTGATGAAATTGGGATTGGCCGTCCATAAAAAAATAAATTAATAAATTCAAAAAATGCCTATATATATATATATATATATATATATATATATATATATATATATATATATATATATTCAGATTGAAGTTTGTCAATGAAAATCCACAGGTGGTAAGGGCATGCGTTATAAGAATGATATGAATCAATTAAATAATGAATGAACACAAAGAAGGCTCATAAAAGTTTCAAAATCAATATGTGTACGGCCTATACCTTTCGAGTACTACATTCTGTATAAACATCTCGCTCATCTCACAAAGCATATGCTGCGAGTTCCTAGTCTATTGAAGCCTAAATAAAGTATATTGAGGGGGAAAAATTTGAAATGGAAATAGGCCTATATTAAATCAATTGAATGGTATTTTCCAGTGAAAAGGCAACATATCCCGGACGTGTGCGTAACATGATGATGAGAGCGACTTGACATTATTAAATGTTGGCCAATAGGAATTGACAATTTACTTTGTTGGAATCACCTTGAAATGATAGAACGAGTATTTTTTATAACGTTGGTCATATACCGGTACCATAGTTCATCAAGCTAATAATATACGTTCTTATACGTTAATAATGATAATATGATATACGTTACTTATGTTTATCAACGTAATAACGTTGTCAAACACATACAAGCTGATGATCAGCTCCCCCCCCCCCTACACTAATTATAATATGGATTTATGATGTTTTAGAAATGTGCTCATTTTGGGCTGAGATGTGCAGAGCGATTTTTTGATGTTTTTGCAGCACATTTCAATACCTTTAGGGAAAATTCGGATTTCAAATGAAGGGGGGGGGGGGGGGGGTCAAGTCAATGTATACCTTCTGCCGGGCTCAACAGATCTTTGACAGTTCGACACCGGGGCAGCTTGGTCTCTATGGTTACACTATTATGTGCATATCTTATAACTCTAATAATAATTGTATCACCTAGTCCAAGCTTAGTCTGTGTCAGTCTTAAAGTTTTTCACTGTCATAATAGGCCTATAGCAAGGTTAGATGTCAGAATGGTCAACATTCTAAATATCGACAAATGAAGCAATTATAATAATAATTCGGCTCTTTAATCTACATATGTAGACAATTTATATAATTCTTTGGACCCATAAAGTCCTAATAGATTACTTGCTATAGCTGTGGGTCTTATGCCACACACATTACTACAATTATTAGTGTATATTTTTATTGATAATGTGTAGTCTTCGCGGACGTAAGTGACATTATAATGACCCAATATTATATACTATAATTAACAGCATTAAAAAAAATAGACATAGATAACATATTTCTTCCTTATCAACATAACAACCTGATTTCTCCCAATAACTTCTTCCTGGTGGTTGATAATAATTGTTCAATAGTGATTGATAAAAAGTTTGAATTACTTTTTCTTGTTCATAGAAAGCGATTGAATAATACAAAAAAAATGCAACAAATAAATATTTAAAAAGTATGAATAACTTCATTTTTGTCGATGATAATAAACGAATACTCAATGGAATATATGAATAATGATAATTCTCGGTAATGATAAGCAAAATAAGTAATTGAATGCTTAAATAATCTATTCCTTGCCAATAATACGCAAATATTAAAAGAAAAGTTGGAATACATTCTTTATTGTGATTTACAAGCTTGAATATTTTCTTCTCATTCCCAATGGAATACGTATCAAATAATTGATGAGAAGTAAAAATAGATGTTCTCTTCGCAATAATAGTGGGTGAGTATAGTACTGAATGATGAACAATACAAGTTTTTAGAGAACTTATCTCTTTTGTGTATACAATTTGTGAGAAAGTGGGGATGATAATGATGATTACAATAATACTCATGCAACCAAACATCCGACTGAATCAAATAACATAAAAGAACGCTTCAGACTAGCACATAGTACAACTGACCACACTCAACATAGTATCACACGAGATGAACGCGCGAAACACCCGCGCGCTACCGATCTAGAACAGATGAAACGGTCGATCGGTACCTTCACATCTCGCCAATTACAAAATATAACATTCAAGTTAACTTCGAAAACGAACTAGGCCGAAGTAATTATCGCATAGGGCCTAGCGTGACCTCAACTTCCAAGCTAGTGTAACAAGTGAAAGCACGTTGTCTGGCGGCGTTACGTAACCACATGCCATTACTTGTGTGAAATAGCTGGAAGAATTCAAGATCGCTGTTTTACCGGCAAATCTAGCCAATCAGAAGCGACGCGGGATTAATTGCGACATTGACCGCTATTTTTTTAGTCCATTTATGTCACTATACACGCAGAGTTTGTTGTTGTTGTTGTTTTTTTCATTGAAAAACAAGAGATATAAAAAATTACATATACCGGTAAAGAGAATTGCATCGCTTGTTCACGAAGCGTTATTAGGGCTTGACTCTGCAGGGACGTCATTAGAAATTGTGCATTGGGGTGCAGATTACCTTAATTGAATGACCGCCTAGCTGGACACCAGCCACACGCGAAAACGGGGTCGGCGGAGGGGTCGGAAACCCCCAACGGAGCCCCGCAGGTAATTTTAAGAAATATGGTCATTTTTCAAGTGATTTTTTTGCGATTCACAATTGAATTTAGAGTCTAGTATAATTTAATCATTATGACATTTCCGAAGTTATTCCCAATAATTAAATCATTATGGACATTTTAAAAATTATTTTCACAATTTCCCTCACCAAAGCCCCGCAGGAATTTTTTGAAAAAATTGACATTTTTCAAGTGATTTTTGCGACAAGCAGTTTTGGAGTCTACTAATTGAATCATTATGGACGACATTGAATACAATAGACATAAACGAGACGGGCGGTCGATCCGGTTTCTTCGCAGCGTCATTGTATGTTACGATAACGCAACCACGTTTACCTGTAGAACATTTGTGAAAAAGAAACTGAATTTCGACAGTTTTGAATATTTGGACAATAACAATGGATGACGAATGTCAGTGGGAATTGGCACAGCTGGCGTCGTGAATACAAGACTCCACGTCATAAGCTAACCTAACCTAGAGAACATAATCAATACTGTGTGGATCGTATACTTTCAATGCGGCTTTCATTTCAGAGTGGCTTTTCTTCGGACCAGTAGTGGGTTTTAGTTTGAATAGAATCAGTTAAGGATGTTTGTCTGGTTAGGATAGTTAGTTTAGACTAACTGAGATGAGTGGCTGAGTAGTTATTACACTGAATCGTCATTCAGGAGACCAAGGTTCGATTCCCGCCATAGTCGATCATCCGGACGTTTTTTTTTGTAGTTTTCCCTCTGTCGTTCATTTCAATACTGCATGGGATGGTTCCTTAAAAACAGGCCTCGTACGACCGACTCCTTTCCGCTATTCAAGAGCGCATGATAAAATAACCTCTCATCTCATCACCCCACCATCTCATATCATTCGCCAACCACAATAGATCTCATGCAGTCATCAGTACAGTGCTTCCATTATAAAATGAAAAAAAAAAATTCCAGTACGCCCTCTGCCCCCCCAAAAATTACCAGGACATCGCCCTGGACCGCCCTAGACCCAATGCATGCCTGGTTTTCCTAGTTCGAGGATTGGTTTGATAAAGACTTGTACGTAACAGCTGCTGACTGCAGAGTAATAACAATGTACTGGTAGCTAAAACTCATTTCGGGTAATTATGAAGTCCTAGTGTAACGGATGTTGATGCGGATGATTGTGTAATCAGTTTGAACTCATAACAGAATAATTGAAAACACAACGATAATTATAATGTGTGAAACAATATGGTGATATAATAACGACTATAGGTGACAGAATACGGAAATAACTTGAGTGTGACCATGCAATACAGAAGAGGGCCAAACGAGTACTTTCTGGGTCGTGGGTGGAAAAAAGAGCTGGGGAAGTGCTAAAAAAGTGAGGAATTTATGTGTGGGAGAGGACGTAGCAATTAGGAGGTGCCAAAAAAACAGGAAAAAATATTATTGGATGAGCGAAGCGAAGGCTCAATTTCACCATACCCGAAAAAGAAGTACTTTTTTTTTTTTTTTTTTCGCGCTCCACAGGTCAAACGCAAATTTAAAAACAGTTGAAACTTGGCATACACAAGTGTCCTTATCTGATTCGATACTGTATAGTTTCAAGGCACAATCGGTTGAATCACTTTTGAGAAAACTCATTTCAAAGTTTTCAAAAATCCCGTAAGAATAACCCAGACGGAAAAATTCGTGAGTAATATTCCATCCTAGATAATACAAATTCTCAGGAATTTCAATATAATAATGATACACATTATTCCGAACTTCCACTCAAATCGGATCAGCCGTTTTGATGTAAGAAAATATTTAATGGAATTTTTGTGAATCATTCAAAGCTAATTAAATTCAAGCAACAAGTGTCATCACCTAATTGTGAACGATTGAAACAAATTAGCCTTCCTTTATTATCATATAAATCAATAAGGAAAAATAAGATGGCAGGGACATGAAGATTTGGATCTCATCCAAGGTGTATATATATAAATAACCAATCCAAAGATATAAGTTGATAAAAGTAGCTCATTCACCAACGCGGCAACACATAACGCGTTTGCCTAGTATATTTTAATATTATTATGACAAATATAATATTTTCCCCAATAATTGGATAATTTCCAAATTATGAGCAACTATATATATATATATATATAGTATATATATATATATATACATACTTATTTTCTATTTTTGAGATTCAGGATTTAATCCTCAAGTCAAATGGCTTGAATTCAAATGTTATCAAAGAACGAGAAAACCATGGAGCTTTATATGTTATCCAAGTATTCATTGTTAATTTGGAAGAATCTCTTCAAATATTAAAATATTTTGTTTGGGCGACATGAAGGTTTACAAAACTCTTCAAATACAAGTGAAAAGTGAAAAGAAAATGAAGTAAAGTGAAGCAATTGGTACAGCTACAGTAGGCTACTCTCGTGAACATGTGCGCGAGAAATCCAGCAAGACAAACAATTCTAATAAGAAGGAGACACAAATAATTGTAATAGCTTCAAGAGATTCAACTTATATTGCGTATAATTGTCAAGGGTAAAGCTGAAAAACACATTTTCCAACCGTATACGCGTGACAATAGTACGATATGAGGTACATTTAGTTAGGCCTAGTAGGAAAACGCGGGATGTGCGTTGTGAGATGAGCTTATATAAGTATGGAAATATAGAATGAAAAATATTCTGTCAGCTCAATCCACATTTACAGACCTTGGATTGCTTCAAACGTTCAAAAACGTTACCTGCAACTTGTTGATATTTATAGTGCTGCAACCTGTCGCATATACACTTTGCAAATCCAATTGATCCAAATATTCAATAAAATGTACACTTTTATTGCATTTTCTTTGTTATTTCTCATCTGATTGTTGCAAAAATCTCTGAAAAGGTGTATAATAGAATATTGTTCATATTCGGTGGAAATTTAAGAGCTTTCGAAAAATTCTAGTTTTCCAAGTATTTTTCAACCAGGTTATTCTTATGAGGATTTTTCAAACTTTTCGTATTTTTACCGGAAAGGTCTCAACCGATTTCACTGAAAAACAATCCCAGCCTATTCTGGTATGACAGAAATATGTAGTAAGAGTTTCAAGTCGACAGGTATATTTTCCTGACCTGTATGCCGTGCACAAAATTACAAAAAAAATAACATGTTATTAGCATATTTTTTTCGGTATATGAAATGGAATCTTCGCTACGCTCATATAATCATTCACAACCTCTTGAAGGTATCAAAAATAGCTGTATATTCTTTCTATTAGAATTTCGATATCTAATACCGTTCAAAATTATCAACAAAAAAGTGATTGCAGACTTTCGGGGCCCAAGTTGGCAACGGAAAACCTATTGTAGTATCAGCAGTTTTTGGTAAAATGATCACCAAACTAATTCAATACGTGCTCGCTCGAAGAGCTTTAGTGCGTGGTATATTTTCAACCCTTCCAAAGTAATTGTCAAAAATCAACATGTTTCTACCTGTTTTTCATTATTTCTACGATTTTTTCAGAGTGATTTAGAATTATAATTTTTAATGAATGTGGAGGCCCAGATATACTCATTATGATTTCATTGCAAGAAGAATTAGACTGACTGGTTCCACTGTTTACCCACCATGTGTTGGGAACTAATTAGGCCTGCATTGGCGCTTTTTGTCCTGTTTTGACCGTTCCCTGCAGGTTTTACTCATGGGTTGAAGATGTAAGATGTGATCTCACGAGATGTAAGGTCAAATGTCAGAGATGTCAGAGTGTCTACACATACAAGATCCATTGATTTATCTCAATTCCGTATCGATCAATCTAAAATCTTGTAATGTATCATTATTTGTTGTATTATTTGTTTGATATACCAGAATTACTAATTCGTTGATAAATTATAAATGATGGCTTACTGCCATACTCAAATGTAATGCTATAAAGATATAAGATATGTAAGTTATATTGTAAAATATTTAAATTGTGTACCGATTTCCTCGAAAGAAGGTTAAAGGAATAAACACTATACTACTACTACTACTACTACTACTACTACTACTACTACTACTAAAACTTCTTCACTGGATCGCGTGGAGAGAGGTTGTGTTTGAACGAGCTCTGTGATTGCGTTTACATAGCAGTAGATGAATAGCTAAATATTGCTACAAGTGCAAGTGCAATACAAGTAAATAATAAGTATACTAAACCAAGTACAAACAAAGAACTGCAAAATTACAAATTGTATATCTGATTATTGGATGAGCGAAGCGAAGACTCAATTACACTATACCGAAAAAAAAGTGCCTGTTTTTTTTTTTGTTTTTTTGTTTTTTTTTTCGCGCTCTACAGGTCAGAAAAAAATTCAAAATCAGTTGAAACTTGGCACACACATGAACCCCTATCTGACTTGATGCTGTATAGTTTTGAGGCACGATCGGTTGAACAACTTCTGAGAAAACTCATTCCAAAGTTTTCAAAAATCCCATTAGAATAAGCCAGAGAAAAACATTCGTGAAAAATATTTCATCTGAGAGGATTCAAATTCTCAGAGAACTTCAATCTGATAATGATACACATTATTCCAAACTTTTACTCAAATCGGATCAGCCGTTTCGATGTAAAAAAATATATAATGTTATTTGTGTCAATTATTCAAAGCTATTAAGATACCTATTAAATCAAAGCAACAAGTGTCACCACTTGACTGTAAACGATAAACAAAGCCTTCTTTATTATCATTGGATGAGCGTAGCGAAGACTCAATTACACTGTACTTGAAAAATCAAAGGTGTTTTTTTTTTTTTTTTTTTTTTTTTTTTTTTTTTTGTTTTTTTGTTCGCGCTCTACAGGTCAAACAGAAATTCAGATCATGATGAAACTTGGCACACACATGGACCCCCATCTGACTTGATGCTGTATAGTTTTGAGCCAAAATCGGTTTGACAATTCTTAAGATAAATCATTTTGAAGTTTTCAAAAAACCCATATGAATAAGCCAGGCGGAAAAAATGACAAAGTGAATGTTCTCCGAAATTTTTCAAATTTTCACAGAACTCGAACAACATAATAATACACATTATTCCGAACTTTCACTCAAATCGGATCAGCCGTTTTGATGTAAAAAAATATATAATGTTATTTGTGTCAATTATTCAAAGCTATTAAGATACCTATTAAATCAAAGCAACAAGTGTCACCACTTGATTGTAAACGATTAAAACAAAGCCTTCTTTATTATCATATAAATTATTAATGGAAAATAAGATGGCAGTGATGTAATGGTTTGGATCTCAAGGTGTATATATATATATAATAACCAATCCAAAGATAAGTTGATATGTTCCAGCTCATCCATCAACGCGGAAACACATACCGCGTTTGCCTAGTATAAATTATTGGATGAGCGAAGCGAAGACTCAATTACACTATACCGAAAAAAAAGTGCCTGTTTTTTTTTTTTTTTTTTTTTGTTCGCGCTCCACAGGTCAGACAAAAATTCAAAATCAGTTGAAACTTGGCACACACATGAACCCCTATCTGACTTGATGCTGTATAGTTTTGAGGCGCGATCGGTTCAACAACTTCTGAGAAAACTCATTCCAAAGTTTTCAAAAATCCCATTAGAATAAGCCAGAGGAAAACATTCGTGAAAAATATTTCATCTGAGAGAATTCAAATTTTCAGAGAATTTCAATCTGATAATGATACACATTATTCCGAACGTTTACTCAAATCGGATCAGCCGTTTCGATGTAAAAAAATATATAATGTTATTTGTGTCAATTATTCAAAGCTATTAAGATACCTATTAAATCAAAGCAACAAGTGTCACCACTTGATTGTAAACGATTAAAACAAAGCCTTCTTTATTATTATATAAATTATTCATGTAAATAAGATGGCAGTGATGTAATGGTTTGGATCTCAAGGTGTATATATATATAATAACCAATCCAAAGATAAGTTGATATGTTCCAGCTCATCCATCAACGCGGAAACACATAACGCGTTTGCCTAGTTATTGGAAAATAAGATGGCAGTGATGTAATGGTTTGGATCTCAAGGTGTATATATATATGATAACCAATCCAAAGATAAGTTGATATGTTCCAGCTCATCCATCAACGCGGAAACACATAACGCGTTTGCCTAGTTTAATAGATTAGTGGAATATTTCATATTTGTTAGTTATTGGTGCAAATATCAAATATGGATTGTATTATCTGTAATGAGTCGTTGCCAAGTAATGGAATGTTTGTGGAGTGTCGCGCTTGCAAAGGGAAGTTGCATTATGATTGTTCCTTGGTAAGCGAGAAAACGTATAAGACCATGTCCGAGGTGAGAAAAGTCTCTTGGCGTTGCAATGCCTGCAAGATCACGGAGGCTAAGACGGGGAAAATGCGTCATCGAGGAAGGGGTCGGTAAGCGATTTATCTGATAATGCGAGCGCAATGGAGTTACAGTTTACAGAACTCAAAAATGAAATAGAAAAAAGCCAGAATTTTTTGTCAAATCGTTACGATGAGATGATGGAAAAGCTAAATGACAAGTTGGAAATGTTTAGTAGTATGAAAAAAACCATCGAGTCACTTGTAGATAGGGTGAAACAAAAGGATAAAATTATTGACGATTTGTCGGTCAGAGTCAATAATCTTGAGCAATATAGTCGTGACTACAATGTGGAATTAGCCCAGGTGAAGAAAAGCAAAATGAGGTGCTGGAAGAGATAGTGATAAACGTTGCTAAGAAAATGAACATTGAGCTTACGACGGCAGACATAGAAGTAGTGCATCGTCTCCCAGCAAAGCCAGGGAAAATACGTAACATCATTGTTCAATTTGCATCACGAAAGAAGAGGGATGAATTTGTAGTTAAAAAAATTCAAGCAACGTTACAAACAAGGACATAATCAAAAGTGGGAGTGCTATGAAAGTGTTTATCAACGAAAATTTAACCCCGTTCAACAAAAATCTTTTGTGGAAAGCGAAAGCAGTTGGTAAAGAAAAATTTACGAATTTGTGTGGTAACGTTTCGACAAAATCTTGGTTCGAAAATGTGAAACGCCGCCAGTAATTAGAATATCCGTGGACAGTGATTTGGAACGTCTTGCCTGAAAGGTCAATGTATGTATATTTAAGTGAACAAATGCATTTCATCAAAATGGAGTACAACGATGTCATGCCATACGTTCAAGAAGCAATATTTGCGACGTTCGACAATGAATGTAAGGCTATATTTAAAAACATGTTCAATGTATTGTTTGTAAATATTCATTCTATGAAGAAAAACTTTGATGCATTCTGTGCTTACGTTGATGTATTTATGGACCATTTAGACATTCTAGTATTAGGTGGGGTCAATATCAAGGATGAAGAGACATTGCAGTTTAATATTATCGGATATAGTATGTTTACATCCCTGCGTGTCGGCAGACGAGGAGGAGGAGTTATTGTGTATGTAAAGAATTGAAAAGAATTTGTCATCACACCAACAGAGATAGAAACATGTGAAGTTTTGAGAGGTACTCTTGTAATAGATGGGTATAAAACTCATGTCCTAGCACTGTATAGACCGCCGAATAATGCAGAAGTGTTACCATTTATTGATGAATTGGACACATTGTTGAGTAAGGTTAAAGAAAATGAATTAATAATTGTTTTGGGTGATATGAATATTAATGACGAGGAGAGTTTAAATACTTGAACATACTTAAATATAATGACCAAAAATGGTATGAGGAGATGCATATTTGGAAATACGAGAGTAGAGGACAGATTAGGTGTATTTTCTGAAACAAGTATAGACCACTACTTTGTTAAAATGTATAACAGAGTTAACGACATTAACTCTGCTATTATGACGTCAAAAATCTCGCATCACTATATGATTATGTTGGGCATTAATTGCAATATACCTAGTTTAAAAGACATTGGAAATAGTAATACAAAACTCGATGAAAATAAGATTAAATATGAGTTGTGTCGAGTAAGTTGGAATACATTTCTAGGAATTGATGATCCTTGTATTATATACAATCAAATTTTATATGAATTTACGACTATATACAAATCAGCGGAATATAGCTCTACTACAAAGCGAGCTGGTAAAAGATGTAGAAAACCGTGGATATCAGTAGAAATAATACGTTTCATGAAAGATCGAGACAAATACTTCATTAGATGGAAGAATTCGAAAAATAATACAACTTACAGGAATGAATACAAGCTGGGTAAAAATAAGGTGAAGAAAATGATAAATAAAGCTTAAATAATATATCTAAAACAGCGTTTTGAAGATTGTAAACAAAATATCAGATCAACATGGCGTGAAATTAACACGGTGATAGGAAAACCTCCAAAAAATTCTGGTGATGTTCTGTCAAAATATATGAGGGATTTAGAGCCTTGTATTGTAGTAAACGCTTTTGTCGAAACATTTATTAATGAGATAGAAATAATTAGACACGAATGTAATGTGGTAACAATCAATAGAAACCAGTCTTTGTCTTTGCAATCGATGTTTTAAAGAAGGCGACAATGAAACAAGTTGATATAATAATATCTGACTCAAGTGTTGATAAAAGTCCTGGTATAGACAAAATCAGAAGCAAGGACTTGAAATTAATAACTACTCAAATCAGTCCAGTAATGACTAGGTTGATTGATCTGTGTGTTAAAACAGGAACGATACCCACTTCACTCAAGCAAACCAATTCCCACCAATTTGAACCAATTTTTAAAAACGGTGATCACAAAATTTATAATAATTATAGGCCCATTTCAATTTTACCAGAAATAGAGAAAATTATGGAAAGATATATAGCGCAAGAACTTATCACTTATATCAATGCTCATAATATTTAAGATGAAAGGCTTTCAAAAAAATAAAAAGTACTGGCCTATTATTAAATGATTTTTCTGATTTTTTTCACAATTCCTTGAACAAAGGTCTTCATGTTCATGTTGTTTTTATAGCTTCGAGCAGTGTTCGAATCCTTGCATAATCGTGGGTTTAGCTAGTAGAGGGCAAAAGAAAGTTTTAGTCGAAATTTCTCAAAAGCATTTGATACCTTATTACACAGTAGATTGATAGATTGTTCAGATAGGGCAGGAATAAGAGGGCCTCTACTTTCTTGGTTTAAAAATTATTTGTCCGATCGATTCATCACTGTAAAATTTAGAGACACTTTTAGTAAATTATAAAAAAATATCATCAGGGGGACCCCAGGGATCGCGATTAGGGCCATTATCATACCTGCTTCATGTAAACGATATGCTGCAACAAGTGGAAAATTCCAATATATTTTTATATGCTGATGATACAGCTTTAGTTTCAGTTCATCAAAATTTTAAGCAAGCTAATAATAACCTTCAATCAGACTTCACTAATATTCTGAGATGGTCACATGATAATGGATTACGATAAACTATAAAAAAACAGAAGTCATGCATATACATTCTCCTTTTGAAAATCACGAAAAAATTCATTTGTTTTACCATAGTCATTCATACTTACATCGCAACTTTCAAAAAAATATCAATTCACTGTGTGTCAGATGCAGTTGTACCACCCTTATAGATAATGTATTCCAACACACATATCTGGGCGTTCTAATTGATCATCATTTTAAATGGGACTAATATATAGATAGTTTATGTAAAAAATTAAGATCAGCATCGTATAGTATTCGAATACTGAAGCCTCATGTTAATTCTGGTGTATTAAGAGTAGTTTATTTTGCTTTAGGTGAATCTATTTTAAGGTATGGAATTCTAGCATGGGGAGGCACTACTGACATCTACATTAATCAAATACATAATATTCAAAAACAATTTTCAAAATTATGATACCAGTTAATGCAAATACATCCGTTCAAAGCTGTTTTTTGAATGTCAAACAACTACATGAATTCATTAGACGAGCTTTAGCGAGGATTCAATTTGACATACTGAAAAAAATTGGTGTTCGTTTTTATTATTTTTTTTTTTTATGTTTTTTTGTCGGCTCTCCACAGGTCAAACGGCTACTGCTATCAACTTCAAACTTTTTTTCTTTATGGTTCCTCATCTAGCTTAGATCTGTATAGTTTTGTGGCATTATCGAGTGGTAACTTTCATTTTTATGAGTTTTAGAAATTTCAAAAATACCCATTAGAATACCACGGCGGAAAAAAAATTGAAAAATTTTATTTTCAAAAAAATTGAAATTCTGTGTGAAGTTGAATAACATCTTGATACACATTTCTGGAAATTCTCAGCTTGATCGGGTCAGCCATTTTGAAGAAACAACATGAAATGTACTAAATTGGCACCACTCGAAGCAGTTTTTACCCATTTATAACTAAAATATTACCCAATTGGCGAATTTAGGCAAAAGTTTGGCAATGAAGTCGACATACCATTACTTTCCGCTCGTCTAACAACGCGTATATAGCGTTTTCCTAGTATTAATAACAACAAATTACTTTTCAACAGAATTTAAAATTAATCTCCAGCATCATTATCGAACTAAAAATATGGACAGATTGGTTCTCCCTCAGGATATTTATTAGACGAGCTTTAGCAATGATTCAATTTGACATACTGAAAAAAATTGATGTTCGTTTTTATGTTGTTTTTTTGTGTGTTTTTTTTATTTTTTTTTGTCGGTTCTCCACAGGTCAAACGGCTACAGCTATCAACTTCAAACTTTTTTTCATCGTGGTTCCTCATCTAGCTTAGATCTGTATTGTTTTGTGGCATTATCGGATATCAACTTTTTATTTTGGGAATTTTAGAAATTTCAAAAATACTCATTAGTATAACACGGCGGAAAAAAAATTTAAAAAGTTTCATTTTCAAAAAAATTGAAATTTTGTGTGAAGTTGAATAACATCTTGATACACATTTCAGGGGATTCTCAGCTTGATCGGGTAGGCCATTTTGAAGAAAAAACATGAAATGTGCTAAATTGGTACCACTCGAAGCCGTTTTACCCATTTATAACTAAAATGTTACCCAATTGGCGAATGTAGGCAAAAATTTGGCAATGAAGTCGACATACTATTACTTTCCGCTCGTCTAACAATGCGTATATAGCGTTTTCCTAGTAACTAGGAAAACGCTATATACGCGTTGTTAGACGAGCGTAAAGTAATGGTATGTCGACTTCTTTGCCAAACTATTGCCCAAATTCGCCAATTGGGTAACATTTTAGTTATAAATGGGTAGAAACGGCTTCGAGGGGTACCAATTTAGCACATCTCATGTTTTTTCTTCAAAATAGCACACCCGATCAAGCTGAGAATTTCCAGAAATGTGTATCAATATGTAATTCAACTCCACACAAAATTTCAATTTTTTTTCAAATGAAAATAAAAAAAATTCAATTTTTTTTTTCGCCGTGTTATTCTAATGAGTATTTTTGAAATTTCTAAAATTCACAAAAATAAAAGTCACCAACCGATAATACCAGAAATCTATACAGATCTAAGCTCGACGAGGAAGCATAATGGAAAAAAGTTTGAAGTTTATAGCTGTAGCCGTTCGACCTGTGAAGAACCGACAAAAAAACATAAAAAAACCCATAAAAACGAACACCAATTTTTTTCAGTATGTCAAATTGAATCCTCGCTAAAGCTCGTCTAATCACTACGGTACTCGAACCAAAAGATTTTTAAGTGCAAAAATGTTCAATACTCTGTCAAAGGAAGTAAGTACCTCGCAGAAAATATCAGAAATAAAAAATGTATTAAACTAGGAAAACGCTATATAGGCCTACACGTTGTTAGACGAGCGGTAAGTAATAGTATGTCGACTTTAATGCCAAACTTTTGCCTGAATTCGCCAATTGGGTAACATTTTTAGTGATAAATGGGTAAGAACTGCTTCGAGTGGTACCAATTTAGCACATTTTATGTTTTTTCTTTGAAATGGCTGATCCGATCAAGCTGAGAATTCTCAGAAATGTGTATCAAGATGTTATTCAACTTCACACCGAATTTAAATCGTTTGGAAAATAAAATTTTTAAAATTTTTTTCCCGCCGTGTTATTCTAATGGGTAATTTTGAAATTTCTAGAATTCTTAAAAATGAGAGTTATCACCCGATAATGCCAAAAAACTATACAGATCTAAGCTAGATGGGAAACCATGATGGAAAAAAGTTTGGAGTTGATAGCTGTAGTCGTTTGACCTGTGGAGAACCGACAAAAAACATAAAAAAAAAAATAACATAAACGAAAAGCAATTTTTTTCAGTTTGTCAAATTGAATCGTCGCTTAAGCTCGTCCAATCAATAAAAACAAAACTAATATGATAATTTGACGCATTTCAACATTCTGATTGGATCAGTAGGTGTAGACCTACCCTAAAATCTCCTCGAATGTAATTTTTCCACCTAATATCTATTTTCCACAATCAGCTGTAAATGAAAGTCCTATGTTGAATAACTAGGAAAACGCCATATATGCGTTGTTAGACGAGCGGATAGTGATAGTATGTTGACTTTTTTGGCCAAACTTTTGCCTACATTCGCCAATTGGGTGACATTCAAGTTAGATATGGGAAAAAACTGCTACGAGTGGTACCAATTTAGCACATTTTATGATTTTTCTTCGAAATGGCTCACCCGTTTAAGCTAAAGGGTTCTCAGAAATGTGTATCATCACGTAACTCAACTTCACACAAAATTTCATTGTTTTTGAAAATAAAAATATTTTCTTTTTTTCCGCCGTGTTATTCTAATGGGTATTTTTGAAATTTCTAAAATTCATAAAAAAAAGTCGACATCCGATATTACCACAAAACTATACAGATCTGAGTTAGATGAGGAAACATGATGAAAAAAAGATTGAAGTTCATAGCTGTAGTCGTTTGACCTGTGGAGAACCGACAAAAAAACATAAAAACAAAAAACAAAAAATAATAAAAACGAACACCAATTTTTTCAGTATGTCAAATCGAATCCTCGCTTAAGCTCGTCTAATGATGTGCTCAAGGATGCATTATCGAGTTCCTACTGTACAGTTAGTTGCACGAAATATAGGCCTACCCCTACGTGTCGAGATTGAATATCGGTGGTGGAGCCATGTAAAAACACGTCACCTCTTTAAAAACTGGAAACGCATATCCTTTAGTTTTCCGCTCAGTGAAGAATGGAACTAGGAAAACGCTATATACGCGTTGTTAGACGAGCGTGAAGTAACAGTATGTCGACTTCTTTACCAAACTCTCGCCTAAATTCGCCAATTGGGTAACATTTCAGTCATAAATGGGTAAAAACGGCTTCGAGTGGTACCAATTTAGGACATTTCATATTTTTTCTTCAAAATAGCACACCCGATCAAGCTGAGAATTTCTAGAAATGTGTATCAAGATGTAATTCAACCCCACACGGAATTTCAATTTTTTTGAAAATAAAAAATGTTCGATTGTTATTTCGCCGTGTTATTCTAATGAGTATTTTTGAAATTTCTAAAATTCATAAAAATAAAAGTTACCAGCCGATAATACCACAAAACTATACAGATCTAAGCTAGATGAGGAAGCATGATGAAAAAAGTTTGAAGTTTATAGCTGTAGCCGTTTGACCTGTGGAAAACCGACAAAAAAACATAAAAAAAAAAAAAAATTAAAAACGAACACCAATTTTTTTTAGTATGTCAAATTGAATCCTCGCTAAAGCTCGTCTAAAAATCAATCATTATTAGAGCAACTTGTGTGAAATGTTGGGATTTTTGGGGGATTTTTCTTCATCTTTTTTCATATTCTAAATGATATCTTCTATGTTTTTGTTATTGTGTTTTTGGTACTTATTTTTTGCTATAAGGATGTTTCTTGAGAATTATTAGACGAGCTTTAGCGTGGATTCAATTTGAAATACTGAAAAAAATTGGTATTCGTTTTTATGTTTTTTTTTTTATTATGTTTTTTGACGGTTCTCCACAGGTCAAACGGCTACAGCTATCAACTTCAACTTTTTTTTATTATGGTTTCTCATCTAGCTTAGATCTGTAAAGTTTTGTGGCATTATCGGGTGGTAACTTTTATCTTTATGAATTTTAGAAATTTCAAAAATACTCATTAGAATGACACGACGGAAAAAATTTAAAAAAAATCATTTTCAAAAAAATTGAAATTTTGTGTGAAGTTGAATAACATCTTGATACACATTTCTGGGAATTCTCAGCTCTATCGGGTCAGCCATTTTGAAGAAAAAACATGAAATGTGCTAAATTGGTACCACTCGAAGCAGTTTTTACCCACTTATTAGACGAGCTTCAGCGAGGATTCAATTTGACATACTGAAAACAATTGGTGTTCGTTTATGTTTTTTTTTTTTTATGTTTTATTGTCGGTTCTCCACAGGTCAAACGGCTACAGTTATCAACTTCAAACTTTTTTCCATTATGCTTCCTCATCTAGCTCAGATCTGTATAGTCTTGTGGTATTATCGGGTGCTAACTCTTATTCTTATGAATTTTAGAAATTTCAAAAATACTTATTAGAATAACACGGCGAAAAAAGAATTGAAAAATTTTTATTTTCGAAAACATTAAAATTCTGTGGGGAGTTGAATCACATATTGATACACATTTCTGGAAATTCCCAGCTTGATCGGGTGTGCTATTTTGAAGAAAAAACATGAAATGTGCTAAATTGGTACCACTCGAAGCCGTCTGTACCCATTCATAACTAAAATGTTACCCAATTGGCGAATTTAGGAGAAAGTTTGGCAAAGAGGTCGACATACTATCACTTTACGCTCGTCTAACAACGCGTATATAGCGTTTTCCTAGTTTATGAAAATAGACCTACAGACAAACCACATTAGTGGCTTAGTGGGTCTAGAAATAAATACGTCATGTACATTGAATAAATAAAGAACTTTGAAAAAAAAACACTACTACTACTACTAAATGTGCACCAGTTTTGAGAGAAAACGGTTGATGCAGGAAAAGCGCTATCGGTTAGATATCAGTAATCTACCAACAGGGCAGTTTTATGAGAGAGATAACTCTACAGGCATTCACGAATCAGCAGATAGACTTATCTGGCAGATAATAGTTATCCGCCACCTTATCTGAACATTATAACAAGGTCCCCTCTTTAATCCATGATTAGACGAGCTTTAGCGAGGATTCAATTTGACATACTGAAAAAAATTGGTGTTCGTTCTTATGTTTTTTTTATGTTTTTTTGTCGGTTCTCCACAGGTCAAACGGCTACAGCTATTAGCTCCAAACTTTTTTCATTATGGTTCCTCATCTAACTCGGATCTGTATAGTTTTGTGACATCATCGAGTGGTAACTTTTTTTTTATGAATTTTCAAAATTTCAAAAATACCAGTTAGAATAACACGGCGGAAAAAAGGAAATATTTTTATTTTCCCAAAAAAAATGAAATTTTGTGTAAGTTGAGTTACATTATTAGACGAGCTTTAGCGAGGATTCAATTTGACATACTGAAAAAAATTGATGTTCGTTTTTATGTTGTTTTTTTTATGTTTTTTTGTCAGTTCTCCACAGGTCAAACGGCTACAGCTATCAACTTCAAACTTTTTTTCGTCATGGTTCCTCATCTAACTTAGATTTGTATAGTTTTGTGGCATTATCGGGTGGTAACTTTTTTTTTATGAATTTTAGAAATTTCAAAAATCCCCATTAGAATAACCCGGAGGAAAATACTTGAAAAATCAAAATTTTTCAAGACCTCTCAAATTTTCGCCGAATATAAAGGAAACTATTAAACACATTTTGAGAGATTTTTCGCATCAATCGGATGAGAAATAACGAAGAAAACGCATTTATAAAGCATTTTCCCATCAATTTAGGCTATTACGGGAACCAATTAAATCTATAGCAACAAGTGTCACCAATTAATTCAAAACGATTGAAAAGAATGAAGAGGAAGGCCGTGACATAACTGATTCTCGTAAGGTTTTTGAACGTTTGGAGTGATCCAAGGTCTGTAGATGTAGATTGGGTTGACAAATTATTTTTCATTTTAGATTTCTATACCCCTAAGCTCGTCTAACAACGCGCATCCCGCGTTTTCCTAGTGATACACATTTCTGAAAACTTTCAACTTGATCGGGTGAGCCATTTCGAAGAAAACCCATATAATGTGCTGAATTGGTACCACTCGAAGCAGTTTTTACCCATTTCCAACTTGAATGTCACCCAATTGAAGAATGTAGGCAGAAGTTTGGCAAAAAAGTCGACATACTATTACTATCCGCTCGTCTAACAACGCATATACAGCGTTTTCCTAGTTATAATAATACAGACCCCTGGTTATGAACTACATCGATTCTACCGAAAATATGGTGAGATAAGATGGTATTCAATCAGCATTAACATAATTGGATTAGATTCTCACTCCGCCAAAAAAAATCAGTTTCGTTTTTTTTCACGGTGGATTGACTTGAAGCTTTTTCTGCACTTGATTGTCATACAACATTATATAGTATTATTAGACGAGCTTTAGCGAGGATTCAATTTGACATACTGAAAAAAATTGGTGTTCGTTTTTATGTTTTTTTATGTTTTTTTGTCGGTTCTCCACAGATAAAACGGCTACAGCTATCATCTTCAAACTTTTTTTCATCATGGTTCCTCATCTAGCTTAGATCTGTATAGTTTTGTGGCATCATCGGGTGGTAACTTTTATTTTTATGAATTTTAGGAATTTCAAAAATACCCGTTAGAATGGCAAAGCGGAAAAAAAATTAGAAAAATTTTATTTTCCAAAAAATTGAAATTTTGTGTGAAGTTGAATGACATCTTGATACACATTTCAGGGGATTCTCAGCTCGATCGGGTCAGCCATTTTGAAGAAAAAACATGAAATGTGCTAAATTGGTACCACTCGAAGCCGTTTTTGCCCATTTATAACTAAAATGTTACCCAATTGGCGAATTTGGGCGAAAGTTTGGCAATGAAGTCGACATACTATTACTTTCCGCTCGTCTAACAACGCGTATATAGCGTTTTCCTGGTTAATTGTTATCATAGTATAGTTATTGCCTTCCGCATTCTCGTTCTTCTTCCATTAATTAGACAAGCTTTAGCGAGGATTCAATTTGACATACTGAAAAAAATTGGTGTTCGTTCTTATGTTTTTTTTTGTTTTCATGTTTTTTTGTCGGTTCTCCACAGGTCAAACGGCTAGAGCTATCAACTTCAAACTTTTTTCGTTATGGTTCCTCATCTAGCTTAGATCTGTATAGTTTTGTGGCATTATCGGGTGGTAACTTTTATTTTTATGAATTTTAGAAATATCAAAAATCCCCATTAGAATAACACAACGGAAAAAAAATTGAAAATTTTTTATTTTCTCAAAATTTGATATTCTGTGTGAAGTTGAATAACATCTTGATACACATTTCTGGAAATTCTCAGCTCTATCGGGTCAGCCATTTTGAAGAAAAAACATGAAATGTGCTGAATTGGTACCACTCGAAGCAGTTTTTACCCATTTCTAACTAAAATATCACCCAATTGGCGAATGTAGGCAAAAGTTTGGCAATGAAGTCGACCTACTAATACTTTCCACTCGTCCAACAACGCGTATATAGCGTTTTCCTAGTTTATGCAATGGCACTTGCCTGCAGCACCAGGTAAAAATCCTGGATGCATCAGTTGAAAAATTTCACATTTTCAATTTCATTTTCATTTGGTGACTTGACCGCCTCGAAGTCTTGAAACAATCAAGAGATGCCGCTTCTGAACGTTTTCCACATGCACCCTTCTCCTTAAGTGAGAAACAATGATCGCATATAATTATGCATGAATATATCCAAATTTCGAAGTTAAAATTAAAATTGTGAGGAAAGTAAATATCTTCCCATACGATCATTTCTGATCATATATTATCACTTTATATTCAAGTTATAATTGGCATTATTCGCAGAATTTGTAGATTATTTTTAGGTATCAACATTCGTCTGTTTTGTTTGTATAATGCCCGGATAAATCACAGAAACGGTTTTTACCCATAATGTGTAGGCCTATGTTCCGGACTTTTGGAAACCGAAATACTTTTATCTGCGGTGGAAAATTATGGTCACAGACAGCGCAGTCCTGGTTAATTTTAAAGTTCACTGGTTTTGAATAATTAAAATGGGGTGGTAAGATCGCTCTTGTGCTGCCCCGTCAGAACGATCCTACCTTCATCCATAACCTTAATTGGGGAACAATGATTTTGTATCAAGTTTCGATATTATTATAGGAAAGAATATATTTGCAGTGATGGTGTTGTGTGACTCTTTGTGCATGACCAAACGTCGATATGAGATGACCTCAAGGTCAGCTAGGTCAGGTCAGGTCAGGTTTGATCATCAAGAAATCCACAATGCAAAGCTGTGACGTTAAACAAACAAACTTTGTCCGGGAACATTGTGTTGTCACTACACCAGTACATTATCACACATTTCGTTACCCACGTACATATTTTATCGTGTACAAAATATTGATGTTTTCACTTCGTTTTATTTATGGAAAATCGGATTAAATGACTATCATAAAATATGAACTTCAATTTATTATGATTTTCTTCTGACAAATTCAAATACTTCCACTAGTTTCAAAATCAATACAATACCTTCACCTGTGTATATAATAATTTAAGTGTAAAGCGAGTAGACCTGTATTCAAGAGCGAACCACCCGTTTGCTAGTGGTGTGGGACAGGGGGAACGGTCGCTCGAAACCTTCATATCTCGCGTATAAAGAGTATATTCATACTCCTTTTCTCATGTCTTTTTGTTTACAGGTTATCATTAGGGTCCTCTATGTTAATATTTGAGTTGAGTATAACTGGTGGTTAGCAACAGTAGATGATACGTTGTATTCTATTAGCCAGTTAGTTCATGACAAAAAGGTGAACCTTAGCTTTGTTGCGTCAGAATAAAGATAGTCTATTAAATATTCAGTTGAAACGTCGATCTACTTCAGTGGTTTTTTGCTTGGTGAATGGTGACCCCACCAACAGCTAGTTATTTGGGGGTGCTAATACGTCTGTAATAGCTATGAATAATATTCAGGAAATGACTAATACTTTAGGACATCACAACTCTGAAACTGGATTTGAATGAATGATGACGATAGTTACTAGAAATCATCATCTCAATTTCAGAGATTAGGATTGATTGTTTCGTCCTCCAGATGCCATGAGTCATGACGTAGGCATTACCAAATCTATATATAATATATCCAGAAACGAGTGATGTTCACGTCACGAGTTTGAAAAAAGAGTCGTTTTCTGGAGGACAAATAAATTAGTTATAATTTCTGAAATGGCCATTGATAATATATTATATCCATGTTCATGATTGAAATTGAGTTGTGCTCAATTTATATTTATATTGTTCTGAAAATAATAATAATCCATAATTATGATAGAAAAATAATATACAGTAATTTTAGTAATTAATTTCACTAATTTCAATCAATCAAAATGAGAAAAATAATATTACCAAATAGTATTACAGAATAATAGAATGATATTTATTTTCAGCCTGGACTATAGTTTCCTTATCAAATTGTTTCCGAAGATCCATTTTGATTTAATGTTTATTTTCCATCGTATTTGGATTAAAAATGTTCTATTTTGTCACTCAAGTACACATTTTTTTGACGATTCGAAATAGGCGTGTCTTCACCAGTCAGCCAGTTGGATCAAATCATTTGTAGTCATTTCAAGACACCCCGATTGGATATTTGAATTTGACTACAGTTCCTCTACAGTCCTGTTGATTGGACGGTATGGGTTACTGCCTGTTGATACACTGTTGCATCTCCATGAGAACATACAATCATGTTTGTTTGTTTGTTTGTTTGTTCAGAGGGGCTCGATGGTCTACGAGAGATTATATCTGTTGCCACTCATCGCTTCTATAGTTACGCCGATCACCTTCATTGTAACGTGAGTACAACCAAGCACGTTGTTGTCGTTGTTGTTGTTGTTTCGCGCAGCCTAAAGTTATACCTAAATAACCCAATATAACCGTCTTAATCAACCTGACCTCTCCAAAATAACCAAACCAAACACATGACGGTCTATGTCAACATATGGGGGAGTTGTTGTTGTTGTTGTTGTTGTTTCGCGAAGTCTAAACTAACCTGTATAACCCAATCTAACTGACTTGATCAACCTGACCCGTTCAAACTAACCTAACTAACTAACCTAACCAAACACGTGGCGGTCTATGTCAACATATGGGGGCGTTGTTGTTGTTGTTGTTGAGCAGCCTAAACTAACCCAAATAACCCAATGCAAACAACTTGATCAATCTAACCCATACAAACTATTCTAAACTCACTAACCTGCAAACTCTACAGGGCCGTATCAAGGAACAGCTACCCTCGGGGCCCCAAATAATCAAGGGGCGCCAAACATTCAAGGGGCACCAAATATTCAAAGAGCTTCAACCCGTGGAATTAAAAAAAAATGAATGACATTTTATCAATTTGAAAAGAAGTACGGTATAATTCATTATTGTATAGATTCGTCTTGTGAGTTGTATCTAATAAGGGGACATTGAAAGTGCCATACCGGCTATGTTAAAGGGGTGTGAGGTGCGAATCTTAATGTTTACCATTGGTCCGTCTCATCATGTTATGACAGAAAACGTCATTTGAAAATAAATAACTATTCCAAATATTTACAAAAAATATTTTGAAAAAATAGGTTGTGTAAGAACGTCCAATATTCGCCAAATATGATTTTATTTTGTTCAGTATTGTGCAAACGTCTGTCACTCTATATTTTGACAACCATTGTGAATAAACCAATGTCCACTTCCTTCCTTCGAACACCCACCCTCGGTTTGTCATAGTAAAAATACGTGTTGACAGTTCAAGGTTATTGGTGGCATAACTATTTGCAACATAGAGCCACACGCCATGCGAATTAATCAATTGAAATTATATGGTGGTAATAAGTAGCTATGTTATACATATCAAAAGAAAGATGACATTCGAGCGCAGATATTTCGTAGGAACACTTTTTTCTCTACCTATCTTAGTTCTTCTACGTTCCTAGCTCAAAAAAGCGTTACATGTTATTCTCCATAAGAGAGATTTTCGTTAGACCCGGTCGAAAATTATCGACTTTTGACGTTTTTTTTTCTCCCATGTCAAATGGGGTAAGAATTTTTGCAAGGGCGTTTTCTGTCATAACATAATGAGACGGACCAATGGTGAGGGTTAGGTTTTGCACCTTACCCCCCTTTTTAAGAGTCCTCGAGAGTCGATTCATAGAAATATCAGTTTCTCGGTGATAACTTTTGAACGGTATGAGATATCAAAATTCTATCACGCGAAAAACACAGATGAATAGCTATCTTCAAGATAATATAAGTTATAACTATTCAAGTCATGTCGCATAACTGTCAAGCGTCGACAGCTAAAAAACGTGTTTTTTTTAGCTGTCGACGCTTCACAGTTAGCCTATGCAACGTGACTTAAATAGTCAAAACTTATATCACCTTGAAGCTATTATATTTATCTGTGTTTCTCGCGTAATAGAATTTTGATATCTCATACCGTTCAAAAGTTATCACTAAGAAACTGATATTTTGATACATCGACTTCCGTGGACTCAATTAAATGTGCATTTTTCGGTACCTGTTTCTCTCAAACTATGAAAGTCACATGCACAACATTCTTCACAGTGGGTACAGGAAACTTTCTTATTGGTGCACTGGGAAATAAAAAATGAAAAAATATTTTTATCCATTTTAAAAATGTCCCAAAAGTAGTACATTTTCAGGCATACAACAATTTTTACTCTCAATGTTATTTCACGTAGCTGTGAACAAATGTGTACACAAGTATGGAGTACTTGAGTCTACATGTGGTGAACATTTGGAGTGATTATCCTCAATAGTTTCAGAGATTCAGGTACCGAAAATCGAAAAAATAATATTTTGAAATGACTGCATTTGAGAATATTAGCACAAAAGTTAATCGTACTGAAATATGAGAAGTGGGCCTACAAAGTGATGAAAGAAAAATATATATAATTAGAATCACTCTGAACAATTCGATGATTCTTGCAGCAACCTATTGATAAAGCTTCACACTATTAAATAAATGTAGAAAATCTGGTTTTTCATATATGTCATGGACCACACATGTAACCAAGTGTTACAGTAAGGCTTATCGTGTACTTCGATATTTGTATCAATTTAAGCAATTTCTTCCCACAGATGCTGAAATATTACTTGTTCATTCACTTGTATTATCTTTTTTTTTTACTTCTGTGAGTAAGTGAACCAAGATGCATAGAGGGTTTGTTTGCCCGTTTCCGCAAACAAACCCTCTATGCATTTTGAAGTGAACGTAGAACAGCAAGGGAGTTGAACATCAAATTCAGAAAGTTCAATTAATATGCGTGTGTAAAATTCGTTATAAATGTTCCCTTTAAGCAGCAGTTATCATCCCATCTCATCAAACTTGGCTGGTTGAATATGTCTAACCGCAGATCACTGCATTACGCAAATTTGATGTGCAATGTTTTGTCTAAGAAATCCCCAACATACCTCCATGAAAAGCTAATTTTCCCAAGAAACCTTCAAAGCCACCAAACAAGATTTAATGCAAATCTGGGATTAGTGTATCGTCGTCTCACTAACAAATCTTCATCCTCTTTTTCAATTTTGGGTCCAAATTATGAAATAAATTACCTGTGTCCCTCAAACATGAGAAATCTTGCAATGTTTTCAAAAATAAATATAATGAGTGGCTGTTGAATGAACAGGAGAACAACATAATACTCAAATCTACATCATCCAACCCTAAAAGGGTTCACATATGGATCATTCTAAACATTATCATATATCTGTTCATGTTATTATTATTAGGCCTTCTGTTTTAAGTAGTTTCTGGTTAGGTGGAAGAGCGGTTTTTGCCGAACCTCGTCATTCTCATCATTTGTTTTCATTGGATTATGTTTTTATAACCTATGCACGATGTTTTAATGATGTATAAGACTATCTATATCTATTTTGAAAAATAGCTTTCAATATCCCCTTAATGGAGAGAGTAACAAAAACAACGCTCCAAATACATGTATTACAATATATGTATTACAATACATGTATTACAATATATGTATTACAATACATGTATTACAATATATGTATTAGATGACGAATTGTTTCAAAAGTAAACAAGGGCGGGAGAGGAGCGTTTATAACTTTCGGACAAAACGTCTCAACACTGCCCTGAACTAACAAAGATCTTAAACTAATTCAATCTCAATTAAACCCAATCTAAACCCCACTTCCGGACTAACGAATAGCCACTGAAACCCACTTCCGGTACGAACGGCCACTCCGAAGGAAGTGTTATAACCTGCCCAGGAATAGGCAACGACATATTCATTATTTAACGTCCCACTCATGCAACAGTATGACATTTCGTGAGGCAAAGAATCCACTTCCTCTGTGTGTTGTCTTTACTTCCTGACTTTCATCTGAATAATTTGTGCTTATAACTAATAGTTTTAGACATGCATGTATTGTGATATGTATTGTTGGCACACAGTGAACTCATACACACAGAATATCCAATTATAAAACTAGGAAATGATTTTGTTTCAATAAGAGTTGAAGGTCTATCAACTTCACAATTAATAATGAATAACTTTTATATTCGTGTAGCTGTTGAAGTTCAAGAGTCAATGATTCTAACAGGGCGAGATTTAAGATTAGAAACGCAACTACTTCTGTCGAAAGCGTTGATTGTTCAAAGCTTCATTGAGTTTCCCTATATAATCATGTTACATTAGGAAGACGCAATATATGCGTTGTTGGATGAGCGATATAGGCTTATTGATATGAAATGGATTGGAAAGCTATGCACTTTGAGTTCCAAACAATTATGTCACTGCCTTCCTGTTTCACTCAACTCTCATTCTAATCGTTCTACAATTTGATTGGTTAACGCATACCAGATTCTTATATTCTTATAATTGGTTTCTTGATAACTTTGATTGATTTTAAAAATTACATTTCAAGTTTTTTTTGTATCAAAAGACGATCTGATTTGTGTAAATAACGGAATAATGTGTATCATCATCATATTCAAATTCCGTGAAAATCTGAATTTATTCGAAGGAAATATTTTTCCAAAATTTTCTCCTGTGGTTTATTCTTGGGGCTTTAAAAAAAATCAGAATAGGTTTTCCAAGTAGTGGTGCCAGGTGTAACCACACTGTAGTGAACAGTATCGTAGAAGTTGTCCCTCAAAACGATACTGCAGTATCAAATTATATGTTGTCACAAGTGTATGCCAAGTTTCAACTGAATTTGTACTTTTGTTTGATCTGTGGAGCGCGAACAAAACCAAAAAAAATGGCCGTTTTCTTTGCTCATCCAATCTATTTTCCATTTCTGTATATTTCTGTGTGCTGTTTTCGTATAGCTTTATAACTATAGCCTCCCTCCGTTGCTCATGTTAGCTTTGGCACCGCTTCAGAAACTGAGTTCTCTCGAGTCCCGCATAAGGCATGGGCTTTTGTGAACATCCTCCACTAATCATTGCTTTATAGCTTCATAATCACCCGCTCATTCGTACCGCCATACAATCTAGATGTTGGTGGGGTCGTTCGGCAAACAATGATCATCAATCATGCGGGATATATGAATGCAGAGAGAGTTGATTGACATCAGTTGGTGGAAACTTGTAATTACTTTCAAAGTAAGCCTATATGATTAAAGTTATCAATAGATTTCAGCTATACCAACAAATTTCATCTATGAATGAATAATAATTCGTAGTGATATAAATAGATCTTGTCGCAAGACAAACAGTTTTGAACAAGAAATAATTGTTTGCTTTTTTATATATATATCCTCAAATTCGCATTTGGCTCAAGATTTTGTGTGTGTATTTTTGAAATGTCTCTAAATAGGTCATCATCACAGTTTTCATCAAGCTGCAATGTTGATGAGAGGAGTTCATCACGATTTGATATTTCGTAAAATCGACTCCCATTTCCTCGAGTAGGATGTTCAGAAGGCCGTTCTTCTCAATTGACGACTCGAAATAGGCGTGTCTTCACCAGTCAGCCAGTTGGATCATATCATTTGTAGTCATTTCAAGATACCCCGATTGGATATTTGAATTCGACTACAGTACTAACAGCCCTGTTGATTGGATGGTATGATTTCTGACGTCATGGGGGCGGAGACTGCGAGTTGTCAATTGTCTGTAGTACCATTTAGCATAAAGCTGTGATTTTTTCATTCAGTTTTTCATCATAACACATTTATTAAAACATTAACACATCTGTCACTATTTAATATTTGGATAAGCGAAGCGGAGACTTCATTTCACAGTACTTGAAAAAAATATGTTTTTTTTGCTCTCTATATGTCAAATGAGATTACGAAATCGGTTGAAACTTGGCACACACAAGACGTGTTATCATCTAATTTGATACTGTATAGTTTTGAGGCGAAATCGTTTGCATCACTTCTGAGAAGACTCATTTCGAATTTTCAAAAATTAGTGTATATTTGTGTATATAATTAGTGTATATAATTAGTGTAAAAATTAGGAGGAAATATTAGAATATATTATAATGAGAATATATTATATTATTATAATATATTAGGGTAAAAAATTCTTCAAATGAATTCAAATTCTTGTGGAATTTTAATAATATAATGATACAAATTATTCCGAAGTTCTATATAAACAGGCTCAGCCGTTTTGTCGAAAAAGAATTATAATGTTTAGTCGTAGTAGTAATTCGTTTATTTAGCAAAGAAGCTATTTACATACATGTTTATACAATTTTCACATAACACATATCGAAGCAATTTTAAAGCTACCTATAGGCCTAACAAAGCAACAAGTATCACCAATTGATTGAAAACAGTTGAAATGAGTGATGAATGAAACAGGAATCTATAGTGACATAATTGTTCTGAAGTCAAGGTACCATATATATAGCTTTCCATTACATTTCATATAAATATGCCCATATAACTCATCCAACAACGCTTGTTTCGTTTTCCTATAGTCTTCATTTAAATAAAATTCCGCAATATCCCAGTAATTCAATTACTATTATTGTACTTGTTTGCTAGGAACAAGTTGACCATTTCTGATAATTTTACTACACCATCTTCTGAATTCTGATTTCTTCTGACGTCTTCGCAATTCTCCTCATGCGTGATAATTCTAGTTTATCTCGTTCACGTTTATCATTAATGAATTCTATCTCATATCCTCTATTTGATATTAGCCCAATTAAGTTCAAACACAAGGTTTCTTTCTTGCACTCAGTATGCCTATTGCTTTTCCTATTCAACTAAAAATGTATGTATCAATAGAATTTTAGTATGGTGTTTTTATAATTGTGTTGTAATTTTTTTCTTTCGTTTTTTTATTGGTAATTAGAAACGGTTTACAGATTTCGTACAAAACTCTTCTAATCTGCCTTCGCAATTTGTCACCACAGAGATTATGCCAGACAATATAATTCACAATGCAAACATTCCCATCACTTAGCGTCTTGTTTTAGAGCTGCTACCTCTGAATGGCAATACATATGAGAAAAATAAAAACAACATAGGCCTAGAACAAACAACAAGACCCCATTCAAGTAGCCGAGAGAAGGAAAGAAATGATATCATACACTATTGAATTAATTCAATATTTATAGTATTATAATTTACTGATTTATTCTAGAGTGATGATCCAATTCTTAACATTCAGTTTAATATCTGCCATGTATGTTAGACTGCGTAGATTTACTGGCATGGCATTGAATAAAGTTGGAGCAGTTATCTGTCATAGTCTCTTTTAGTTTTTTTAATAGTTCATTAAAAATATATATAATGATAATGATAATTAGTCTTTTTTTTCTTTTAAACACAACACAGTAATGCATTTGCCTACATAGTTGGCATTTGCCATATCACACCACGCAAACTTACAATCAAACAACACAATACACAGCCACGACACAAGAAAAAATACAGATCTACATATACATTCACGAAATCTTTCACTCACTAACACAAACCCGACATATCAAGGAGCAGCGCTTTTCAACTCTCTACCGCAACACATAAAGAGAAAAGAAGTACAACACAATTCAAAAAAGAAGTAAGAAGACATCTTATAGATATGACGCCATACTCAGTTGTTGAGTATCTTCTGAGGTTCTGACTATTAATCATTTAACTTTCCTGTTTACTTTACTTCATTATATTTTTAACCGACATATTCTTAATCATATTGTATTATGTTCCACAGAATAAAAAGAATTATTATTATTAGTATTATTACTATATTCATTTATCTCATTCTCATTATACAAGTATATGGAAACATTTATCACACTACGGGTAAATAAATTACATACGTAGCATTCATAATTAATCATTGTGATACACTTAACACTTTCCGAACTATTCTAGATGTCTCTAATAAAACTGAACGTTGAATTTTGTGAATTGTACTTAAAGGTATGTTCATTTTCTTCATGCATTCCGCCTGTTCCTTATGTACCAGCCCATTGACCGACACCACGACGGGGGAGATGAGGACTTGCTTTAATTTCCACATTGTTGCGATTTCAGTGGCCAGTTCCTGATACTTGGTTTTCTTGGTGACAAAAGCTTGATTGATGTTATGATCGTTTGGGTGTGTCATATCTATGAGATGAGCAATTCTAGTGTCTTTGTAAACAATTATTAAATCAGGACGGTTATGAGGAATGATTAAATCAGTTATGACAGAAATATCGTAGAAAAGTTTAATTCGTTCGTTCTCAAGAACAGGCTCTGGTTGATAGTCATAATACCTAGACTGAGATGTAAGAGGACCGTGAGCTTGGGCAAGATGCTGATGTAAAATCTTACAAGATAGATTGTGTCTGTGAATATATTCAGTATTGACAATACTCGAACAGCCCGAAGTAATATGTTGAATAGTCTCTGACTATTCATTATTATTATTATTATTATTATTATCATTATTACGCTCGCCGCCTCCATACGAGTAAGTTGTGTTTCGCAGAGTTCCGTAATGCATTGTTCCAAGTTTGCGGTCGATCTGCCGAGTGACGGGGATTATATCAGTTGTTCAGGCTGTGATTGCGGTTATCACTATAGTAAGTGCTCAGGGATACAGAAATCGACTCACGCAGGGAAATCTGCGAAAGACAAACTTGCCTGGCGCTGTGTTAAGTGCAGGGAAGGTAAAAAAAGTGGACAAAATATACAGAACGAGTCATCAAACACTCTTTTCACTGACAACTCACAATTACAGATATTGTAAGAACAGCGAGAGGGTTTCAAGGGCATAAGGGAAAAACTGAGGAAACTAAGAGAGGAATTCTCGAGTGCTATCAAAGGAAAAAGTGCGTCGAAAAAGATCGTCGAATCGACGATTTAACCTTGCAGGTGCAAGTATTCGAACAATACAGCCGTAACAGGAACATCGAACTTGTTAACATCCAGGAAAACGAAGGTGAGAACGTGGAGAACATTGTTGTTGGTTTGGTAAAGGATCTGGACATTCACATTGAACCGAAGGATATTGAGGCAGCCCATCGCCTTCCTTCTAGGAACAGTGGCACTGGTAAACCATCTCGTATTATCCGTGCAATTCCTATCCCGTAAAAAACGTGACGAGTTTCTCAGCGAAAAGAGACTAGCATTCAAGAATCACCGAGTCCATGTCAACGAAAACCTCGACGTATATTATAAAGAATTATTCTGGAGTGCTAAGCAGAAAGGCAAAGAACACGGCTACAAGTTTATCTGGTTCAACCACGGGAAAATTCTCGTGAAGAAGGACGAAGAAGCGCGGACGGTAATAAGAATACAGTCTTTCGCCGACCTTGAGCGAATAGTGCGTTGACAATATTGTCAGGTCTATGCTCCCCAATGATGAAGACTATAGCCTACAAAATGAACATTCTAGTACGGTAATTGACGACATTGATATTTGGTTTAAAAAGATATATGGTTTAACAATAGTTCACCTCAATATTCGTTCTCTCTCAAAGAATTTTAACGAATTGAAAGTTATCCTTAGAAATCAAATTGGTATTTTTGACATTCTAATTTTATGCGAAATATCTGTTGAATATGTAAGCAACATTCACTCATTAGAAGGATACAACTCATATGCAGTAACACGTAAAAGTAAAGGTGGGGGTGGAATTCTTATGTTTGTCAAAAATAGTATATCATTCGAAAAGGGTATTGTTGATTTCAACCATGTCGAAAGTTTAAATGGAATTCTAACGTTCAACAACGATTGTAAACTAAATATAATAGCAATATACAGACCCCTTTCAGAACATGAAGGTCAGTTCATTTGTGAACTTGATGAATACCTACAAACTGTAAATGGAGATGCTATTGTTGTCGGGGATATAAATATAAATATATTAGCTGATAAAGATCGTACAGTCCAAACTTACGAAAATATTCTAGCGATAAATGGATTTTATAAAAGCATTGTTGGAGCTACCAGGGAGGAAATGAGAGGAGCAGTTCTAACGATATCTATGCATCGATCATATATTTATTGGAAATTTTAGACACACAACGAGTTCATTCATTTTAACAACCAAACTATCGGATCATTATATAATAGGAGTGGGTTTTAATATTGACGAGGTTACCGATCCTAACGATGACCAAATATTGTTTACAAAATGCTTGAGTGAATCTAAATTATAGAGAGGAAACTCCAGTCAATAGAGTGGAGCACATTATTAGTAATAGATAATGCCACTGACTTATATGACAATATAGAATCTGAATTTAAAGAATGCTATGACAGCGCAACATTTGTACGCAAAGATTTACGTGATAAGAAAAGAATTAGGAAAGGCTGGATGACAGATGATTTGTTATTATTAATTCGTGAAAGGGATAAAGTTTTCAGAAAACTCAAAGATTGCGATCATTCTATACGAAATGTTTTACGAAATGAATATCGGAAATGTAGAAATAAAACCCAATCCAAATTTTACGTGCAGAAAATAAATATTATGAGGATAAACTGAACAATTCAAAGAATAGTATCAAAGACACTTGGCAGACAATTAACGAAATGATTGGAAAAAATAAAAAAGCATCTGTCGACCAGGTTATCAGCAAATATTTAGGTAAAAAATACAGTGACGAGATGATAGCAAATAACTTTGCTGACTCCTTTACTAATGATATAGTCACTTTAAAACATGAATGTGATATTCTGACAGCAAACAGTCGTATCAATAAACCTGCTATTCAATCTATGCTCATTCCGCCTCTTAGCTCAAGTTTTGTTAAACATTTAATAGATTCAATGGACGTGAATAAACAGCCGGGAATTGACGGAATACGCATTAAAGACTTGAAATCAATTTCGACGGCTATAAGTCCTCTAATATCAAAGCTTATAAATCTATCAATCAAAGAGGGAATTGTACCAGATAAATTGAAAGTATCTATAATTAGACCCATTTATAAAAAAGGTGATCATCTCTTATTATCCAACTACAGACCAATTGCGTTATTGCCCACTATTGAGAAGATAATGGAACGGTGGATTGCTCTCAATCTAACTCAATATCTAAAAGACCACAATATTATTAATCCTTTACAATTTGGTTTTCAGAAAGGAGGAGTACGGTTGATTTACTTTCATTATTCTCTGATTATGTTAATTCTAGGCTTAATTCCAATCTTCAAGTAATAGCACTTTTTATCGATTTTTCCAAAGCATTCGACACTCTGAATCACACAAAATTAGCTTCAACTTTGGAACACGTAGGGATGAGAGGATATTTGCTTTCTTGGTTCAAAAATTATTCAGAAAATCGTCAAATGGTAGTTAAAGTAGGAAACATTGTCAGTTTCTATAAAAACATTGTTACTGGGGTTCCCCAAAGTTCTATTCTGGGACCTATATTGTACTTGTTATACACTAATGTTTTATCCGATCATGTTATAAATAACCAAATCCATTTATATGCAGATGATACCCTTATAATCAGTGTCCATAGAGACCTAACTACAGCTGCTCATAATTTACAAACCAATTTTACAAATATTCTCAAAGTTACTCATGATTTAGGTTTGGTGATAAATTCAAGTAAAACTAAAATAATACATTTCTGCACTTCATTGAACAAACAGAGAAATACCTTTTTTGAAATCATATTTCATGACTATGATTGCCTCCATAGTATGAGTAGAGGAGATGTATGCTTAGGCTGTCAAATAAAACTTGATGTAGTAAATGAATACGTCTATCTCGGACTTACAATTGATAGTTCTTTTTCTTGGAGACCCCATATCGATATTATTTGTAATAAATTAAGATCTTGTGCTTGTAATATATATATATATACTCAAACATATTGTCCCCGTCTCCCTTCTTAAAACAGTATATTTTGCTTTGGCTAAATCACTAGTTAATTATGGTATTCTGGCTTGGGGCAATGCATCCACCCCTCATCTTCAAAACTTGACATCTATTCAAAATAGGATTATTTCAAATATAATACCTCATTATTCAATAGCAATTCCTTATCCAGATAGCGAGAGTTTATATCAAATTTTGAATACTCTGCCAAATAAAAATTATTTAATTACCGGCACCGGTTCATACTCAAGTATTACTACAATAACTCATGTAAAATACCCAACGAATGTAATCGTAACACAAGACTCGGAACGTTAGAGTTATACAAAATTCCTGCCTATAATAACAAACATGGGAAACGGAGTTTAGAGTATGCGATACCTATATTATTCAACGAAATACCTCTCAGTCTGAGAAAGTTGGAAAAAAATCAACATGTTAAAACAGAAATTAGGAAATGGTTAATTAATTATACAAATTCTGAAAATGATTGATCCAATTGTGCAGTGAGATACACTTATTAGATATTTATTGAATTATTCTTGTGCATCAACTTTTTATGTCCTTAGCTGTGTGGATTTGATTTGTATTCTTGATGTTTAATGATATAATAATTTTTCAATTTCATGTCTACATATATATAGGATATACATATATTCGATTTTGTATTCCTTAACTATTGAAAAGTTTTCATTTATTTTTTTCTTGTCCAAACTATTAATTTCATTCATCATCCCACAGATGGGCCTTTTTGGCTTTGTGGAAGAGCGTATTGATTGATCTTGTATGTATGTATTATTTGAATCTAATAAAAAAAATTTGAAAAATTTATTATTATTTAAAAGAAAAATGGCGAGGTTCGGTGGGATTCCGCTCTTCCATCTAACATAATTCATAACCTTGTGTTCAAGGGTAAGCCACCCACGGAAATGTATCGAATTTTTTGTTGTTCATTGATGTGTTGATGTTTGAATAGTATATTCAAAATTTAAAAAGGAAAAAAAGTCAAAAATGCCGATAAAATTTTGGAAAACTAGTTGAAAAATACGTTGAACTGTTACGGACACCACAAACAGTGGATTTCAACAAGAACGAATTTGGAACGAGAATTCAACCATTCATTTAATGAATCTTCCTCTACCGGGTGAGTTGAATTTGATCAGTATATTCACAACCGTTTTGTCACGAATAATCAATTTGTGTCACCTTGATTCACAACAAAAAATGAGGTGACTTTCCCTGGTCTTGTATGCCAAACGCATGCGATTAGACTGTTTATTTTAAAATGAATCTGAAGTTAGTTCTTTTACGAACACAACAATTCCATGCAAGATACAATATCTTGAGGAGTAATCAAATGATGTATGTAACGCGAGATGCATGTTTTGTGGTTAATTCATCTGTCAAATTTCATCTGGGATTGTTGAAACCGGTGTAACGGATCCATTTTACTCTCGGCATAAGTTTACCCAGGTAATAATATGCCGGTATAAGATAATTCTAGAGTAATATAATGCCGGCATATTCATACTCTCTAATAAAAATATACCGGCATAAGTTCACTCTATCTGGCATATTTGTACTATTGTGAATAACCATAGAGAGTAATATGATACCAGCATATTATTATTGGACTTTTTGTCAATATACTCTTGTATAAGATAGTATTCAATTGATTACAGTACAGGGTGTCCAAAATATGATGTTGAGGTAGAGTTAAGATAAACTATGGAGGAACATTATTTGAATAATTAAATACTGTTGAGAACATGATTGATTACAGTGCAGGTTGATCAAGAAAGTGTTGGAACGAAAAGAAGAAATATGCCAGCAGATCATTATCTTTGAGTAGACTCTTATATCAGGAGGAATTCAATTGATTACAGTAAAGGGTGACCAAAAAATGATATCAAAGTAGAGAAAAGTTATACCAGTGGAACAATTATAAACAAATGAACCCTCAATAAACACCACATATTCAATTAATTATAGTACAGGGTGTCCAAAAAATGATTTGAAGGTAGAGTAAAGATATACCAGCGGAACATTATTAGACAAATGAACCTCCGATAAACACCACATTTAATTAATTACAGTGGAGTGTTCTGAAAATGATGTTGAGGTGCAGTGAAATATATACCAGTGGAACACTATTAGATAACTGAACCTTCTTTAAACACCACATTCGATCAATTACAGTACAGGGTGTCCAAAAAATGATTTGAAGGTAGAGTAAAGATATATCAGCGGACATCCAACATCAGTTTTAATTTGACAGCTAATGTTCTTCTGGAATATTTTCATGAACCAAAACATCAATTTGGCCCCCCTTCACTGTAATTTAATGAATACCATTTCAAAAAGAAGTTTATTCGACAAATAATGTTCTGCTTGTGCTTGTGCTTTCACCCTACCTCAAGATCACTTCCTTGATCTCCCTGTCCATGAATAATTATACATGATCATGAACAAGAGTTCAATTGACAAATAATGTATCGCTAGTATATCTTCACTCTACCCTAACAACAGTTATGATCACCTTGTACTGTGATTAATCAGAATCGATCTTCAACAATATTCTATAATCTGATAATATTCCGCTGATATATCTTCACTCAATCTCAACATAACATTTTGAACACCCTGTACTTTAATTTGTGGTTTTTAATGGAGATTCATTCATCTAATGAAGTTCTGCTGGTATATCCATACTCTACCTTGACATCATTTTTTGAAAACCCCATACTTTTAATAATCAAATATGATGTCTACAACATTTTGATAATCAGATAATATTCCGCTGGTATAACTGAACTCTGCCTTCGAATAATTTTTTGAGCAAACTGTAGCTATTAATTAAATACGATCTTCAACAATATTTGAATAACGAGATAATATACCTCTGGTATAACTCAACTCTACCTTAAAAGAAATTTTTTCAACACCTTGTACTGTAATTAGTCGAATAGATCTTCAACAATATTTCAATAATGAGATTATATTCCACTGGTATATATTCACTCTACCATAAAATGATTTTTTGAACACCCTGTGATGTAATTAATCAAATACGATCTTCAACATTATCTTAATACTCTGATAATATTCCGCTGGTATAACTTGACTCTACCATAGCATGATTTTTGAACACCCTGTACTGTTATTAATCAAATACGATATCAACAATATTTTGATAATCAAAATAACTTATAACTCAACTCTACCATGAAATAATTTTCTGAGCACTCTGTACTGTTATTAATCAAATACGATCTTCAACAATATTTTAATGAGAAGATAATATTTCCGCTGGTATAACTTAACTCTACCTTAACATCACTTTTTGGACACCCGGTACTGTTATTAATTGAATTCCATCTGATTTGAGAGTTTATTTGACAAATAATGATCTGCTGGTATATGATTACTCTTCCTCAACAATACTTTCTTGATCACCCTATACTGTAATCAAATATGATCTACAAATATATTTCAATGATCAAATAATGTTCCGCTGGTATATCTTTACGCTACATCCATATAATTTTGGAACACCCTGTTCTTTAATTTTGTGGTATTCAATGGAGATCAATTAATCTTATATTGATGAGCTGGTATATCTCTACTCCACCTTAACAACTCTTTCTTGTTCACCCTGTACTGTAATTAAATATATTCTTTATCATTATTTCATTAATCAAATATTGTTCCGTTCGTATATCTTTACTCTACCTTGAAATAATTTTTGGACACCCCTTAGGCGTACTGTAATATCACTTTTTGGTTACCCCTCAATGTAATTAATTGAATTTAATCTAATATTAGAGTTTATTCGAAAAATACATACTTTTTTGGGACACCCTATATTGTAATTAATTGAATGTGGTGCTTAACGAAGGTTCACACATCTAATAATGTTCTGCTGGTATATCTTTATTCTACCTTAACTTCACTTTTTGGCCACCCTATAATTGTATTAATCCAATTCCGGCTATTATGTACAATACTTCTTGGTACCCTGTTGTTTAATTGGACCGCCTCTTAGTACATATATGCTGGTACTAGATTACTCTCCTGTCTATTCCGACTAATACAAATATTCTGGGGAGAGTAAACTTACGCCGGCATATTTGTATTAGAGTGTAATATTGTGCTGGCTACGTTTTACTCTAGAGTAAACTTGTGCCGGTGTCATGGCATATTCGTACTCGGCATACTTGTATTAGAGAGTAATACAATGCCGACACAAGTTTACTCTAGAGTAAAACGATGCCAGCACAATATTACACTCTAATACAAATATGCCGGCGTAAGTTTACTCTCCCCAGTATATTTGTATTAGTCGAAATAGACAGGAGAGTAATCTAGTACCAGCATATATGTACTACGAGGCGGTCCGATTAAACAACAGGGTACCAAGAAGTAAAGTTAAGGTAGAGTAAAGTTATACCAGCAGAACATTAATAGATGTGTGAACCTTCGTTAAGCACCACATTCAATTAATTACTATATAGGGTGTCCAAAAATTATGTATTTTTCGAATAAACTCCAATATTAGATTGAATTCAATTAATTGCATCGAGGGGTAACCAAAAAGTGATATTACAGTACGCTTGAGGGGTGTCCAAAAATCAGTGTGTGGTAGAGTAAAGATGTAACCACGGGACATTATTTGATCAATACAATAATGTTGAAGAATATATTTAATTACAGTACAGGGTGAACAAGAAAGAGTTGTTAAGGTAGAGTAGAGATATACCAGCTTATCATTATAAGATTAAGTAATCTCCATTAAATACCACAGAATTAAAGAACAGGGTGTTCCAAAATTATATGGATGTAGCGTGAAGATATACCAGCGGAACATTATTTGATTATTAAAATATGTTTGTAGGTCATATTTGATTATAGTATAGGGTGATCAAGAAAGTATTGTTGAGGAAGAGTAATCATATACTAGCAGATCATTATTTGTCAAATAAACTCTCAAATCAGATGGAATTCAATTAATAACAGTACCGGGTGTTCAAAAAGTGATGTTAAGGTAGAGTTAAGTTATACCAGCGGAAATATTATCTTCTCATTAAAATATTGTTGAAGATCGTATTTGATTGATAACAGTACAGGGTGCTCAGAAAATTATTTCATGGTAGAGTTGAGTTATAAGTTATTTTGATTATCAAAATATTGTTGATATCGTATTTGATTAATAACAGTACAGGGTGTTCAAAAATCATGCTATGGTAGAGTCAAGTTATACCAGCGGAATATTATTAGAGTATTAAAATATTGTTGAAGATCGTAATTGATCAATTACATTACTGCAGGGTGTTCAAAAAATTATTTAATGGTAGAGTGAATATATACCAGCAGAATATAATCTCATTATTAAAATATCGTTGAAGATCTATCCGACTAATTACAGTACAAAGTGTTGAAAAAATTTCTTTTAAGGTAGAGTTAAGTTATACCAGAGGTATATTATCTCGTTTTTTGAATATTGTTGAAGATCGTATTCAATTAATAGCTACAGTTCGCTCAAAAAATTATTTTAAAGGCAGAGTTCAGTTATACCAGCGGAATATTATCTGATTATCAAAATATTGTAGATATCGTATTTGATTGATAAAAGTATAGCGTTTTCAAAAACTGATGTCAAGGTAGAGTATGGATATACCAGCAGAACTTCATTAGATGAATGAATCTCCATTGAACACCACAAATTAGAGTACAGGGTGTTCAAAATGTTATGTTGAGATTAAGTGAAGATATATCAGCGGAATATTATCAGATTATAAAATTTTGTTGAAGATCGACTCTGATTAATTACAGTACAAGGTGATCATAACTGTTGTTAGGGTAGAGTGAAGATATACCAGCGATACATCATTTGTCAATTGAACTCTTGTTCATGATCATGTTTAATTATTCATGAACAGGGAGATCAAGAAAGTGATCATGAGGTAAGGTAAAAGCACAAGCACAAGCAGAATATTATTTGTCTAATAAACTTTTTTTCGAAATGATATTTATTAAATTACAGTGAAGGGGGGCCAAATTGATGTTTTGGTTCATGAGAATATACCAGAAGAACATTAGCTGTCAAATTAAAACTGATCTTGGATGTCCGCTGGTATATCTTTACTCTGCCTTCAAATCATTTTTTGGACACCCTGTACTGTAATTGATCGAATATGGTGTTCAATGAAGGTTCAGTTATCTAATAGTGATCCACTGGTTTATATTTTACTCCACCTTAACATCATTTTCTGAACACTCTACTGTAATTAATTAAATGTGGTGTTTATTGGAGGTTCATTTGTCTAATAATGTTTCACTGGTATATATCTTCACTCCACGTTTAAATCATTTTTTTGACACCCTGTACTGTGATTGATCGAATGTAGTGTTTAATGAAGGGTCAGTTATCTGATAGTGTTCCACTGGTATATATTTTACTCCACCTCAACATCATTTTCTGAACACTCTACTGTGATTAATTGAATGTGGTGTTTATTGGAGGTTCATTTGTCTAATGATGTTCCACTGGTATATCTTTACTCTACCTTCAAATCATTTTTTGGACACCCTGTACTGTAATTGATCGAATGTGTCGTTCAATGAAGGTTCAGTTATTCAATAGTGTTCCACTGGTATATATTTTACTCCACCTCAACATCATTTTCTGAACACTCCACTGTAATTAATTAAATGTGGTGCTTATTGGAGGTTCATTTGTCTAATGATGTTCCGCTGGTATATCTTCACTCCACCTTCAAATCATTTTTTGGACACCCTGTACTGTAATTGATCGAATGTGTCGTTCAATGAAGGTTCAGTTATCTAATAGTGTTCCACTGGTATATATTTTACTCCACCTCAACATCATTTCCTGAACACTCTACTGTAATTAATTAAATGTGGTGTTCATTGGAGGTTCATTTGTCTAATAACGTTCGGCTGGTATATCTTCACTCTACCTTCAAATTATTTTCTGAACACTCCACTGTAATTAATCAAATGTGGTGTTTATTGGAGGTTCATTTGTCTAATAATGTTCCGCTTGTATATCTTTACTCTACCTTTAAATCATTTTTGGACACCCTGTACTGTAATTGATCGAATGTGTCGTTAAATGAAGGTTCAGTTATCTAATAGTGATCCACTGGTATATATTTTTCTCCACCTCAACATCATTTTCTGAACGCTCTACTGTAATTAATTAAATGTGGTGTTTATTGGCGGTTCATTTGTATAATGATGTTCCGCTGGTATATCTCAACTCTACCTTCAAATCATTTTTTTGGACACCCTGTACAGTAATTAATTGAATATGTGGTGTTTATTGAGGGTTCAGTTGTTTATAATTGTTCCACTGGTATGGCTTTTCTGTACCTTGATATCATTTTTTGGTCACCCCTTACTGTAATCAATTGAATTCTTCCTATATTATAAGAGTTTACTCGATAGATATCTATCGATAGATAGATAGATCTGCTGACATATTTCTTCTTTTCATTCTAACACTTTCTTGATCAAGCTGCACTGTAATCAATCATGTTCTCAACTGTATTTAATTAATCAAATAATGTTCCGCTAGTTTATCTTAACTCTACCTCAATATCATATTTTGGACACTCTGCTGTACTGTAATTAATTGAATACTATCTTATACAAGAGTTTATTAACAATAAGTCTAATAATAATATGCTGATATTATATTACTCTCTATGGTTATTCACAATAGTACAAATATGCCAGATAGAGTAAACTTATGCCGGTATATCTTTATTAGAGAGTATAAATATGCCGGCATCATATTACTCCAGAGTGATCTTATACCGGCATATTATTACCTAGGTAAACTTATGCCGAGAGTAAAAGGGATCCGTTACACCGGCATTGTATTACTCTCTAATACAAACATGCCGAGTACGAGAATAGTTTTTGTACTAAGCAAAGCAATGTAGGGGTAGTTTTGTATCCTTGACAAGTGGAAGAAACACCCGTGCGCTAGTTGTGTGGGATACGGGGGACGGTCGCTCGGAACCTTCATATATCGAGGTTAGAGGTTACACACTAGAGATGAAGGCCCAAACCACCCGTGCGCTAGTGGTTTGGAATACGGGGGACAGTCACTCGGAATTTTCATCTTTCGAAGATAGAAGTTACACACGAGAGATGAAGGCTTGAAACACCCGTGCGTTAGTGGTGTGGGATACGGGGGACTGTTGCTCGGAATCTTCCCGGAACGTATGCACCATGTAATAGATATCACTGGTGACTCAGAGGCAGGTAAATTGAATGATTTCTCTTTCAGGATTATTTGCACATTGTTATTGTGATTGCTCTAGTCGACACATGGTTGTTATCATAATTATATTACACATTATCATCATATTACTATCATCAGTGCATTGAATCGATGAAAAGCGTTTTTTAAAAATGGGAAGACGTCAACGAAGGGATGGTTACAGTTGGTTTAAGAAGAGGACTAAAAAAGCAGTGAATCTCGGCAACCTAAATCTTTATTCATTTCCATAATATGTTTGATGAATAAAAACAGTTAATTCAATTATTTTCTTCAAAACGGCTAGTTCAAATTGCATACAAAATCGTGACAATGTGTATCATTCATGTATACACATTCAGAGAAAATTTCATTTCATTTGAAGAAATTTTATTTTTCAAATTTCCTTGCCCAGCCAAATATTATGGGGTTTTTAGAAATTTTGAGATGATATTTCTCAAAATTGGTTCGACCGATTCATATCATAAACTATACAGTTTCAAGTTGGATAATTTTGCGTTTACAAAAAAGTTTCATGTCTATCAGTCAATTCCTGCGACCTGTGCAGTGCCCACACAGAACAAAAAAACACAGTCCAAGCCCTATAAAAGTGGGATGGAATCTTCGCTAAAAAAGCATATGAATAATAATATAAAGGAGGTGACCCAACTCCCATACTAATAACATGGAAGGAATTTGTGGTTTCTTGCGGTCAGTTCAGAGCCAAAGGTCCCGATTGCCTGTCACGATTTAGCGAATTCCCATGTGAACTAGATATAAATAAAAGTGGATATACGGTACCGATGGCATTGTTGAACTTTAACAAAATATAAAGTTCTCGTAATCTACTGGGCCGTGTGTTGTATTGTTGAGCATTGCTGTTCAAAATAGTTCTTTATGAAAGCGATAGTTGCGCTACAGGCAATCGGGACGCTGGACTCAAGATTCTGACCCCGAAAATATTTCACTTTCAAGACCCGAGTTGGGTCACCTTCTGAATATTATGATAAGATAGGTTGGTATCACTACATCGTGATGGTAACATGGCACCGTCATTCACGGCTTTGCGGACTTGATACTTTTCTTTCTGATATATAGACTTGAAGTCAAGGTGTGTGGAGTTTTCGAGTACAATCCATATCAATATCCGTTCATCTTACAACGCACATACGTTTGCTCAGTTCCCAGTTTCCATGCGGCAAAAGGTTCTTAACAGGGTGATTTCACAGATATGAATAATTAAAAAACTTGAACCGTCTTATAGATACGAAATACATGATCTGACTCAGACAATCACGACAATCACGAGAATTGGTTCATCTGAAAAGTCACTTCGATCTTCCATAACACATGTTGACACTGACAATTGTGTATCACAAAACGTAGGCCCACATATTGAGTAACATACATAATTTGATCACTTTTTGAGATATTGTATCGTGTATGGTATCGATGTGATCGTAAAACAACTTTCTTTGAGCAACACTAAAAATTAACAGTTCTACTGTATGTGCTTGGCATACAAGATCAGGGAAAGTCACCCCATTTTTTGATGTGTTTAAAGGTAACAGAAATTAATTATTCGTATCAAGACAGTCTCAGGTATTCTGATAAAATGTAATCTATCTGATGGAAGAAGCTTCATTCAACCGATGTATCAATTGTCATCTTCATGCTAACTATCCACTGGTTTTGGTGTATGTAACGGTTTGACGTATTTTTCAACTATGTTTTACAAACTTTTCTCAGAATTTTGTATTTTGTTTTCTTTTCAAAATTGTAATATATTATTTTAACAATAATTGTTATACAACAATAAATAACGAAAAGTGTAATACATTTATCTGAATGAGTTTCAATCATGACAGCAGTATGAATAAACGTCATGTAATCAGTATGTGAATAATCTCCATTTGACATGAAAGTGAACATTTTCTGGTCTTTCAGTCTATTCCTATTTCAAAATTTGCCTTTACTGTTTGAGAAATCATTTTTTGACCAGGTTAATCTATCTGTATAAGATTTAACCAGTCAAAATCATTTGTGATGGTATAATTTGGGTAATTATGCAGCTCAATTACACTTGTGTGTACATAAGAGTGAAACACAGTGCAAAAAATAAAATCGAATGATGCGAGAAAGGCAGCTCACAGATCCTATTCATTGAACTTTTTTCCGATAATCGTCAGGCGATTTATGGAAAAAAGTTACTTGTCGGTATTACATGTTGAGATCAATTGATGGTAATTCAATGAATTGTTATCTCTGTAAATCTTTACAATTTTCATGGATATGTATTTCCCATGGAACGTGTTTTGGAAGCAGAATTCCCAAGCCCAACATGAAATTTCAATATAGTAATTGAGCTAGGCTGTGTTTTATCCATTCTTAGGCCTACTCAATTCCCTGTTGGCCACCAGCAGTTTATTAACAATGAACGCTATACGGGAATGGTACTGGACGTTAATTTCATACATTCATTTTGGATCAAGATACATTATGGTGCTTGGTAATCATGATTTAAGCGTCTAATTACAAAGCTCAATTCTCGAGTTCGTGGATAGAATCAACCGTTCACAATTGATGAATAGAGGAGAAAACTACATAGTGAACAATGAGCGTTATTAATATAGCTGTGACGATTTCAGAAATGAGCGAATATATTTTCTAGTAATCATCGTTCAGGTTATGCTTATCGATCCTCTTTTGCGATAATACGATAACCGGTCTGCGGCTTTATTTCGAGAATTTCTGGTTGCTTGGCACGTGCCCCCATTCCACTAGCTCACTCATTTCCCCTACTTTCACAAGGGTAGCGACCTGTTTTAGGCTACGCGTAATAATTTGTACTATGAGATACAAAGAAATACATCCTCACCGCATGAAAGCCCATGGACAGGACTGATACTAGCGCTCCATGTACTACTTGACCCTACGTAGGCTGGGGGGGTCTTAAACTTGAACAGAATGTTTTGAACACAGGGGTAGGGACTTGCCATCGTGCATTTATGTGCAACTGCAAGAGATCTAGATGATAATAATAATAATAATTATCATTATTATTATTTTTATTTTTTTATTGGATTTAAATAATACATATACATACAAGATTAATTAATACGCTCTTCCACAAAGCCAAAAAGGCTTATCTGTGGGGTGAAAAATAAAATTGATAGCTTGGACAAAAACCGTGCTTATATCATGAAACAATGAAGCAAGTTCACTAAGTGTTCATTTTTTTCACTGTCTTATAAATCAAGGGTTAGGCCTACTTGAAATACAACATGTGTCTATCATCTATTTCTGTTTTCACAACTATCAAATTATACAAGGAAAAAATAAATGCAAACTTTTCAATAGTTGAGGAATACAAAATCGAATATATGTATATATATATATATATATATATATATATATATATATATATATATATATATATATATATATATATATATATATATATATATGTGGACATGAAATTGAAAAATTATTATATCATTATACATCAAGAAATACAAATTATATCCACAAATCTAAAGACATAAAAAGTTGATGCACAAGAATAATTCAATAAATATCTAATAAGTGTATCCCACTGCACAATTGGATCAATAATAATAACTTGGAAAAGGTAATAAAAAGTTAATAAATTCTTTTATTTATTTTCCTTTTCTCATAATAGACATATTACATATACTGAAGAGTACTCGGAGCAAATGAGAAATGATCAGAAGACCCAGATTTTTTTTTGTTTGCACCTCATGGGTTCTACAAGTAGTGTCTTAATGACTCTTATAGTGAAGAGGTGGGATATGATAGTGGGAAGGAAGCGATCGTGGCCCATATTGTGGGAACCATCCCGGCATTAGCCTACACTACAGAGGGAAACCACAAACAAAACTTGTAAAGATGGACGGTGGCGGGGATCGAACCGGATCTGATTTGTCCCTTCACCTCCCGGATTGCATGGAACAAGTGCGTTGACCACTCGGCTACATGTGCCGGTAAAATGAATGAAAGAGTGTTTCCGTGTTTGTCCAACAGTTACATCCTATCGGTGAGTGCTGACCATGTGTACCCAGCGCTGCCCTATGTCAGCGAGACGGGCTCGTTACCGCCCGAGAGCTGCATCTTCGCCCTCGTCCTCAACGTGGCGTCCAGCATGAGTGAGTAGCACGACGTCCTCTCACTCATCATCACATCACTTCATCGTTTCATTACCACCAGCTCAGTCCTAGCTATTGGATGAGTTTTTGAGCAACTTTGAAAAAAGTTTTGCACATGTGAACTGGAGTCTATGGGAATCAATTTTGGGAAATATCAGTTTTTTGGTGATAACTTTTGAATGGTATGAGATATCAAAATTATAATGCGCGAGAAACACGAATAACTAGAATAGCTTCAAGATGATATAAGTTATAACTATCTGAGTCATGTTGCATAACTGTCGAGTGTATACCCCCCACAGCTAAAAAAACACATTTTTTAGTCTATTAGAATTTCGATATTTCATACCGTTCAAAAGTCACCATCAAAAAAATGATATTTTGCTGAATCAACTCCCATGGACTCTTAAAAGGGCGAGAATGAACGGCAGCTTGCCGATATGAGTTGAGAAACTCATCGTGGAGAGCTTGTTGACAGAATACATATATTAATGAGAACAAACAAGGTATTTGGATATTTTGGCAAATGCCTTGGTAATCGTAGAGACAAGAGTAAGCTGCACAATGAGTTTCTCGAGTCATTCGCCCCCTTTCACCCAGTCCATACATCCAGTCTCAAGCTATTTTCCTACACAACAAAAATAAAAAAATTAACGTTATTCTCTTACACACAAAGAAAAGACTGTTGCGTTGATGTTATTTCCCTAATAGCGGTTACCACGATTAGCTTCTTGGTGACGTCACGTACCAGAGCCATATCACATTTTCTCATTTATGATGTGAATTTTAATGACACATTGCAACCAAGAAGACCGTTTTCAAACAATCATGTCTGAACGTGTATGGAAATAGAATTGTAGTGGAAGGTGTGGATGCACGGAGCTTATAGGAAATAAAAATATAGAAATTCATCTCCACTATTTTTTCTATATTCACAAGCCAGTTTGATCGAATGAAAATTATATCAAAACCAAGATGATTGTAGGCCTATGCTCTTCAGTTGATGTGACATTTTATTTTTGTGATATAAATGAGTTTTGAGATGATACGTCAGTGTATTACATCACATTCTTGGTATTTATTGATGTATCATCCTTTGCAACTGATTGAATTCACAAAAAATAGAATGTCATATACACCGATCAATTATCCTGGGGTTGATATACTTTTTATTCAATCACACTTGTTTGGGGACGTACACAAAAATTGTGAAGATGAATGTCTCTGTTTTCATAGGCACCGTGTATGCATCCCCTTGATGCTACACACAAAAAACGTTGCGTTGATGTTGGCAGTGCTGGTGATCATCTACATCAAGTACCGCCAGGTGGACACATTCTCGTTGATGGTGCCTCGCAAGGCTATTCCGCATGGCCGTAACCGCTTGGCTGCGGCAGTCGGCGTCGTTTCGTGCGTAGGTCTCACGGTCCTCGCCAACTTCCAGGAGTCGAACGCTCTGGTGGTTCACTGCATCGGCGCCGCGCTCTGCTTCAGCCTCGGCACTGTCTACTTCATCATGCAGGTGAGCTGTGCGCAATTCAAGAAACACACTGTCACAAGTTTGTTTGTTGCTTTTTGTTTAACCACTTGATGCCGTTGTCGCATATACGCGCACGCAGCGATCGTGCTGCCCAAGCTGCTGACGCATATACGAGTCCTGACACATTACAGAACGTTACATTTCATATCTTGACAAAATGACGTCATATTGACATCATATTGACATCATATTGACATCATATTGACATCATATTGACATCATATTGACTATCTTGCATTCATTACCTTAATCGGGGAACAATGATATTGTACCATGCAAGATGTTATTAAAAATACTGACATCTGAGAGATAGATTGGGAAATTAGTTCAATATTTTGGGGAGCCGATAGAATGAGCTAATGTATTAGAAAATGATATTATACAGTCAGCTGTTGTTTCAAAACATTATTCTGGGCTAATTGTGTCAAATAGACAAGCCTCTGAAGTCTAAACGGTAAGTAAAAGTGGTATTGGCAAATTTCTTGTTTCACATATCAAGTACAATTCAATACATCGACACAATAAAACCATCTGTTGCTGTTACAAATGTCATGGAAGGTTATATAAAGACAAGTATCTGTGCAGGGGAGAAACCCGCCCTGGGAGGTATAGTAGTGATTGTGTAACCCGGCTGTTACATCGAAACTATAGTTACAAAATCATTTTTAAAAAACATCAATATTTTGTACACGATAAAATATGTACGTGGGTAACGAAATGTGTGATAATGTACTGGTGTAGTGACAACACAATGTTCCCGGACAAAGTTTGTTTGTTTAACGTCACAGCTTTGCATTGTGGATTTCCTAATGATCAACCTGACCTGACCTGATCTGACCTTGAGGTTATATTGACGTGGCACAAACATATTTGGTCATGCACAAAAAGAGTCACCACACCACCAATGTAAATATATACATATAATTTTTTTTTTTTATTCAACATCGAAACTTGATACAAAATCATTGTTCCACCATCAAGGCTTTGGATAAAAGGTAGGATCGTTTGAACGGGGCACCACAAGGGCGATCTTGCCACTCACTTTCAATTATTCAAAACTAATGAACTTGAACACCAGGGCTTCCCTTTTTTTAACAGGTAATATAAAATAGTAGTGTTTATTTCTTTAACCTTTTTTCAAGGAAATCGGAATACAAATTACATATTTTACAATATAACTCATGAATAGCATTACGTGATTGAGTGTGGCAGTAGGCCATCATTTATGAATTACCAAAAAATTGGTATATTTACAGTATATCGAACAAGTGATACAACAAATGATGATAGATTCAAAGAATTCAGATTTTGGATATGAAATTGAAATATCTCAAAAGAATTGAAATCATTCAGACACTTTAATACATAGATATAGATATAAATGATATAGATGATCAGTTGAATAACAAAACAAGGGTGAGCGAGCTCACCCTTGGACGCCCTCATATAGAAAATTGAACCTTGAATTGATTGCTTCTATTGACAGAAAACCTTAAATGGATTCTTCTGTAAAAATAAATTCCTGAATTGATTGTTTCTTTCGACAGAAATCTTAAATACGTTGCTTCCATTTATAAAAAAACGTTACATGATTTCTTCTATTGACATAAAATCCTGAATTAACTTTTCTCATCAACAGAGTAAGTAGGCCCACCTTTGATATTTTACTTATAGGCGTAATAATCTTATACTTTTATTAAATGCTTATTTTTCTATGTTGCTTAACGACCCCACCAACAGCTAGGTTATTGAGGGTACAAATGAGCGGGAGATAAAAAGGGTGAGCGAGCTCACCCTTGGACGCCTTCATATAGAAAAAGAACCTTGAATTGATTGCCTCTATTGACAGAAAACCTCAAATAGATTCTTCTGTGAAAATAAAATTCTGAAATTGATTGTTTCTATCGGAAGAAATCTTAAATACATTGCTTCAATTTACAAAGAAACGTCACATGATTTCTTCTATTGACAGAGAATCCTGAATTAAATTCTCTTATAAACAGAGTGAAGTACTTTTGATATTTTGCTTATGGGCGTAATAATCTGAAACTTCAATTAAATGCTTTTTTCATGTTGCCCAACGACCCCACCAACTGCTAGGTTATAGAGGGCACGAATAGGTGGGTGATAAGGAAACAGTGAGGTGATGATGGATGAGAGGACATTTGAAAAAACCCATACTTCACGCAGGGTTTGAACCTGCGGCCCTGGAACCAGAAGCAGATGCGCTACCTCTAGGCCAAGGAGAGTGGTTTAAATGCTTCTGTTGGCAGAAAACTTTCAATATATATATATATATATATATATATTAATTATATAATTAGAATATTAAATATTAGAGACCTCATCAAGGGAGGAGCAATATGGGTTTAGGAGGGGAAGGTCAACTGTGGACTTAATTTTTGCAGTGAGGCAGCTGATAGAGGGTAAGTGGGAAAGGGGAGAAGAAACAAGAATGGTTTTCATAGATCTGGTAAAGGCCTACGATAAACTACCCAGGATGGAAGTGTGGAAGTGCCTGGAGAAGAAGGGAGTGGACAGAAAACTCATCCGGTTAATTAAAAGCACGTATAAGGATAGTAGAAGCTGTGTACAGACCAGTGGAGGCAGATCTGAATGGTTTGAAGTACGTGAAGGGCTGAAGCAGGGCAGTGTTCTTTCCCCGACACTATTCACATTAGTCATGGACGAGATGATGAGAGAGGTAGAGTCTGATGACCGGATAGATACGAGAACTTTTGTTCATGCTCACGATATTTTAGTGAGGGGAGGAACAGGTGATGAACCACAAGAGAAAGTATCCAAATGGGAGAGAGTAACAGTCCAGTATGGTTTGAAGATCAGCATAGAGAAGAGTGAGTCGATGGTGATGGAAAGAGAACGGTCGAAGAAATGTCAGATCAAGATCCAAGACGGGGAATTTCGGGAGAAAGAAGAATTCAAATGTCTAGGAAGTATTTTGACAAGGGATGGTAAAGTGGAGAAAGAGATGGAGAATATGGTACGGAACGCGGAGAGTTTCTACCGAAGCGTTAGAAAATTGTTGTGGAGCGAGGAAATACCGAGGAAATGTAAGTTATTGCTATACAGGACATATTATTTGCCAATATTAAAGTATGCAGCAGTAACCTGGCCAATGGGAGGAAAAGAGGAAGGAAAGTTGCAAGCCGCTGAGATGAAATTTCTGAGAAGTGTGGCAGGAGTGACAAAAATGGATAAAATAAGGAGCGATAAGATCAAGAGAGAGTTGGGAGCTGAGACCCTGAGTTTTGTATTGGCCAGGGAAAGGCTCTGCTGGTACGGACACATGATGCGAATGGAAATGGAGAGAATACCCAAGAGAGAGTATGAAGCAGCAAAGGTACAAGGGATGAAGAAGGCGGGAAGACCGAGGACGAAGTGGATAAATGAAGTGGTAGAGGCCGTGGAACAGAGAGGGGAATGTTGGAAGACGATTGTAGAAGAAAAGAGGTGGGAAAATAGAGAAAGGTGGAGGGGGTTGGTCAGAAGACAGGAAGGAGAAGAAGAAGGAGATGAAGAGGAGGAAGTGCCAGACCTGGAAAGTCGACTCCGAGACACCCAGCTGCCCTAGTGATGTGGTGGGACAAACCCCCCCCCCCGACCCAATTCAGTTTGGAACCGGAGGCCAGATACTTATATATATATATATATATATATATATATATATATATATATATATATATATATATATATACATACATATGAATATATATATATATATATATATATATATATATATATATATATATATATATATATGTATATATATATATATATATATATATATATATATATATATATATATATATATATATATATATATATAAATATATATATATGTATATATATATATATATATATATATATATATATATATATATATATATATATATATATATATATATATATATATATATATATGTATATATATATATTTTTTTCTATATATATATATATATATATATATATATATATATATATATATATATATATATATGAATATATATATATATATATAACTTCTAGTGCATTGTTTCAGTGTGATGAAACCTTGTATTACAACCTTGTATTGTTTACAGAAACCTACAAAAAGTACGAGAGAAATTTTGTATGTATATATATATATATATATATATATATATATATATATATATATATATATATATATATATATATATATATATATATATATGTATATGTGTAATTTTGTCGTGTACCACACATTGTGTTGATAGTCAACATGCATATTATTTTCTAAACATGAATAATTGGCCTAAAGTCCATTCATATAAGCGTGTTAGCGATGCAACGATTCAACTTGAACCACACGATACACAAAATTACAAAATATGTTGCAATTTTTCTTATTCAGATCCTATTTGGATTCATTGAATTCAAACTATCCATGATATATGTTATAAAGCTGGATTAATAATGCGGACTAATGATTAGTGTTTAATGATCAACTAGAGTTGAGACATACGGAATCAATGTTGACGTTCACATTGTGTTTGATATTAGTGAATGACCTTGAAAGTTGATCAATTTTTATCTTTAGTAATAATCATTAGTTTTAATCATTAGTCTGACCAATCAGAAGTCGTGAATTTGAAACGACAGGAAGTCAATGCAACAGGATAGGCTTTCCCACTCGGTGAACCGCTCGTTAACAGCCTTCTAACATGTAGGCTTCTATTTAAATCTGTCATCTTGAGACAGCTACGACTCATGAAAAGTAGGTCATTTCTCTCAAAATTAGTTCTTATTTCAAGTCTATTTGAATGCTCAGTTTCTTAATTTTAGTATTCAATAATAGTCACTAATCATTAGTTCGCATTGTGAATCCAGCTTCAGTAGTGTAAAGAGGTTGGTATCACTACATCGTGCCCTATCTATGACTATCAATTACGTAACGGGATAAGCAACATGGCATTTTCCTTTCTCACCATGCGCATATCAAAGAGATGCCGCCTCCTCGTATCTTCACTCTTAGATGTACCCACTAAAAACCCTGACGGGTAAGAACTTGGAGCCAAGTCCTGAAATGTTTCAACAACTACAAAAACTTTCAGATATAAAAGGTGTGAAATCAAAACTGTATGCCAAGTGCAACGTATTATTCGTCAATATGGCCTGGAAAATAACAGGAAACACTTGGCTCATTGCCCCCCACGTCCCCTCATATAACACCAAGCAGAATTGAAGTGAAGTGAAGAGCATGATGCTAAGAAATGGGTAATTTCACGTTCCTGACACACGGAAATGTAATATGAGTCAAGAAAATTTGTAGTTCACGCATGGTCTCATGGAGACTCTGTCGCGTTATTGGTTATTAAATTATCAAAATATCCACTTTTTTGAATAAGTGTTGCATTGATGGCTCGAAAAAAGGCAGAGACTGACTTTGACCCTGACATACATTTCCTCATTGAAGTAGAATGAATAATAACTTCAAATAAGGATAAAAATACAATATAAAAATAATGTGAAATTACAATCTGAATTTGAAAGTGATTTGAGTATTTTCATTTGATTCATAAAACCTGCATCACGAAATCTAACAAGATATTAATTTTGTAAGTTAGATTCTATGAACTTATGGTAACTTTTGAATTTTTCAAAGTAAAAGGGTAAAAGGGTGTAGTGCTCCCCAATCAAATGTGGGCTCTCAATTCATGATCTCTCAATCACTACCCACTGAATATCTTCAAATTGTTGGGAAACTATATTTTGGAATGGAAAATGAAAGGGGGAGGGCAAGTTTCTTGAATCATATTACAATTCCCTGTGTCAGGGACGTGGATAAGTTATCCTATTCTTAGCATCATGCACTTCACTTCAATTCGGGGTGGTGATATATGAGGGGACGTGGGGCCCCAATGAGTCAAGTGTTTCCTGTTTTTTTCCAGGCTGTACTGATTAATAATACGTTGCACTTGGCATACAGTTTTGATTTCACACCTTTTATATCAGAAAGTTTTTGTAGTTGTTGAAATATTTCAGGACTTGGCTCCAAGTTTTTACCCGTCAGGGTTTTTGGTGGAATATCAGTAATTTTTGTTCCTTCATAATGATTAGATGCATTTGCTTGTTCACAATGGCATCAGAATATATTTCTTGACTGTCTCATCAAATTTTCGTTTGATCAAACACAGTCTCTTGATTGATTTCCTCGCCTATCGTATTGCCCAAAATAGTCGTCAAGTTGGAATATTCTTCAAATACCGGTGTCACGGTATATTTGTGGGTGATATAGGCCTATAAGTATGGAAAATGGAAAATACCGGTATATCTTTATGTACAAAATAATATACTGGTATAAGATTATTGTGGATTGGTTCAACATACGAATTTACCGGTGAAATATTATGTATCCAGTACAATCATATGTAGACCTACATGTACATGCTGAAAATGGAAATATTAATATACCGGTGGTATGAATAAGAAACCTCACGAGTTGGCTGGCCAAAACACACATATACCGGGAGATGAGTGTGGGTCATGGAAATATTGAATTCAATACAGTTCTTGAAATACTGATATGCTTATCAGAAATGCATTTGGGGGTTGCAAATTGAATAAAAGTCCATTATTTCGAAATGATTTCCAATTAGCGGGCAAATGAGTGAAGAACAAACGATGTAGTCTCGAGCACAACGGGCACAAACGAAGCACAAACGCATGACGAAAAATTGAAACGTGATTTCTTCCATGATTATTACATTTTTTCCGATTTTTCGTGATTTGTGTGATTTTCCGTGATTTTCTTGATTTTTTCCATTCATTCCTATTTTTTCGATTTCTCGTGATTTTTCCATTTTTTCTCGATTCTTTGTGACCTTGATGATTTTTCGTGATCAGCCCACCGTTCTGTTTCTCGATTTTTCGTTTTTCTTATTTTTCTTGATTTTTTTTTCAATTTTTCCGATTTTTCGTGATTTTTTAGTTTCTTGTGATTTGTTTTCATTTTTTCTCGATTTTTGGTGAACTTTTTTTTTATTTTTATTTTCTATTTTTCGTTATTTTTCCGATTTTTCATTTTTCTCCGATTTTTCGTGTTTTTTCTTACTTTTCGTGCTTTATTTGATTTTTCTCGATTTTTTTCCCCGTGATTTTTTTTTCAATTGTAGTCCCACTACACCTGATTTTTTCAGTTGTTGATCTCTCGGGACTCAAATTCCTTTTCTATAGCAGCTGTTCATTCTTCTTCAGTTTTTTAACTGGCCTTGAATTTTGTACCCAAAGTTGCTGAGATTTAATTGTCGATACAACAGTATTCTTCTTTTCTGAAAGTTATTATTTCAATCTCTTCCGGTTAAACATGATTAATTGACCAATCTCGCACACACAATCGATCTGGTATATTTATTCAAACACATCTTTGAAATATCATTGGAATATGACGTGAAGATTTTTAAAAATAATTAAAACTTGAAAAATGAGTGTAAAATGACCTTACTTCCGGTTTTCAAAAGCAACTTCCGGTTGAAAGATTCAAAAGTCACAATTTCACATGAGTTCACATAATCCCTGAAAAAGTCAGACAAATCGGTCGATTTGTCGATACGACAGTATTCTTCATTTCTGAAAGTTATTATTCCAATATTTTCCGGTTGAAAACGATTAATTGACAAATCTCGCACACACGATCGATCTGGTATATTCATACAAACATATTTTCGAAATGTCATCGAAATATGTCGTGAAATGATTTAACAAAATGATACAAACTTGAAGAGAGAGTTTATTATGACCTTATTTCCGGTTTTCAAAAGCAACTTGCGGTTAAAGATTCGAAAGACACAATTTCATATGAGTTCACATAATCCCTGAAAAAATTAGATAAATCGGATGATTCGTTTGGCCTGTAGCCAAGTTCTTAGGTGACGACGAAAGGAGGAGGAGGGTGAAACGGAAAAAGTAGTATTTGCACAGTGCTATAACTTCCAGACGTTTGTTCAGATATATATATATATATATATATATATATATATATATATATATATATATATATATATATATATATATATATATATTTATATATAAATATATATATATATATATATATATATATATATATATATATATATATATATATATATATATATATATATATATATATATATATATTTATATATATATTTATATATATATATATATATATATATATATATATATATATATATATATATATTTAATTTGATATGTCGTGTCGATTATGGCGCCTCATTCCATCACAACAAACTAGAGGTATCTAGGTTGTTAGTTCCGGAGATACAGTATGTTCAAAACCGCCTGGAAATACTTCGTGTAAACAGTGTAAGCGTCTAGCTGAGACTTCGCACGGACTTGGCTCTCGTCGATCTATCGCTCGACTAGATGAACTCACATGTATTTTCCATGAATCCTGCCACTTATTCACCTACCTTCACCAACCAGGAATCAGAGTTCAAAAACTGCTCATACAACAATCAGACTGGCCAGATAGGTTAGCACCTATAGAACCAAGAAGAAGAAGAAGAAGAAGAAAAACATTCGTGAATCGGGACTTTCTGTTTGCACTGTCACTGTCAGTTACTAGGTTACTAATAACCTCTTTGGTTAAACCAACCACAACAAATTCAATGGTTGAACTACATTAGTTTTTTTAAAGATGTAAAGGGCACGAATGGTAAGGGTTAAGTAGGGTAAGGTTTTGTATTGAATGTAGGCCTACAACTAGAGCTCACCCATTAAGTATAGATGTCTATACTTAATGGCTCAACCCCGCCGCACAAATGAAGACTCATTATTATTATTATTATTATCGGAGTGCTTATTACCACGTTACGTTTTGGTTTTGAAGATGGTGCCGTTTTGAGTCAGAACGTTACGTGGCAACAACAATGATAATTGTTGCCACGTGACATTCTGTTTTTTCTTACGTTTTTAGTCAAAACTTGTCAAACCAACGGTAAAAACAATTGATTAATTTTTAAAAAATTGAAAAAAATGGCGTGGTACGTTAATAAGTAATTTTACCAAAATTATCTCACACTGTGATTTTATCAAGTATGGTTATAAAATGAATGCCAAAGCCCTACCTAACCCCTTGGCCCTAGCCATCATCAACAAACTTCAAAAATGGAGTTCATAATACAAACTCAGTGCCTTAAACTAAAAACATAACCTGATAATTTATCAGATAGGCAGATTGATGTGATGACTTGTAAGGTGTAGGCCTACTCAATCCTGAATCTGGCCTGAATTTAATGTTAACCAATGTTAGCCTAGGTCTCTAGTAGGTCTATTTGAGCAATGAACAAACTGTCTGACTCGACTTCCTTAGTTGTTGGGCACTCGCCCTGTTTTAACAAGGTAGGCCTAGGATTATTGCCTAGGCCTATACTATTGAATAATGGAGAAATTATTATTATTTTTATTAGTATTTTATTATTATTATTATTATTAACTCTTGCAGTTGCACATAAATGCGCGGTGGCAAGTTCCCTATCAATCCTATCCTATCGCCTCCCTAACCTTCTGACGGAATAGCTTCAACCCTATTTCATCCTCCTCAAGTATACTTCTACTAAGCCCATTCCAATCCCTACCTGTCCTATTCAAGAAAGAGAACTCACCGACATCTAATCTAGCCCCCTTTATAACTACTGCTCCATCATGACTTCGCCTACCCCCATACCCTGACTCATTCCTTTCAATCAACCTATTCAACTCTCCCCAGCCCCCTTCTCCTTCCATTACCCTGAATAAATTACAGATCCGATCCTTCTTTCTCCGTATTTCCAATTCCCGCCATCCCAAGTCTCGGATCATCTCAGATGGACTCTCCAATATTCTCACCCTCTCCCCCCTTTCATTCTCCTCCCATTTCCACCTCCTAACCCTACCTGTAACGCTTCTAACTGCAATTCTTTGCACCCTTTCCACATCTCTTATCTCACCTAATCTATAAGGATCCCAAACTATGAACTAGCATATTCCACCATGGGACGCACTAACGAGAATCAAGCCTTTTCCTTTATCTCCATACTTGTCCCTCTAAGCTGCCTCATTACAAAGTTTAGTGCATTTATACTCTTTTTTACTATTCTCTCAATCTGACTCCCCCACCCTAGACGTCTATCAAATACCACCCCTAAGTACTTACGTAATTTTCCACTGACTCAAGTGACTTCCCTCCTACATCATACACTACATCAGCCCTAACTCTCCTCCTACCAAAGGTGACTAACTCACACTTCCCTTCATTTAACCCCATCTTGTTCAACTGAACCCAACAATTAAGTGCCGTCAAATCTGCCTGAATAGCTACTGCATCCTCCTCTGTATTGATTTCCCTATATACCACACAATCATCTGCAAATAACCTTATTCTCGAATTAACAACCCTAGTCAGATCATCTATATATAAATCAAATAATAACGGACCTAACACACTACCCTGTGGAACTCCTGACGTAACCTTAACCTCACTTGAAACCTCCGAACCTACTCGAACTGTTTGAACTCTATCCTGAAGACAGTTTCCAATCCAATTAACTAACCCAGCATTCCCAATGGACAGTTTCAACTTCCCTAATAATATAGTGTGATCTACCTTGTCGAAAGTCTTTTCAAAATCTAAAAACACTGCATCAATACAGCCCCCCTTGTCTACTACCCCTGCCAGCTCTTCCGCAAAACCTAACAACTGTGTCTCACATGAATACCCTTCCTAAACCCATGCTGCACTTCCGAAATACCCCTATATTCATCTACTTTCTCCATTATTCTCTTTATAACTACCCTTTCCATCATCTTACATACATGTGACGTTAAACTGATTCCCCTGTAGTTGTCTACCCTGCCCCTTTGCCCTCCCTTTGATATTGGAACCACCTCCGCTTTTTTCCAATCTTGCGGTACTCTACCTGCTGTGAGTGAGGCTTGGAACAACCTTAGCAAATAACCAACAACCCCCCTACCCGCTAATTTCAGGAGATCGCTTTGCACCCCATCTATGCCTGGTGACTTCCCACTTTTTAGTTTCCTTAATACATTCCACACTTCCCCCTCTGTAAGCAGGACTTCTTCCCCCCCCCTCCAGTGTTGTTTCTCCCTCCCCTATAATTCCAGTCACATCCCGTACATCCCGTGTAGTCACTTCTCCGTAGAATCTATTTAATGCTGCTGCCTTCTCCTTATCCGTTTTCCACTCATTCCCTCCCTGATCAACTAAGGTGGGCAACTCCTTACTACTACCCTTCTGACTAGAAACAAACCTGTACATTCTATTCCAGCTACCCTGTACATCACGTTCATTAAACATACCGCCCATGAAGTTTTCTTTCGCCTCCCTCTTAGCCTTGTTTAAGTCCCGCCTTAGGTCCCTGATCGCTTCCTTTCCCTCCCCTGACTCCCTCAATTTCCTACTCATCTTTCTACCCTTTCTCTTGAGCCTCCTAACCGTACTATTATAGTAGGCAGGATCTGCATTTGCCTGCAACACCTTATAGGGAACCAACATATCTCTAACCTCCTCATATACTTTCCGAAAATTGAACCACAAACCTTCAACATCACGCTCGTCTATCTCACACCACTTCTCAAACCTATCCTCAAAAGCTTTTTGAACCTCTCTTGCCTGCACCCTTTTGTACCCCCAAACTTTCTTCCCAACATTGTTTGAACCGGATCTAAAGCTAAGCTGACTATAGGTACCCGATGATCGCTAATACCATCAACAATCACTGTTTTTGCCCACAACTCACTCGGCCTGACTAACACAACGTCTAGAATATTTGTACCCCCTAACCTTCTACTCCTGGTTCGCTCCTCCACAACCTGATGAAAACCTTCGTTTAAGGTATTATTGGATGCAGCAGAACTCAATTGGTTGAGATTTCTTCATCTTGACTGGTCTATTTTGCCTTCCAGTTTTTCTCATCTTCTAAGCCTTCTCCCATTGCCACTTTTCGTTTTTTTTCAACCAAAATACTGTAAAGTGAAAACAATTGAATGCTATGTTGAAAATATCTGTAAACGCCTAGCATCAGTCTTTTTAGAACATCCAGTCCATGGAATAAATAAGCAAAATCTATCGGCAAACATTGCACAGTTTATAACTTGCCCCAGATGTGGCCCACGCCATTGTGGTGCAGTTAACAGGTGAATCACCATATTTTATGATAATTTGCTGGTAGTATTGCATGTTGACGTATACAAGTAATAGATGTAATGCAATTTGTGAATCCAGCTCTTCCCAACTGCAATGTTGGAATCAATTTCATTTGAATTGGCCAATCTGAACTTTAAATACGTTGTAAAAGCTAGTTAAGAGCCAGACTGCTATATTTACCAATTGATAACTTGGTAATCAGTTATCATCTAAAAGAAAAATCAGAAGCAATGCATCGAGACCCGTGGCCGAGTGGTAACACACTAAACCATCATTCGGGAGACCGGGGTTCGATTCCTGCCATAGTCGACCATCCTGAGAGGAGTTTTTCGTGGTTTCCCTCTGTCGTTCAGGTTGATACTGGGATGGCTCCTTAACAGGCCACGACTGACTCCTTCCCACCATCCAAAACACCTGATAAAATAACCTTCCATCTCATCATCCACCGACGCCAATAGATCGTAGCCATCAATATAGTGCGTCGTTAAGACCCAATGTAAAAAAAAAGCAATGCAATTATACAACTATGTTCTATACATTGAAATATGAGCCTAATATGTATGATTTGATTTGAAATTGCGAATCTCAGTAATGTACACGACAGCGCATGTCATGGCTAAATCATGTTTGGATAGATAATATTTCAACATGTAAGCCTATATACTACTTGCACATAGTAGAGGGGAATATGTCAAGCTTCGTTGAGCTTTCTAGTTTTTATGGTCACTAGAGAAGATAATAAAGAAATTAGATGATAATTACCTGAATAATAAATGCCGACATAAATCTTGCCCTCGAAACTGGCTTGAATTTGACGACATTTACATGTAATTTCGGCAATTCATCGTAAAGGTAATGCCACTAGAGCTGCTTCCATCATGGTGAAAATGGTATAATTTGAAAAGGATAGGAAATGTGCCATGTTGCTCATCTTGTTACGTAATTGATAGTCATAGGCCCTATTCTGTTTATCCAAAGTAAAAAATTCAATTTTTAAAAGATAGGTCAGTAGCCTACGATGTAGGTATTGCGCGATCAAAATTGAACGCTGTCAGCTTCAAAAGGTTTAAAATAGTCGAATAATTATCAGTGTATATACTTACTGTTCACCAATACTGACCGTAAATTAACGTGAGGAGACTAATTCTTACGATAAATCTAAAAAAAGTTGGTATTTGACAGATGATTAACAAATTGATGGTAGCATTATCTTCAAAAACTAAGTCAAAGAAGCCCAGCCTATGAAGCATACGTAATCTCCAATACAACTTCATTTATGTCATATAATATTTGGCACTGATACTTTCCTTGAAGTTGGCTTGTATAGAACTGCTCGTCAATGTTGACTGAATTAAAAAAAGGGTTGTTTATTACTCGAAAGTACTGATAAATCAGATTAAAAGCAGAAGATGATATAAACACATCCCTTGTTTATAACACGTTACCATGGTTTAGAGAAAACCAAAACTGGGGTATACTCAATATTTTTTCGGTTTTTATTTAATTATAAAATATCTAGGCTACGTGGACAAATGTTATCATCGTATGGCCATAGATTATAACTAATTACTACTTTTAAGCGCTTAAATTTCTAATTTACGTGGAAAACCAGCGATTCTATTAATGCGCAAGCAAAAGTCCACGCCACGACAAAAAGTGGGCGTGGCCAAAGCAGTTTTCCTTTAATTCATCAATTAGAAAATATACAGGCTATGTGGACAAGTTTTATTACTACGTAGTGGAAGATTGTAAAAATTTGCATAATCCAAGCTCAATCATTTTCAATTTGAGTAGAAATTCAGCGACTCTACGCGACAAATAGGTTTTTTCGGTCCCTTTTGAATCAAACATATGTGTGTTTCCACAGTGTGGTGAACACAATAAAAAGGAACTGAGTTACTGAATATGCCCATACATATAGCAATAAGTAAAATTGATAACTAATAAGTAATATGAATTTACTGAAATTTAGCATAACTTTGCTTTGGCTACACATTGAACCGGAATGATCGCGACGTGTTTCAGACGTGGTTTGCCCGGCGCATGTGCCCGGAGGTTCTGTCGCTGCGGGCCGTGGCCGTGAGACGGGCGCTGGCGTTCCTTTTGTGCCTCATCACGCCCGTACCGGGCACGGCCGGGGCGATCGCCATGCTGCAGTTCAAAGGTAAGCTCTCGCTTCGTCACACTCGCCCTCGTTCAAGTGTCCCGTATAATTAGGGTTGTACGAATATAGCACTCGCATTCAGTTTTGGTTATTTTTTTTTCAAGTGAAATGTAGCATTTTGCAGCAATCTACTGAAAAAACAAGAGCTGCAAATTCTAGATCAACAACAACGGGTTTATCAAAGGAAATTCCACATTATTTCGGACTTTTCAGTCTGAGGCAGGAAGCTGTTTGAAAAGAGTGGCGGACAATTTGTCAGGGGACAATTTGCCAGGCTACCTCTTCCTGGGGGTCGGACAATTTGCCAGGCTGCCTCTTCCTGGGGGTCGGACAATTTGCCAGGCTGTGTTTGATGGGTGGGACAATTTGCCAGGGTCGCTGAGGTATACATAAGGGGGTCGGACAATTTGCCAGGCTATGTTCGATGGGTAGGACAATTTGCCAGGGTCCCTTAGGTAGAAATGAGGGAGTCGGACAATAACCAGGTTGTGTTTGATGGGGAGGACCATCCGACCATGTTGTGTTAATAAAAGCGCAAGGGCTTTTGAATCACATTATTTGAATCAAACTATTTCTATTTGAGTCATACATATCAGTAGAACACCAACTGTATACTAATCAGGCATAACTATAGCATATCATAGATCATGGTAAATACTTGAAACATTGTCATTACCGCTCATAGGAAAATTATTAAAAATTAAGCGTGGTCCAAACACAAGGCTATAGATATTATTCACGTGGTGAAATACATTTCAAAGCTCACTCGAACTCGAGATATAATCATTCAAGCCAATTTAAAACATGTAATCACATAAATGTCATGCAATCTTATCAATGTGCAGGATTTCATCAAACAGCTTGAATTATTTTTAGATGAGCGTATAGCAAAGATTCCATTTCACATACCGGAAAAAATGGGCTTCGTGTTTGTGTTTTTTGTTTGTTAATTGTGTGTTTGTAATTTTGTGCGTGGCATACAGGTCAGGAAAAAATACCTATCAACTTGAAACTTTTTCTACATATTTCTGTTATACCAGAATGGGTTGGGATTGTTTTTCAGAAAAATCGGTTGAAAGATTTTTCAGGAAAAAATTCGAAAAGTTTGAGAAATCCTCATGAGAATAACATGGATGGATAAAAAAATACTTGAAATGTGGAAAATTTTCAAAACTTCAAAATTTTCACTGAATATGGAAAACATAATTACGGATATTCTCAGTGACTTTCACAACATTCGGATGAGAAATAACAAAGAAAACTTGATGAAAGTATCCATTTTATTGAAGGTTGAGATCAATTGGTTTTGCAAAGTGTAAATGCGACAGGTTTTGAATGTTTTGCGACAGGTTTCGCGGCTAATATCAACAAGTTGCAGGTGAGGTTTTTGAACGTTTGAAGTAATCCAAGATCCGTAGATGTGGATTGATCTGACGAAATATTTTTCATTAGAGATTTACATACTGTACTCCTAAGCTCATCTCACAACGCAAATCCCGCGTTTTCCTAGTGTTTCAAAAGAAAATTCACAAATAATCAGATTACTCTTTCAGCAAACTCCTGGATTAGACACAGAATTATTTCTGTGATACATTGGTTAACCTCCTCTCTACAACATCGAAACATACCAATGAACCGACCAACAGTGTCACTGTCAGACGATGTTCTGAACAGATTCTCTTGTTTCCGGTTAGTCCTACGAAAATAATGGATATCATAAATAAAGAGAATGATAAAACTTCTAGATTGGAAGAAATTCCATGTTTTCATATTGTATTTTCATATTGCAATTCATATTGGTGATGGTATTATTGAAATGGAATCTTATATGTGTTCTTATTAATATAGCTTATTTAATATATATTTATATCACTTTTTCTTCGAAATCCAAGTAATGTAATTCAAATAATGTAATTCAAAAGCCCGCGCGCTTTTATCAACACCAACATGGTCCTTCCCATCAAACACAACCTGGCAAATTATCCGACCCCCTCATTTATACCTCAGGGACCCTGGCAAATTGTCCTACCAATCAAACACAGCCTGGCAAATTGTCCTACCCCCAGGAAAAGGTAGCCTGGCAAATTGTCCGACCCCCTCATTTATACCTAAGGGACCCTGGCAAATTGTCCCACCCATCAGACACAGCCTGGCAAATTGTCCGACCCCCGTTTGAAAACCACTCACTGTTGATAGTTATTCAAAAAAGATAACGATCCTTTCAATTCACTGATTGGTTTCTCCAATTGATTTCATATTTAAGCAGACTTTTCGAAAACGATTTTTCATTCAATGCAGAATATCGTGCAAATTTTCACTAAATAGCTAAATGCTTTCAAAAAATACATTCATAGTGAAAAATAGTGGAATAGAATATATAATGTTGAATGAATAGATATACCATGAAACACAAAGAAAACCAAATATATATGTATATTGTATATATATATATATATATATATATATATATATATATATATATATATATATATATTCTTGTTTAATATTCAGATTTTATAGTCTATATTATCTCACTAATGCTAAATTCCTACTTCTCCATAGTTTATTAATTATAATTATAATGAATGAACTATTTTTCATAAATATAATATAAGATTCCACGAGATACTATTACACGAACTAGAATCCAAGACAGGCCCGGTTCTAGGAGTAAGCGATGTAAGCGGCTGCTTAGGGCGGCACTTTTCTAGGGGCGGCATATTTCTTCTTAAAATGTACGAGTTTTCTAGTTTATATAATCATAGCTACATTTTCTACACAATTCATTTCATATTCCTATCTTGTGTCTTTAATGTCCTATGTAGTTAGTTTCTAATTAGCTGTATGTAAAGGAATGTAAAAAAAGACAATAAACAATCTATCTATCTATCTATCTATCTATCTATCTATCTATATTTCAGTTGACAGATAAAATGTTTTCCAAAAGTAGAAGTTCATGACTATATATTACTTAATGTCCATTAATAAAATAAGAATGGATGTGTGGGCATTGAATTCATTACGATAATAACGACGAGGGTTATTTCTAAGGGTGGGCATAGAGGGCGGCTGCCCGGTGGACAAATTCAAGGAGAGCTATCTGCACCCATTTGTGAATTTCCATCAGGCAACAAATCAAATCAATTTTTGAATCAAATTAATATTTTATTCAGATCACTGGCTGTAGTAAATGTTCTCATATTCAAATATCATTGTTATATTGACTATAGATTGATGATTATCATGCAATTATAGATTATGGATAGCTTAAATTCAGCTTGCATTTGCTTGGAACAGACAATTGGCAAAATTAGCCTTGTTAAAATCCATGTATTCCAAAAATTTTGTGTAGCTACTGAAACCCGTAGAATCGTATTAAAAAAAGGAATTTTCGAAAATTTCCCTGCGGGGCGCGGGGCCCTTCTTGCATTTACCATCGATGTGCACAATCGGTGGGGCGTACAATTGAGTGCTTGCCCGGGGCATGAAACGACCCTGCAACCACAAATATTGTGTTTGGAGCCGTTTTTAATTCCTTAAGTAGAATGATTTCGGCATCTAGACCTCATCTGGAACACGCTAAACCGTATTAATAATGGGTGTAATTTCTGAAAATGCCCTGCGGATCTAGAAGGGGGCCTTCCCCCCTTGCCCCCCTTTGCGATACCAGGCCGTTGCACAACTGTTCTCATGCGGCATTTTTTTCCCAAACTAAAATCCCCCTCTTCCCATGAATATGACGTGGATCCGCCTCTGTTGTATCCTATTCTAGAGTACTTTATAATCCATTGACCATTATCCTTTCGTTCGTTGACAGCTCTCAAGTTTGAGACAATACAATTAGATATGGAAGAGTTAATTGCAGAATTTTCAGCAATGAAAACTAGAAAAGTGAACTTCAAGTAGGCTTAATGTGATTGAACTAGTACGTAGGCTTATGTAAAATATAACAATGAAACTATAACAGTCATTATCAAAGACATTTTATCAAATTGTTGCTCCACAGTAAAACTACCAACAAAAAAATTGAATATTCAAATGTTAAAGAAGTGTAACTTGATCGTAAATTAACTTTTGTGATAATAATGTGATTGAACTATATATATGTTTCTTTTTATTGAGGGGGGGAGGGGGGGGGGGCAGAATAATTGTCGCTTACGCATGAAAAATCACTAGGACCGGGCCTGATCCAAAATTATACACCGACTTGGTCCAGGTCAACGTAATTTTCAGCACTACAGTATAATAGTGATTGAATACGATGACCAACAGGCCCTCAAATTCGGAATTATCATTCAAAATGGAATGATTCCACCTTTTTGCTTCAGGGTTGACCAGCTGACTACCCTCTTTAGCGATATGAGGGACTGTTGACGGTGAATCTGTTATTCTTGGGCAGATATAATACGAAATTATATTATCATCTTGGGTTTGAATGTATAACTACAAATATTTTAGTTGACTTGTATATTATATGGAAATTAAAATACTAGTGATAATGATACATGTTTCACTTTTCTGTAGTCTTATTACCTTGAGATGCCGTAATAGCTTGAGCCTTCAGGCCACAAATTCAAAAGGCGTAATTCTTGAGAAATCAGCTTTGTTTTTTCAAATTGGGTGATAATTTTTGAAAGAAGGTGCTTCTCAATACAGAATTTTGACAAAAAAATATTGATCGCTTGTACCTTCTTCAAATGAAAAATACAGAAAATGTGTGTTTTCGTTAAATATGTAAATGAATATTTTCAAATTACTTGAAAGAATGTGTACGGTATATATCCGAGGTATGAGCAATATAATTGAAGGTGTTGAAATAAGCCTGACGAGCTAGTCTATTTCTGAGCCCCGCTATGCTCCCCTCCCCTCAGTCTGACTGGTGAACGCAGAGCTCATATCAAGCGTCTGCCCACTCTTAATACGTTCCGTGCTTAATTGTGTCTGTCTTTTTCTTTTTCGTGCACTCCACAGATTATCATTCAAGTAAGCTCTCTTCTCAAATTGTTTTCGTAAATATCAATCAAAAACAACCACAACAATAGCAACAACTTTTAAAAATTGTTGTTGTTATTGTGGTGGTTGTATTGTGTTCGAATGTTGGCAGAGTTAACGTGTAGCTGTGCATACAGAAAACCAACAAAATAATTAAGAAAATTGATGAAGTGAGGTTTTTACATAAGTGGTAGATATTTATTCATAGCAATGGATGTTTTCTCCAACATACATATTACAATTTCTTCAACACATACATTGATACAATTCAATTCAATTTTCAATTCATTTTATTCACATTTCTATCTCGAATTACGTACATACATACAGTGACATACATATTATAGACAGTGATAACATAAATATTCAGATTATAAGAAGAAATAAACAATAGGAACATGTGAGTTAAGCTACGGTATGTGAACTGTAAATATTAGTACATAGTACCACATGGTAAGAAACAATTACAAGATGATATAATAATACAAATACATCAATATATAATATTTATACGGAAAATTACACAATAATGAGAAGACACAAATCGCGTGATAAGTTGTTGGATGAGCGATAGCGCAGACTTCCATCTATTTTATGGCGATTTGCCTGTTTGTATTTTTTTATTTCTTTGTGGGCATTGCACAGGTTGCACGGTTTTACTTATAGATTTTTTTTTTTTCAATAACATCGAAACTTGACACAAAATCATCGTTCCCCAAATAAGGCTATGGACAAAAGTATGATAGATATGAAACTTTTTTTGTACACGCAGGCTTATCCAACTTAGAACTGTACAGTTTTTGGGTCAAATCGGTTCGTCAATTTTTGAGAACCACCATTTCAAATTTTCTGAAAACTTCATAAGACCAGGCTGGACGGGAAAATTTGGAAAATAACATCTCTCCAAAAAGATTCAAATTTGCACTGAATTTAGACACATGAATGATACACATCATTACGAATTTGTACACAATTCAAACCAGCCCCATTTTGAAAAAAATAATTGCTTAAATGTTTTTTCTTCATCAAATAGATACAGCAGAAAATTATTGCCTATAGATACATGACTTTTTAGATTTGATAGTAACCAAATGAAGTATATTTCATATGAGTCAATGTGTGTAGTTTACGATTATACTGTATAGAAATCTCGCTCATCTTACAACACATACGCTGCGTTTGCTAGTATTATAATTCCACATACGCCCTCCTCAAAAATTGTTATTAGTTATCAAGGAAGTCCCTGAACAACAGTTTTTCATTTGGATCTGGACACATCTCTTCTTGTTTGATCAGAATACAACACTCTCTCCTACATAGCTTATGTAATAGAATGGAATCAAACTGCTTGCCTCTTCAATTACAATAAATATTCAGAACAATACTCATATTAAATCCTTCTTTCCAAAGCCAATGTTCATTTCAACTCAACTTATTATCATATATTTGAAATGTGTTGAATGAGTCATATTAAAATTAATTCCTGTACGATTTGAAACTGTTTTAAAAGATAATACCGAAGAAAACAGTAGGTAAGCGGAATTGTCCTATACGAACAGCATGGTCACAACCACCTTGAACCTTGAGTTTAAGTTATGACTGGGTTTATCTTTTACAGGAATGCACTTCCAGAGATAATACGGTCTCCCTTGTGGTGCCCCGTCCAAACAATCCTACCTTTCATCCATAGCCTTAATTGGGGAACAGTGACTTACAGTCAGATTTTTGATGTTGATAAAAAAATGGTCAAATAAATGGGCAGAAGCGTCGCTAATTCTTGTTCAGCTTGATAACCCATGGTGTGTTGTTAATCAGGTGAGAACCGGCGGAAGTGGTCTCCAAGCGAGAACGGCTACGCGGCGCATCTCGTCAGCACGATCTCGGAGTGGATCCTGATCTACCTGTACTGCGGCACGATCTTCTCCTTTGTCAACGAGTTCAGGACCATCACGGTGGACCATCCGCTCATAAAGGTACGACACCACACGGTCCACTCGTTCACGAGTGCGGCAACTACCGAGACCATTTGGCATTTACAATCATTAATATGTAATTATTGATTGAAATACAGTAAGTCGATTAACGATATTCTTTCCATTATTTAACTCTCTTTTGAAACTCCGTTAAAAAGTTGGTATTGCCCAGCCACAATGATCAGGGAAAACAGCTATACTTGTAGATGCCTATCACACTTTCATTATTATTTTCACGAAAATGCTTAGACACATTAGGTGATTGATATTTATTATTTATATATTATATTGTATTCACGTTGTTATTTTTGTCAATTAACCATTGAATCAATCAAATAAACGGATAATAATCAGTTATTCTTCGCAGTCGTGAATTGATCGATTATCATACAAAGTTTAATTAATAGTTTTCACCTATTGACAATGACAGGCAACCCTGAATGATAAACTGATTTGATTTTGTTTGCAGCTAACGAACATAAGGCCGGAGATTGTCTCGGCCAATGGGAGTCTGGCAGGGAGTCTGGCGGAGAGTCCTGCAGGAAGTACGACGGGCAGTGGGAGTCTGGACGATAGCAAGAAGGGAATCCTCACGATCGCTTGAAGCCGAACGGCGAGCGAAAGTGTCGCAGCGATCGACTGTCCAACCGTGAATCAAATCGACGTGACGCATGCGAGTGGTTTTCTTTAATTCACGTTCTACCACCTCAATGTCCAGCACGACCCCACAGAATTTTCAAGGTCATCTGAGGTCACACAACGGGTCGAGTGCAATCAGGGGTCTTCAAACGCCGAGAAGACACGGAAACTTCGCGGGGAAAATCAGGAAGCGAACGCGTCTTTGTTAAGAGGCTGCAGTCGCTCGAGATGAACTCAATCGCTGGTGGATGGTGCGGAGAGTTCAGAAGGCGCTGCATGTATTCTATCAAAATTCGTTTTTGACGCAAAGCAAGTTCAGTTCTTTAGAAATGAAACAAAAAAATAATTTCATATTTTAAAACCAGGTCGTGAGTGTTGACGGCTTGAAATCGTGCATTTCTAGGTTATCAATATGAAGCAAGCACGCAGACTAAACCAATCGTTTTAGAATGGACAATCGTGGGCACCAAAGTCAGTATGTGTATTTGATCAAAATTGTGTAATTGCATGAACCTACTTATGTCTTCGGTTTCAAAATGGAGGACCTGACCTTCAATGGACATAGCACGCGAGGCCTGATCAAGATAACACGGTACTAGATCACTCCCTCCTCCGTCCTCCCCTTCGACTGGACATTGTCGGAAGATTCCACGGTATAGTTGATAAACTCTCGTAGGCTTTTTATAACTTGAAACGAGCATATCATTGTTCACGTTTTTTAAATTTTAGTTTATGTCTTAGAGCTCCTGTGATTACCTGAGATTTGACACGATATAATCATAATAATAATAATGACTCAGTACCGGGATTACCTACTTAAGAGCAGCTCAGTTGTTGTATCGTTATCACCATGGTTACCTTGTAGACCTAGCTACTATATTTTCAACAACTCGCAAAATAAAGCTAACTGGACTGGGTAATTCCGGGCATTAATAGTCACCAGTCTGTGATTTAGAATAGACCCTTGTAGAGAAGAATTAGCCATCCAACGGCAACTTCCAAGAGCAGAATCTCACAATCTGCGATAGAAAGTCCTATATTACCAATGGTATTTAGAGCCGGTTGAGCCAACTGATTAGACAAGCTTTAGCGAGGATTCAATTTGACATACTGAAAAAAATTGTTGTTCGTTTTTATGTTTTTTTTTTTTTTTTTTTATGTTTTTTTGTCGGTTCTCCACAGGTCAAACGGCTACAGCTATCAACTTCAAACTTTTTTAAATTATGGTTCCTCATCTAGCTTAGATCTGTATAGTTTTGTGGCATTATCGGGTGGTAACTTTTATTTTTATGAATTTTAGAAATTTCAAAAATACCCGTTAGAATAACACGGCGGAAAAAAAATTTAAAAAAAATTATTTTCAAAAGAATTGAAATTTTGTGTGAAGTTTAATAAAATCTTGATACACATTTCTGGAAATTCTCAGCTTGATCGGATCAACCATTTTGAAGAAAAAACATGAAATGTACCAAATTGGTACCACTCGAAGCAGTTTTTACCCATTTATAACTAAAATGTTATCCAATTGGCGAATTTAGGCAAAAGTTTGGGAATGAAGTCGACATACTATTACTCTCCGCTCGTCTAACAACGCGTATATAGCGTTTTCCTAGTGATTATTGAAATGAGCAACAATCAGCAAGTCAACTTGTTATCACTTTTTGTCACCTTTCATTTGTTTTCATACTTCAAAATATTCAATAATCAGTTGGTTGTAACCGATCGGCTCTGAATACGCATGATTTAAACTATTATGGGAAGCAGTCGACTTCTTTTCTCGCGATATGTTGCCTGGTTTCAACGTTTATGTTATCTTGTGTTTTTTGTCTTCATATTTTTTTTGTCTTTTTTTGTTTATATTTGTGTCTTTGTGTTTTGTGTTTTTTGTGTTGTTTGTGTTTTTGTGTTTGTCAGAGTATAAAAACCATGAAGATAATTGAGTTACATATTATATATCGTTATGTTTCACCGATGACTAGAGACATATAAGCATATAGCACCTATTTTTTCTTTACATCGCATTTAGAATTTGAAAAGTAGCACTTTGATTCATCTTTAATTTTGAAGCATTGTATTTCATAGGGTAACAACGTTCTGTAGGGTAACAACAGTACGTTACCGGTAAACGTATGATATACATACGTATTCAACGTATGATAGCATCCAAGAGAAAAATCCCAACTGATATTTCTAGAAAAATAGACAGCATCCACTAGCGGGTTATACCTAGGCCTCATCTGCCACCTGCATTCGGAGCTGCACTTTGGTTTCCCAATAACCTCAAGGCTTTTAACCATTTACTTCCCAACTGATATAATTTCGGGGGGAAAAAGCATCTCACGCTTTATTCTGAATATAGCGTCAATATTGCCAATATGTTGAAATAAGTTATAGTGGAATCCAATGTTTATTCATAGCTCTTTTGTTGACTTTTCAAAAATATATTCAATAAATATCAAATGCAGTGAAAGTTGAAGCATGCAGAAGAAATAGTGAGAAAAACATGGATTAAAAAACTTTCAGATTTCATTGCTTTTATAGTGATTGCTATTTTTACACGTCTCTACCGATAATTTTATGGATGAGCAGACCAACTTTTAAACGATTACTAAAACAATACCACCGATCTCAGCCGCAAGAAGGCAGAGTAGGCCCCTATAGCAGGCAATAAGCGCTTCGTGCATAGAATACTTGAAAATGTCCATAGATATTATAATCCTGGAAAAACTGAATTTTGCAAAATTTCTGGCAAAGTTGAAACAAAACTGTACACTCGCACGGACACGAATAGAAATGAGCAGAAATTAAAAACGAACCAATTTAAATAATCAAGCAAATGCACTGCCATATTCATATCGGTTCATGTAACCAATGTACAAAATGTATTGATAGTGGTACGTATCCACGAGAGAAGTTCTCTGGGACAAAGATTTTTCAAAACAAGATTTAAGATCAGAAACATGATTACATCTTTCAAAGCATTATATTTTGAAAGCTGCAATTTACAGTGTTTAGTCAGTTTAGTTAATTTAAAAACCTTTATCTATAGAAACATCTAAAACTTGCAACAAAGTCATTCTTTCCCCAGGCAAAGGATGAAAGTAAGGGATCGTTGGAACGGAGCACCACTAGGGCGATCTTAGTTAGGTAGTTATATAAGATAGCTCAAACAACACATTGTAAAAGTTACAGAGATAAGTCAAGAAATGAAGAGCAATTTAAAAGTATTGTTGAGAAGAATGTTTCTGATCTGTATCTAAAATTATCAACATTTTTACAATTTGTATTTTGTAGACGGCCTTCCTTTTTCGGGGATATAAATACAAATAGCAGTCTGTGCTGATTCATATGAATACTATAATAAGTGTGCCTATACTGTAACAAGATATGATGAATTCATGAGAGAGAATTATCTCTGTTTGAATCAACTCTCATAAAACTGATGTGTACTTTTCACAATCCACGCAGCCAACGTGACTGACATCACCTAATGTTAAATCTGGCCTTACCTCCACATTTACATCGCAAATTCAGATTCGCAGTACTACGCACTTGCATGCGGAACAGTATTATACAAGCCACCGCATGTATTTCCTCTAGTGGCAAGTAAAGAAAGTTGGACACAACGGAGAGTGTACTTAATTTTTACGTGCTTTTCGTGTCAAGACTCAATTAGTTTGTTGACATTTTGTTGAAAGTTGGTTGACATACCTAGTGTCATCTCCATAATAAATATTATATGAAAACATAATCGTTTAAATCAACACAACTTCTACTAACACAGTATGACGGTGAGCTCTATTAGATTTTAATTGGAATCTGAACTTCATCCGGCCGTTGATCTTGTGAAATGCTGCAGTGCAAGAAAAAAGTGGAATCGAGCCGAACTTTCGCGAGATAACTTGCCACTACCCCGCAGTCGTCATTAATTGGCTATTCATTCAAAATACCAGTCAACCTCTGAATACTCTCGCACATTTGCAGCATAAATGTGTACGCAAGGCCAGCTTAAAAATCTTATCAAGAATGTCCACAAATTCTAAACTATTAAAATAATTGACCATGTCACAAATGTATTACCACAAGTGCATTCTTATTTCTTTTAGTGTTTAACAAATGCAGTATTATGAATGTTACGATAATAATTATTAGGAAGTGAATATTTCAGTTTTTTATTGCCTGGAGCACGATTGACATTATTCACTGTTTACTACTTTCGTAAGATACAATAAAAATATCAGTGGCGAAGGAACCAAGTTAGAAGTGGAAAGGGGGGATAGTACCCCTCCCAAACTTTTGAAATGTTCATAAGCAACTGAATACTAGTTCTATAAGCAATCTGTTGGTATTTTGCATTCATTTTCCTGCCGTGAGTATTGTTTAGCAACCCCACCAGCATCTATAACTATATCTAGTATCTATATCTTATCACAATATCTTATCTCTAGAATGTTTGGGTGGAAGACCATTTTCTGCAGTAAACCCCACCTGTGTTGAACAATCATTGTACACCAAATAAAGACATACAAAGCTAGGTTACATGAGGCCTTCCAGCAAACACCAAATAAACATCACTGCAAGATAGAAATGCAAAAAATAATTATATCTCATCAGAAATATTTTAATTAAAATGATCAATTATTTTGAAAAAATATTTTGACAAAAAATGATCAACTTCTTTTGGAAAACCAATTTTAAAAACTGCTTTATTTGTAGGCCTATGCTGATTTTAGTGGCAAGACCCATACAAATTTTTTTCCACTTTTCGTTCATTAATTTCATTTTTATGACCTTGTAGATTATTTTTTCCAATGCATGGAGCAATTGATGTTATATAATATTTGTATTATAAGGTTGTTTGTGCATCAATAACTGTGGGGACTGAATCCCTTCCAAGCAACCTTCCTTCCAATATCATCAATAGCCCACGTGAGGTTCGCGCCGTCTCCTCACGCGCCTAACCGAATCCAGGAAATTGTCTTTCAACTCACTCGTACGTTATAAGTCGTACATCCATCACGGTCCATGCATGATCCTAGAATGAAATCTCATCTCAAAATCAAAATTATTCATTACGTCTGTTTATGGAGCGAATAACTTCCCAGGGGTCAGTAGGGAATAATATTTACATGGTGTTGTATATAAGTACTCAGGCATTTTGTTGTGTAAAGGTGTATTACACGGTCCAATTTTTCATCCAATTCCTTTGATTCAACCCTTGAATACAATTTATTTGACCGTGTATAAACGCGACAGTTGAATGGAAATGCTTTTTGTCCAACCTTTGATACAAGTTTTTCATCCAAGTATTCGTTTAGAGCATGTTCTAATTCCATCAAAGGTTTGATGAAAGTGAACCAATCACTTTCAAGAGCCGGCCCGCACAGCGCCACAGCGAGTGAATTGTGCACTACAATAAATCTTCCCTCCCAAGGCAGAATGCATCAACTCACTTTTGCTGGTTCTGAGATAATTGAGGTTGAACCTTTTCACCATTCATTTATTCAATTTTCAACCGTTTTTGGTGAAAATTGAAATGGATTTGATGAATATTTTTCTGAATTTAATGTGTTCGCTCCGATTCTTTTATTGCATTCCAGTCCTGAGTTATTATGAGTTATGCGTTTTACCATTTGTGATATCCATAGTTAATCAAGATTGTTAGCAGCAAAACGCATCAACTTGATTTAATGCGTTTTGCTTCTGCCTATAGAACTTGGACTGGAATTCAATAACAGAATATATCAAATTCCAAAAAATATTCGTCATATCCATTTCAAATTTCATCAAAAAAGGTTGAAAATTGATTAAATGCATGGCGATAAAGTTCGAACTCAATTATCTCAGAACTAGCAGAAGTGAGTTAATGCGTTCTGCTCTCACACACTCTGAAAGCAGTCACATGATCAAAATAGCTGCCTGTGATAGGTTGAATATGAGTTAATGCGTTCTGCCATAGCAAATCTATGCAAATACCCTGAGTTAATGCGTTTCAGTTTACATTATCTTGGAAAGTACTATTCGTATGGCCACGAACTATTTTTTTTCGGATTTAGAAGGCACATTAACCTTGGAAATACATCTAACCTGAAAACACGATTTTTTGAGTTAATGCGTTCTGCCTTGGGGGGGAAGAAATAAGAAGTAAAAAAATGGCTTCCTGGTAATGTATTTTCGTCGGTCGAACAGTGCGCACAGAACTACTTTATCGACAGTCGACCATCATTCATACAGATAAACATAAGACAGTGCTAGTAGTAAACATTGGAAGTAACGTTGGACCATCTAAACTAGCATCCAAGTTCCTATCCAACTTTGTATCACATTTTTCATCCAACAGTTGATATCCAACCTGTTGGATGAAAAATGTGACCATGTAATAGGCCCTACTATACCTTAAGTAAGTATTGAGAAAGTCTTTAAAGAGTTCTTCATGTTCTAATCCATCATTAAATTATTTCTACTTAAATTTTCATCATCAAGTTCAATAATTCTAAGCAACTGAAATATGATATTTAATATTCTGAATTTTAAATATGTTAAAAACGACACCCGTATGATTATGTCGGCCTTCATATCTGCTTCAAGGGTTTATAAATAACCCAGCATATCTGACTTGTTTCTATACAGACAAGAGCGATCATAAATACTTTGGCTATACCCATCAACACATAGCTATGCTGTGTACCATGACCAACATTTATTTCTCTTGACACCATGAAAAAACAGATGAACTCTGTTTTCATCCATAATAGTAGGGGAGCAACCTGCATCCCGTGAGATTTGCGTGAAAGAGTATAGCAGTAAACGGGATCCTATTCAGATATACCATACGAGTATTTACCCCCTTCCTGGCACTTTGTCAGGTGCTGCAGAGAGCGTCGGTGGCGTTGCGACGCTTTCACGCACTTTGAACTCCAACCGCCCCTATAACTTTCGAACGGTCAACCCCACAGAAAGGTTGTGCCAATAATAATTGTAGATAATGAATAGACAAACAATTTGGTCATCTCACATCACTCTTTATCACAATTTCATCAGCGTCGAGAAGATAGGATTAGGGAAGCTTCTCAAAAATTACATCGTCAAACTGTTGTTGCGTGGAGCAATCAAATTCAAAGTACGAAATATACTCCATCACATCTCGCTAGCCAGCAAGAAGGAGCTGATACCAGAATGTTGCTTCAGGCAGTGATGCATCAAGACGAGGTGTATCAAACATTTCGATATTCTCACCTAACACGGATGAGCTTGTTCTTGCTCTGCAACGATATCCTGAGCTTTGCAAGAACACAGTCTTCAAGACCGGAAAGGGAGCTATGTAACTGACCAATATAGATCACTTGACCACCAAGTGTTGCACATAACACTTGGTAGTGGGGAGGCATCTGCTCCACCAGGTTTTCATTCCTTTTCTGGTTGTGACAATGAAGAAGGGTTTCCAGGCAAAGGAAAACTCACTTATTGAAAAGCTTTTGACCGTGCAATTTCTCAATCAATTCAAGTTTCAGGCACTAATGTTGATTTAAAAGACACATTAGTAACTGGTCTCGAAAAGTATGTGTGTCAATTCCACTCTCCACTGTCAAAATTATCTTCGATGTCTGAACTCCGATGGTGATTATTGAACAAGAGAGGATGCCAAGCAGGCAAGCTGTCACCCAAAAAGGCCACTCTTCAACAGGGTATTTTGAGAGCTGATCATCAGTATTGGGTTTGGAACAATGACACAATTACTTGTCCTCTCGATTGCCACCACAAGAGTTCGGATGGCTAATCAAAGATGATCAATACGAAGCAATCACGTCATTACTGTCACCTGCTCTTACTGCTGTCATCAAATTAATCAAGTGTATAACTCTGTAGAATCGGAGTGCGCTTCAGAATGCAATTGTAAGTCACATCATTTGAGATGCACATAACTATGCGCATGCACAACAGAAGACGAGGACGGAGAATGCCATAACACCATACGTGAGGATGCAGCGGAGACTGACGAAGAGGACGAAAATCACATCTAGCAATGTGAATTACGAATTTAAGCTTTGCGTTCTTTTTATTACATCAAGAACTATAACTGAAATACATGTTAGTTGTGTATCATGAAACAACGTTTTTCAAATCCCATGTCTCTTAGAAAAAACCACATTCAGGTAAAGCAATCCATTCAAGAGATATCGTTGTTAATGCACCGTCGCGACGCTCTCGATGCATATTGATGCATGTTATAAAAGTGATGTGATGGTATAAAAATGATCGCCTGCCAATTATCTACAATAATTGTTCTTTCCAATGATTTGTAAAGTGAGCCGTTCGGAAGGAATCGTTCAATTGATGAATTGATTTTTTCTGCTTGAATCACGATGAGGAGTACTGATGTAAGAGCATCAAAATGTTCGCCTATTCTTTATTGACGATAATTGCTCAATGAAATTTTCTGTGACGTGATCCGTTCAGAAGATATCATTAAATAAGCGTTAAAAAGTCATCGCGGCGCTCTCGACGCTGATGAAATTATGATAAAGAGTAATGTGAGATGACCAAATTGTTTGTCTATTCATTGTTTACAATTATTATCGGCACAACCTTTCTGTGGGAACCGTTCAAAAGTTATAGGGGCGGTTAGAGTTCAAAGTGCGTGAAAGCGTCGCGACGCCATGCCGATGCTCTCTGCATCACCTGACAAAGTGCCAGGAAGGGGGTAAATACTCGTATGGTATATCTTAATAGAATCCTGTTTACTGCTATACTCTTTCACGAAAATCCTACGGGAGATAAAAACAGGCAGCTTGCTCCCCTACTATAATGGCATCAGTAGCACAACCATTATGGCACAACTTCAATTGGAAATCTACAGCTAGTTATAAACAGCCGCAATACTGGTCCTTGGGCCCAGTATTACCACGGCCAATTAGTATTTATCTGAGAGTTGGTGAAAACAAATAGCATGGGTAACCATGATGATAACAAGTTGGAACTGTCAGATAAAGGCTAACTGAACTTGGTAATACCGGGCCTTACTGCAATACGTATACTTTTTTTCACAAAACATTAATTTGTTTTTTTTTGTGCTACGTCTATAAAAATTGTTATATTGTCTTGATTTCTTTTTGTCAGTGTTCATTGTCAGTTGCACATACCGCTTTTCTGATATCTCATCCAACAATGGAGATAACAAATATATATACTAAATACATTTCATATAAAATTTGATTTAAAAAAAAAACACATTGTAAGTAAAATCATATCTTGGAATATAGGAGAAATATCAAAAAAACAATATGTCCAACCCTGAATCAATACTTCAGCAACATTTTCAGCAATAATTTCGTGGAAAAAAAAACAAAAAAATTATGAGAAAAACGAAAATAAAATTTTGTTGCTGAAAAATTAGTAAAATCTGAATATTTGACCTACCCGGTATGCTGATTTTTTTTAGTTTTAGCATGATGGGTGTGCAGAATTTGGAGTGTATACAATCAATATTGACAAAGATGGAATTTTCATCGGAGTCCCCCATTAACAAAGACAGAACAGCTGTGTGGATAGGCCTATCTTGAAGTATAATCCATCATATTCAAGCAAGTTTCAAAAAAATGGATAATAACAATAATTAAATAATTATTGACCCGTGTTGACTTTATCCAATCTGGATCCAATTGTTATCTAGTAGAAAACACTGAAGTTGACATGTGTAAACATTTTTTTTTTTTTAAATGGTGTACTCAGTTGACCGTTTACAAAGACTTCTCAATAAGTATGTGGATAACTTACCCGTATACTGTCTTGTTATAACTGCCTAGTGCCTGGTTTACCTGAAATTTTCCACACAGTTGTCTCTTGAATCGAGCTTCAATATGGGCCTAGAAAAATTACAAACAAGAGGCCCATCAAAATTATGAACCATTATTTTATAAATTGATTTGAAAAATACTGTATTCTATCAATTTTTCTGAGGGTTCTCACTGCTCTGTGTATTCATCTGACTCTAGTGGCTCAGGTTCTAGCACAAAATATTGAATATTATTCCCAGGCACATATTCTGTCATTCAAAATTGATATTCACTCATTTTTATCTTCATGATGAATGTACCTATTTATCTCCTTTGAATCAAATGAATTTTTCATATAAAAAAATCATCAATTATATTATACGACCATGTTTATATTGCCGAACCGAAACCCTGTTCAATTCAGACGGTAAAACTTGAAGTCGTGATTGGTTTCTTTTCCACGAAAACAGAAATGTTTACATCATTGTGAATTGAGACTTCGAATACTATAACTGGACATAGATCTAACCATGGGTAAGCATTGCATTGTGAATGAGTCTTGAATTTTTTCCATCAAATTGGTCTATATAACGTTGAGCTTCACATACATTCTTCCAATACATTCTACAAGGAAATAACACAAGTAAACATGCAGTTTATGAAGTCTTTATTTATAAATATCAGAACAATAACATAAAGTAGAGTTAAACGTGAAATGATCTACTATGTCTACACTCATATTGGTGAAGGCATTTTATAATTCATTTTCTTGTCGAGTATTACGCAATAACTGATATGGAATACAAAATATAACACAAAAATGCCAAAAGTTATGTGAAATAAAACTCTTAATTCTCTTCCAATGATAATGATACTAATATAAAAGTATAAATTAAATAATAACTTGAAATATATTTCTATCTCGTAGTACAACCAATCAGCGAAGAACACAATTATTAACAACTGAGCAGTGAACTGTTTAAAAAAATACACATATCACATTTAAAGCAATTCTTATTGAAATGGAAGCCCCTCACTTCTTGTCCATAGACAAGATGTCCTGATGATTTTGTGTACCACATTCAGGTTCTAAAATACTTACAAGATGCCGGACAGACTTTAAGGCCAGCCAATCATCTTGATGCAAGCATTTTACCAAGGGCAGGTTGTACAAAGTCTCAATCAAGTCCTGATTAGCTGATTAATAGTTATGATATATGAAAAACAATACGTATACATAAAGAAGGGTGATAAGAATTATATATGGTAATTATTGCTTAATTCACTGAACAGTTTGTACAACCAGTCCTAAACCAAATATACGTCTTTTTGTATCACACATAATTCAACTTGAAAATGACAAAAATGGTTCAGCTCACTCTAAATGAATTACCGGTATTCAATTTCATAATGAAAAATATATTGAAGGACATCACAACCCTGGGGGGAGGGGGGAGGGGGGACGCATTCCTGTACAATAAACCTGGTCTTAACTTAGACTCAAGGTTCAAGGTGGCTGTGTACAAGTTGTTGGTATAGGTTTCTTTCACGTAACAAATGACAAACAATCGTTACCAAATGTTCTGATTGGACATTGTTGTCGGTCTCTTACAACAATGGGTGACGTCACTTGACAGAAGCCTATAGGTAGGTATAGGATAATACCGCTTTTCTGCTATTTTTTCGGTATTATCTTCCGAAACTGTTTTAAATGGTACATGAAGGCATCCTCTGGGGCTAGATCTGAACAAATAATGATGCTATTTTTTCCCTAATTTTAGAGAAAACTAGAAATTATAATCTCAATTACAGAAACTATGAATAATTCATTTGTCCTCCTGAGACTATGAGTCACGGTGTGTAGGCATTTCCGATTCTGTATCGAAACACGAACTGAATCCGGTAATGTCTACGTCACTACTCAGAAAAGAGGGCGGAGCCTGGAGGACAAATGTATTAATTATAATTTATGAAATTGTGATATTTTTTCTAAAATTAGTAGGGGTGTGCGGGTTCGACAATTCAAATTCGAGTCGAGTTCGAGTTTGAGAGAAAATCACGAGTTTCGAGCTCAAGTTCCAAAAAAGAAAAAAATCAGGGCTGAAATTAGTTTATTAGTAGCTCTGGACCCTGAAATTAGAAAAAAAAATCACGATTTATATTCGGGGAAATACAATTAGCCTACAGAAAATAAAAAAAAGACTAGAAATTTTCGAGTTCCGCTAAATTTCAACTCCAACTCGAACCTCGAAACTCCGAAATTCAAACTCGAACTAAAAAATTCGAGTGCTCGCATACCTCTGGAAATTAGTTATAAAAAGAGCATCATTACTCATTTAGATCTGGCATCAGGGCTGTGACGTGTTTCAAGGCATGTTGCAAAATATGTTGCAGTAAATAGGCATATCTATATCTTCCGTGTACTATAACCATCCTCAACAAACAACTCTCATAGGTGCAACGACAAAATGGATACTACACACTGCTATGCTTGTAACGCGGAGGAAAACTGTCTATCAACTTGATAAAGACGATATTTTCATAGCTGTGCTACATTGAGGATCGATGATTCTTTAAGGACGAGATTAAAAACACAACCACATCTTCCAGAAGCTTTAAATGTTTCAGTTATCAAGTTGGTACATGACTTTTTTCTTTAGGTGACTACACGTACAGCGCAATCAATGTTCATTGCAACAGTGGGGACCAAAGTCTAAAAAATTTCTGTACGAATCAAATACTTTTCAGTGGATAAAAGTGATTTCTTTAAAAATTTGTATTCGACGAATAAATGTCTCGTGGCAATTAATAGTCTAATAGTCAGACTATTAAATTGCTTAATAGCCTCTCAGCAAAATATCGTACAAGCTTTCGATTACTGGCTCTACTTACGTGTTTGTTATCGTGTAAAATAGCGTTTAGTTTACTGCACAGTGGTTCACTGCTAACAATTATAAAGGCACTCTTTCACACTGAGGCAGTGTCAATCTGCTAAGGCAGGTGGTTGGGGGCTAGGTGGTGTACAGGCATGTTCGCTTATATTGACGTCTATGCACAATCGTAATCACCAATCAGCTCATATATGTGGCTGGGTAAGTAATTATTACAAATCTTGTTGTTGTTTTACGAGTGATCTTTGGTTGATATGCTATCGATCGCCAATCGTCATTATGAATAATGGTTATTATTGTTTTGTGTAGCCTAGTTCCAATTGTTTAGAAGCGTTGTTTATTTATTAATGCACTACACATGTCATATGTAGGATACTTGTTTTCATCATGTGTGTGTATGAGAAAGTGAGTAGTATTTTTGGTAGGCTAATGCATATATCAATTTTGGAATTTTCAATATAAGTACGCAGTAGGCCTATATCATATTTTTTAATTAAAAATTGACTACTAGGGAGTACTAGGCCTATATTCAGAACTTTCAAATTGTGAATCGTAAATTACCGTATTAATGAAATATAGCCTAAATGCGCTGCAAAGACAATTCTGATACTACAGACATGTCCAAATTGGAACACCTGTTTTATTCGTGCTCGAGAATAGGATTACAGAGATGAAAAAGCACGACGTGTTCCAAATTAAAACTGCACGAGTCTGGGATAGACGTTTATAAACAAACATTGCATGCAAGCTTCAATGCTGAATTGATCCAGCTTCGAGTTTTCCATCGAGTGAAGTAATTATTTATCAAAAAGTGACGTTGGTAAGAAGGAAGAGTTGGTATAAAGCAGCCAATTAGGATATTACAGGTATTATTGTTTGAAGGCAGTAAATAATTTCAATTTAAGGTGACAATAAGTTGGGTTATGTTCCAAGATGTCACTCTGTTTACGAAGTGAAGTCGGCTTCAAGTGAGAAAGCGTCTAGGAGCACGAGGCTAGGTGTTTGTAGTTAGGAAACGTCGCAAGTATTGCTCGTGATAAGATACAAAGAAATCGTTTGAATTTGTCCTAATTTCTATTATATATGGAATGACTTATTATGCTGATATGCACGTTAATGTGGATACGGTCGGTGTCTTTTTCTCTGATATGCAACGCCATCTAGATGTCTAGTATTAGACTTGATAAAATATGATTGTTTCCAAACTATTCTGATAGAACTGAAATAGATTCAGATTATACATTTTTCCGCAGATACATATCAATTGCCAAGCTCTAATATAGAACAATTATTTTGATAAATCTGGCATCAAAAATACATAATTTCTGCTAGTGAGTATTATTACTCATTTTATTTGAAGTTATTTCAAATCTTATATCGTGGAGGTTTATTTGGTCGATCAAGTTTAAACGCTAATATTGTATCAAATGCTCATCTTCTCACAACCCTCCGTGTCTCGATATAATTATCAGCACAACTGTCGGCACGCGGTGCGTTCAAGGTCGTAATCATAAATCGTTAATCACAGATATTTACAAAACGCCACACCGAGGTTTGCCTTGGCATTTCTCTACGTGGCTTGTGGGATAAAATAGTCGAGAGGTTGCAGGCATCTGTCGACACGTCATTCATTCTCGCTACCGTAATTTTCAAAACATCAATTTGATTCTTGATTAATATCGTTATCAAAGAAATAAGCTAGCTTTACGCCAATACATAATTTTGATAAGATGGACGTACTGAACTCGGTGCCCGATTATCTCACCGAATGATTCGAGTTCGTTCCGCTTCAGCATTCCATTCAGCATTCCATTGCATTCAGCAGTTTCCGCTTCAGCAAGTCCACAAATGCAAGCTTCTAAGACTGTAGTTTTCGAAATATCGTTTTGTTTTCTGTTCAATTTTGTTAATAAAGAAATATGCAAGGTTCACGCCAATACAGAATATTGATCGGAAACGCGTAAAAAACTCGGCGGGCCATTAGCTCATTTCAAATGTCTGTCCGCTCTCATTTGTTTAAACTAAGAGAGCATCAAACATAACCTACAAAAAAAGTAGATTGAAATCTGGAAAATAATCACATCGGTCATCGCTTGACCAATTACGTCATTTTGAACTTGGCCAGAGGATTGAAGTCCTTCTGGTGAGAACTGTTGAACGTTCGTAAGTAGCCCCAGCTGTCCATGGCGGGGCGACACGACCGTTGTATCGTCCGCACCTCCGCGTGCGTCAGATCTTGCCGCCAGTGGAACGGAGCCGACTTGGAGTTGCGATACGTGCTCGAGACGCCACCCACGTTCACCTTCGTGTGGGTGTCCAAGAACTGCTGGACGCTGCTGTGGAAGTCCAGGCCGAAGAAGTTGAACAGGTCTTGGACACCCTTGTAAGGCTCGACGGACAAATCCTCATAGCGGACAGCCCTGTGAGGCCAAACAAAGCATTCGGGAACATGAGTTTGAAATCTTTACTCTTATATCAGGTTTAAAAATGCATTGTAATTAGGACTCAGACATCGTTGAATGATGATGCGATGATGGGAAGATGAGATGAAAATTTATTCTATCGAGTGTTTTTGGATAGTGGGAAGGAGTTGATTGAGGCCCGTTGCTGAGGAGCCAACCCGAATGACAGAGGAAGAACAGGATGGTCGAACATGGCGGGAATCGAACCTTGGTCTCCCGAATAACGGTTCAGTGTGCTAGTCAGAAACAAAAACACTTGAGAATGAAGCCCATTTTTTTTCGGTATATGAAATGGAATCTCCCCTGAACGTATGGTATAGTTTTCCTGGTCCCTTGAAAAACAATGGTTAGAGGTTTCACTATGTACTATGTAGGCAAACAATACTTGAAAATTTTAGAAAGTTCAAATATTAGGGCTGAACTTTTTCAATTGGGATATCATTTGTAGACCTATTCAGTTTCAATGCTTTCAACATCACAAATGTTATATTATATTTCATCAAATATTTTCACATTGTTTTTTCATTCAATACATTTTACACATTCATGAAATTGTATTCAACTGTATTTGTATTGAATCAAATACAATAACAAGAAGGAAAAAAGACAGAAAAATAAATTCTGTAATAAACACAAGTACAGAAAAAGAGAGAAGAAAGAAGATTTCAAGAAGAAGAAGATCAAGATGATAAGAAGATTCAAGATTTTCTTGACCCCACTGTGAATGTTTTTTTTCTAACCCCTTTCTTACCTTGAGATTTAATATTTGCTGAATGAGTTAGGCCTATCTTATTTTCAATTATTAATTGGGGCCTTTGTGGTGTTCAAACGATTCTATCTTTGATACATTGCCTTAACTGGGAAACAATAATTTTGTACCAAGTTTCGATGTTATCAAAAAAAGTAATTAACTTGTGAATGCCGAATGGCAACGAATGATTCTCACCTGAATCTATGCGGATACTTGGCCGTGAGTTTGGCAGATGCGTCGTAGTCGGCAACGAGGTCCGAGCAGAGTCGGCTGGGCTCCATGCAGTCCGGGTTGCCTGGGCACCAGTCCCGGTGCTTGCGCGACTGCAGCGTTCCCCTGGGGTCACGCACCAGGTACAGCACACGCACGTTCAGCCTAGACACCACACAAACAACAATAACAACAACACATTCAACGTCAACAAACACAGATATTTTCAATATCTTCGGAAAATTATGGTCACCGACAGCGCAGTCTTGGTGTTGAAGTTCAAATTGGTTTTAAATAATTAAAATGGGGTGGTAAGTTCGTCTTTGTGGTGCCCCGTTCAAACGATCCTACTTTCCATACATAGCCCCTTAATTGGCGAATAATGATTCTGTATCAAGTTTCAATGTTATTGAAAAAGAAGAAAGAAAAAATATTCAAAATGAAGTGAAATAAAATTATTTTTTCACAAGTGAACCTTAATTAACTGAAAATGTTTTTTTTCTGTTGCATATTTGTAAATCTGCGCAATATAAGCCTGATTTAAATAGTTTCTACTTGTGTTTTGTAGCCGACCACCTTGGAAGTACAGTGAAACCTCTATCCATCATTTTTCAAGGGACCAGGAAAATAAAACCATACATGCAGGAAAATGATCCATCTAGGAAAATTTAGCATTGATTATCTGGGAGTGGGGCTAAGAAAAATGAATGATGCAAGCAGGAGAACGATGGATCCGGGAATGATGCATAGAGGTTTCACTGTATAAAATATATCAGTGTTCCCCGCATCAGAATTTTGATATATCATTCCGTTAGAAACTTATATAACCAAAAACGCAGGAAAAATTATGTGATGAAAGATGAATCGTTTTTACTTAGTTATAAACTATCTTGAAGGTATTAAAACTATCTGTGTTTTTACCTCATATTACAATTTTGATATCTCATTTCGTTCAAAACTCATCACCCAAAAAACGATATTTCACTGAATCAACTAATGTGTGCTCTTGAATGAACGTATTATGCAATTTCTCATATATCTTGACCATGGTCTATGAGTACAGGTCTTGTGTCGAAGCTATTTCGGCTGATATCAACAGTGCTGCTAGTTCCACAAAAATCCGTGTGAAACGCTAGGTGAATAGAGACCCGTGAGCTATGCTCAAAGCACATTCGGTGCGAATGTACGTCATTGTTGGCGGCAAGACGTCCGCTGCCAAACGTCAACTGGACCACAAGACCAGCCTCTTTTCAGCTGGTGTTCCGCACGAATTTTGGTGTAATTAGCAGCACTATTGATATCAGTCTTCGAGCGTACAAAGATAGCCTATATTTAGATAAGACCTATATTTATAGAGCGTGATCTTGATCTTGATTTTGAAATTTTGGGACAATTTGAACCAGCCATTTTGAAGGAAATAGTATGATACATGTTTTTTATTCATCAAATGGATGGAAATAATATAGCACAGAAATGTTGTCGAGATTCGAGGCTTCCTAGATTCGATAGTAAATTTATCGAATAGGCTTCTGTCACATAATGAATGACAAACAATCGTTACCACAGCAATACAGTGAACTGGTGGACTACCAAATATTCTGATTGGTCAATTCCGACTGATTGACATTGTTGTCCATCAATTTCAACAATGAATGACGTCACTCGACAGAAGCCTATACTTTGAAATATTTTATATGAGTCAAGGTGTGTGGAGTTTTGAGTTATTCTATTTTTCGATATCTCGCTCATCTTACAACGCATGTCCAAAATGTGCCTAAAAATATTAAAAGTGTAAATAAGATGAATCAATTCGAAGAATTAATCAAAATGCTAATTATAATCGACAATAATAATAGGGTTGAAATGTATTCTTGTTTTTGATCAATATATGTTTTAATAACTTTATACCTTAGAAGACACGATGGTCATCACATGTTATTGATGAGCGTAGCGAAGTCTCCATCCCACTCTTATAGGGCTTTGTCTGTGTTTTTTTTTTGTTTTTGTTTGTAAGCACTCCACAGGTCGCAAGGGTTGACTGATCAACATGAAACTTTTTTTTGTACATGCAAACTCATCCAAATTGGAACTGTATAGTTTTTGGAATGAATAAGTCGGACAGATTTTGAGAAAAATCATCTCATAGTTTCTAAAAACCCTATAAGATTTGGCTGGGCGGAAAATGTTGAAAAATGAAATCTCTTCAAATGGGATGAAATTTTCCCTAAATGTGTATACATAGATTTCACACATTTTCACGATTTTGTATGCAATTCCAATAGGCCGTTTTGAAGGAAAAAAAAAAAAACTGATAATATTCATCAAATATATCATAAAAATTGTGACAGAATCAAGTTGTCGAGATTCACTGCTTTCTAGATTCAAGAGGTGACCAACAATGAAGTATTTTTTATATACATCAAGGTGTGTGGAATACCAGAGTCAATGAAGTGGCAAGAGTAGAACTACTTGAACGACTTTTATAGCTTATTCGGATATCAAGGTGTGTAGAATACCAGAGTCGATAAAGTAGCAAGGGTAGAACTACTTCAAGGACTTTTATACCTTATTCAGTAACTACTTCAAGGACTTTTATACCTTATTCAGATATCTCGCTCATCTTACAACGCATATTTCGCGTTTGACTAGTTAGATGAGCGTAGCGAAGATTCCATCCCACTCTTATGGAGCTTTGTCTGTATGTTTTTTTGTTTGTTTTTTTGTTTGTTTGTAAGCACTGCACAGGTCACATGGGTAGACTGATCAACATGAAACTTTTATTGTACGGGCCAACTTTTACAACTTAGAACTGTATAGTTTTTGGAATGAATCGGTTTGATAGATTTTGAGAAATATCATGTCAAAGTTTTTAAAAACCCCATAAGATTAGGCTGGGTGAGAAAAATTGAAAAAATGAAACCTCTCCGAAAAAAATAAAATTTTCTCCGAGTGTTCAAACATGAATGATACACATAACCACGTTTTTGTAAGCAATTCGAACTAGCCGTTTTGAAGAAAGAAATTCAAATAACTGTTTTTATTCATCAAACATATGAAAATGAGCCAAGATTCACTGCTTCCTAGATTCGATATTTGCCCAAGAATTCTTTATATTCGTCGAGGTTTGTAGAATACTAGAGAAGATAAAGTAGCAATCAAATGGCGGACAAAGTGTGTAGAATACCAGAGTCGATAAAGTAGCATATGTAGGACTGTTATTAAAACTTATTCAGATATCTCGCTCATCTTACAACGCATATTTCGCGTTTTCCTAGTTGGATGAGCGTAGCAAAGTCTCCATCCCACTCTTATAGGGTTATGTCTGTGTGTTTTTTCTTCTTCTTTCATTTTTTTGTTTGTTTGTAAGCACTCCACAGGTCGCAGGGTTTGACTGATCGACATGAAAATTTTTTTGTGCATGCAAACTCATCCAACTTGGAACTGTATAGTTTTTGGAATGAATCGGTTGAACCAATTTTGAGAAATATCATCTCAAAGTTTCTAAAAACCCCATAAGATTTGGCTGGGCGGAAAATGTTGAAAAATAAAATCTCTTCTAATGGGATGAAATTTTCCCTAAATGTGTATACATAGATTTTACACATTTTCACGATTTTGTATGCCAGTTGGCCGTTTTGAAGAAAAAAAAAATAACTGATAATAATAATCAAATATATCATAAAAATTGTGACAGAATTAAGTTTTCGAGATTCACTGCTTTCTAGATTCAAGAGTTGACCAACAATGAAGTATTCTTTATATGCGTCAAGGTGTGTAGAAAACCAGAGTCAATAAAGTGGCAAGAGTAGAACTACTTTAACAACTTTTATAGCTTATTCATATATCAAGGTGTGTAGAATATCAGAGTCAATTAATTAGCAAGGGTAGAACTACTTCAACGACTTTTATTCTTTATTCGGATATCTCGCTCATCTTACAACGCATATTTGGCGTTTGACTAGTGTGTAATAAAATAAGATAAAATATCTCATTTTGCTTAAAATTCATCACCAAAAAACAAATATTCACTAAATCAACTAAAGGTACATTCATAGAGCCAAGGCAGCACGAATTTGCCGTGCCGTCAAAATGAATGAGCCAATCACAGACTTGCCGGGCTTGTCGTTCACTGTGACCTTGAAAGTTGGTTGAGGTTGAATATTTTGCTGGCCGACAGACTTGCCGTGATGACGTAGACGATATCACGGCCACGTTTATACTCACACTGTTTGTTTTGATTACGGACTATTGACTGTCGAGCTCGATCACTGTCGACGTTGCTATGATTATCGCATCGATTCGATATATAATTGCCTAGTGTCCGCAATATAACCAATCGTTTGCCGTGGTAGTATGAACGGTACAAATCATTTGACGTCCTACGGCACCCGACAAGATTTCGGCCGGCAAAAATGCCGTGGCTCTATGAACTTCCCTTACGTGTGCTCTTGAATCAACCTACTATGCAGTTTCTCATATATCTTGACCGTCGAGTATTGTTGGTACTCACGCGGGGTCCTGTAGGAACTCCTCGATGAGCTTGAGGCGCAGGCGGACGACCTTCATGCTCTGGAAGGGGAAGAGGCGACAGAAGGGCGTGAGGAAGTCAGGCGACCAGCAGAGGGCGGGGTGCAGCTGGCACACGTCCCACAGACGCGTGTTGTGCGTGAACAGCCAGACGTGGTCACGACCGTAGTCCAGGTAGCGGTCTGGACAAGGGAACATCCAATAATAGATATAATAGATTAATAGTTTTTATTTATTGATTTACATTGGGTTCCACAAAGCACTGTACTGATGACTGAGATCCAGTGGCATCAGTGAATGATATATGAGATGGTGCGATAATATTGAGATGGGATAAGATGAGAGGTTATTTTATTAGGTCTGTTTTGGGTAGTGGGAAGGAGTCGCCGTGGTTTAACCATCCCAGTATTGACCTGAATGACAGAGGGAAACCCCCGAAAAACCCCTGTCAGGATGGTCGACCACAGCGGGAATCAAACTCCGGGCTCTTGAATGACAGTTCAGTGTTAGTATAACAACTAGACAATTGTCTCAGTAGAATAATGGTTCATTATTTTCATTGATTGATCACACACATGATATATAACAACATTTTCAGTAATATAATAAATAAGTAATAACAACAAGAAATAGCAAAGAAGTTGCACCGTACACAGCAAGTCGAGGTGTAAGGTAAGGCACGATTAACCTTTCAACTGCTAAACACGCGGCAATGAGCCTTAGCCGGTTGTGCTTGCTGTGCTACGTCCGCGTGCACGCATTTTGATTCACGCGCTTTAGATGTTATAATGATCCAGTGTATGAAAAGTATTTATTATTGCTTTGAATTTGTAGAAGACATTTTTCACATTCCGTTTTGAAATTATTTTCATTTTTAATATTAAAATTTCAGATATTAGTATTAATTCATTTTTCCTCCAGGATGCGGCCCTCTTTCCGAGTCGTGACGTGGTCATTACTCTATCCTGTCTATGTTCCTATACAGAATCAGTAATGCAGATGTCATGACTCACGATCTCTGAAGGACCCGAAAAATAATTATAATTTCTGAAATAGGGTTTGATAAGCAAACAATAATCGTCAATCACCTAGCCTCGAGTGGAACAGGGTGGGGGAGAGAAGGGGGGGGGGGGGAGAGAACACGTTCAACTAGCCATGAGTGGAACAGGACAGGGTGGGGAGAGAAGGGGGAGGGGGGAGGGGAGAGGGGCACTCGCTCACCTAGACCCGAGTAGTCGCAGTTGAGCAGACTGCGCAGTGCCTTGAGAGCGCCGGTAGCGAGCGGCTCCCCTCGTATCTGCAGTATGTCGTAGTCCAGCAGCGGCTCGTAGTGGTAGAAGTTGGCCGGGTGGCTGTTGAGCACGTCGCCGAGGAACGTCGACCCCGAGCGCCATGTCGTGATGATCAGGTTCCTGATTGGCCGGCCGCCCAACTCCGGCACAAGGTCGTCCAGCGAGCGCGCGCTGATGTTGAACCGACCGTTCGGGTAGCGGTAGCCGAGCATCTCGTCCGACACCGCCTGGCGTTGGGCGTTGATCGCGGCGTTCAAGCTGTCGGTGAAGTTTGACGAGTCGATGTCGTTGCTCGACCAGCTCTGCGGCAGAAGGCGGGACGGAGAAATGTGAAATGGAATGAGTGGAATGATATTAATTGTAAAGATTCATTCATTTACATTAGGTTCAACAATGCACTGTACTGATGACTACGATCTAATAGTCAGTGTATGATTAATGAGATGGTGAGATGAAAGTTTTTTTTTTTAGAGTGGGAAAGAGTCAATAGTGGCCTGTTGATAAGGAACCACCCCAGTATTGACCTGAACGGCAGAGGTGAATCACAAAAAAACCCTGTCGGGATGGTCGACTGTGGTGGGAATCGAACCCCGGTCTCCTGAATGATGGTTCAGTGTGCTAGTCACTGACTACATGTCTCAGTCATTTGTGATGAATATAGAAAAACACGGTTAGAATACCTTATTTCGACGCACTTGTATTTTGTATATCAAATGCATGATTTCAATATATTTTGGCAAGTTATTCCAAAAAAATTGTTCAAACATATTGAAAAAAATGAACATTCCTGATCAAAATAGTTCTATGTACCAGTGTGAGGGAATGCTTAGATCATCATTATTAATAAGAAGTATCCAGTCTCCGTACAGCAATAAATTCCCACCAAGGTGATTTCACAAATATAGATGACGATAAAACTTAAATCGGGCAAGATACAAAATTAACAAATACATCAACTGATGCAGTCAACATTTGTTGAAAACACTAACAATTCAATTTTGTCAATAACAAAGATGAAAAGATCACTTGTATGTAACAGTAACACACAATATTTTGCCATCGATTTTTACTTCAGGGCATACCGTTACATACAAAAAACACGTAACATAGTTTGAATTTTCACTATGGATTGACATTATTTCAGAAAAATGCTCATCTTTCAAGGTAAGCTGGTGGTATTCAAAGTACAGTTATTACTTATTATACCTGGCCCACAGGGAATATTCCAGTGTGAAAAGTGTAAAAACGCTCATATTCGCTGATGGCCAGACAGCGTGATCGCGTGATCGCGTGAGGACGCATGTACTCATCCTGGCCGTCAAGCTTAAGTGACAGCTGAACGTGTAAATGTCATACGTACGGTACCTATAATGTTTGGATAAAAATCGCATAGACTAGGTGTATAATACGATATTGATGGTTTCCTTCATCATACATTTATCACCGTTATCATTATTTATTAAACACTGAGATATTTTTTTTGTGGGTATCATACTTTCGTTGATACTAGATTGTATAGAGTATTCAAGTCTACGCAATAATGTTATGAAAAAGGTCAACATCAAACTACCCCAGGATAGAAATGGATTTGTAGTAAGAATATTATGAAAATGAAAGTCGAGAAACTAAATTTTCCAAAAGCATAAATCTGTGCAAATATGATATTATAAGAAAACTGGGTAATCAGAGTGTGCGAGGGAAAGTGCGGTTGGAAAGTATAATAATAATAATAATATATATATATATATATATATATCTTTCCCAGATAACCAATTAAATTGGGCCAGGGGGTGTTTCCACCGATTCATCTAGGGCAGGATTTATCTCTCCATCGGTTCCTGCCAGTTCCGACCTCTTCCTCTTCTTCTTCACCACTACTTTCCTCTGCTTCTTCTTCTCTTCCTACGAGTTCCTTCCACCGTTCCCTATCCTCCCACCATCTCTCATCTCTCACTTCCTCCCATTTTTCTCCTCGATTGACTACACCGCATTCTACTCCCTCCTGCCACCTTTCTCTCGGCCTTCCAACTCTTCTCTTAGCTCCATCTTTTTCCGCTAACTCGAACATAACTCTCGGAATTCTTCCCTTATCCATTCGCCGCATATGTCCATACCACCTGAGTCTCTCTCTCTCCATTTTGAATGCTAACCTTTCCACTTCCACTTCTTTCCTTATCATTCTGCTTCTCTTCTTCTCTAACTTAGACACTCCTGCTATGCTCCTCACAAACTTCATTTCTGCTGCCTCCATTTTTTTCTCATCTCTCCAATTCAATGTCCATGTAACTGCTCCATATGTTAAAATTGGCAAGTAGTATACATTATAAATAAGTGTCTTCCCACTCATCGGAAAGTCTTGGTTCCAAATCAGCTTCCTTACTTTTTGGAATAGTCCGTCCGCCTTTGCTATTCTCTTATTCACCTCAAGCTCCACTTTTGCCGTATTACTTACTACACTTCCCAAGTATGCGAACTCTTCTACTTCCTCCAGTTCCTGACCTTGCAGTTTTATTTTCTCTCGACTTTTTCTCTTCTCTCTGCTCATCACCATAGCTTTGCTCTTTTCCGCACTAATCTTCATCCCAAACTCCTCGGTAATTTTTTCCCACCTCTCAACTTTGTCTTGCATCTCTTCCCTACTGTCTCCTCATACCAGGATATCATCAGCGTATATCTTTGTCTTTGCATCTGCCCCTTCCTTCACTGGTTCCACTTTTCTCATCATCTCATCCATCACCAACACAAACAACATAGGTGATAGGACACTGCCCTGCCTAACTCCACTCTTGACATCGAACCACTCCGTCCTGCCTCCATTTGTTTGCAATGAAGCCTTGCATTCTCGATATAAACTTTTCACACGATCTATCATCCCCACATGTATGCCCTTTGCCCTGAGACTCTCCCACACCCTTTCTCTGGGAAGATGGTCGTATGCTTTCTCCAAATCTAGAAAAGCCATGTACACTCTTCTTCCCTCCTCCCACCTTGTTTCTACCAGTTGCCTGACAGCAAATATCAAATCTACTGTTGATCGGCCTGTTCTGAACCCATAGTGCTCTTCCCTTAACATGGGTTCCACTAGCACTCGCATCCTTCTTTCAATAATTCATTCATACAGCTTGGCTGCCTGGCTCATCAGCGTCACTCCTCTGTAATTCTTACTTCTTTTTCTGCCTCCTTTCTTGAATATTACTGTTATTACTCCTTTCACCCAATCTTCCGGCACTCTCTTCTGCTGCCATGCTGCCTCCATCACACGATACACCCAATCCACCCCCCACTGTCCTGCTGCCTTCATCATCTCTACCACTATCTCATCTGCTCCTGCTGATTTACCATTTTTCATCCTTTTTATTGCCTGTGCTACCTCCTCTCTTGACACCCTCTCCACACAGTCCTCTCCTCCCTTCGCCGCTTCCTCCACTTCTTCTGTCCGTGTATCTTTTGCATTCAATAGCTCTTCAAAATGTTCTTTCCACATTCTCTTCAGTTCACTAGGTTCTCGAATCAGTTTATTATTCTTATCATACATGATCTTCTGCTCCTCCTTGTCTCTCCGCTTTTCTTTCATAATTCCATACAACATTTTCTTATTTCCCTAGCTATCTTTCTCCAACTTCTCGGCAAGCTCTACCATTGTCCTCTTCTTCTCCTTCTCAATTATGCTCCTAACCTCTCTCTTCCTCTTTAAGTAATCCAATATATTTCTCGCCGATCTATCTTTCTCCTTCCTGATCCAAGCTTCCTGTTTCTGCTTAACTACCCTCCTCACCTCCTCGCTCCACCATGCCGTCTCCTTTGCCTTCCTCTTCCCACTTGACCTTCCACACACTTCGTTTGTTATCTGTATCATTACTTCTTTAAACTCTCTCCATTCTTCTTCTATGTCCCTTATTTCACCTCCTGGTACTCTCCCCTTGATCAACTTTTGAAATTCCCTTTTAACACTCGCTTCTTGAAGTCTCCATATCTTCAATTTTGTTTGTTTTCTCCCTATTTTTCTTGTGGCGTGCTCTTTGTTCCACTCCTGTCCGCCCCTTATTGTGGCCACTATGAGTCTGTGATCTCCATCCAATGCCACTGTTGGATTCACAGCTGTATCACTAACCCATCTTCTTACCTCCCTACTCGCTATAATGTAGTCGATCACAGTTTTCTTTTCTCCATCCCAACTGACGCGTGTTACCTTTTCATCCGCTCCCTTTTCGAACAGTGTGTTACATATGATCAATTCTTTTCTTACACACATCTCTATCAAATTAATTACATCTTGATCTCTACTCCCGTATCCAAATTTACCCAACACTCCTTCGTAGCCTTTCCACTCCTTTCCCACTTTTGCTCTCAGGTCCCCTATGATTAGCACCCTTTCTGCCGTAATGACGTTTTCTAGTTCCTTCAGAAAATGTTCCTTCTCTACCATCGGTCTTCCCGTTTGAGGTACATATACTTGGATAATCTCCGTTGTCTTTTTTCCATCTGCACTGTCATCTTCATTATCCTATCGTTCGTGTTTTCCACGCTAATAACTTCCTCTTTCATCTTCTCATTCACTATAAATCCTACTCCGTTTCTTCCTTCCATTCCTCCTGACCACCACAATTTATATCCTTCTCTCAGCTCCTTCGTCCCTTTCCCCTTCCACTCAGTCTCACTTAGACCTAAAACCACCAGCTTCTGATCCTTCATAACGTCAATGAGTTCCTCTATTTTTCCATTAAGCGTCATAATATTGAGTGTACCCACTCTAGTCTTCATCTCTCCTAGTGTCTTTCGCTTTTGTCTTCTATATTCTTATATTTATATAAGAATATTTATATTTATATTATATAATATTTATATTTATATTTTATTTTCTTATATTCTTATATATTCTTATATTTCTTATATTCTTATATTCTTATATTTTCTTTATATATTTCTTTCTATATTCTTCTATATTCTATAATTGTGACTATGTTACTAGTGGCCACCCTTACTTCCTCACTGCCCTTATCCTGACTAGATGGCCTAGATTGTCTCTTCGCCGCCATGCTCTTGCTTCCTTGTGTTGCTAATTCCCCTTTGTCTTCATTTTGCTTTGGCTCTTCTTGCGTTGGCTTGAGAGTTATGTTGTGCTTCCGTACACCCACCTTGTCCGAAAAACCTTTTCTCTTTCTCCACATTTCACTACAGATTTTCTGAGCCTTGTTCCTAACATTTCCCCTCTCGACTTGGTCTTATCTGGCATGTCTATAATAATAATAATAGTTTATTCACAGAATACTCATTTACAAGTTATGTTTCGTCAGGATAAAATGTTCAGGCCTTAAATAGTAGTTCATCAATATCATAAAACTCCCTGTCCAACAGATAACGCTTCACATTGATTTTAAAAAGATTAAAAGATTCTATACATGATAGGCCTAATTCTCTAGGAAGAGCATATAAAACCAAGGATGCCGTTCGATTTGAAATTGCAATCGATATCGGAACGTTAATATTGAACATTGATAGGAATATATTGAAATGTACAATTTTCAAATGAGATCAAATTGAATAATATTGTGAGATTGAAGTCTCAAGTATCGCCCATGAGCGGTTGAAAGTGAAGGTTACAAGCTGTGTGTGGGGAGGGCTTAGTTTTACATTTTGGCTTGTAACTTTGTTTACCACCCAAATATGTAAGCATTTTCTTAAAAAACCTCATAATATTCAATTTATGTTAATAATACACAACAATGTTACACTGACAGGAACGAGAAACCACGGGAGAATTATTTTATACATTTTAAGATCGTTTTACTTTTAAGTTTGTTGTATAGTGTATTGTATGAATTATATTTCTTATTTTGTCATTCATAGTTGCTTCTCAATTGACGACTAGTGATTGACCCGCCCACAAACGTCACAAAATAGAACATCCAATCAAATGGGCTTTGTTCTGTGGTAAATTTCACATTTAGGCCTTCCTATCAGAGTATCTCTAAATGCCCACATGAAGTATAGATCAAGGTGGCCTGGCAATTAGCCACGCCTATCACTAGTGGTCAAATCATCAATCATATTCACATTTTCTTAATCACCTTCTTGCATAAATCAATATAAAAATTGAAAATCAAAATATACAGATTATAATAATCCTTTTTCTCTCACAGTCAATTCTTCCTTAGAGACTGTAGTTTTTTTTACTGTTAAGTGTATTATCCACGTAAAAAAAATGATGTGAATAGAAAAAACTCAGTTTATTCTCATTTCAATTATTATTCACAACTTTTCCAATCGATATCGATATCTATAATTACTCCGATATTGAATTTATCGAATATTCCAATTCAATATCGAATCGAAGTCCTAAAATATCGAGTTGATCAAATATATTGTAACCGAATGGCAATCCTAATGAAAACAGAGAGGGTTGGAAAGAGAGAGTGAGAGAGAGGGGAGGGGTTAGCTCAACTGACCTGTATTGTTCTACCAATGTCCAGGTAGGCTGAACGTTCGAGGGGCGGTGTATTGGTTAGCCGGTGACTTACAAGCACTACGAGCAGGCAGACGGAGCAGACAAGGGCGATGCCGTACATGCTGAACCGACGAGACATCGTCTCCGCTCGCAGCCTGAGAACAACAGCAACAACAACAATAATAATCATTCCTCTATTTTGATATTTTACAAAAGATATCAGTTACGTCAGATACATAATATAAAATATAAACAGAACATTCTTACACATAGGGCCCTAAATTGAAAATATGAATAACAATAAATACACAAATCAGTCATGGACAGAAAGTTATTCCACAGTGAATTGTGAAAATAGTAAAATAGACTACCGGTACCGCAGTTGAAATGTAAAATATAAAATGATAAGAATGGACATAGAAATAATTTGTAGGTCGAGCATCATTCAGTCAGCTGTTATACCACTTAGTACAGTCAGTAATAAAATCATAATCTCAGTAACTAATAACATTTTTGGTCTTACAGACACTTTTTTAAGCACAGGTTCGAATTTGACGTCACCAACATTTGTTAATTCTTAAATTTTAGCAGGTGAAACATTACACAGTTTGCATCCTGAGAACACTGGACCTATTTGTTCAAACACGGCTAATCTATAATATATAGATAGTTTATTGTCTTTATTTAAATTCCTTTAGATATAGCTAATTAGTTGAAAAATAACTAATTACATACGGACGATACGGTTTTACCTACTGATTGTTAGTAGATTTAGCAACAGTTAGCATATCGAGTAGTTATCTCCGTTGGCTATTTCCGTACCTTAACTAATAGTTGAAAGATAAACACTTGACTAAGATCCGTGAAATCGGCTCATAAGACGATGAAGACAGTCAGATAAATAGTGTGATACTGATAGTCAATGATAAAATTAATAATACAGTTTTTATAACATATTGAAAAATATTAATAGATAACTGGACAATAAAAAAATTATTATGAGTCTGATAACAAAGAGATACTAACTGATTCAAGTGAGCTACATTCACATTGGTCATGAATGTTAAAAGCTCTCATTTTTCTCGTTAAGTTGTCATGAATCCTCTTATTTGTTGAAAAAGGTTGCTTGCTATTTACTACGTGAATAAAAACACTTGACACATGGAGGAGGAAGAATGTGATGATGGTTATTATTTGCTCAACGACCCCACCAACAGCTAGGTTATACGGGAGTATGACTGAGCACGTGATTATGAATGCATTAAGTGATGATTAGTGAGAGGCGGCATTAAAGAAAGACGTACCTTATAAGTCCATGAGAGTCGATTCAGCGGAATATCAGTTTTTTGGTCATAACTTTTGAACAGTATGAGATATCAGAATTCTAAAATTTATGATATACGAGAAATACAGACAATTATAATATCTCCAAGATGATATAAGTTATAACTGTTCAAATCATGTCGTATACTGCCAAGCGTATATACAGCTAAAAAATGTGTCTTTTTAGCTGTTTATGCTCAGTGTCAGATATGCAACATGACTTAAACAGTTATAACTTATCTTGGAGATATTATAATTGTCTGTATTTCTCACGTATTAGAATTTTGATATCTCATATTTTTCAAAAGTTATCACCAAAAAACTGATATTTCGCTGAATTGACTCCCATGGACTCTTATGCAAGATTCGCAACGGTGACTTCAGTTTCTGAAGTGGTGCATTAGCTGACCGAGCTACCGAGGGTAGCAGGAAGTATATTGAATGTTTATTAAAGAGATACGTTACGGTGAAAGTCATTTCAAGGTAGAGTATGTTATGTTGAATACAATACCTTCTGAAACAACACGAAACAATACGCCCCCCGATTTGCTTCGAAATACACATGAACGGCATCAATAGCACGGAAAATAGGAAAAAGAGTATAAAGCACCGCAGCATACGCGTTGTTGGATGAGCGATCAAGTCGTATTCATGTGAAATGTAATGGAAAGCTATAGGGCTATGTACTTCGATTTCGAAATCATTGATGCACGGCCTTTCTGTTCTACTTGTTGCTTACTTTTGTATGTTTATCGATTTAATTGGTTTTGCGTTTCGATCTTCTTTAATACCGGTAGATTTTTAATTGATCTGAAAAAACTACATGATTATTATCTATGAAATGACTGATCCGATTTGAATAATTTGTGATGTGTAGGCCTATATATATATATATATATCTTTCCTAGATTACCAATTAGATTGGGCCAGGGGGTGTTTCCACCGATTCATCTAGGGCAGGATTCATCTCTCCATCGGTTCCGACCTCTTCCTCTTCTTCTTAACCACTACTTTCCTCTGCTTCTTCTTCTCTTCCTACGAGTTCCTTCCACCGTTCCCTATCCTCCCACCATCTCTCATCTCTCACTACCTCCCATTTTTCTCCTCGATTGACTACACCGCATTCTACTCCCTCCTGCCACTTTTCTCTCGGCCTTCCAACTCTTCTCTTAGCTCCAGCTTTTTCCGCTAACTCGAACATAACTCTCGAAATTCTTCCCTTATCCATTCGCCGCATATGTCCATACAACCTGAGACTCTCTCTCTCCATTTTGAATGCTAACCTTTCCACTTCCACTTCTTTCCTTATCACTCCACTTCTCTTCTTATCCAACTTTGACAGTCCTGCTATGCTCCTCACAAACTTCATTTCTGCTGCCTCCATTTTTTTCTCATCTCTCCAATGCAATGTCCATGTAACTGCTCCATATGTTAAAATTGGCAAGTAGTATACATTATAAATAAGTGTCTTCCCACTCATCGGAAAGTCTTGGTTCCAAATCAGCTTCCTTACTTTTTGGAATAGTCCGTCCGCCTTTGCTATTCTCTTATTCACCTCAAGCTCCACTTTTGCCGTATTACTTACTACACTTCCCAAGTATGCGAACTCTTCTACTTCCTCCAGTTCCTGACCTTGCAGTTTTATTTTCTCTCGACTTTTTCTCTTCTCTCTGCTCATCACCATAGCTTTGCTCTTTTCCGCACTAATCTTCATCCCAAACTCCTCGGTAATTTTTTCCCATCTCTCAACTTTGTCTTGCACCTCTTCCCTACTGTCTCCTCATACCAGGATATCATCAGCGTATATCTTTGTCTTTGCATCTGCCCCTTCCTTCACTGGTTCCACTTTTCTCATCATCTCATCCATCACCAACACAAACAACATAGGTGATAGGACACTGCCCTGCCTAACTCCACTCTTGACATCGAACCACTCCGTCCTGCCTCCATTTGTTTGCAATGAAGCCTTGCATTCTCGATATAAACTTTTCACACGATCTATCATCTCCACGTGTATGCCCTTTGCCCTGAGACTCTCCCACACCCTTTCTCTGGGAAGATGGTCGTATGCTTTCTCCAAATCTAGAAAAGCCATGTACACTCTTCTTCCCTCCTCCCACCTTGTTTCTACCAGTTGCCTGACAGCAAATATCAAATCTACTGTTGATCGGCCTGTTCTGAACCCATAGTGCTCTTCCCTTAACATGGGTTCCACTGGCACACGCATCCTTCTTTCAATAATTCGTTCATACAGCTTGGCTGCCTGGCTCATCAGCGTCAATCCTCTGTAATTCTTACTTCTTTTTCTGTCTCCTTTCTTGAATATTACTGTTATTACTCCTTTCACCCAATCTTCCGGCACTCTCTTCTGCTGCCATGCTGCCTCCATCACACGATACACCCAATCCACCCCTCACTGTCCTGCTGCCTTCATCATCTCTACCACTATCTCATTTGCTCCTGCTGATTTACCCTTTTTCATCCTTTTTATTGCCTGTGCTACCTCCTCTCTTGACACCCTCTCCACACAGTGTTATATAAGGCCTATATAATGTGGAATATTGCATTAATAAAATAATGTGAATCATTTTATTCATTCATTTATCGTATACACTTACAGTTGCACAAAAGCGCAGTGGCAAGGCCTTAAGCTAAATAGCAAAATTAAACAATCATAATGAAAAATACTAATTTCTAATTTGAAAAATACTAATACTAGTTAAAAACCAATCCGCAAAAACTCTCAAATTCCCTCTCTTGAACGCTCTTCTATGCGCTACAAGGACCATCGAAGACTGACCTCTCTTATTCCTGAATTCTCTTTCTGAACAGTTTATGCGACACTCTCTCCCTTTCAAATACCATTTTATTCAGTTTGTTCCACTCTCTGATTGTGCGGTTGATGAAAGAGTAATGTTCAACATTTATTCGTCCATTTGAACACTCCATCTTGAGTGTATGGTCTCCTCTTCCAATATAACTTGTTTTAATAAGTGTACTGTTCAATTCCTTCCAGCCATCGTTTCCTTCAACTGTCCTGTTCATATTACACAACCTTGTAATTTTTCTTCTTTCCTCTAGTGATGTCCACTTAAGCTCTTTCAACATTTCAGTAATCATGGCTATTGATAGGAAGAAATGCAAAGGTTACATAATTGATCCAACCATCAGATTTGAAAGAGACAAGAGACAACCCGATGAGGTCAATGAAGAGAAAAAAAAGATTTATGAGCCAACTATTCCTTACTTCCTCAAGAAGTACAATTTAAAGGAAATAGAAGTTATCGGACTTTTTGTGGGAGCCAGGGGAACAATTTGTAATTTTTTCAGTGACTATTGTAAACGTATTTTTATAAGTGACTTTTTAAAATATCGAATCGGAGTGTCAGCACTTGAAGACTCCGTAAGAATTTTAAGAAATCATTTGTATAATTAACGTTTCCATATATCACTTTTAATTTTGTAATCACTAAATCTCCTTATTATTTTATTCAATCCTATTTTGTTTTTACATTTTTTCTATTCGATCAGTTCCCTTTTCATGTATCAATATATAATATTTTCAATCTATTTCTCTATATTTTTCTATGTATTTTTTATACTGATTGCTATCCTGTTTTATAATTTAGTCAGGGACCAATAAAGGTTATTTCTTCTTGTCCAATTCTTTTCGCATCACTCCTGAGCTGTCTCTCTTGTATGTCCATCTGTGCACTTGATTTAACACCCTTCTAGCAGCCAATATTTGAACTTTCTATATTGCAGCTATCTCCCGTAACTTATAAGGATCCCATATCGCACTTCCATATTCAACAATGGGTCTCACGAGTGAGGTGTATGCTTTGTTTTTTACTTCCTTTCCAGTTCCTTTCAACTGTCTCATGACAAAATTCAAATTTTGAATAGCCTTCTTTGTGACTTTAGCTACTTGTGAGCTCCATTCCAAACTTTCTTCAAAAATCACTCCCAGGTACTTGTATTGGTTTAAAATTCCCAATTGAGCATTTTTAATAAAGTACTCAGGCTGAGTTGAATCTCTGTTTCTCTTGAAACGAACTATTTCACATTTTTCCATATTTAAATCCATTTTATTCATTGAGGCCGAATCATCAATCTTTGTTAAGTCATCCTGGAATGTTATTTCATCATTTTCACACGATATTACTTTATACAAAACAACATCAACCGCAAATAGCCGCAGCTTAGAATTTATTCCAACATGGATATTATTGATATAAATAGTGAAGAGCATCGGGCCTAAAACACTTCCTTGTGGAACACCAGAAGTAATATCCACCCAATCAGAAAACGTTTTCCCTACTTTAACTCTTTGCAATCTGTCTTGTGAAAAGTTGCCAATCCAATTCACTAAATATGTATTTTCTATAAGTGCCGAAATCTTCCGCATCAGAATCTCATGTGTGACAGTATCAAAAGCCTTTGCAAAGTCTAGAAAGACTGCATCGGTAACTTTTCCGGCATCTACATATTCTGCCAAGTCCTGTACAAATCCAAGAGGTTGGGTCTCACAAGAAAATCCCTTTCTGAAATTATGTTGTTTGTCTGTTATTAGTAGCTTATCGTCTAGTTCTCGTTTAATGTAATATTCTACTACCCTCTCAAGGATTTTACATATTGATGAAGTCAGACTAATGGGCCTATAATTCTCTACCCGTCCTCTCTCTCCACCTTTGTGTATTGGTATGACTGTGGAATGTTTCCATTCTTTTGGTACACAACTTATCTTCATTGATGCATCAAACAATCGTTTAAGATACTTTGCCATAATATCTCCTCCCAATTTAACAAAGTTATTCATAATTCCGTCCTGCCCTGGGGATTTCTTATTCTTCTATTTCCCTATTATATTTTGGATAACTGGAATGAGTATATCGATCACGTCTATACCAATCTGTTTGTTTTCCATATTCACCTTATATCCCGTATTACCCTCTTTTTTGAATACACTCTCGTACTGATTATTTAGTGCTTGAGCTTTATCATAGTCCGTGATAAACTCTTTTCGGTTACAATCATTTAAGAAGGGCAAATATTTAAAGCTTCTTTTCTGACAGTTGACGAATCTGTACGTACATATTACCCCAACTTTTGTTAATATTTTTCTCATCAAACATGTTCAGTAAAAGCTGTTTCTTTGCTATATCTTTTGCTGCATTCAAGTCTTTCTTTATGTCTTTCAACTTATTTCCCATGTCACCAGTAATCCTATTCTTAATGTGTAATTTTCTACCTTTCCTTTTCAGACTTCCAACTCTTTTATTATAGTAAGGTGGATCTGCATTTTCTCCCACTTTCTTGAACGGGACGAAGTTTATCTTAACCTTATGATATATAATCTTAAATGCATCCCACGTGTTATCAATTTCGTGTACCCCAATTTCCTCCCATTCTGTATATAGTTTTATTAATTCCTCTCTTATCTCCTTTTTCTTGGCTTTTTTGTAGTTCCACAAAATTGTATCTGATTTGTGATACCCTTGTGTGTAACTGCATACATTTAGATCCACAATTGGAATCATGTGATCACTGATTCCCTCCAATACTGCTGTCTTTATTCACATATCAACCGGTCTGTTAGAACTTGGTGAAAAATTGAATTTAATTGAAGAAAATATTTTTCTCAAATTTCCCATCTACCTTTTTTTGTTTACGAGTATTCTCGGTCTCTCGCTATCAGTTCTTATTTTGTAAACCAACTTATTCACAGTATGTGATGAGAATGTCTGGTATGCCAATAGTGTATAGTGAACGGTGAATTTATGAAACACTTATTCAATTAGGCCTATGTAACATTTAAAATATATATTAATTTCTGTTTTGAAAAAATGGTAGGCAGAATACAGATCATTTCATTAATTAAAATGAATGCGATGATGAAGGCTATGATAATCATTTCCTGGATTACATATTATCATTATTCCAACTTTTCACCCGATATATATATATATATATATATATATATATATATATATATATATATATATATATTCATATATATATATATATATATATATATATATATATATATATATATATATATATATATATATATATGTATATATTTATATATATATATATATATATATATATATATATTTATAAATATATATATTTATATATATATATTTATAAATATATATATTTATATTTATATATATATATTTATGGATATATATATTTATATATATATCTATATATATATATATATTAATATATTTATATATATATATATATATATATATATATATATATATATATATATATATATATATATATATATATATATATATAAACAATTATTGAAGCAGGTGTGAAAGAGTCTTCAATCCTAATGTGCGTGTAGGCCTATATTTATTTATATATTGTGGAAATTTTGAGTCATGTCCGCATTAGACTGCATATCAATATTTCCAATCATTTTGATATTTTCCAGTGTGAAATTGTCATTGTTGTCAGATGTGAGAAGAATTTTTTTCGAAAGATTTCAAACTTTGGTGGTCATTTGAATATGTTTGAAATGTTTAATCCACAGATAACACTTGTTTTCAGACTTTGTGGAAAAAAGTAAACTTTATTTGTATTATGTATATGAGTGCCAATAAACTAATATTCATCCTCATTTTATTATTTATATGATGATCTTATCTTTATTGATTGTTATCCTGCTTTCTAATGTAGTCAGGGACCAATAGAGGTTTCTTCTTCTTCTTCTTCTTCTTCTTCTTCTTCTTCTTAATATTATTGATATATATCTTGTATATACATTCTTGATGTATAATGATAACTAATTTTTCAATTTCATGTCCACATATATAGTCTATATATATACATATATTCGATTTTGTATTCCTTAACTATTGAAAAGTTTTCATTCATTTTTCTCTTGTCCAAGCTATTAATTTAATTTCTCATCCCATAGCTAAGCCTTTTTGGCTTTGTGGTAGATCGTATTGATTAATCTTGTATGTATGTATCATTTGAATCTAATCTAATGAAAATAACTTTGGCAAGTTTCCAAAATGAAAAAAAAAAAATTATTATTATCGTTAATTTCGACGGCTATAAGTCCTCTCATATCAAAGCTTATAAATCTATCAATAAAAGAGGGAATTGTACCAGATAAATTGAAAGTTTCTATAATTAGACACATTTATAAAAAAGGTGATCATCTCTTATTATCCAACTACAGGCCAATTGCGTTATTGCCTACTATTGAGAAGATAATGGAACGGTGGATTGTTCTTAATCTAACTCAATATCTAAAAGACAACAATATTATTAATCCTTTACAATTTGGTTTTCAGAAAGGGAGGAGTACGGTTGATTTACTTTCATTATTCTCTGATTATGTTAATTCTAGGCTTAATTCCAATCTTCAAGTAATAGCACTTTTTATCGATTTTTCCAAAGCATTCGACACTCTGAATCACACAAAATTAGCTTCAACTTTGGAACACGTAGGGATAAGAGGATATTTGCTTTCTTGGTTCAAAAATTATTTAGAAAATCGTCAAATGGTAGTTAAAGTAGGAAACATTGTCAGTTTTTATGAAAACATTGTTACTGGGGTTCCCCAAGATTCTATTCTGGGACCTATATTGTACTTGTTATATACACTAATGTTTTGTCCGATCATGTTATAAATAACCAAATCTATTTATATGCAGATGATACCCTTATAATCAGTGTCCATAGAGACCTAACTACAGCTGCTCATAATTTACAAACCAATTTTACAAATATTCTCAAAGTTACTCATGATTTAGATTCGGTGATCAATTTAAGTAAAACTAAAATAATACATTTCCACACTTCATTGAACAAACAGAGAAATACCTTTTTTGAAATCATATTTCATGACTATGATTGCCTCCATAGTATGAGTAGAGGAGATGTATGCTTGGGCTGTCAATCAAAACTTGATGTAGTAAATGAACACGTCTATCTCGGACTTACAATTGATAGTTCTTTTTCTTGGAGACCCCATATCGATATTATTTGTAATAAATTAAGATCTTGTGCTCATAATATATATATATATATATATATATATATATATATATATATATATATATATATATATATATATATATATATATATATATATATATATATATATATATATATATACTCAAACATATTGTCCCCATGTTCCTTCTTAGAACAGTATATTTTGCTTTGGCTGAATCAGTAGTTAATTATGGTATTCTGGCTTGAGGCAATGCATCCACCTTTCATCTTCAAAACTATTGACATCTATTCAAAATAGGATTATTGCAAATATAATACCTCATCATTCAATAGCAATTCCTTATCCGGATAGCGAGAGTTTATATCAAATTTTGAATATTCTGCCGATTAAAAAATTATTTAATTACCGGTCTATACTCAAGTATTACTACAATAACTCATGTAAAATACCCAACGAATGTAATCGTAACACAAGACTAGGAACGTTAGAGTTATACAAAATTCCTGCCTATAATAACAAACATGGAGAACGGCGTTTAGAGTATGCGACACCTATATTATTCAACGAAATACCTCTCGGTCTGAGAAAGTTAGAAAAATATCAACATGTTAAAACAGAGATTAGGAAATGGTTAATTAATTATACTAATTTTGAAAATGATTGATCCAATTGTGCAGTGGGATACACTTATTAGATATTTATTGAATTATTCTTGTGCATAAACTTCTTATGTCTTTAGCTGTGTGGATATGATTTGTATTCTTGATGTATAATGATATATTAATTTTTCAATTTCATGTCCACATATATATATATATATATATATATATATATATATATATATATATATATATATATATATATATATATATATATGTATATATATATATGTATATATATATATATATATATATATATATATATATATATATATATATATATATATATATATATATATATATACATATATTCGATTTTGTATTCCTTAACTATTGAAAAGTTTTCATTTATTTTTTCCTTGTCCAAGCTATTAATTTCATTTCTCATCCCATAGATAAGCCTTTTTGGCTTTGTGGAAGAGCGTATTGAATAATCTTGTATGTATGTATTATTTGAATCTAATGAAAAAAAAAATTATTATTATTATTATTGTTTTTATTTAATCAATTCTCGGTTTCCCGGTGGAAGGTTCACTGGAGCGGGTACACATGCGTACCAAACTGCCACTGAACTTATATTCAATTACAATTTTAAATACAATGAATTACTTCAATGGATATTCAAAAATTTTCTTACAATGCGACAAGAGTTCAATATGACTGCTTTCTGCATTACGATGAATGTATTATCTAAAATATCAAGAGTTTTTAGACTTTTATGGATTCCGGTTGGTATCACTCCAGTTGCCGAGATTATTACAGGAACTATGGTCACTCTCTTCAGCCCATACAGTTCTTTCAATTCTTGAGAAAGCTCAACATATCTAGCAATTTTTTCTTCATGAGTTTTCATCAGGTTCTGACTTAGTGGTACAGCTATATCAATCACACAACCAACTTTTGCCATTTTGTCAATGTGGACGATATCAGGTCTATTGTAGTGTATAGTTTTGTCCGTGATGATAGCTCGGTCATAATACAACTTACAGCGTTCGTTTTCCAATATAGAGCTCGGATTATATTAATAATATGGTGTGAGAGCGTCAGTAAAGTGATACTTATATGCAATTTTCTGGTGAACAATATTTGCTACCTGATTATGCCTATGCAAATAATCAGTCTGACATAACATTTTGCAGCCTCCAATAATGTGGTCTATAGTTTCTGCTGTGATGTGACATTGTCTGCATGTGTCATCTATAATATCTTTGTTCTTAATGATGAATTTGTTGTAATTTCTGGTATTGATAACTTGGTCCTGAATGGCACACATTATTATTATTATTTGTATTATTATTATTATTATTATTATTATTATTATTATTATTATGATTATTATTCACTCTTGCTTCAGCTACGGTGAGAGAAGGACTTGTTTTCCTGTGCTCTACAACTGTGCGTAATGCTGTGCTCGAAATGTAATAACGCTTTACCGGTTGACGGCGACTTCGTTCACTGCAGTGGATGCACATCGTCGTACCACTATGGGAAGTGTTCGGGTTTACAAAAAGCAACTTATTCTGGAAAAACTGTTGAGGGAAAGGCGCAGTGGCGTTGTATTGAGTGCAGGGAAGAAAAGAAAGCGGGAACTCCCACAACGGAGAATTTTTCTTCAGTATTCAATTTCGGTGATACTGCTAAAATACTCACTGAACTCAAACAAGACCAGTTTAATGGCTTCAAGTCTTTGAATGAAGAATTCAAGAAATTAAAAGAAGTTCTGTCATCGGAAATAAAAAATCTTCGATCTTCCGTCGAAACTCTACAAAAACAGTGTGCAGAGAAAGACCAGGTGATTGAAAGTTTAACTGTTCATTTAAACACTTTAGATCAGTACGGAAGAAAGAGAAACTTGGAGATAATCAATTTGGAAGAGAGAGACGGTGAAGTGGTTGAGACCTAGTGATAAATCTTGCCGAGAAGTTGGACATTCACCTTGAGGAAGTAACATTTGAGGAAGTGAGGAAGTAACATTTGCGAAGACGACATCGAATACTGTCATCGCATTCGTACCCGCGACAACTCAGCAAATAAACCGCCAACTATCATCGCCAAGTTTTATTCGCGAAGCGTCAAAGAGGACATTCTGGCTAGAAAGAAGAAGACCAAGACTATTTGCGCTTCGGATATTAGTCTCTCTAACTCTAAACAGAACATTTATATTAACGAGCATCTCACCAAAAGTGACAAGAATCTTTTTTGGCTGGCGCGAAACGCGAAGCCTCTGGGATTCAAATTTGCGTGGACGAGGGGAGGTCGAGTATACATGCGCAAGGACGAGTACTCGCCTGTTATTCTTATCAAGACTCCGGCTGACATACCTGTGCTAGAAATAGCGGACATTTCATCGCAATAATACACAGCGAGTGAGTAGTGTTTTTGTTGATGAAAGAGTGGTCTGAACTAAAGAAAAAATTACTAGCACCTACAGGTTCTACAATTGTATATGATGAAATTAAATCTATTAATTCTATTTTCGAACCTCTGAATGGTTTTAAAATATTTCACCAAAACATAAGAAGTGTGAAAAAACATTTAGATGAGTTTTGCATATTACTCAACGAATTAAGTTTTAAATTTGACATTATCATCTAAACAGAAACACATCTTACATCGAGCGTTCCTTTCATTATACCTGGCTATATTCTACAACCTTCTTTAATTCGCTAAATTCTTCGTCCGATGGAATTATTGTTTTTGTTAAGGTTGATCGTTTATGAAGTGTCACAGTCGAACCTGTGAATGACATCAAAAATGCTAACACTGCTCGCATAAACTTTACATTTCAATCAGATACTTACTCTATACTTGCAGTGTACAGATCCCCCTCTACCAATGTCAGGTTATTCATAGACGAGATAAATACATTTATATCTACTGCATTACCTTGTACACATCAATTTCTAATTGGCGACATTAATTTGAATCTACTGGACGATGATTCTGCGCTTATTAATGATTATATCAACATCTTATACTCAAATGGTTTTCTTTCTTACATAAACTTGCCTACGCGTGAGACCTCGTTTTCAAAATCTTGTATCGATCATATTTTTGTTAAATAAAAAAAAAATTATTCCCCTCTTCCCGGTTTACTAAAGATGTCTATTACTGACCACTACCCTATTTTTTTCAGTTGGATGAATATAAGTAATAACGGAAATAATAAAGATGAAAATAATAATATAGAGAAACTTTTTTTGAACATGGTGAAGTTCAAGCAGTTGATAGAAGTAGAGCATTGGTCCACTGTAACGGATATAATGAATGTTGACGAGGCTTTAGATTCTTTCACCACTAAATTTAAAAATAGCATAGTTAAAGCTTCAGACACAATCCTCTTGAAAAACAATTCTAAATTTCGTACAATTAAATCTTGGATTACTCCTGGTATAGTAGTTTCTATTCGCAAGCGTGACGCACTGCACAGGCAACTGGCTGAATTGCGAGCGCGCTCCTCTAAGTATGGTATTAATTATGATAATGAGGTGTCAATACTAAAACAGAGATATACATTGTATAGAAATTTTCTAAATAAATTGATTTACAAAACAAAACTTTTATATTATAAAAAAAAAATTGAATCTAGTCGAGACGATCCTAAAAAAACTTGGGCAACAATTAATGAGATAACTGATAGGAAAAATTGTAGTTCACGTCCTATCGAAGAAATATCGGTTAATGGTACACTAATCAACGCCTCGGATCACCCAAAAATTGTAGCTGGAGCTTTCGCAAATTATTTTTCCAATGTTGGCAAAAATTTGGCATCTAACATTAGAAACGCGATTTCAACTAATCCTAGTCACGACCAATCTTCTTTTAGACACTATAGTGACCAACACGGACAAAGTCTCGCCAACTCAAACTCTATGTTTTTATCCCCAGTTACTTGCAATGAAATAATTTCTCATATTTCAAGCCTAAAAGAGAATTCAGCAAATGGTGTCGACGATATAAGTGTTATATCAATCAAATCAGCTAGTCAACATATTGCTCCTTCACTTGCCCATATCTTTAATCTATGTTTCGAATCGGGTGTTTTCCCACAAAATTTCAAAATTGCTATAATTATCCCAATGCATAAAGCGAATGACCAATCTAAACCTGAAAATTACAGACCCATGGCCATTTCTCTTTTAACTCACTTTTCTAAATTACTTGAAAAATGCATCAAAAGTAGACTAATGAACTTTTTGAACAAATTCCAAATTTTATCCCCTAATCAATTCGATTTTAGACCAAAACTCAGTACCAATGACGCTATTTTTAGATTAACTAGTGAACTTTATGAATTCATGGACGATGGTTATAAATCATTAGCAATCTACCTCAACTTAGCAAAAGCTTTTGACACCGTTGATCATCAATTGCTATTGCAAAAACTCTACGACATTGGAATACGAGGCCTTCCTTTAACTTTATTTGAAAATTATCTTTTAAATAGACAACAATCCGTTAAAATCAATAAGACTCTAAGTGACCTAAATTTAATTGTGTGTGGTGTACCACAAGGGACTGTGTTGGGGCCTATCCTTTTCAATATTTATATCAATGAACTTGTAATTTGAATTTAACTGGTAGTGTCGTAACATATGCAGATGATTCGGTTCTTCTGTTCAAAGGTGATAACTGGCACCAAGTTTTCCAAAATGCGAATAATTCTCTGCAAATTGTTTATAACTGGTTAAATAAAAACCTTCTGACCCTTAATAAATCCAAAACTATCTACATAGCTCACACAATTAATTCAAAAACTCAACCCAGTTCGGATTTCTGTTTAAAACTTCACTCACCTAATTGCTTTTTAAACATTGATTGTAACTGCTACAAAATTCAGTCGCGTGAGAATACTTAGGCATTATTATTGACAGACACCTTAAGTGGAATGCACATATATCATCTATTATCACTAAAACTCGTAATATTCTGTATATCTTCTACAGGCTGAGGCACGTCCTTAATCGAAAGTTGATTCTCACTGTTTACAAATCTTTAGCGATGGCCGTAATACAATATGGCATTACTTCCTGGGGTGGGGCATATTACTCTGCCATGGAACGTATTACTTTGATGCAGAAATTATTATTGAAAATTATTCTAAATAAACCCAAAAATTTCTCCACTGATAAAACATATGAAATCGCTAATGTGCTTGATGTAAGACAAATCTATATTAAAAACGTCTTAATTTACTTCAAAATTCATTTCGAAAAATATAAACAATCAATTTGCACATCAGCTAATGATAGTAACATACTACTAACAAGGAGCATGAATAAACTTACTTTGGCTATACCTATGAAAAAGAAACAGATTGGTCAACAAAGTGCAGAGTTCATTGGTCCCCACTTATTCGATAGGATTCCGTTGCACATACGAAATATTACAAGTATTTATATCTACAAAAAACAGTTACACGATTGGCTGAAATTATCTGGCAGGCAGTTTTGTTCTAAACTAGTATACAGGAATTAATTTTCAGCTGTTGACGCATTTTTCATATAGCCCTTATCCTTATATTATTAGATTCATCGTAATTAAAGTCGTTCAGTTTCTTTCATTTATATCAATAATCAATTAATCACTCAATAAAAACCTCTACGTAAATTGTTTTTCTGTTATTTCAACTAGAGAGAGCTATTTCAAAATGTTTAATTTATTTAAGGGTGATACCTACACTATTCGCAATTTTTTTCCATGTTAATATACTAACATCTATTTATTAATGTCCTTGGTTCATAATTCCACAATCTTTCACTACAATTATATAATTAACACCTATTTGTTCATTTCATGTCTTTGTTTCCTAAATTTTCAGCTACTAAAAATCTATTATTGTATTATAACTTACTGTCAGCCCGCACACAAGAATATTAGATTCTTAAGCGGGCTTCTGTTCTATATTATATTTTTGTTTCGTTTTTGTTTTGTATACCAAGTTATGTACAATGTAATTCTTGGAACAGAATAAAATGAATTTTGAATTTTGAATTTGAATAGAAGCGTGACATCGAAGGAGCGCACCGATTGGGCCAGTCAAGAAACCCTTCGCGACCTTCGAGAATTATTGTTCAGTTTGCAAGCAGAAAAAAGCGTGACGAGTTTTTGTCGAAAAAACGTTTGGAGGTGCCGAGTTTCGTGGTGGTGCCCAACAATAACCATTTCGGGAAGCTTAGGGTTTATATTAATGAAAATTTGAATCCTTATTACAAGGAACTTTTCTGGAAGGCTAAGATTAGGGCCAAAGAAGTTGGGTTCAAGTTTGTGTGGCTGAGCCGAGGCAAAATTCTCGCCAGGAAAGACGAGAGTTCACGTGCGGTCATTAAACTAATCTCTTTTGCTGACCTCGACAAGCTTATTACGTAAATCTTTGTTATTCCAGTGTTCTGCGTTGTTCTCGTATGTCACTTTTCGACGATGACCTCAATGTTATTATTGATGATGTTGATTGTGTTCGTTGTGAGACCGATGACCTTCAATCATGGTACAATAATGTCAATGGGTTTTCTATTCTTCATCTGAACATTCGCTCTTTACCCAAACATTGGGATGAGTTACTTGTTGTATTGAACAATTTGATCGGGACTTTCGATATACTTGTCTTATGTGAAATTGGATTAAAAACAGTTGAAGATAAATATCATTTAAATAATTATATTTCTTATTCGGAAACCCGTTAAGAAACAAGCGGTGGAGGAATTTTGATTTTTGTTTGGGATGATATCAGTTTCAATGTTGTAAGAAATGAATTCAATCATTTCGAAGGTTTGTGTGGAAATCTCACTTTGAGTATCAGTAATTCACTCTTCTTGCTGGCTCTATACAGACCGCCATCTGCGAGTAAAGTAAGATTCAATGAGGAATTAGATTCATTTTTGTGCACTATCAAGCATGCTAACGCCATCATCATTGGTGATGTAAATATCAACTTGATGCAATCAGATGATTCTATAGTTCAATCGTACGAAAATATTTTTGCATTGAATGGCTTCATCAAGTCAATTATAGGAATAACTATAGGAAAGAAATTAAAGGTGATAATTTGACAGTATCTTGTCTTGACCATATTTTTATTCGGACCAGTGGTCATAAGTACATAAATTCCGTGATTTTTGAAACAAAAATATCCGACCAGTCGTTGGTAGTGAAATCAAATTTGAAAACTCTAAACATGGCGTAAATTACAACAACATGTTGGTTATTAATAGAATGAATGAGAGAAAATTGGAAATGAAATTAAAAGAAGTTAATTGGAGTTCACTCTTGAAAATGGACAATTCTGTTGAATTATATGACGTAATTGTAAAAAGATTTACAAAATGTTATGACGCTTCCACTCTTACATGTGTTGGTTTCAAAAATAGAATTAAGAGGGTTAATGAAGGTTGGATGAGGATGATGAAGGATGATGAGGGTTGGATGAATGAAGAACTGTCAAAGCTCATACGGGATCGTGATAAGCTATTCCGACGTTGGCGTGATTGTAACAATCAACTTAAAAATTATCTTCGACAAGAATATAAATCTTTGCGTAATAAGGTGAATGTGAAAATAAACAAATCTAAGAATGATTATTACAGAGACGAAATTTCTAAATCTAAAAATAGTTTAAAAGAAACATGGCAAGCAATAAATGGAAGTTTAGGTAAAAAGAAGAAGTTATCAGTTGATGAGGTTATAAATAATTATTTAGGCAAAACATTGAGTGGAGAAATAATTGCGAATAAATTCGCCGAAACTACATGATTGCAGAATCGTGACTGCTAACAATCTACAAGACTCTTCAGCTATCCAATCTTTGTCATGCCGTCTATAAATTCTAGCATAGTGAAAAATTTGATCGAGAAAATGGAAACTTCTAAGCAACCAGGTTATGACAGAATTCGTGTTAAAGATTTGAAATGTATTGTTGATACATTTCAGCCCTGTGATTGCCAAACTCATTAACTTATCTATAAAAGAAGGTGTGGTACCAAATAAATTGAAAATATCAATAGTGCGTCATGTATATAAGAAAGGTGATCACATGAACTCCTCAAATTACAGACCGATTGCTTTGCTTTCAATAATAGAGAAATTGATGGAACGCTGGATTGAAATCAATTTATCTAAATACTTAAGGGATTGCAATTTAATTTCTCTTCTGCAATTTGGTTTTCAGAAGGGAAAAAGCACTTCTGACCTCTTAGTTTTTTCTTCCGACTATGTGAATTCCAGACTAAATTTCAATTTGCACATTTTAGCTTCATTTATAGATTTTTCGAAAGCTTTTGACACCTTGAATCACAAAAAATTGATATGAGCTTTAGAACATATGTAGGTGTGAGGGGTAGTATGTTGAGTTGGTTCAGAAATTATTTGGATAATCGATTCATGGTTGTAAAGATTAGGAATAATTTCAGTCCACTAACTAAATTAACATCTGGGGTACCGCAAGGCTCTATTTTAGGTTCAATTTTATATTTAATCCATACTAACGCGATCGCCCAACATGTTGTCAAAAGTCAAATTTATATTTATGCAGATGATACCCTTATTTTGAGCTGTCACAGGGAGTTAGATTCAGCAGTTGAATATTCGCAAAATAATCTAAATAATATATCTAAAATAACTCATGATCTAAATTTAGTAATAAATGCGGATAAAACAAAAATAATTTACTTTTGTACACCCCTGAACAAGGAACGTAATAATCGAATTGACGTGATTTGTCATTCTTATGAATGCTTACACGAGATGAGTCAGGGTAATCCATGTATTGGATGTAATACCAACATTGAAGTTGTTAATAATCATGTTTACTTGGGCCTTTTAATCGACAGCTCATTTAGTTGGAGAGATCACATTGATGAAATATGTAGCAGACTGAGATGTTGTGCTTTTATGCTCCATTCTCTTAAATATATTCTACCTTTTTCAATTCTACGGACAGTTTATTCAGCACTAATCGAATCTATTCTTTCTTATGGTATCTTAGCATGGGGTAATGCATCAAACTCTCATGTTACTATACTTGATTTACTCCAGTCGAGAATTTTAAAAAGTATTACACCTAACAATATTGTATCTGAGTTCAATAGCGACACAAGCAAAATTTATCAACACTGCAATTTTCTTCCTCTCAAATATTTATTCAACTATAGATTCGTCTTGAAATTTTATTTTGATGACCTCTACAAAATTCCTAATGTAAATTCAAAAAACACCCGTTCAACAATTGAAGAAAAATACAAAATTCCTACTTTCAATAATAAAAATGGACAAAGAAGACTAGAATATTCTGTACCTTTTATATTTAATGAGCTACCTCCTCATTTGAGAAAATTGGATAAATTCAATGTTGTAAAAAGCGACGTGAAGAAATGGTTTGTTGACAATATTGTACTATGATTGATTGTTGATTGCTCATGTTTGATTAATCAATTACGATTCTTTTCAATTTATTATAGATTGTCTTCTGAGACTATTTGAAAACAATTGAAGTTTCTTAATTTTTCTCTAATTTTTTTCTTTTTAGTATGTAAAATTTGCAAAAGTAATATATTGAACGTTCTAAATCTTGAGTCCATATCATATAACCACTTTTTTCTGCTATGGTATTTTATATAGGGCCCCTAATTGGAATCTAAGTTCATCTGTTGGATTTACTCCAATCATCTTGTTTTGTGTTCATATAATAATTTTGTTTTCCCATTTGTCTCGTTTGTGGTGAGTTATTAATTTGATATTGATTGTATTTTTGTTCTACCATTCTAATTATTGGAGAGCTATAAGACCTGTTTCTAGGTTCACTCTTATTTGGGAATGTTTTCATTCGTTTTTTCCCTTCATTTTAGTTTCAATTAATCAGGATACTTTTTTTTCCACCTCGTCAATATATTGTTCATGCTCAGTTCAGTTCAATTTACGAATACATCTTTAGATTGAAGTTTATTCTCAAATTGTCATCTATTTAATTTTGGTTTTAGACGTGTAATTTTTTTCGTCAAGTCTTGTTCTGACCTTGAATATGCTTTTCTATATTCTAAATTATTCTCTTAGTATCACTTCATATCTAAACACCCTACTTTTTGGCACTAAACGTATTCCTTTCTTACATCTTAGTCTGAACTTTACATATATTATATATTTTTTGTTATTTTCAACCCACAGATAAGCCTTTTCCTAGGCTTTGTGGAAAAGAGTTCAATTTTATTCTTATATGTATGTTCTCTGTTCAATTGTGCAATAAAAAAAAGGAAAAAAAAATATTATAAAGGTTAAAAAAAAAAAGGAAAAATATCAATATTATTATTATTATGATTTTAATAAGTATAATAAAATTTATAATTATTGTACTACATTATATAGACTTACATGAAAAATTATACGAATCATTTATATAATTGAAAAATATATGCTTCCAGTTTTATAGGCTGCCAGTATTGTGGATGGGGCTGGGGGGAAATGGGTATTCCTCACGCCCATCATTGTTTGAGAGTTTTTGGGAGCGCTGAAGAGCGTATACCGGAATAAAGTCGACTCGATCATGTGGCATGGGCTTCGGAGTAGGCCTATTTATCCATGCATAGTTGTAAATGTGTTCAGGGTTCAGGTACGTTTGGAAACCCGTCACACAACCGAGTCGACTTATTCCAGAATATGCTGTTCAGGCACCCCGAGTTTTGTCAGTAATATGGTAATGCCACTGTATCCAAAACGAACATATTTTTTTCAGATGTCTGTGTTGGTAGCACTGCGGCGAATAAGGTCGGTCGTAAAGGGGCATGCACAGAACTTGTGATAAATGATGGATACATAACGCCACAGGCACGTGGGCCTGAGGGGGGGGGGGGAGGGCAAAACGACATGCTGGCAAGTACGCCGACATTCACTTCTATACCTGTGATTATATCGCAATTAACTACACACACACATTCAATTACGGTAGACAAACGGCTTACCGTGTACTCTTGAATAACACATGACAAGTGGTTGACAGATTCAAAAGCGAACTTTCTCTTCAAAACTGCGAATCCGATTACACGTACACTTGTGGTCACATAAAATAGATTTTTCCAGAAATTTGATCTGATTGAAATCCACGCATATTGCTACCGCTAATTTGTTCACAGACTATACCTGAAGTGTGTACACTCATTGTCTTCTAGTTTTAGTGCGTATAATATCTGTATATTTTCTTCAGGATACATTCCAAGTGGCTTGATCGACCACTAGCTTAATGTGCCCATTAGTGTACATGCACATCATATTAATTCACTCGTCTATATTTGATTTTTTAGTTGTGCTTTTAATCACAGAAGCTGGATTTTGAATGGATTAATTATAGTAGATCACAATTGTCCACTGTATTTATCTGAACGAAAACAATTATAACAAGTTACACGATTATTAGGCATTTGCATCCATCAATGTCGACATGCGAGTCTACAGCCTGCATCGAACTGCAACACTATATGAGGCGTGAGATGAGTAATACCAATTCTGTCAAATAAATATATTTTAATATGAGTTAGTAGTAGAGTGGTCGAGACTTGAACGAAATGTGCTTCGTTAACAAACAGACGGCGGATTGGGGTAGGAAGTGTCAGTTTGACTTTTCTGAAAGATAATTTTACCCTTTATCACCTAAATAAAACTGACAAGGAAAATTTTGGGTTTCTAACCCTTTTTGGGCCCAAAATATGGTTTTTGATGGCGTTTTGCCGAAACCATCATAACTTTTGCTGTATCTAGCACAGGACCGTGAACAAAAAACTGTGGGACAGCTTCGACAATTAGCTACAATTTGGCTGATTCAAACATTCAATTTGTGTTAACAAAAATACACAAAATCAAAACAATACGGCAAAAACGGGGGTACGAGTTTTTTTGAGAATTTAGAACTTGTCATAACTTCTACACTTATCGCGCTAGAAACGTCCCACTTTGCCAAAAACTACTTCCATGTGTAAAGACGACATTCACGTTCTAACATTTTACATATCTACCATAGCATTAACGCAAAAAAATATTAAAAACCCTTGTGTAATCATCGAACAAGCCGCGCGGACGACGGCAAGCAGCTTGACGGACCTCATCACATTGTTAAGATTTATTCTAATCACTTATTTTATTAGATGAGCGTAGCGAAGTCTCCATCCCACTCTTATAGGGCTTTGTCTGTGTGTGTGTTTTTTTCTTTCCTTTGTTTGTTTGTGGACACTGCACAGGTCGCAGGGTTCGACTGATCAACATGAAACTTTTTTTGTACGGGCCAACTTTTACAACTTAGAACTGTATAGATTTTGGAATGAATCGGTCGATTAGATTCTGAGAAATATCATGTCAAAATTTTTAAAAACCCCGTAAAGTTAGGCTGAGTGAGAAAATTTGAAAAAATGAAACCTCTCCGAAAGAAATGAAATTTTCTCCGAGTGTTCAAACATAAATGATACACATAACCACCATGTTGTAAGCAATTCAAACCAGCCGTTTTGAAGAAAAAATTCAAATAACTGTTTTTATACATCAAATATATGGAAATGAGCCAAGATTCACTGCTTCTCAGATTCGATATTTGCCCAAGCATTAAATATTCTCCATATTCGTCAAGGTGTGTAGAATACCAGAGAAGATAAAGTAGCAATTAAATGAAGGACAAAGTGTGTAGAATACCAGAGTCGATAAAGTAGCAAATGTAGGACTGTTATTACACCTCATTCAGATATCTCGCTCATCTTACAACGCATATTTCGCGTTTGCCTAGTATTATTACATTTGCATAAGTCAGTTCCTACTACTGTTATAATTATTTTTGAAAATGTGATACAAAATCCTTATCTATAGAAATACGATTAATACAGAATACTGTGTGGCCAATCTGATGTATTAAGGTACGTTCATACTACTACGGCAAAACGTTTTTGCCGTCACGGCTGGTCACGTGAACCAATCAGAAACTTGCCGTACCAGGCGATACGGCACAGCCGTCCAAGTTGAATTAACTTTAACTTTCTGCCGTACGGCTAGCTCGCCGTGATGCGGTTTGTGACGTAGTCGGCCTAATCACGGCCCTGTGCATGCTCATACCGCTTTTCCTACGCACGGCGGGTGTAGAACCAACTGTTCAGCGGTCGACTCTTTTTGGCGCGTCAACTCTTTTGATTGTTCTCGTCTTCTAACCTCATTTGTGGTATGAGATTGTAATATTTACCAAATCTTTCTCGGTTTTGAAAGATTGGACAAGTATCCCATCTTCTAGATCTTCTTTTCCTTCTTTTCCTACTCCGTAAATGTGCAGCTGCAGCTAATAATAGTGTTTTCAGTCTCAGAAGAAGTGGAATTAAGTAACTTCTCACTGTTTTTGTCGTCCATTTTGACAGATAGCAGACCGTGCTCACTTGCCGTCTGACGTTTACCGTAGTACTCTGAACGAAAGAATAAAAACTTGTGTTTACCGCAACAGAAAAACCGTACATGCGGCAGGTTGCCGTAGTAGTATGAACGTAGCTTAACGGGCTCGTTGAAACAACCTGTTTCGGAGTAACCACAGTTACAGTTCATCGTGCAAGGTGATGATATTTTTCTACACTGACATCTATTTGTCCTGCAACCAGTCTTACAATTACAAAACACTAGCTCTTCACAGCCTTGTGGCATTGCTGGTAGAGTCATTGTTTTCACAGACAGAAGTGTATCACTGTCACGTATCCATCCATAATCTTCGGGAGATAGCTGAATGTATCCTGGTGAACAGGCGTTGATCCAAATAGACGCCTGAAGATGTGCCCTCTGGATGTGAAACTTCAGGGCGTCACTGGTTGGTGGCATTAGAGCGGCGTGTTCACCTTACCATACATCAGGTGTCTTAATTAAATGGGAGATGTAAGTTGTTAGTATAGAGCCTACGCCTATTCTTAACGATACCATCATGAAAACAGCATCGAAACTATAGAAATACACAGTTTCTATACCGTTTGTATAGTTTGTCTACTTTCGCATTTTTGAACCATGATAAACAAATAAAATGAAACAAGTATATCAACACACTGAGTTGTATAATAATAATTATAATTCATGTAATAGTACATGATTATAATAATGAATATATATATATATATATATATATATATATATATATATATATATATATATATATATATATATATATATATATATATATATATATATATGTATATATATATATATATGTATATATATATATATATATATATATATATATATATATATATATATATATATATATATATATATGTATATATATATATATATATATATATATATATATATATATATATATATATATATATATATATATATGTGTGATGTCTGAAGTTTTGAGGGCCGGTGGTTGATGGTAGGTGTAACTTTACGGAAAATTGCCCTTCTTTGATGAGTGTTGTTGGTTCTGTAAAGAGAACCATATATATAATATATATTCCAATATATAATATATGAATTAAATATTATATATATATATATATATATAATATAAACATATATATATATATATTCTTTTCAGAACCAACAACACTCATCAAAGAAGGGCAATTTTCCGCAAAGTTACACCTACCATCAACCACCGGCCCTCAAAACTTCAGACATCACACACACACACACATATATATATATATATATATATATATATATATATATATATATATATATATATATATATATATATATATATATATATATATATATATATATATATATATATATATATATATATATATATATATATATATGTATATATATTCATATATATATATATATTCATATATATATATATATATATATATATATATTTATATATATCAATATATATATATATATATATATATATATATATCAATATATCAATATATATATATAAATATATATATATATATATATATATATATATATATATATATATATATATATATATATATATATATATATATACATTATATATATATATATATATATATATATATATATATATATATATATATATATATATATATATATATATATATATATATATATATATATATATAGTTTATAAAAACAAATGAGAAAGATTGGGTCAATATGTTTCAATACTTTTTTTAAAATCGAATAACCTGCGTTCACAGAAAAGTAACCATGCGTGTAAAACATTTTATGTTATAAAGACATATAATACACAATATGTCTGTATCAATCGTTTTTCTATTGACTAGGATTTTGTATAAAATTTTTAATTAATTATAACAGTAGTAGAACCTGACTTATGCAAGTGTTATATTATAAAATAAGTGATTAGAATAAATATTAACAATGTGATGAGATGTTACTGAATATAAATAGGTTGTATACTAAAACTATAGCACGCTTTCATCCAGTGGGTGCAGGACTGCGCGACATCCAATCAGCAGCGCGCATTGACTGAGTGGGCGGTCCGTCAAGCTGCTTGCCGTCGTCCGCGCGGCTTGTTCGATGATTACACAAGGGTTTTTAATATTTTTTTGCGGTAATGCTATGGTAGATATGTGAAATGTTAAGACGTGAATGTCGTCTTCACACATGGAAGTAGTTTTTGGCAAAGTGGGACGTTTCTAGCGTGATAAGTGTAGAAGTTATGACAAGTTCTAAATTCCCAAAAGAACTCGTACCCCCGTTTTTGCCGTATTGTTTTGATTTTGTGTATTTGTGTTAACACAAATTGAATGTTTGAATCAGCCAAATTGTAGCTAATTGTCGAAGCTGTCCCACAGTTTTTTGTTCACGGTTCTGTGCTAGATACAGCAAAAGTTATGATGGTTTCGGCAAAACGTCATCAAAAACCATATTTTGGGCCCAAAAAGGGTTAGAAACCCAAAATTTTCCTTGTCAGTTTTATTTAGGTGATGAGAGGTAACATTATCTTTCAGAAAAGTCAAACTGACACTTCCTACCCCAATCCGCCGTCTGTTTATAAATTATCGGAATTAAATCCAGTCTATAGTGTGAAAATGGGGATTCGAGCGCACTTTTTCCTGGTGCAATTTGGTGGTCGTGACATCACACTCAAACCTATGCTATTAGGCACTAACCTCACCCGGTCAAGGTCGTTAACCTCTCATCCGAGATGGCGACCAAGGTCATAAACCTATAACGTCATCCAAGATGGCTGACATGACGTCATATTATTTCGGCGCCATTTTCAATTTTTAATTCCCGCGCCATTTTTTAAATTTCGAATTCCCGCGTTATCTTCAATTTCGAATTCCCACTCTGTATGCAGGCGTGATCTGGTGGCCAATATAAAATCTAAATCAATCAATTGATTATTTCTACGATCCAGACGCTATCTGGTGGACAATTTTGAAACAAAATCAATTAATTAATCAATCGATTATTTTTAATACAAAATGACCGAGTGATAGGATTTGAACCTAAGAGCTCACGTTCGAAGTCATGAGTCTTAACCACTGGACCAATCAACCATTAGGAATTCCATGCGTTAATATTCGATACAAGCTCAACTATCTGACGTATGAGAGATAATTTCATAACCTAACCTAACCTAACCTACACTATTATACACTAACCTCATCACATTTACCTCATTCTCAGAGGTTCTTAATTCGAGGGCTCCTAATTTTTGGGGGGCTCAAGATTTTTGAGGGGTTTCTTTTCACAAATCAAATATTTTATTTTCAAGTAACGTCACGTTCTAACCTATACACTTTAATCTCACCACATTCACCTGATTCTGAGGCTTTTAATTTTCGGGGGGTTCCTATTTTCTGGGGCTAAAGATTTTTGAGGGTCTTTTCTTCTATAATTTGCACATTCTCACTATTTTGAGTGTTGATTATTCTCTCACGATAATTCTCAAACAATTCAATCTTCTTTTGAGGATGTCAGATGCTAATGTCATCTTTTCCATACGGTGTTTCTTGATATAGATGTTTTTTCATGGGTTTTTTAATTTTTCATAGGTTTTTTTTTTTTTCATACTGTGAATTTCAAGTTCGAAACCTTCATCCAATTATTTTTTTCGATTCGAATACCAGTCTCATTAAACTCATACCAATTACCCATCCATATATCATCTCCTGAACATAGTTATCATTCTTCTTTGTAATTTGATCAATCTAAATTTATACATTCATATTCTACCAGTGATTGTTAACTATCTATATAGTATTTCCGGATCGTAGATCAATCAATATGTTTTGATTTCTATTATTTGTCTGCAGATGATGATCATATATTATGAGCTCGGTATTTCTCACAGAGCAGAGTTTTATTCATAGAGTTGATACACATAAGTTTCTGAAGTTGTTATTCATGATGTAATGAAACAGAGGATTCATTGAGAGAGGATAGCGGAAACATATGTTCCTCATTAGAATACGTTTTTCTGAACAATATTAATTTATTGTTACATGTTATATTTACAGTTCCCATTATATACATATTTCAATACATATATTTCAATACCAATACAAAAAGACCAAGATTTCAGTTTACAATTAATATATTTCTATTCATCCAATGAATAAATTGTATACGTTCAAAGTAGACATTCATTTACTCTATTATTCTGGAAATTTTGAAATGCCCATGAGCTAAAGTGTCTATTCCGTTCATCAAAATATAACGTTTGTCATCAAAACAAGATGTGTTGTTTTTCTTTGTTTAATAGTGAACAGCTGGTGGTCGAAACTCCTTATCGAGTACATATCAGCTGACTGGATCTGTTTTTTAAAAAGACAATTCCTATAGTCATTATGTTTTACATATTTCTTGAGGGTAGATCTGACTATACCTTTACCAACTTTCTTATTGGTTCCTGTATTCTCTAAGATTGAATACATTTTGGCGCGTAACCCAACAAATTCTTTAATAGGGGTACCATTCATCTCATCTTTCATTTTACCCAAAACTTTCTTATTTTTTTCACTGAAAAGTTGATGCTGCTTAGGGAAATTAGATGTATCAAACAAATCCTCATCAACTTTCATATCCAAGTACAAATCTTCAGTCTGAATTTCGTAGCATAAGCTAACAGTATCCGTAAATAATAATTTCAATTTATCACCAAATTTCTTTTTTGCGTATTCATAATGAAATTTATACATGATGGTTTTACTCAGATCTAATATAGTGAACCCTGCATAGATGGGTCGATTGAGTGATAGTTCTGGCTTTTTTGAGTGAATAGCCACCAAGTTATTTGAAAAATATTCTAAAACTCTCGAATGCTGGCGATGCAACCAATTTTAGTGCACGCTTTTTCTCAATAACGAGTTCAACATTAATTCTATTGCGTATATTCTCCATAGTCTTACCAAAAACCGCGTTATTCATTAATTTAAAGAAATCTTTTTCAAAATTGTTGACAGCTAACGCTCGCTGTCTTGTATTAAAGTTAATGTAAGGTTCTAACCACGCACTTTGCTTAAATTCTAGTACACGGTGAATTTTACTAACCTTCATGCCAAGAGATGTGTATTGTTTCAAATTTCTATAGTGTAAAACGTATTTTTTCTTATCATTTAAATTTGGAAACAAATTTTTGTACATTCACGGGTATTTTCCGATCAAATTGCCTCAGCAGATCAGCACTGTATTTAGAGATTATGTTATCAGAAATTACTATTTTTTCAGGAGCAAGACGATAGTCATTATGTAAATCATGTAGTTCTTTGGGATATTCCATATCAACTTCTAGAATATACCCCATTTCAGCATTATCTTCTACTTTTCGAAAATTAATTTGATTGATTTCATCCGAATTGAGCCATTTAAAATCACTGAGTGGTAACTGTTCAGACATGGCGACCCCGTAAAGATTATTACAGTCCCAATATGCAATGTATTTTGAAGGTTTACTGGGGTCATATCCATCCAAATATTTATTATTCGCCTCCGAGAAACGTTTAGAAATCATGGCTACACCTCCCCGGATGGCGCTTTCAATAAACAAATACATATTAGGATCTGTAAACAATTCTAATTTAACTCCCGACATTTTTAAGCAACTCTCCCACGCAAGTCCGGGAAGCGGTATAGGTATGGGCGGGATCGAGTTGATAATTTTTCAAACAAAGCGACCGAAAATTCTCGAAGACATCAGCTAGAAGAAGAAGGTCTGTTTTGACATATAAATCTTGATATTGACCCAAATTCTGAATGTTAAACGTATTCCAAACGTTTTTTGCGTGATTATAATCTACATCACTGATGTCTTCCCTTGTGAGTATATTATAAAATTTATCACGAGTTGGTAAGCTAGTCTCCATCAACTTGGATTCTGAATCAATGTAATCATAAGGAAAAACACCTTTCCGAAGTAGGAGATGTATTTTTTCCTTTTCAAAACTTTCTCCTAAAATATGGAATTCATCAGAACCATACCCCAACAGATTCATCACTAATGTATCTAAAGAAGCATTTAAAAATTGGTAAGAATCGATAAACCGTAACCTACCAACTGAAAAAGAAACGTACTTTTGAATGTTATTAGGAATGCAAGTAATTTTTGCCTTGTATAGCTTACCGATATATTCCATAATTAAGTGGCTATCATAATTTCTAAGGTTATGGAAAATAACTGGAATGTGTTCCACTTTCTTATAATTTAAGTTACATAAATTATGAGCAGCCCCCCTAAATTTTCCGCTGAGGTGACAATGATCTCTAACTCTATCCGAACCCAATACCTCACCGCATATTATACACTCACTCGCTTGCTCAAACTCGACATTATTTTCCTCGGTCATAACGAGCGGTTTCTCAGATAACATAATTTTTGTAAGCTCTTTTTCATCCATCAATAAAACTCCCAGAAACTTGTCTACTGCATGGGGTCCTCTATAAACACGTGGTGGTTTGAACACTTTTCCATCAGAATTGATAATAACATACGAAAAACCAGAAGGTTCATGGCGGGTTAACTGTGTAGTGTGAGATACATTTTCATCTTGATCACAACCAGAAATCTTTGTTGCAAAACACTCAAAGTCTGCATAAATCACAAACGGCACTCTCTGAGAGAAACTGTAATTTTTGAAAGATAAGATTTTTTCAGATTCTTGAGGCATTTTTATCTTCTGTGGATCATGCTGACCACAAAGAGTATGATGTTTTTCCAGTAGAGCAGTCGAACTGAAGCGATGCAAGCAGTAAGGGCAGTAATATTTCGAACACTTAAGTTTGGTTAACGAACTTAAAAGACGATTCAAGTTCTTAATGTAGAAATAGTGGGAATTGTTTTCATCACTAATTAATAATGAATTAAAATGATGACGACACTCGCGAAGTTCAGCTATTCTTAGTGGGTATATATTAGCTTTCTCATCATATCCAAATACGTTCACTGAAATGTCATTGTTTTTTTCAAAAACTTTCAACTGTGATATAGGCACAGGTAACGATATATTTCTCATGTCTAGTTCCTTCTCGATTTGTTTATAATACTTCACTCGTTGGGCATCCTTTTTCCGAGGGTGTAAGCTTGCTAGTACACTCCAAATAAAACATTTCTGATCATTATTGTTGATGTTGATTATCGATTGATTGCGTCTCAACTGAATTGGAGTTCCATATAACTACTAGCAGCCAAGGGTAGGTACTCGGCTATTTTTAGTTCCAGATAGTAAATATGTCCAATACCCCAGTTGCTACCTTCACGAGAGAATTTCTCACTTGATTTTTGAATTTCTTCGAAAGCATAGCTGAACTGTTCATCGAAATCATCTTTGTTTAATAGCTTGAATGTTTTCGACCGAAAACACGGACTCGTAGATATTTCTTCTTCGCCAATACCACGGCTATAGCGTACAAAAAGCGATATGTACCACTTAACACCTTTAAATCTATCTAAATCACGGAACAATGTAGACTCAATTTTATCGACATGATTGTGTAGGAAGCTTAGAATATCTCTGTTATCATCAGCTTGACGGAATTTATAGCTCTTGAAAACACCGTTTAACGATGAGACAACTTCAGAAGCATCTTCCTCGTCAACATACGGATCATTGGTCATAATAACATCTTCTTGACTTTGTGTCGCTGTTGAAGATTGCTGTTCTGTTTTATGAGTTTGACGATGACGTTTCAAATTTATTTCCCGACTGAACTGTTTCAAACAAATTTCACATTTGAACATATTTGAATGATCAATTTTGATATGATTCCTCAAATTATACGCTCGTGTGAATTTCGCTTCACACAAATTACATCGATGAGCTTGATTGTTTGTATGATTTAGTTTATGTCGGTTCAAAGTTGATTTTCTATTGAACACAACTTCACACTCACTACATGGAAACACTTTCTTCAACGGCGAACTCATTTTCATGAAGAATCTAGACAAAGAAAATCAAATGAAAATTATTTTACCGAAAAATGTCTGAACATCAGGTTCAAAAATACTCGATCATTCAATAGTTCAAATGATACGTATAAAGAGATGGAAATAATTCATCAATTGACATTTTGTCTTCAGAAATGCAGTCATTGACGCTTGGTTTTAATTTATTCATTCATTCGTATCCATTTATGCATTCTTTCTCTTACATTTCATTTCATCCATTTATTTTTCATTTATTTTTTTCATTTGCTTTTTTTTTAATTTTAATTTTTACATCTTTTCTAAATATCAACTCTCTACTTTTCAGCATCTGATTTGGAATTGGGTGTTAAATCGATGAGAACGATATAAATATTTAAAACAATGATAATATAATGACACATCATCAATACTTACAAAAGGTGAGTGGTAGATATAACAAATATTCAATTTGATTACAACGGAACACTTCTACTAATAATTCAATATGTTAATCGGTGTAAGTGCAACGATTGACTGAATAATATTATTTAAAATATCATCTTCATATTTAAAACTTGAGACTCACACACTAGCTGGAATGATCGTCTATCAGCAAAAAAAAAGGTATGTCAGCAATATATAGGTGAAACAGAGAGAGACACATCCAAACAAGTTGAAACTTGTCATCCTGTACGAGAAGTATCGAATATATGTACTCATTGTAACACCATTATACATTTTACCACATTACAATCGAGTCTCAACATCGATATATCGTTACCAATAATCGATACATACTAATATCCATTCAATCGATATTAATTAGGGAATCATATGCCCACCAAAGCTGAACGACCAAGAAAATCGTTTGGTTGAGACAAATAATCTTATTCTGCTGATCAAGAATAATGAAAACACGAGAGAGGAGAGAGAGAGAGAGAGAGAGAGAGAGAGAGAGAGAGAGAGAGAGAGAGAGAGAGAGAGAGAGAGAGAGAGAAGATTCAAGTGCTGTATCAGCTATATTAATATACTCAGTCAATAATTGAGAGAAAATGAGAATTCTGGTGTACGAGTAAGATGTACGCTTCAAAAGATGGTACCAATTTTCATTCCAAAAGGCGTCATTTCGAATTTTCATCTTCCGTCATCTTTTATAAAAGAGTATAAAATATAAAACAATTAGTAAACTGCCTCAACATTACCAAGGCCCGGTATCACCAAGTCCAGTTAGCAGTTATCTGAGAGTTGGTGAAAACAAATATCCCAGGTAACCATGGTGATAACAACTTTTATCTGCCATTTGGAGCTACTCCCACGTTGGTAATACAGAGCCTAAAACAAATATGTGTGATGATAAAAAAAAAATGGATAAATGAATAAATAAATATTCGAATGAATAAATGAATGAAAAGATAAGTTGATGAAAAAATGGATTAATCAACAAACCTGTGATCTGAAAAATTCAAAAACTTGGTAAAAATGAACCACTTGGAAAATAAGTTAACACTGAGTTTATCTGATTCTTGTCATGACATTTTGCACTTGAAAAAGAATTATTTAGAGCAGAACACTTCATGAAAATGTAGAAGGAATTCAAAAACTCGGAAAAAATATATCAAAATTATTATTTCAGAAAATTATTCAAATTCAAGTTCAAATGTAATGAAATAGATGAAAAATGTACTGGATACTCACATGCAATAGTAAAGTTGATTGATTGTAGCTCAGTAGAAAAATATGATGATTTCACTTTGAATTCACTTGTAGAACTTATAACTCACTCGAAGAACTTTTCACAATGTGACCTGGAGCGCTGACGCAAATGATCGAATGATCAAAAATTAGAATATTACTTCACCAAGCTAACTTTTGATGACTTATCATTTCATACTACTGAACTTGAAAAATGTAGTCAAAAATTCTTCTTTCAGATGGAATCTTCAATTGTTTTCAAGAATCTGTACGTGCATATCATATTGCTGACTAGAGAGAGAGAGACAGAGGCCAAGGTTAATGACCTCCGACGGCATCCAAAATGACGTCATCCAAGATGGTGGCTATTTTCAATTTCAAAGTTCCCGCTTTTTATTCAGACTCCATCTTGAATATAGCCACCATCTTGGATGACGTCATAGCCGCCATCTTGGACATAGCCGCCATCTTGGATTCCAAGACTAAGCGTCCAAGACTAATCTACTGGAAAAACATCATACTCTTTGTAGTCAGCATGATCCACAGAAGATAAAAATGCCTCAAGAATCTGAAAAAATCTCATCATTCAAAAATTACAGTTTCTCTCAGAGAGTGCCGTTTGTGATTTATGCAGACTTTGAGTGTTTTGCAACAAAGATTTCTGGTTGTGATCAAGATGAAAATGTATCTCACACTACACAGTTAACCCGCCATGAACCCTCTGGTTTTTCGTATGTTATTATCAATTCTGATGGAAAAGTGTTCAAACCACCACGTGTTTATAGAGGACCTAATGTAGTAGACAAGTTTCTGGAAGTTTTATTGATGGATGAAAAAGAGCTTACAGAGATTATGATATCTGAGAAACCACTTGTTATGACCTATGAAAATAATGTCGAGTTTGAGCAAGCGAGTGAGTGTATAATATGCGGTGGGGTATTGGGTTCGGATAGAGTTAGAGATCATTGTCATCTCAGCGGGCAATTTAGGGGGGCTGCTCAAAATTCATGTAACTTAAATTATTAGAAAGTGGAACACATTCCAGTTATTTTCCACAACCTTAGAAATTATGACAGCCACTTAATTATTGAACATATCGGTAAGCTATACAAGGCAAAAATTACTTGCATTCCTGATAACATTCAAAAGTACGTTTCTTTTTCAGTCGGTAGGTTACGGTTTATCGATTCTTACCAATTTTTAAATGCTTCTTTAGATACATTAGTGATGAATCTGTTGGGGTATGGTTCTGATAAATTTCATATTTTAGGAGAAAGTTTTGAAAAGGAAAAAATACATCTCCTACCTCGGAAAAGTGTTTTTCCTTATGATTACATTGATTCAGAATCTAAGTTGATGGAGACTAGCTTACCAACTCGTGATACATTTTATAATATACTCACAAGGGAAGACATCAGTGATGTAGATTATAATCACGCAAAAAACGTTTGGAATACGTTTAACATTCAGAATTTGGGTCAATATCAAGATTTATATGTCAAAACAGACCTTCTTCTTCTAGCTGATGTCTTCGAGAATTTTCGGTCTCTTTGTTTGAAAAATTATCAACTCGATCCCGCCCATACCTATACCACTCCCGGACTTGCGTGGGAGAGTTGCTTAAAAATGTCGGAAGTTAAATTTGAATTGTTTACAGATCCTAATATGTATTTGTTTATTGAAAGCGCCATCCGGGGAGATGTAGCCATGATTTCTAAACGTTTCTCGGAGGCGAATAATAAATATTTGGATGGATATGACCCCAGCAAACCTTCAAAATACATTGCATATTGGGACTGTAATAATCTTTACGGGGTCGCCATGTCTGAACAGTTACCACTTGGTGATTTCAAATGGCTCAATTCGGATGAAATCAATCAGATTAATTTTCGAGAAGTATAAAATAATGCTGAAATGGGGTATATTCTAGAAGTTGATATGGAATATCCCAAAGAACTACATGATCTACATAATGACTATCCTCTTGCTCCTGAAAAAATGGTAATTTCTGAAAATATAATCTCTGAATACAGTGCTGATCTGCTGAAGCAATTTGATCGAAAAATGCCCGTAAATGCTGTACACAAATTGGTTCCAAATTTAAATAATAATAAGAAATATGTTTTACACTATAGAAATTTGAAACAATACACATCTCTTGGCATGAAGGTTAGTAAAATTCACCGTGTACTAGAATTTAAGCAAAGTGCGTGGTTAGAACCCTACATTAACTTCAATACAAGACAGCGAGCATTAGCTGTCAACAATTTTGAGGAAGATTTATTTAAATTAATGAATAACGCGGTTTTTGGTAAGACTATGGAGAATATACGCAACAGAATTAATGTTGAACTCGTTATTGAGAAAAAGCGCGCACTAAAATTGGTTTCATCGCCAGCATTCGAAAGTTTTAAAATATTTTCAAATAACTTGGTGACTATTCACTCAAAAAAGCCAGAACTATCACTCAATCGACCCATCTATGCAGGGTTCACTTTATTAGATCTGAGTTAAACTACTGTCATGTATGAATTTCATTATGAATACGCAAAAAAGAAATTTGGTGATAAATTGAAATTATTATTTACGGATACTGATAGCTTATATGCTACGAAATTCAGACTGGAGATTTGTACTTGGATATGAAAGCTGATGAGGATTTGTTTGATACATCTAATTTCTCTAAGCAGCCTCAACTTTTCAGTGAAAAAAATAAGAAAGTTTTGGGTAAAATGAAAGATGACATGAATGGTACCCCTATTGAAGAATTTGTTGGGTTACGCGCCAAAATGTATTCAATCTTAGAGAATACAGGAACTAATAACAAAGTTGGTGAAGGTATAGTCAAATCTACCCTCAAGAAATATGTAAAACATAATGACTATAGGAATTGTCTTTTTAAAAAACAGATCCAGTCAGCTGATATGTACTCGATAAGGAGTTTCGACCACCAGCTGTTCACTATTGAACAAAGAAAAACAACACTATCTTGTTTCGATGACAAACGTTATATTTTGACGAACGGAATAGACACTTTAGCTCATGGGCATTTCAAAATTTCCAGAATGATAGAGTAAATGAGTATCTACTTCAAACGTATACAATTTATTTATTGGATGAATAGAAATATATTAATTGTAATTTGAAATCCTGGTCCTTTTGTATTGGTATTAAAATATATGTATTGAAATTGAGAATGTATATAATGGGAACTGAAGATATAACATGTAACAATAAATTAAAATTGTTCAGAAAAACGTATTCTAATGAGAAACATATGTTTTCGCTCTTCTCTCTCAATGAATCCTCTGTTTTATTACATAATGAATAACAACTTTAGAAACTTATGTGTATCAACTCTATAGATAAAACTCTGCTCTTTGAGAAATACCGAGCTCCTAATGTGTGATTATCATTTTCAGACAGATAATAGAAATCAAAACATATTGATAGATCTACGATTCGGAAATACTATATAGAAAGTTAGCAGTCACCGGTAGAATATGAATGTATTTCGATTGATCAAATTACAAAGAAGAAGAATGATAACTATATGTTCAGGAGATGATATATGGATGGTTAATTTGTATGAGTATAATGAGTTGTATTTGGATCGGAAGAATAATTGGATGAAGGTTTTGAACTCGAAATTCACAGTATGGAGAAAAAAAAAAAAAAAAAAACTTATGAAAAATTTAAAAAACCTATGAACAAAAAATCTATATCAAGAAACACCGTATGGAAAAGATGACATCAGCATCTGGCATCCTTAAAAGAAAATTGAATTGTTCGAGAATTATCGTGAGAGAATAATCAACACTCAAAATAGTGAGAATGTGCAAATTATAGAAGAAAAGACCCTCAAAAATCTTGAGCCCTAGAGATTAGAAACCCCCGAAATTTAGGTGCCCTCGAATTAAGAACCTCTGAGAATAAGGTAAATGTGATGAGGTAAGTATATAATAGCATAGGTTAGGTTAGGTTATGAAATTATCTCTCATACGTCAGATAGTTGAGCTTGTATCGAATATTAACGCACGGAATTCCTAATGTTCGATTGGTCCAGTGGTTAAGACTCATGACTTCAAACGCTGATCTCTCAGGTTCAAATCCTTTCACACGGTCATTTTGTATTGAAAATAATCAATTGATTAATTGATTTGGTTCCAAAGTTGGCCACCAGATAGAGTCTGAATCGTAAAATTAGTCAATTGATTGATTTAGATTTCAAATTGGCCACCAGATAACGCCTGCATACTGAGGGAATTCGAAATTGAAGATAACGCGGGAATTCGAGATTTAAAAAATGGCGCGGGAATTAAAAATTGAAAATGGCGCCGAAATAATATGACGTCATGTTAGCCATCTTGGATGACATCATAGGTTAATGACCTTGGTCACCATCTTGCATAAGAGGTTAATGACCTTGACCGGGTGAGGTTAGTGCCTAATAGCATAGGTTTGAGTGTGACGTCACGACCGCCATCTTGCACCAGGAAAAAGTGCGCTCGAACTGTCATTTTCTCCCTACTTGAGTTACCATGTTAATGTGTCTCTATCATTCAAAATTACTTCTCGGACCAATATAAACAAAATCTGGAACATAGTTATAGAACAAGAACCAAAGAAACCGATTATTGTGTAATACCCTCGTTTATTAACAGCTACGGCAAGAGACTTTTGAAGGTAACGGTTCCAACTCTATTCAATGCCATGCCAACAAATCTTCGCAGTCTAACATACATGGCAGATATTAAACTGAATGTGAAAAATTGGATTATCACTCTAGAATAAATCAGTAGATTGTATATACTTAATTAATATTGAATTCATTCGATGGTGTATAATCTTTTCTTTCTCTTCTTTTTCTTTTCTAGGATATACTTTGAATGGGATTATGTTGTTTTTATTGTCTCATATATTGCCATTCAGAGGAAGCAGGTCTAAAACAAAACTCTGAGTAATAATAAAGTTCAATTGTTTATTATATTGTTTAGCATAATCTCTGCTGACAAGTTGCGAAAGCAGCTTAGCGGAGTTTTGTACAGAATTTGTAAACTGTTTCTAATCATCAATAACAAAAAAAAAAAAAAAATACCACAGTAAAGCCTCAGTTTCATTGTTGGCTTTGTGGGAATTGAAGAAGTGAAGCATGTGAATTGAAATTGTAGTATGTGAATAAAAAAATATACGTCATTTGCAGATAGATAATTTGCAAAATATTAGGTCTACTAATATTGTTTACTATTTTTGTACAATGTAGGCCTATGATTCAACACAATTTGCAATATATTACCTTTTATATTGATCAATCTCACAGTCAAGCCTCAATTTTATTCTTGGCTTCGTGGGAATCAAAGATGTGACGAAATACGTGAATTGAAATTTGAGTGTGTGAATAAAAAAAAGTATATATATCATTATAGGGGTCTATATATTACCATTATTATTATCAATTCATCTGTTATCAAGGCAAAGTATTACAAAGATTTGTTCAGTAAATCGAAAGGTAATATTAAACAAACATGGCAAAATATTAATTACGTTTTAGGTGGAAAGAAAAAAGATTCTGTCGATGACGTTATATCCAAATACATTGGAAAAACAGTTCCAACTGATACGATTGTTGCAAACTTTGCTACCTCTTTTGTTAATGATGTTAAATCTATAATGCATAACTGTGACATTATGACGTCTCGTATAGTCACACATAATAAAGTGCAGTCTATGTTTATGCCTTCGGTTTCTACTAGCCTCATAAAATCTATAATTGAACAATTAGACGTGAATAAACAAGCCGGTTTCGATCTGATAAGAGTTCGTGATTTAAGATTTTCAAGTGATGTTATTAGCCCTATTTCATCTAAATTTATAAATTTATCCTTTGAACACGGTGTTGTGCCAGATAAATTGAAAATTGCGGTAAATCGTCCTGTTTATAAAAAAGGTGATCATTTATCATACTCAAATTATAGACCAATAGCATTGTTGCCAATAATCGATAAAATAATGGAGCGGTGTGTTGCAATAACCTTAACTAATTATCTAAGAAAATATAATGTCATTAGCAAATTCCAATTTGACTTCCAAAGAGGAAAGAGTACTTCTGACCTCCTTGTTGAATTTTCGGATTGCGTCAACTGTAAACTGAATGATAATATGCACATTATTTCTATGTTTCTTGATTTCTCAAAAGCTTTTGATACTCTTTCCCACAGTGAGTTATTAGAAGCACTTGATAATGTTGGTGTAAGAGGCCCTATGTTGGATTGGTTTAGGAGTTATTTATCGAATAGAACTTTTTTAGTAAAAGTTAACAATGAATTTAGTGATGTTAAAACTTGTGAAAGTGGCGTGCCACAAGGTTCAATTTTGGGACCAATTCTGTATTTAATTTATGTTAATGATATGGTAAATTGTCTTGTGAATTGTAAGGTTTTTTTGTATGCCCATGACACTGTCTTATTGTCAGTTCATAAAAATTTGAGGATTGCAGAGTGCAATATGCAAGCAGATTTCAATAATATTTTAAAATGGACTCACGACCATAACTTGGTGATAAATTCTAGCAAAACTAAAATCATCCATATTTGTTCCCCATTCAATGATTTCAGACTTGAATCTGTTGATATCATTTATCATAATTATAGCTGTCTTCACAATTCAATAGGACTGAGTGAGCTGAGATGTAATTCTTGTACTGATAAAATAAATGTTGTGGACAGTCACGTATATTTGGGTATCACAATTGATGAATATTTCACTTGGAAGGATCATATAGATAGCTTATGTAAAAGATTAAGGGCTTGTGCTCTTCAATTATTCAATCTGAAATTTGTTTTACCATCTCATGTAAATCGTTTAATATATACTGCTATGGCTGAGTCTCTGATTTCGTACGGCTTACTTGCATGGGGCAATGCTTCATCCAACTATTTAAGGCTGTTTCATCGGTAAATGGGACGCATTGCAGGGTCTCAAGAAAATATTTTTACTGGCCGTATTTAATCATTAGAAAAAAATCAAAAAGCACCACCCCATTGGAAATTAAATGATCTTTTCAATGAAAATAATCCTAAATTTATAAAATTATTTCCAAAGTGTGATTAACGCTTCGAAAATATATAAAAGAGTTGTATTTGAGAATCCGATGATCAAAAATTCTGATTTTTTTTTTGTAGATCCATACGTTTATTCACTCTACCGTGGTGCAGTGACATGTGGCTGGTTAGATTAGAAGTATCCTAAATTCAATTAAATGTAAACCGTATTTCGATCAAGTCAGTACCGGCCTCAGCGGATGCCGGGTGAAACTATCAAGTGGAAAGAGAGAGAGAGACGGTTACAGAGAGAGAGAGAACGATCACTTCATCTTTTGAGTGAAGGACTCCAGGTAGAAAACACTCACTCGTTTGGTGATTGACATCTAGATGGGTTTATTTCTTAGTAACACATTACTGTAGTCTGGTTCAGGAACCGTACTGAATGAAGTAGAATAACATAAAAGTTGTTTCTCACTCTTCAACGTAATCAATTGTTATATCATTCATTTCAATTAGAAGTACGGCAACTATTGTTTACATTATTTTCTATTCAGCAATATATAGCTAATCACGTGAGCATATGGGAGACGTTCATTTTATTTACCGTGAAAATCGGGCTTTGTTTGTACTTTTTTTCTAATATATCGATTGTGATTATATTATGAATATATTTTATTGAAAATTCAAATAATGAATTATTATTATTATTACCATTATTATATTTCATTCTATTTGTATCTCAAAACTCCAATTACATGTCAGGAAGTTTCGGTTCCAATTAATCACCTAGTATTATA
>OZ023329.1:14738154-14745654 GCA_964007535.1 Brachyptera risi
AAAATGATCCCGTTTACTCATTGACAACATCTAAGAATTCCATGCATTTTCTTAGGATATCATTTTCTTAATTTCTTTCATTTTGGGACTAAAATAAAAAATGAAAAAGGAACGGATATGGTTCGGTAAATGTAGTGACAATTCAATATTCATAAGGGGAGGTTGTAGCCGTATACCTAACAATGGAAAATTGATCATTTTTCGGTACCTTAATTTCAAGAACTATCGGAGCAAGAATTTTTATTTTTTTTACTGTGATTAATACATATGTTGTGAAGATTTGTGGAGCTCGACATTAGTGTAAAATGAAATCTGATTCACTTGTCATTTTTTCATTGAAATGGTGTTTTTTTGCTTGTTTTTCCTACATTTTCTATCAGACTCCATTTAATTTATTGGAAGATATTCTTTGGATAACTCTCATCTGCTACACAATTTGAGACATGAGTATGAGCAATACACACAAAAAATTTGAAGCAGATTGGACTGATAGTTTTTGAAATTAGTGTTCCCAAAGTTAAAAAAAAAACAGTTCTGAGATATTTGGCTGCAAACACCAAGTTATGTTAGTTTTACTACTCACATGGTTTACAGTGCAGGGTTTTACATACTCAGAACATTCCTGCTCCATATTCAGGATCATCTGCATCTTCTGCATCTTCTCTTCTACGTTTCATGCTGCGCTTCCGCGTTCTGGCCTCCTTCTCTTTCGCTTCCACTGCCTTGTCCGCATTCATTACCCGCAAGTTGTCGATGAGTTGCAGCCCGCATTCCATATTCAGTCCTGGGACTATCCCCATCTTAGTAAGTACTTGCAGCTTGCCAACGTTTCCATCGTTGAAACAGATGACAGCATCTCGTGCACCCAGTTCAAGTACCGTCATACCCGCGTACACAGTTTTGGGTAAACGCGTCCAAATGACATTGTTGACGCTCTCGTTGCAGTTCTGGGTTTGGCCATGCAGACACTTGCTTAGCAACACATCCCTTGTCAAATACCTGAATGTGGGTTTGATTGCCTCCATCACAGCTTCTGGGAGAGAGTGTGCATGGGTGTAAGTCTCACCCGTTACTACAGATCGATTGAACTTACACCACGAGTCTTCACCCATCGGGCACAAATTATGTTGCGGATTCGCGTCAGTTGACAACTTATGGAAGTATATTGCCCAGACGTCCCTTTTCTTGCCAGCAAGATCGTTACTGTTTCTGCGAATAGCAGCACCATAGTACACTTGCAGACGATCAATTTCAACTTTTGTCAAGTGTCCCCTCCCACCAACCAACTTGCCGTCAGACAAACGTACACCTTTCATGTCTTTTATAAGACGTAACAAATGAGAGCCCATTCTCTTTTGAACATGTCCTACACACTCGAGTTTTTCAATGTTGAAGTCTTCACCGTACGGCTTGCTCTCAACAACACGCAAGAAACCTTTTGAATCGCCGTCGCCCAAGTAATGTTTATAACGTACATTGTACTTTTGCTGAGAGCGTTTGAAGATGGCAACGGAGCCTGCTGCCTCCATCCCTCCGCTAGAACCCTCGTAGTTCTGCGTACAGCTATCTTTGTGGTCACTTTTGGCTTCAGCTGTCTTATTGACTTTGCATCCATGACAATACTTGGTCAAGCACTCAAGGTCCACTACTTTACCAGTGTCTACCGACGTAGCCGTCACGGCCCTATTTAGCGAGGTATGACCACGTTTGTGCCATGTACCATCCAAGGCGATTGACAAATCCCTAGAAACAGTTAACGGTGTGTCTTCTTCTTCGCCTACTTCTACGCCTGCTCCCGCATCTTCTTCTTCGCCTAGGCCGACTACACTAACGTTATGCTGGACCGCTTCCTCGACAGCATTTTGCAGGGATTCTTCACACACTTCTTTCACAAACTGTCCAATAACTTTGTTATAAGTTGAAAATCGTGTGGTGGGCTGAGGCAGATCCATTACGGACGACAGAATTTGTCCTGCTTCTCGTCCTTTACCGATGGATCGCAATCCGTAGACATAGCGCACATTCACTTCATAGAGTTTCTGCGTTGTCTTCTTGGATGTCATTGTGGAACTTGAGTGTTGGCAATGACTGCAGATAACTTCTAACTTGGATGCCATACCTTGTCTTTTTGAGCGATCTTCAAAAACGTTGAGCGTCAGCTCGCTGTCACAAGACCTACACTTTGCACTTTCTTGAAACAACTTCGACAAAAGGCCAATGTCAACAATAACATTGCCAGATGAAGTTTTATCATCACACTTGTCCACACCAATAGTCTCTAAATAAGCTAATTTACGACGTGAAGCACTGGGAGGTGTAGGCCTAGTATTCACACTCGACGACACATTGAGGTTAGAATCCGTTGGAGTCACTATATTATTTACATTTGCACTATTGTCTACACTATTAACTACACTAGAACTATCAACACGAGGAACCACAACACTATTTACATGCTGGTTTCCTCTAAACAATTTATCCAACTTCACTTTCCTCCGTTTATTCAAAGTTTTTGAACGCGGCATGATGAAAAATCTATGCAAACACAGTGTGAAACTGACAGCAACCAAAGTAAACACAACTAATGGCGGGAAACAGAAAGCAAACAGTGTTGCCAACTTATGCGCAACACATTCCTCTACACAGATAAAAAAAAAATCTCCAGATCGCAAATTGGAATAAAAAGTTGTGCATTTTCTAATGAATTGAAGTGAAAACATCCCCAAAATAAGTGTTATGTCAGCATAATTGAAAAAAATTATTTATTAATTAAACTCCAAAAAAAAATTAGGGATGATTGTTCATTATGTAACAGAAACAAATGAAGAAAAATAATCGTGAAAAAAAAAAAACCTCAAAACTTGAAATTTCAAGCTACAACCTCCCCTTTTAATGATATCATATGATTCTTCATTATTATTACGTTTGCAATGACATTTTATTTTGATACTGATTCATAAATACGTGATGACAAGGTATTTCTTTCATAACAAAGAAACTTGTCGGACCCTCGTCGTCACTGCTTGGACTTGAGACCCGGAATTGTGGTAAGTAAGTACTAGTCTGGCGTTGACTGACAGCTCATGTCTCCCCATACCCTTCTTAGTCTACAACAGTGATAGAAATGTGTACGAAGTATTTCAAGGAAGCCGGAGCTCAAATGAACGTGACCACTCTCCAAGAGAGCCAAAGCTCGACTAAAGTGACGGTGCTCGAGTTCCAATATGGCCGCGCTGAAACAGCATTAAATAAAATAGCTTCACTTCAAAATAAGATGATCATTTCTATTGCACCACTTGATTTAAAATTGAGATTGAATAATAAAATTGTTTCTCTGTATCAATATTCTATGCTACTGCCTGTACAAAGACTATTCTTGTCTAAATTTATAACAAAGTTCTATTTTTCAGATGATTTCAAAATTCTCTATACAAACACCTCAAACACCAGATCAAATAACTTGATTAGCTATGTAATTCCCCGCTATAATAATAAGCATGGTAAAAGGCGGTTGATGTACGCCATTCCATTCATTTTCAATTCTGTTCCTCAACATCTATTGAAACTTCAAAACTTAAGTTCTGTCAAAAAAGAAATTGAGTACTGGCTTTTAGACTCCTCGAGTGGTACTCTGTAATTATTTGCAAATTGATTTTTATGTCACTTAATGTGTATTATTCGTATCCACCATTATCCTATTTTTTCCCATTATTCTATCTTTCTAATTTAATTAAGCGCAATGTTATTTGTTATATACAAATGTAGTGTTTTCTTTCTTCGTTTCATTATTCTCTGTATAATCCACAGATAAGCCTTGTGCTAGGCTTTGTGGACAAGTGAACTTAATGTTTTATGTAAATGAATGATGATAATAATAAACAACCCATAATTAATATGTGAACTTTTATGTACTTGTTTCAAATTGCTAAATAAAGAAATATATAAACATCATCATAACAGTTTTATTTATTGCAATCTGAAAACAGATACACCAATCAAAGGGTGGACTTGGGAAAATTGTTATTATCCCCAATGTTTTATGTCAAATGGAAATTTATATATTTTAAAATTATAATAATGAGGAAAATGGAAAAACTCATATATGTATTGTATTATTGGCACATTATACTATCTTTGGAACTCATGATTCACACACTAAATACGCCATCACTGTACCTGTAATCATTCTGTATCAGTATATATTATTATGTTTTCCATGTGTTTTTATTATAATGCAAACCACAGATAAGCATGTTTACAGGCTTTGAGGATTATTGAGAACTTGAATGTAAAATCTTAAATTGACAAATAAACATCTTTGAGAAAAAAAACGTCAAACAAGACAAGTTTCAAGTTATAACAATTATTGATATAATACAATTATTGATATAATATACCTACCGTTAATAGGATATTTGCCAGTAAAATGGACAATTAGGTGTGACAAATTATTTTCGTTCTACTTCAGTTTTCATTTCAATCCCAATTTTTTTTTTTCGCGGGAAATCTACCTACAGCGTGATATTTTTAGTGACAACGTATAGCATAGAAACGATCGTAGTGTATATGCGCAACTGTTTCACACCGTACAGAGAAGTACCTTAAAAAAACACTGTCGATCCATAATAAACATTCACAATATGTTACGTTATATTTTTATGTAACGGGAAGCAGTGAGGTAAAAATCGATGGCAAAAATATCGGGTATTTCTGTAACATACAAGTGTGATTCCATCTTTGTTATTATAAAATTTAAGCCATTGGTATTTTCAACAACAGAAAAATATTTTTTCATATTAGGTTTTAACGACGCACTTTACTGATGGCTACAATCCATTGGCGTCGGTGAATGATGAATGAGATGATGGGATGGTGAGATGAAAGGTTATCTCATTAGGTGTTTTGGATGGTGGGAAGGAGTCGGTCGTGGCCTGTTGTCAAGAGCCCGCATCTTAGCTGAGCATGTTTCGCTTCGAAATGCTCGACCCAAGTTCGATGTGCGTTGGAAAGATTGGTTGTGGGTTGAAAAGGTAAAAAAGGATAATATTGGAAGAATTCCAGTAACCACCGCTAGATGGGGGAGTTTTTCATTTCATAATTTGGACAAAATCTAGTCACATTACATATTTTGGCCAAGGAAATTGGGAAAACTGTAGAATAAAAGGCAAATCAGAATTTCAAATATTGATAAGCAAAGTTGAACTTAAGGATGTGCGTTTGTAATTTATTTCTACCATTATTCGATGACCGGGAATTGAGCAATGAAAACGATCAAATTAGGCACATTTTGATTCAATTATTGCTCCATAATAAAATTATTCTTTAATTTTAGCTTAGGCATATCTAATTGATGAGAGTACTATTTATTTATTACATTTTACCGCAAGTCCGTAGTGTTTGTAATTCTTGAGATATATGTGGCGAAAGTGCACCCTGTAAATCTGTCTAAGATGCCCAGTATCCCAGTAGGCCTATCAACTGAACGACAGAGGGAAACCACGAAAATCCCTGTCATGATGGTCGACCATGCTGGGAATCGAACCCCGGTCTCCCGAATGACGGTTCAGTGTGTTACCACTCGGCCACGCGTCTCGGTCAAAAATTACTAATTGTCTGCATCTCATGATGTTTTTGTCGATTTTGTGTCTTGCATTTGTTGAGGTTTCATGATCTCTCATATCTGCTAAGCCCCCCTGGCGGAAACTATTTGCCCTGTGGAGACTGGGGCCGCCTTGAGGTGCTGAATTATTTGCATGGATCAAAATACATTGATTTGTCGCAACTGGTATTACTAATTCAAAAAAAGTACAGAACAAAATCAGCTGTAACTTACAACCATTATTTGACTTTAGATATTCAAAAATCAATTTTACGTCAAAGAATCTATTATGATTTTTTGTTGACGTAACAATTGAACTAATGAATAATGAATTATTCGAACAACATTGTGGTTTTATCGCATGTTATTTCTCCGCAGAACAACGTTCCAATCGATTTCTTCACACTTCACTTCTAGACATGGAATCTCAAAACACATTCCTCGAAACTACGACTTTCTTTCTTTCTTAATTACTTTCTTTTTTTCTTTCTTTCTTTCTTATCGGTACTTTTGTTTTATTTCTTTTTTTTGTTATTCGACTAATTATCTATATTATTTAGTCACCTATATCCAGGCCCATGTTCTATCTAAGTATCTATAGGCATATTAATGGGTTTATATAAGTAATAATCAGAATTTATCCGAATAATTTCAATTTTATTAAATTATCTTACTTGGATAAAAATTAATACAAGTTCTTTGAATGTGGCATTATTTGTTGTATTACTCGCTCGATATAGAATTGCATGATTCCATGATGATTCAAAACTGCCATACTCAATGTAATGCCATTTATGAATTATAATGCGAAATATTTAATTTGTGAACCGTTTTCCTCGGAAGAGGGTTAAGGAATGAATACTAATACTAATTTACTACTCAACTTACTACTTATAATAATAATACTATACTACATTCGGATGAGCGTAAGCGAAGACTTCAATCAGATCACAATCGGCTGTTTGTTGTTTGCTTGACGACCTCACCAACAGTTAGGTCATACGGGGGTACGAATGAGCAAGTGATTATATGAAAAATGACGTGATGATAAGTGAACGGACGTTTAAAAAAACTCATGCTTTATGCGGGACTCGAACCCACCCCCAAAGGTGACCAGTTTCTGAAGCAGTGCCTCAGTTGACTGAGCTACCGAGGGCTTTTTCTTTCTTTGAGCGCGTACCACAGGTAGGTCTATAGCAAGGCGAATTGAAACTTCTCAATGATACACTATAATATCATTTATGGTTGCGACTGTACACGAACGGGAGATGAGAACAATTATATTCATGGGAAGATGTGCAAAGACAATGGATGAAGCTATTAAAAAGCAACAATTAAATACTTGGAACTTTACCACGATGTAGGGATAGCAACAGACTTCATCATAAAATAGAGAAGGTAAATCCAGTTGCTCCTCCAAAATGAAATATATTTCCGGGGTCAGAATGTCCAGTTATCGCTTTTATATCGAACTAAGTACTGGGTCATGTGGCCGAGTGGTTAATACAATGAACCGTCATTCGGGAGACCGGGGTTCGATTCCCGCCTTGGTCGACTAGCCTGACAGGGATTTTTCGTGGTTTACCTCTGTCATTTGGGTTAATAGGCCTACTGGGATGGTTCCTAACCAACAGGCCACGACCAACTCCCCCCCACTAACCAAAAACACTTAATAAAATAACCTTTTATCTCATCATAACATCATCTCATATATCATTCACCGACGCCAATAAATCGTAGTCATCAGTACAGTGCGTCGTTAAAACTCAATGTATATAAAAAAAAGTATAGGCCCATGTTTCAAGTAACTTTTAACTGAAGTGTTAAACATTGTAACTATTTGACGTTTAACATGCTGCAATATGCAGTCTCATATGATTATTTTCGAGCGTGTTTATTTT
>OZ023329.1:14749191-14810191 GCA_964007535.1 Brachyptera risi
TATGTATTGCTAAAAGGACATCAAAACCCTGAAACTGAATTTCAACGAATAATTACGATATTTATTTTCATAATTTTGAAGAAAACTAAATATCACCATCTCAATTTCAGAAATTCCAATCAATATATTATCTGTCCTCCTTTTTCTGAGTCGTGACGTAGACATAACTCGATTTTGTTCCTGTTTCTATACATATAATTAGTAATGTCTACCGTCTACGTCATGGCTCATAGTTTCATGGAGGACAAATAAATTGGTTATAGGCCTAATTTCTCAAGTCGAGATGATGATTTTTAGTTTTCTCTAAAATTGGGGAAAAAATATCGTCATTATTTGATGAAATGTATAGTTTTGGGGTTGTGATGCCCTTTAAGGAAGAACAGAGGTGATAACACGAGTTTTTACACAATTTTTTTTCTTGATTTTTTAAATTCAGTTTTCATATAAAAATTGTCTGAAAGGTTTGTCAGCATTATTGGATGAGCGGAGCGAGGACTCAATTACACTATACCGAAAAAAAGTGCCTGTTTATTTTTTTTTTTTTTTTTTTTTTGTTCGCGCTCCCCAGGTCAGACAAAAATTCAAAATCAGTTGAAACTTGGCACACACATGAACCCCTATCTGACTTGATGCTGTGTAGTTTTAAGGCACGATCGGTTGAACAACTTCTGAGAAAACTCATTCCAAAGTTTTCAAAAATCCATTAGAATAACCCAGAGGAAAACATTCGTGAAAAATATTTCATCTGAGAGGATTCAAATTCTCAGAGAATTTCAATCTGATGATGATACACATTATTCCGAACTTTTACTCAAATCGGATCAGCCGTTTCGATGTAAAAAATATATAATGTTATTTGTGTCAATTATTCAAAGCTATTAAGATACCTATTAAATCGAAGCAACAAGTGTCACCACTTGATTGTAAACGATTAAAACAAAGCCTTCTTAATTATTATATAAATTATTTCATTAATTTAATATAATTTATATAAATTATTATCTCAAGGTGTATATATATATATATATATATATATATATATATATATATATATATATATATATATATATATATATATATATATATATATATATATATATATATATATATATATAATAACCAATCCAAAGATAAGTTGGTATGTTCCAGCTCATCCATCAACGCGGAAACACATAACGCGTTTGCCTAGTAATCATATTAAAGAAAATATTCTTACGGTGGATACAGCACAAAAATCATGAAAAACACTCTTTTTCGCCATACTACACTGATTTTGTAGGTAGGCAAACTGAAACTTTAAATAGAGATATCTCTGCTAGTTTTTCCTACACAATTGTGTGTGAGAAACAACTTTTCTCCATAACTGTCTATTGGAAGGTGTTGAAATTTTTTGTGAATTTTCCTCAATAGTATTTGGAGAAAAGTGGGTATCAAAAACTTGAACAAATAAAAAATAGTAGTACAGTAAAATCATAAATATTTGGTGAATTTTCGAAAAACAAAATAAAATTTGATGAAAGTTCAAAAATATCTAACAGCAAAAGTATTATTGTGATGTGAAAACGAAAACCCATTATTATGCGTTGGTTCGTTGCGATTAGTTTACACTTCAAAGATCGAAATTATCTGTGTTTGGTTAACCAGAAAAGGTGTTTTCCAGTAATGCCAAAATTTTCACACAAAAAATACAAAAATTGTATTCTTTAATTTTTTGTATTTTTTTTGTGTTACCTGTTTAGTATTGTGTAGGCCTAGTATTTTGAGACTGTTTAATATTATACTTTAGATTATAAGATATTCACCTCTGTCCTAGCTTCCTTAAGCGAACAAGTGCAGGCCCATTTATCATGTGAAATCACATATTTTTAGGAACCATTAACTCAAAATTGGTCGAGACAATGATGTGACATTTTTTATACTTGACGGTACATTCATTGGGAACAGTTTCCAACCAGCTCAAACTTCTATTGCTATTACCTCTTGTAGATAAAAAATGTAAAATGAAATATAGCGTAATATAAGAAAAATAGCATCACACATTGATAAGGTCATAGGCCTATGAGGTCATTGATAAAAATCATATCTATAAACTATTTCTTCGTGGTTGTAAGGTCGCCCTTGTGATGGTAAGGTCGCCCTTGTGGTGCCCCGTTCACACGATCACAAATGTTCATTCTTAGTCTTCATTGGGAAACAATGACTCCGTGTCAGTTTTCGATATTGATTTCAAAACTATATATATGCTATATTTATAGATATAGGCATAGGCATAGACGAAAGATAAACACCTTTTTTATATACCCTGATTGATTTTCCTCAGATTTATGAATCATTTATATACCCATGTTATTTCATTCCATTTTTCATCCAAATAGAATATTCCAAAAATGTTGAAAACAATATATGAAATGTAATAGATACGAGAAACGAGTATGAAATACAATACAAAATATTTTGAATATATATATCAAAGAAATATATCACATTGTCATGCAAGGTAAGAACAAACTCACAGAAAAATATACTGCAGTATAGGAAAACGCGGGATGCGCGTTGTGAGATGAGCTTAGAAGTATGGCAATCTAGAATGAAAAATAACTTGTCAGCTCAATTATTTACATCTACAAACCTTGACTTACTTCAAACGTTCAAAACCTCACCTGCAACTTGTTGATATTTATAGTAACCTGTCGCATAAACACTTTGCAAAACCAATTGATCCAAATATTCAATAAAATGTAGTACACGTATATTGCGTTTTCTTCATTATTTCTCATTCGATTGTTGTACAAATCTCTGAAAAGGTGTATAATAGTATTTTTCACATTCTGTGAGAATTTGAGAGCTTTTGAATAATTCTTGTTTTTCAAGTATTTTTCCTCCGTGTTATTCTTACGAGGATTTTCCAAACTTTCCGATTATTTTCCGGAAAAACCTTCCGACCGATTCCTCTGAATAACAATCCCAACCTATTCTGGTATGACATCAACGTTCAGAAAAAGTTTCAAGTTGATTGATTCATTTCTCTGACCTGTATACCGCGTACATAATTACAAAAAAAAAAAAAAAACATAAAAACGAAGCCCATTTTTTTCAGGGTGTGAAATGGAAAGCTTCGCTACGCTCATCTAACTAGGAAGAAGCGGGATGCGCGTTGTGAGATGAGCTTAGAAGTATGGCAATCTAGAATGAAAAATAACTTGTCAGCTCAATTTACATCTACAAACCTTGACTTACTTCAAACGTTCAAAAACCTCACCTGCAACTTGTTGATATTTATAGTAACCTGCAACCTGTCGCATAAACACTTTGCAAAACCAATTGATCCAAATATTCAATAAAATGTAGTACACGTATATTGCGTTTTCTTCATTATTTCTCATTCGATTGTTGTAAAAATCTCTGAAAAGGTGTATAATGATATTTTTCATATTCTGTGAGAATTTGAGAGCTTTTGAAAAATTCTTGTTTTTCAAGTATTTTTCCTCCGGGTTATTCTTATGAGGATTTTCCAAACTTTCCGATTATTTTCCGGAAAAACCTTCCGACCGATTCCTCTGAATAACAATCCCAACCTATTCTGGTATGACACCAACGTTCAGAAAAAGTTTCAAGTTGATTGATTCATTTCTCTGACCTGTATGCCGCGTACATAATTACAAAAAAAAAAACATACATAAAAACGAAGCCCATTTTTTTTCAGGGTGTGAAATGGAAAGCTTCGCTACGCTCATCTAATAAATAGTACTAGGAAAACGCGGGATGCGCGTTGTGAGATGAGCTTAGAAGTATGGCAATCTAGAATGAAAAATAACTTGTCAGCTCAATTTACATCTACAAACCTTGACTTACTTCAAACGTTCAAAAACCTCACCTGCAACTTGTTGATATTTATGGTAACCTGCAACCTGTCGCATAAACACTTTGCAAAACCAATTGATCCAAATATTCAATAAAATGTACACGTTTATTGCGTTTTCTTCATTAATTATCATTCGATTGTTGTTAAAATCTCTGGAAAGGTGTATAATAGTATTTTTCAAATTCTGTGAGAATTTGAGAGCTTTTGAAAAATTCTTGTTTTTCAAGTATTTTGCCTCCGGGTCATTCTTACGGGGATTTTCCAAACTTCCCGATTATTTTCCGGAAGAACCTTTCGACCGATTCCTCTGAATAACAATCCCAACCTATTCTGGTATAACACCAACGTTCAGAAAAAGTTTCAAGTTGATTGATTCATTTATCTGACCTGTATGCCGCGTACATGATTACAAAAAAAAAAAAAAAAAAAAAACATACATAAAAACGAAGCCCATTTTTTTTCAGGGTGTGAAATGGAAAGCTTCGCTACGCTCATCTAATAATGTGAAAAAAATCAATGTATGTTTAATAGAAGGCAGTCAATCTACGTCTATGTGTAATCACACGTATGGTTGCAGGCAAAAAATAATATTCGTCGATGTTGTAAATACATTTTTTAATAAGGAAGACTTCGAGCGTTTGATTTGAATACGCAGTTATGCGGAAAGGTAGACGATACAGATAAACACCTTGGAAAAGTACGCCTTTCTTACTGCGTAGTTCATAATAGAATATACATTTACAATAGGCTCATAATTAGTGATGAGCGCAGAGAAATATTCCCCGGGAAATATTTCTGTTGGTGAGAATAATCCCGGAAATATTTCCTTTATTCAAATAAATTTCCATCACTGAACCGTCATTCGGAAGACCGAGGTTCGATTTCCGCCATGGTCGACTATCCTGACAGGGGTTTTTCGTGGTTTCCCTCTGTCGTTCAGGTTGATACTGGGATGGTTCCTTAACAACAGGTCACGACCGACACCTTCCCACCATCCAAAACACCTAATAAAATAACCTTTCATCTCATCATCCCATCATCTCATTCATCATCCACCGACGCCAATAGATCGTAGCTATCAGTATAGTGCGTCGTTAAAACCCAATATATATATATATATATATATATATATATATATATATATATATATATATATATATATATATATATATATATATATATATATATATATATATATATATATATATATATATATATATATATATGTATATATAAATATATATATATATATATATATATATATATATATATATATATATATATATATATATGTATATATATATATATATGAATATATATATATATATATATATATATATATATATATAAATATATATATATATATATATATATATATATATATATATATGAATATAAATATATATATATATATATATATATATATATATATATATATATATATATATATATATATATATATATATTTCCATTGGCCTATATAGAGATTTCTTTTATTTCCAATCGAATAACTTGTCAGCACTGCTAACTGAGGTTATTGGGTAGACAGCTGTTCTGAAACTGACCATGCCAAACAATATTTTCAAATTCCAAGGCTGTGAAGGCCTGTAGTTATCTCAAGATTAAAAGATCATTGGGGTTATTTCAGAGCTGAATTGTGTACAGAGAGCAGAAATCCAAGCAATCGAGGGCACAAAAAGAGCAAATATTTGGTAATAGTTTGGAAGTCGACGATAACGATAATGATTCAAAAGTCTATTATTATATCTACCCCAAAATGGCTTGGCCAATATAGGCCAATGCAAAAAATGAAGAAATATTCTTAGTTTTGTAGGGCTACACATCTTTGTCAGTGTTTTACATTTTTTTATTCTATATTGAGTGTATATAAACAAGCAAAAACCAAATATTCCCTGAAAATTTCCGTTTCGGGAAAATTCCAGGAAATATTCACAGGATTTCATCAATTAGAAATTTTGGGAATTTGTCCATCACTCCTTATATAAATTGAGAGACTATGTTATAATTGATGTTTGAAATTTCTTCGTTACATGTGTCGAAATCTATCTTGATATATTGTTGCCAAATCCTATATAGCGTACAGTTCAAAGGTAATTAATAGAGGAGTCGAAGTGAGGAAAAAGTTTCACTTGGATATAAGGTGGTGCCTCGCGACTAAAAGCTATAGCATACAAAAATAGAAGGACCTGATTCTAACCAAACATGGAGATCTTCGCTTACGCTCATTCAATACTATGAGAACACAGTAGGCGTGCGTTGTGATATGAGCTGAGAAAAGTAGGCCCGATGAAAATCTAAAATGAAATACGTTCTGTCAGCTCACTCTACATCTATCTACAAACATTGGATTACTTCAAAAACTTGAACCCCACCTGCCACTTGTTGCTACTGCTGCCAAGTGTGCTACTGGTTAGTGCAACCTGCTAGTCTTTTCAGGCTAATTTTCAATCAAAGGTATGCTAACGATGCATTTTTTCGTTCTCTCTCACTCGCTAATTGTATTAACATTACTGAAAATGAGTATGATAGAAGTTTTTAATTTCAGTAAACATTCTAGAGCTTTTGAAGAATTTCAATTTTTCAAGTATTCTACCTCCGGGTTATTCTTATGGGGATTTTCCAAACTTTCAGAATTTTTCCGAAAAAACTTTCGAACCGAATTTTCTTAAGAACGAACCCAGCCTATTGTGGTATGACACCAATGTGTGTAAAAAGTTCCGAGTCAATTGGTTACTTTTCCTGACCTGTATGCAGAGTACAAAAATTGAAAAAAAACTAAGCTTGATTTTTTTCGGTATAAGTGAAGTAAAAGTCTTCGCTATGCTTATCTGAAAATATGATAAATTTTCGACACATCAACTCACAACTTCAACTTTAGAATATATACGGTCTTTCTTCGAAGAAAAAAAAACAGGGGTGTGCAAGTTTGAGAATTCAAGTTCGAGTCGAGTTTGAGAGAAAATCGGGTCGCGAGTTTCGAAGAAAAAAGGAAGGGCCGAAATTCGCAATTCAATAAGACTAGGCCTACTACTCTGAACACTAGAACTCTGAAAAAAAGTTTTACATTCAGGACAAAACAAGTAGGCCTACCGGTACGATTTTTTTTTCAATTCAAATTTTAAAAATCGAGCTCGAAATTTTCAAGTTCAGTCAAATTTGAACTTGAAAATTCGAGTGCTCGTATACGCCCCTATAAAAAAAAACTTTTTCTTTTTACTCTGATTTCAAAATTTACTCATTGTGGATGTACGGTTGCTTGAATGTGGATATGACTGTAACACGTCTAATATGTAATACGGCCCACCTTTCTATTAAATGACCAGCATTGACCTGAATGACATATTAGGCCTAGTCGTAATTAGTGCTGTACAAACGCAACATATGCAAATCCACCAGACAACGTGTTATCAAGACTTGCACATTTGTAAATTGTTAACCTCGGCGTATAGTTACATGTGATCATACTTCAAACCAACCGAATTCCAACGGAAAGGAAGCGAGTATACGACTTCCTCCGCCTGCTAGATTAGCCTTCCTGCATGGTCTACTAGTCAACTGGGGACAGACGAATTGCATGGCTATTCGGCGAACTACCGGTCTATGTCACTACTTGCGGACATTGTTGTTGTTGTTGCTGCGATTAGACTAAATTAACCAAAATAACCCCAAGAGTCCACCGGAGACGATTTATCGAAATATCAGTTTCTTGGTGATGACTTTTGAAAGGTATGAGATATCAAGATTCTAATACGCGAGAAATACAGATGATTACAATAGCTTCGAGATGGCATAAGTTATAACTATTCAAGTCATGCTGCATAACTGTCAAGCGTCGATAGCTAAAAAAAACACATGGGAATTTAACACGTAACCCAAACCTAGGACCTAGGTTTAGGTTACATGTTAAATTCTCATGTGTTTTTTTAGCTGTCGACGTTTGACAGTTATGCAGCATGACTTAAATAGTCATAACTTATATCATCTTGAAGCTATTGTAATTATCTGTATTTCTCGCGTATTAGAATCTTGATATCTCATACCTTTCAAAAGTTATCACCAAGAAACTGATATTTCGATAAATCGACTCCCGTGGACTCTTAATCAACCTATCCCAACGAACCCACATTAACCTTACCATATAGACATACATTACCGAGACACGTTATACCAAACGTTAAGAAGGCGTACATATTTGTGTCTCGGCAGTAGCTTCACACCGCTTCGCAAACCGGAAGTTTCCGTTATATTCATTCGACATATAGGCCTATTAGTGATAGTATAGAATGCATTGCTTATAGATTCTATATTGATAAATATGTCCAATATGGCCGCCGAGCTAGATTGGAACGAACATATGTCGCTCTCGGCTGCAGGAGTAACGTATCTCGGTAAGGTGGTATAGACCTATGACCTGACCAAACGAACATCCTAAACCAGGGGTACCCAACATGGTCAAGCTATTTTATCTGGCCCACACCTCCCAGTGCATAGCATTGTCTTAAAAACATTGAGTCTCATAAATAAACCCGCAAAGGAAATTTAATTTTATGTAAACTTATTTTGTTTTGAAATTGATTTGTTTGAGATATCAGAATTCGGTCAGAATACTTGTTTCTACAATATATTGTCGCTGTGTACCAGGGGTCATTTTGTTCTCGCGGTCAAGGCAAGTTTCTTGGAAGCAGCGGAGGGGGTGGTATGTTTTCTTTGGCGACATCCGGCTCAGGTACTACCCGGCGAGGACTCCACTGGTTTTGCGGTGTCCGTGCAAATGTGTTTCACCCTTTTGGTCGTGTTCTTGCTCGCACGTGAAAAAGTCGTCGTGAAATTTGTGTATCTGTGTGTGGAGTGTTTAGTGTTGATTCACGTGTTTTCTTACGATGTCACTGTCAAAAGAATTAAAATGACGTAAAATAAGTAGTGAGTACCGCGTATTTAATGAAAAGTGGACGGATATTTATTTTTGTGTGCCAAGTAATGATAAAGTTGTGTCTTCTCATTAACGGTAGGTACACATGATCAAACCCACAGACATAAACAATGGTCACTGGTCATAACTTGCACACTCAAATTACGTGAGCTTTTAGTGATTTTTCGGATATTTCATAGAGATAAACCTTACCGACATGGTGTTGATTCATACCAACTTCAAGTAGTCCTATATCAATAAATGTTTCATAAAATTTGATATCGTTTAAAAAAATCATCGTTATACATTTGTGTTGACGTGGCCCGCCAACGTATATAATAATTATGTCATGTGGCCCACTTGTAAATTAAAGTGGGCACCCCTGTCCTAAACTAATGCTGCTTGCAACAACAACGTCCGCATGTGGTGACATACCACTGGTCCGACGAAAATAGCGGCTGTCATTTCCGATACTGCCCAAGTGAAGGCTTACACAACACCTCATTTTAGAACGTTCTCACTTCAACTGTTTTCACTTCAACTGAAAATATATTACGTACACTACCACATTTATATCTGTTATTAATTGAAAGTGACAAATTTGTTTCATAATAAATGTATCGTATTACTGGACTGAGTTGTTATTGTTATTCTGTCAAGTGACGACACTCATTGTTGAAATTGACATTCAACAATTAGTTGGAATTGACCAATGAGAATATTCGGTAGTTCACCAGTTTGCTGAGTTGCTATGGTAACTATTGTTTGTCATTTGTTACTTGACAGAAACCTATATGCATTACGTCGTATCATGTTAGCAGGCGGTCGAAATTGATAATAATTTTCTGTCCGTAACTTTTTTTCTGTTTTTTCCAAGTCCACGAAAAAAACTTTACAAACGGAATGATACTTTTACCGAAATACTAGCAAGAGAGTCGTTATAAAATTTGCTAGAACGTGATATAAAAAGCGATGTGAGCGAATTAAAAAAAAACATGTAATTTGCTGAGATGGATTTATAGGTCTTATATGTGAAAAAATACGGCCTCACAATGTCTGGGGTGTGATGGAAACTCAACCCATAATCACCCTTTTTTAGCTTGTAAATGCTAACTGGAATATGTGGGAGAAAAGATTTTCATTGTTGTGAAATTCAAGGAGGGGCCGGAGGGGGGGGGGGGGAGATATCATATATTTTTTTCATTTTTTATTCAATGTTAATGCCTGATACATTAATTAGTTACAGACATAAAATTATATTATAGTTAAACAAACAAAATGATGATGATTAATAATAAAGATATATGAATGAAATTGGAATCTGGTACATATAAGAAGAATGTCTGTAAGAAGAATTAGGAAAACAAAATATGTACCCATGAACTCAGCGATGAGTGTACTAAAATAAATTGAAGCAAGACAAACATGAGCCGAAGCCTGTGTGTGGGAAAGGAGGAAAATAAATTTACCAGTATGAAGTATCCAAGAGGGGAAGAACTACAAAAAATAAATAACAAGAATAATAGAAATAACAAAAAAAATCGATGCAAACAACAAGCTTGATATATAAATATGAGGCGGAATTACCTAGCAGTTAATTCAAATGACTCAAGGTAATATATAATGAATGACAATAATAATAAATATTTTTTTTTATATTGAGTTTTAACGACGCACTGTAATGATAACTAAGATCTATTGGCGTCGGATGGATGATTAATGAGATGATGGGATCATGAGATGAAGGTTTTATGGGTAATGGGAAGGATAGTGAGAATGAAGCGGTCGTGGCCTATATTGTGGGAACCATCCCGGCATCAGCCTAGACTACAGAGGGAAACCACGAAAAACCCCTGTAAAGATGGACGGTAGCGGGGATCGAACCGGGTCCGACATGCCCACTACCTCCCGGGTCACATGGAGCAAGTGCGTTAACCACTCAGCTACCTGTGCCGGTCAATAATAATAAAATTATATAATTAATATAGATAATATAACAATGAATGTATTGATTGTGAAGGCGCTTAATGACCCTAGCAACAGTTGAGTTAAATGGGGGTAAGAATGAGCCAGTGATGATAACGATGAAGCTCACAAGTCATTAGGTTCAGTAGGTTTTTTTTTCAAATTATATATAATTGGGTGCGATTGACTTCGGTGAATGATATATAGGCCTAAGATGAATGTTAATTTTATTAGGTGTTTGGGATAGTGGGGAGGAGTCGGTCGTGGCCTGTTGTTGAGGAACTATCCCAGTATTGACCAGTGGGACAGAGGGAAATTACGAAAGACCCCTGTCAGTGGTTGACCATGGTGGGATGTTCATCTCTGAATGGTGTGAAGCAGTTTCACAACAAAACTTTTAAACCGAGAGCCACTACGATCGTTGATATGTTACGTTGACACTGAAAATGTTGAGCTGTGGATTGATTTCCCTTAGAAAATGAAATAAATCAACTTTTTTAACCCTCCCACACAATGGTTGTCAATTTTATACGAAGTGGCTAATTACAAACAGCTCTGTTACTGAGACGAGTAGCCGAGCGGTTAGTCACTGAACCGTCATTCAGGAGGCCGGGGTTCGATTCCCGCCATGGTTGACTATCCCGACAGGGATTTTTCGTGGTTTTCCTCTGTCTAACTGGTCAATACTGGAATGGCTCCTCAACAACAGGCCACGACCGACTCCTCCCCACTATCCAAAAACACCTAATGAATAACCTTTCATCTCACCATCCCATCATCTCATATATCATTCACCGATGCCAATAGATCGTAGCCATCAGTACAGTGCGTCATTAGACATACCAATATAAATAAAATACAAACAGTCCTGTTGGCCACTGTTATATTATTACTAGCAGGCTGGGCCCGTCGTATTCGACGCGCCGCGACTGTGAATTAAGTGATGCGGAGTTGCGAACGCGTTAAGCTAGGTTCCCATGACGATTTTTTCACGTCCCGGCCGTCAAATCTTCGGCCGAAGGCAACTTCCAACCAATCATACGCAAGAGAATGCATCGGAGGGAGGGAACGATTTTTCCCCGTCCAAGTAGAGCCAATTTTAACTTTTGACGTCCGTCACGGCACGGCACCGACGATTTGCGGATGTCGTGTAGAGTACCAAAAATCGAATGTAGGATCGCATCGTCGCATTTCCGTTTTATTTCGATATTAGGCCTACTGTTATAGTCGCGAGTAAATTCACACGCTGTTTTATATTTTGAGGTTATATGAACAATTATTCATTCTTAATGATTAGTTTCGATCCCGAAATGTTCATCGAGGCAATTAGAGAATATACCTGCCTAAGATAGTGTCATGCTGACTCGTTGATTTCGATGGTTGCCTTCGAAAGTTCTAGTTTTTGCCGATAGAACGCATTACCTTATGTGATGGGAACAAAACGGTATGGAAACGTGATCTATTTCACACCAACCCCCTCCCCCTCCCCACCCTCTCCACAACACCAACACCCCTCCCCCATCCCACAACCAAACCAACCCATTCTCTATTTCTTTATTGTTTCATTCATATTGGGTTTTAACGACGCGCAGTAATGATTACTGAGATTTATTGGCGTCGGATGGATGATTAATGAGATGATGGGATGATGAGATGAAGGTTTTATGGGTAATGGGAAGGATAGTGGGCAGGAATCGGTCGTGGCCTATATTGTTGGAACCATCTCGGCATTAGCCTAGACTACAGAGGGAAAACACGAAAAATCCCTGTAAAGATGGACGGTAGCGGGGATCGAACCGGGTCCGATATACCCACTACCTTCCGGGTCACATGAAGCAAGTGTGTTAACCACTCAGCTACTTGTGCCGGTCACCATTCTCTCTCTCTCTCTCTCTCTCACTCTCTCTCTCTCTCTCTCTCTCTTTCTCTCTCTCTCTCTCTCTCTCTCTCTCTCTCTCTCTCTCTCTCTCTCTTTCTCTCTCTCTCTCTCTCTCTCTTTGTCTCAATGACCTATTACTGCTGCGTTCGAATAGAACTCTCCCGTGTTAATAACTACAACGGTTTCTTATGGAGCGGGCTGAGCTCAAAGCAAAATGAAATAGTAGAACACAACAATCTCCTCTATTTCGTCTTATATTGAAACAGCATTGTGTGCTTCTAACGAAATGACGAAGTAAATGGTATGCCTTCTCTTCCTCCCCCCCTTCCCACAACCCCCTCAGCCCAGCCGAGTTGTGACTGACAGTTGACCAGCATCGGTAAAACCAGTTTACCCCCACTTCCAGTCACACTATACCCCTATCCGACACTAACGACCGTATAAGCACTCGAAACACCCATTCTACCACGCTTCATAGAGCGGATGGACGGACAGACGGATGGACGGACACACACACGCGCGGACACACCCTCTCCCTCCCATGATTTTATATAGAAAGATATTGGGTTTTAACGACGCACTATATTGATGGCTATACGATCTTGTTACATATCTTATAACTGTAATTTAGATCAAATAATGGCACAGCCTTGGGTTATAATAAATCAGGTTAGGTTAGGTTGGCTAAGTTGAGATTTTATTATAACCCAAGGCTGTGCCATTATTTGATCTAAATTACAGTTATAAGATATGTAACAAGATCGTATAGCCATCAATATAGTGCGCCGTTAAAACCCAATATAATAATATATAACAGTGGCCAACAGGACTGTTTGTATTTTATTTATATTGGATTATATTAGATTAGTTAGATCAGCTGTAATATTTGTTCAATTTCGATTACTCGCAACAACAACAACAACAACAACAATATCGTCCGTCAAGGTGCACGACATACCCAAGTCTGGCTGCAAGTAAGACCTTGCCGTCAATATACGTGATCCCTTTTGTGATCGAGATACCCCCCCCCCCCGCATCCGCACCACCCTCCAAGAAATGTTCTGGATTCTCATATCGAGCAAGCCTACTGACGAGAGAACGACCTGCGAAACCGGTACTGCTAGCGCGCCGAGGTCGCCGACAGACGAGTGTCACACAAAAAGATGAGAGAGAGAGAGAGAGAGAGAGAGAGAGAGAGAGAGAGAGAATAGACATCACGATCACTCACAGAAACTATCATAGCTGAATACATCATATATCGTTTGAATACAGCTGGAAAACATTAGAGACCACGAAATCTGAAAGTCAATGCCTAGAAGAGTAATTCAATTTTGACCTAGTTGTACTAAAATATGTACAGACATAAATGACGATTGAATATAAAACTCAATTGAGAACCTCATTACTTGGACTTGGAGTATAGCTGTATGATGGATATACGCAACTCAGGCTGATGTAGACTATTTATATAGAGACCCTTATTCTCGACATTTATGGAATGCATGGAATGAGTGAAATTTCGGTGAGATTCCAATAATTCCACTGAAAATGAGTGAGAAAGCTATCTCATCTCATTCCACAAATTTCAACTCACATCTCATGAATCTCACGAATCTCGAGAATAAGGCCCGTAGAGCTGGGAAACAATATTACACAATAATTTGTCCATTATTTTTCTATATTTAATCCACAGTCAAGCTCTTTAGGGCTTTGTGGACATCACGTGACTGTTCGTTTATTTGTATGTATGTTCTTTGTTTTTTATTCAGTAAAAAAAATTTTAAAAATGAGGGTGAACTGTTGCACCTTTCAGTTTTGCGTGGTGCCTGAAGTTCAAATTATACTGTGAATAGAATTATTCTGATCGTACAGCGGTAATATAGATTATTATGCGCTCAATTTGAATATTTCCACATTGGCATGTTTCAAAATACGAATTACACAAACAACAGAACTTTGTCGTTCAATTGTAGTTGAATTTATTATACGAAGAACGAAATCGGGCAAAACCGGAAATTGTTCGTCTACACTCGAGCAACGTGACCGATGATTTATTTAGTCAATCACGTGATGTATTAAGGGGAACCAATCAAACCACAGCTACAATTTCAGTCTCAACGTAACATAAAACGATCGTAGTGACTTTCCGTCTGAACGTAATGAAGCGAAACTGCTTCAAACCAATCGGAGAAGCTTCCTTGCATCTTTTAAAATACCCTACCGGTACTGTACTGTTGATAATGTGAACATTCACAATCATTTACGTGTTATTTGTATGTAACGGTGCACAAATCGCAAAAATATCGAGTGTTACAGTTACTTACAACTAATCTATCCATGCCTATGTTGTTACAAAATTTGACACAGCATTTTTGACAAATATTGTCAGCACTTGATGATGTATTTGTTAATTTCGTATCTTTTACGATTCAAGTTTAATGCTCATTCATGTCTGTGAAATCACCCTGACGGGAATTTTTTGCGCTATGTAGACTGGGGACGCCTTGAAGCAATTTGAGTCGGTCGCACGATGACACCGATATCTAGACATGACGTACATGACGCAGGTATAACCTTCTCGAACTCTACGCGAGATATCCTTCTTTACTCAATCACTTCTTATACAATAAAAGATGATAATAATATTCTAACCTCGAGTAATGAAAATCTATAAGAACAAGGTAATATAATAAGATATCAATTTCGATATCTGAAAATGCAGCACATATTTTGATTACGTGACTGCATTATCGTCAATAAAATACGGTAATAACATTGTTAGTATAATATAATGGTATATAATCAAGTTTTAATTACTGTTAGATGATACATGATATCATGTACACGCTGTCACTTTCACCAGCTGTAAAAACCAATAAGAAGATGACCTTTCTTCAGCTGGTTTTCATTGGTAGGTCGACTCATCCATGAATAAATACACAGTAGTATAGTAGTACCGGTACACTACCTCTACGTGGTATAGTGTTTCACCAGCACTGTATATACCCTGTACTTACTGCATGGCTAGGTCAATACACTCGAATTGTATAGAAACAAGATTCCCAAGCATGACAGATGAGGAATTTCATTTCACAAATGAAACGTGCATCACTTTTTTCTATTTTTTTTTTTAAATTCATAATGGGAATTTTTCCATTATGCCATTATTCGATCATCTTGAACTAGGCCTATATCGCAAAGTTATGAAAACTCGTGTCATTAATTTAGTTTAAGGGGGACCTACACAGAGAGTAACTTGTTCACTGTCCACGTAACATATAAACGATCGTAGTGGCTTTCCGTTTGAAGATATGTGGCGACACTGCTTCACACCATTCAGAAAAGTATCTTCTAGAATCCTACTGTCGATCCATATTTATGAACAATTGAACAATCACAATAAATTACTTGGTACTTAGTATGTAATAGTTCGTGGTGAGGTAGAAGTCAAAGTAACAAATATAGTGTGGTAATGTTACTTTCAAGTGATCTTTTCACATTTGTCATTGTAAAATTTGACTCGTTGGCATTTCGACAGATATTGTCTAGATCAAATGATGTATTTGTTGAGTTAGTTTATTGCACTGTTGAACTTCTATTAACGTACATTTCTGAGAAATCCCTCTGGCGAGAAATTTTGGCCCTATGGAGACTGGGACCACCTTAATTCATTACTGTTTGAAGCGGTGACAGCTGCAAAAATATCAACTTGGGCTAATTAGACCTAGGCCTACCGTCCAATAAGCGCGAGCTTTATTGAAGTGAAATATCCGAAAACTGACGAAAATAAACAAAGGTCTTCTGTTCAAGACATAATTATGATATCTTAAATCGGAAAGCATTCAAGATTAATGTAACAACTACTTTCGTATCATGCCTAGGCCTACATCAACGTTTAGTATTTTTTTTACATACTTCTCTAATTCACCAGAATACCGAGAGACAAATATATGGAAGAGATTTTCTTATAGGCATGTTACAATGAGTACAGTTCAGAATAAATTTGCCTGCAACAGCACCCCCAACATCATCAGAAAATACAACAACCTACCGCCAAACGAGAACATCCTACAGTAAAACTGTCATCCACTTATAGTGGCCCTAGTTAGCTTGTCCTAAATTAAAATATACAATCAACTTACATTACTGCCATACGATGTCTCGCCCATTACACTGACATAAGCATTGGTATTGTTTCACTTTGTGTCTGTAGAATATAGATATAAATCGCAAAACAAATTCACATGTCAACAACGTTTACGTACAAAACATACACAGAACCGAACACCTTGCTTCTCAATCTGACATTGGCAATCTGGAGCCTGAAGGAGTGAAACAATTCGCCAATGACGTAATTCACATCGATGTAACACACCATTGTACCGTGCTGTTACGGAATAATTTGAGCAATATGTTTGAAGCAAAAATAGCGGAAGCTAGTGTTACATCTCAAATAATGTGTATCTACTATTTTCATCGAAATCTCCATTCTAACTATATAGAGAGCACAATAACTTGAAGATGAAATATTAAACAATGTAACTCTGATGTCTTGCAACGACACGGCACGTGAAAATCCGTTTTGACCGACTGAAATGAGTCTGACGGTCGATAAAACAACACCAACATTAGTTTGTATTATCTACAGTAGAATGCACGAAGGTTCTGGAAGCACAGCGTATCCTAGTACTGTAAACAGTTGCAAAGGGATGCGAATATATTATATATGAATATATCATATTCATACACTTTTTTAATTTTACAATAAAATGTATACAATATAATATATTGTATATACTAGGCAAACGCGTTATGTGTTTCCGCGTTGATGGATGAGCTGGAACATATCAACTTATCTTTGGATTGGTTATTGGATGAGCGAAGCGAAGACTCAATTTCGCCATACCCAGAAAAACAGTGCCTGTTTTTTTGTTTTTTTGTTTTTTTGTTTTTTTTTGTTCGCGCTCCACAGGTCAGACGAAAATTCAAAATCAGTTGAGACTTGGCACACACAAGTATCCTTATCCAATTCGATACTGTATAGTTTTGAGGCGCGATCGGTTGAACCACTTCTGAGAAAACTCATTCCAAAGTTTTCAAAAATCCCATTAGAATAACCCAGAGGAAAAAAATCGTGAAAAATATTTCATCTGAGAGAATTCAAATTCTCATAGGAGCTCAATCTGATTGGATGAGCGAAGCGAAGACTCAATTACACTATACCGAAAAAAAAGTGCCTGTTTTTTTTTTTTTTTTTTTTTTTGTTCGCGCTCCACAGGTCAGACAAAAATTCAAAATCAGTTGAAACTTGGCACACACATGAACCCCTATCTGACTTGATGCTGTATAGTTTTGAGGCGCGATCGGTTTAACAACTTCTGAGAAAACTCATTCCAAAGTTTTCAAAAATCCCATTAGAATAAGCCAGAGGAAAACATTCGTGAAAAATATTTCATCTGAGAAGATTCAAATTTTCAGAGAATTTCAATCTGATAATGATACACATTATTCCGAACTTTTACTCAAATCGGATCAGCCGTTTCGATGTAAAAAAATATATAATGTTATTTGTGTAAATTATTCAAAGCTATTAAGATACCTATTAAATCAAAGCAACAAGTGTCACCACTTGATTGTAAACGATTAAAACAAAGCCTTCTTTATTATTATATAAATTATTAATGTAAAATAAGATGGCAGTGATGTAATGGTTTGGATCTCAAGGTATATATATATATATATAATAACCAATCAAAAGATAAGTTGATATGTTCCAGCTCATCCATCAACGCGGAAACACATAACGCGTTTGCCTAGTAATCATACACATTATTTCGAACTTTCACTGAAATCGGATCAGCCGTTTCGATGTAAAAAAATATATAATGTAATTTTTGTTAATTATTCAAAGCTATGAAGATACCTACCAGGCAAACGCGTTATGTGTTTCCGCGTTGATGGATGAGCTGGAACATATCAACTTATCTTTGGATTGGTTATTATATATATATACACCTTGAGATCCGAAACATTACATCACTGCCATCTTATTTTCCATTATTGATTTATATGATAACTAGGCAAACGCGTTATGTGTTGCCGCGTTGATGGATGAGCTGGAACATATCCTTATCTTTGGATTGGTTATTATATATATATATATATACACCTTGAGATCCAAACCATTACATCACTGCCATCTTATTTTCCATTAATAACTTATATGATAATAAAGAAGGCTTTGTTTTAATCGTTTACAATCAAGTGGTGACACTTGTTGCTTTGATTTAATAGGTATCTTAATTGGATGAGCGAAGCGAAGACTCAATTACACTATACCGAAAAAAAAGTGCCTGTTTTTTTTTTTTTTTTTTTTTTTTTTTTTTTTTTTTTTTTTTTTGTTCGCGCTCCACAGGTCAGACAAAAATTCAAAATCAGTTGAAACTTGGCACACACATGAACCCCTATCTGACTTGATGCTGTATAGTTTTGAGGCGCGATCGGCTCAACAACTTCTGAGAAAACTCATTCCAAAGTTTTCAAAAATCCCATAAGAATAAGCCAGAGGAAAACATTCGTGAAAAATATTTCATCTGAGAAGATTCAAATTTTCAGAGAATTTCAATCTGATAATGATACACATTATTCCGAACTTTTACTCGAATCGGATCAGCCGTTTTGATGTAAAAAAATATATAATGTCATTTGTGTCAATTATTCAAAGCTATTAAGATACCTATTAAATCGAAGCAACAAGTGTCACCACTTGATTGTAAACGATTAAAACAAAGCCTTCTTTATTATTATATAAATTATTAATGTAAAATAAGATGGCAGTGATGTAATGGTTTGGATCTCAAGGTATATATATATATATATAATAACCAATCAAAAGATAAGTTGATATGTTCCAGCTCATCCATCAACGCGGAAACACATAACGCGTTTGCCTAGTATAATAATAAAGAAGGCTTTGTTTTAATCGTTTACAGTCAAGTGGTGACACTTGTTGCTTCGATTTAATAGGTATCTTAATAGCTTTGAATAATTGACACAAATAACATTATTTATTTTTTCACATCGAAACGGCTGATCCGATTTGAGTAAAAGTTTGGAATAATGTGTATCATTATCAGATTGAAGTTCTCTGAGAATTTGAATCCTCTCAGATGAAATATTCTTCACGAATGTTCTCCTCCGGCTTATTCTAATGGGATTTTTGAAAACTTTGAAATGAGTTTTCTCAGAAGTTGTTTAACCGATCGTGCCTCAAAACTATACAGCATCAAGTCAGATAGGGGTTCATGTGTGTGCCAGGTTTCAACTGATTTTGAATTTTTGTCTGACCTGTGGAGCGCGAACAAAAAAAACAAAAAAAAAAAAAAAAAAACAGGCACTTTTTTTTCGGTATAGTGTAATTGAGTCTTTGCTTCGCTCATCCAATTAATTAATGCGTAATTACAATATAAAATACAAAATTGAAATTACTAAACTTATTAATTATCAAAATTACAATATTAATTACAAATATAATGTGTGTAAGCATACAACAACACGACATCTTGCCCTAACTGCCTCCCGACGGCCAATCGCCCACTTCGACAGTGCTGCCACCTGGTTAGCTTTTAATCACGAATAGCTTTGAATAATTGACAAAAATAACATTATATATTTCTTTACATCGAAACGGCTGATCCGATTTGAGTGAAAGCTCGGAATAATGTGTATTATTATGTTGTTCGTGTTCTGTGAAAATTTGAAAAATTTCGGAGAACATTCACTTTGTCATTTTTTCCGCCTGGCTTATTCATATGGGTTTTTTGAAAACTTCAAAATGATTTATCTCAAGAATTGTTGAACCGATTTTTCCTCAAAACTATACAGCATCAAGTCAGATAGGGGTTCATGTGTGTGTGAAGTTTCATCATGATCTGAATTTTTGTTTGACCTGTAGAGCGCGAAAAAAAAAAAAAACATTCGATTTTTCAAGTACAGTAAAATTGAGTCTTCGCTACGCTCATCCAATTAAATCAAAGCAACAAGTGTCACCACTTGATTTCAAACGATTAAAACAAAGCCTTCTTTATTATCATATGAATTAATAATGGAAAATAAGATGGCAGTGATGTAATGGTTTGGATCTCAAGGTGTATTTATATATAATAACCAATCCAAAGATAAGTTGATATGTTCCAGTTCATGCATCAACGCGGCAACACATTTCGCGTTTGCCTAGTTATATATATATATATATATATATATATATATATATATATACACCTTGAGATCCAAACCATTACATCACTGCCATCTTATTTTCCATTATTAATGTATATGATGATGAAGAAGGCATCTCGTTTTAATCGTTTACAATCAAGTGGTGACACTTGTTGCTTTGATTTAATAGGTATCTTGATTGTTTTGAATAATTGACACAAATTACATTATTTTTTTTTACATCGAAACGGCTGATCCGATTTGAATGAAAGTTCGAAATAATGTGTATCATTATTAGATTGAAACTCCCTGAGAATTTAAATCCTCTCAGATGAAATATTTTTCACGAATTTTTTCCTCTGAGTTATTCTAATGAGATTTTTGCAAACTTTGGAATGAGTTTACTCAGAAGTGGTTCAACCGATCGCGCCTCAAAACTAGACAGTACCGAATTGGATATAAGGATACTTGTGTGTGCCAAGTTTCAACAGATTTTGAATTTTCGTCCGACCTGTGGAGCGCGAACAAGGAGGTTAGATACCAATAGGCTGGAGAGGGTTTAGACTCTTCTGTATTGTTGAAAGTGAAGCCAATTTATTTCCTGGCAGCCATATTGTGACTGTCTTCAGCAAGGTCTTTTTATGTGGATACACCGTTTAAGAAGCAATTGAGTTTTCAATTCACATTTTGTGACTTGTCATCATACACCTAATAAACAGCATATCGTGCAAATTAATATAAGATGTTTTTTGTATTCTATTCAGTGAACTATGTGTCTGTTTATAAACATACGAGTACACATTACTCAGGTCTGTATTTGTATTAATTTGCTATCAGATGTCATGAAGTCATATGAAGTCATACTTTATATAAAGTATTGCTATTGGAACACTACTTACCTTTTCGTTCAGCAACTTATTTTGACACCTGAGCTAAATGACCTCGCTGTCAATGCACCTTGAAACCCTAATATTCATTCATTCATTTAGAATTCAATCAGTGACAACTTGATTTAATTTGTAAATTTCAAGCTAGATATTAGACAATCATTATTCTTCAAGCCTACAAAACATGAACAATTTCTCATATGATATAAGTAATTAAATTGATTTATTCCAAGTATATTAACATTACGATGAAATACATTAATTACTATGAATCAATTCAATAGCGAAGTATGAAGTAAGGAGAGATAGTGTATTCGATGCACGAAGTTTTGTTCTGGACGACACGGAAAATGACGACGGTGACGGCACTGCAGTTTTTCCGAAGATGAACTGTCTGTCCGGTTCTATCAATCATTTTATTTTCGAAATGTAACGAGTGAATTCTATCAAAATATTTTACACGCCATTCATTTCCACGTATGGTTGCTGATTCCCATTTTCTTCGCAGTCTTTCGTCCTTCGGAAATCTAAACAAAATGTGCAGACCTTCATTAATTTCGAGGGGTCGTTGTATAATAAGATGTACACTTGCCATGTAATCACACTCAATAATGTAATCAAATGTTATCAATCAATGTGATACAATTTCAATAATGATGAACAATTTTATCAATGAAACCAAATATAATTTGTGTGATTCCATGAAATGAGAACCATGTAAATGCTACACCAGGTTGTTAACTCCAGCTATTCATTTTTACACCAACATATGTTACCACTGCGAGTTTAACGACAGACTAAGGAAGCACTTCCAAATTCTCACTGAGGTACAAATATTCAATAGATAGACCTGCTCATTTTCCACGTCATTGGTCTTGTGAAATCTCTGCACAGGTTATACAAAATACAAATGCTGTCTTTATTCCTTCTTTCTTTCATGCTGTTCCATCCCAGATCATTATCATAATATCATCGAATGAATCGTAAACGTTCTAATGCATATAAAGTTTAACATTATCAAAGCTTTTGGGTGCAATGTATCAATATTATTAACAGACATACATTTCTTACCTGTGCAAAGTGATGCTCGTGGTCTCGCTTTTCTTCTTAAACTTGCTTCCACAGCCAGATACATCACAATAGTGAGGCATCGTGTAAAAAGCTAGGAACCCGATAGTTCAAATAACGAATAAAAGTGATAATAGACTCCTACTATGAGTTAAAATGATTTAATCACTGTAATTATGGAGTTTATGAATATTATTTGCAAAATATTTTTTTTGGAGTTAGAATTCACACTCGTAAGATGGCCGCGCCAACAATTCAAACTCATAAGCCACCTAGATGTTTTAGCTTCAGTCTCCAAGAAATGGAAGCCCTCTCCAGACTATTAGTATCTAACCTCCTTGAGCGCGAACAAAAAAAACAAAAAAAACAAAAAAACAGGCACTTTTTTTTCGGGTATGGTGAAATTGAGTCTTCGCTTCGCTCATCCAATTATATTGTAAAAGTAAAAAAGTGGTATCATTTCACTTTGTGTCTGTAGAATATAGATACAAAATCGCAAAACAAATTCACATTTCAACAACGTTTACGTTATATTAATATATATATATATATATATATATATATATATATATATATATATATATATATATATATATATATATATATATATATATTATATATATATATATATATATATATATATATATATATATATATATATATATATATATATATATAAATATAACGTAAACGAAAGATCTACATAGTCACAACACACGCCAGCAGAATAATTTAGTATATTTTTTTATTTTTATTGTTATCACTTTCTTACATACAAAATAAACACACTAATCAGACAAATAAAATCCACAAAGTCTCCAAGGAAGGCTTGACTGAGGGAGAGAAAAGAATATTATAATCTCTATATCATTTAGTTCTAGATTGTATATATTGGTTTATGTATGGCGATTAAGAATATAAACCTAATTTACAAATTGAGTGGCAAGTAAATATGAATGAAGCAAAAAGAAATGTGATCTATACAATAAACTATTATTCACGATATAATGGCTCGGAATTATACTGGATTAAGATTAAGCCAGAGGTTTTCAGGAGAGGTTGTTGGAGATTAATAAGAGAAGGTAAACTAGTTCCTAATATAAGAGAGAGATAGTAAGATACTGTGATATTCTTTAGAATGTTCAGAGGCGTAGGTGATTTGTTCCAATTTTAATCTAGTATTTATAACTATAACTTGTACTGTATTTCATGTTAACTACAATTGTATGAAGAATAGCAAAGTTCTGCTAAAATAAAGATAGTACTACTAAAAAAAAAACATCGAATATAATATAACAAAAGAGACAAATAACAAAAATAACAATGAAAAATAAATATGTGATCTTCCAGTGAAATAATATTGCGAATGTGAGAAATTAACATGACCTTGAGATGGCTTGGCTGGTATAAATATAAATACAGTGGATGAAACAGTAAAGCATAAATATACAACATGAGGAACAACATTGTCAATAGCACGAATGTCAAAGCAAAAAAACAACATGTTTCAAACACATAATTATCACTACACCAAATTACGAAGCATCACATCAAAATTAGTAATATGAATTGAGACTGATGGGAGGCCAAAGTTGGTAAAATAACTTATAGCAGTTATAGCAGATGAATTCAGTTTCAGGTCTGATTGAGAGCATAACATTAACTAATCATAATTTGTCTCTTTTTTTCTTTTTTTATATTGGTTTCAACGACGCACTATACTGATGGCTATGATCTATTGGCGTCGGTGGATAATGAATGAGATGATGGGATGATGAGATGAAAGGTTATTTTATTAGGTGTTTTGGATGGTGGGAAAGAGTCGGTCGTGGCCTGTTGTTAAGGAACCATCCCAGTTTTAACCTGGACGACAGAGGGAAACCTCGAAAAACCCCTGTCAGGATGGTCGACCATGGCGGGAATAGAACCCCGGTCTCCCGAATGACGGTTCAGTGTGCTACCACTCGGCCACGCGTCTCGGTATCATCTTATTGACTAACCATGTTTCAATTTCCAGCTTGACACTTTTATAAGAAACAAAATTACGTAAATTAGAAGGAATCGGATTGAATTTGGAGGGTACAGAGTACTCGAGACGTCGTTACCATATTTATTCACAAAAGTAGGAATATGAAAATATCCAAGAAGCCTATATCCAGTGTTTCATTTCATTTCATTTATTAGCTTTTTGCTTATACCATATTATATACGAGTTATAATTAAAATCATTAACATAACAAGCAGGTCTTAAAAGTTATCAGGATTAAAATAGCAATAATAATAATGAGTAACTATAATCAACAATATAAATTACTGCAGCAAGTTCAAGTTGAATTGACAATAATACATGTAGGTGATGCTTATAATATAATATTTCAATACAATTCCAATAATTGATTACAGACAGCTACACTACTCTCTTTCGTTCGATAAATATTCTAACTATATTGTTAACTTCATGATCATTCAATATCTCATAAGTGGAGTCAAAATGAAATGAGCATCACAATTCCATAAATTCCTCATCATTTTCAATAAACGGGCCTAGATTATGGAACTCGTTTCCTAGGAAACTTAAATCTATTCAATCGTTGAGTATTTTCAAACCTGAATACAAAAATTTGTTACTCCCGACTCAAGAAAATGAAATAATCATTAGGCCTATATTTATAACTAAACAATCAATATGCCATAAATGGACCATTTTCAACATTTTAATATTCTCTGTCATTAGATTAGATGAGCGTAGCGAAGTCTCCATCCCACTCTTATAGGGCTTTGTCTGTGTTTTTTTTTTTTTTTTTTTTTGTAAGCACTCCACGGGTCGCAGGGGTTGACTGATCAACATGAAACTTTTTTATATACGCAAACTCATCCAACTTAGAACTGTATAGTTTTTGGAATGAATCGGTTGGACCGATTTTGAGAAATATCATCTCAAAGTTTCTAAAAATCCCATAAGATTTGGCTGAGCGGAAAATGTTGAAAAATAAAATCTCTCCAAACGAGATGAAATTTTCTCTGAATGTGAACAAATGGATTTCACACATTATCACAATTTTGTATACAATTCTAATCAGCCGTTTTGAAGAAAGAAATTAAAACAACTGTTTTTTTTCATCAAATATATCATAAAAATGATGACAGAATTGGGTTGCCAAGATTCACTGCCTTCTAGATTCAATATTTGCCCAACAATGAAGTATTTGTATATGTATCAAGGTGTGTAGAATACCAGAGTCAATGAAGTGGCAAGGGTATAACTACTTTAACGACTTATGTACCTTATTCAGATATCAAGGTGTGTAGAATACCAGAGTCGATAAAGTAGCAAGGGTAGAACTACTTCAAGGACTTTTATACCTTATTCGGATATCTCGCTCATCTTACAACGCATATTTCGCGTTTGACTAGTATTATTAATTGTATGTTTCAAAATATGTACACCGCGTTCAAGAAACCGCACATAAGATCTCTTTTCCCTTAGTATTATTGAAACCTGTTATAAAGGGCCGAGTCTGGTGACACTCAAATGTCACCAGGTTTTCATGTTTGTGGACCTCGAGTGTTCCCAGCCTCCCATTCTGGTGACACTCAGGGTCGCGTCTTCGGTTCACGGGCCATGTCCGGATTCGTCCGGGAGGGTTCGGCTTCATTCGGGAGGATAGTTTAGTTGTAATTTTCACCGCTATTGAGTGCACCCAACACCAGTTACCGATAAATGATCTCTACATATAATATATAAGCTCCGTTCCGCCTGCCGGCAGTATATGCAAGGTTAATACACTAACCTAACCCAATAACCTAACCTACTGTCCGCAACCTGGCTTTGTCCACATAATAGACCATTTTCCTTTACATATAAACTCTGGAGGAAAAAAAAAGTCTCAGGTGGGATGCGATCAGAGTTCCCTGCAATGAGAGTCAGGTGTGCTAAACATTGAGCTGCAGTGAACGGTTACGTGCTATCGTTATTTTGGCCATTCTTCATTTTGACCACTCGGACTCGGACAAAGAAGCCGAACCCTCCCGAACGAATCCGGAAATTAAACTGAGTGTCAGCAGCCTCCTCGAGCCCTGAAGGCTGATGACACTTGAGTGTAACCAGACACTTCGGTTATTAAGTTACATAGTATAGGTCAAGTTCCTTTTTAAAGGGGGGGTAATCGGGCAAATCCTGATTTTTACCATTGGTCCGTCTCATTATGTTATGACAGAAAACGCCATTTGAAAATAAATAACTATTCTGAATATTTACAAAAAAATATTTTGAAAAATAGGTTGTGGTAGAACAATTACTCGCCAAATATGATTTTATCTTGTTCAGTATTGTACAGACTTCTGTGATTCAAGTTTTTGACAACCATTGTGAATAAACCAATGTCCACTTCCTTCCTTCGAACACCCACCCTCGGTCTGTCATAGTAGAAATACGTGTTGACAGTTCAAGGTTATTGGTGGCATAACTATTTGCAACATAAAGCCACAAGCCATGCGAATTAATCAATTGAAATTATATGGTGGTAATAAGTAGCTATGTTATACATATCAAACGAAAGATGACATTCGAGCGCAGATATTTTGTAGGAACACTTTTTCTCTACCTATCTTAATTCTTCTACGTTCCTAGCTCAAAAAAGCGTTATATGTTATTCTCCATAAGAGAGATTTTTGTTAGTGTGATGGAGTTGGCGTTATTTTGATAGAATAGATAGATCTCTGTGACGATTGTCAAAGTGAGATATAAATCAATAATAGTTCAAATAACGATAATGTTCACAACGATAGCGTATGAGTGAAACAAATAAATAAGTAAATCGACACCGCTTGTCACCAATGTGATGGAGTTGGGATTGATTGATAGAATTGATAGATTATTATGTTACTGTCAGAAAGAGGAAAATAAATCAATAATAGTTCAATCAACTTGAATGTTCACAATAATGCTGTCACCAATGTCTTTACAGACATATAATTACAAAGAGCGGTCGGAATTCGAAGGATACGTGACAACGCCCAAGCATTAAGCTGGGAATTTAGATGATAACTCAGGGTTTCAACCATCACACTGAACGAGGGTACAAATGTGATAGTCCAGTCACAGGAACAAATATGAGTTTTTTGGCTCACCAGAGAAAAAGACATACTTATTCTCAAGTAGTTTATTATTATTATTCAATAACCGTGATTATTTTTGAAGAGTAGAAAATAATCGAGTGGTAACTTAAAAATACTTATATCGATATATTGATGGCGTCTAGAAAGACATAGTTCGAAATCTATTTCAGACATGTTGAAGCGGCGAAGAGAGAATCTAGACTGATCTCAAGATGATCGTCATTCTGATTCTATTAAATGGAAAATAGTACTAGATTTATTAAATGAATAATAGTATTGTCAATAGAATCAAGGGTGAATCCTATGATTCAGATTATACAAAGCAAGGGGTATGACCAAGTACAATAACATGTTGTTGCTATTAGGCACAGTATTCTTAATAAAAGTGATTAACTATTTACTCTAAAACAGATAAGGAGTTAGATGCTTGTTAAATCTAATGACTGAATTTTATACAGAACGAAGGGTAAGCTTATGTAAATATAAAGCACAATAATTGTTATTCCTATAGAATACAGTCTTCTTGGTAAAAGTGATTAGTTAGCTGTTGTTGTAAACAGATAATGAGCTAAATGCAGAATTATGTATCAATGCTATTCATATTGAAATGGTTTCTAAATAATATAGGAAAGTATATTCTAATCTATTCACCAATTAATATAACATTGAAACATAAAAAAATGAGCGCTTCATGACATTAGGTCCGGTCGAAAATTATCGACTTCTCACGTTTTTTTTCTCCCATGTCAAATGGGGTAAGAATTTTTGCAAGTGCGTTTTCTGTCATAACATAATGAGACGGACCAATGGTGAGAATTGAGTTTTGCACCTTACCCCCCCCCCCCCCTCCCCCTTTAGGATTTTAGATTCATTTTATCATCATTATTATTATTATCCTTACATTTTCACTATGTTTATTTTCATCATTTATATTCCTGTTATTTTTTAGTGTCATGTAATTTATGATGTGATATTCTATTCAATTGAGTCATTATTGTTCAAGTAGGGTGTGCCTGATTCATATGGGCGAAATATGTTCAATAATACCTCAGACTATATTTTCAAGTTACCATTAGAATCTTATTTCAAAATTTATTTTGTTTTTCTTTTTGAGTGACTGCCTTTAATAAAATTTGTTAGCATTAAGAATATTGTTTGGTGGAAGAACGGTTGTGAGACCGAACCTCGTCCTTTTTTACTGTATTTTACATGTATGAATGAAGACTTATCTATCTATACACTTTTTCACTTTTGCAATACAATCATGTTACGTTTGCTGGGTATATATTGCTTGAATGAAGAAATAATTACTTCAAAGGTTAGCCGAAGAGGTTGATTTCAAAATCTGTTTTGGTTCATGCACAACAGGAACTTTTGAACTATTTTGAACTATTTACAATAGGTATAGAATGTGGAATGAACTCGATCAAGTTACAACAATCAATTTGATGTTTTATTGTTTGTCATTGAGACATGTAAGACAAGTTATTATCATCATCGAATAATAATTATTCGATCAATAAGAGCATACATTTTCAAGCATCACACATCAAGACATCAATCAAATATATCAAAATAAGATCAACATAACTAAGAAATGAAAAACAAACAGGTGAATAATGAATAAAAAACAATGGACATTATTTTGCAAAAATATCTGCAAAGCAGAAAGATATTTGCAATGAAGTGAACACTCACAATTTTAAACATACAAATATATAAACTAGTCAAACGCAAAATATGCGTTGTAAGATAAGCGAGATATCCGAATAAGGTATAAAAGTCGTTGAAGTGGTTCTACCCTTGCTACTTTATCGACTCTGGTATTCTACACACCTTGATATCTGAATAAGGTACATAGGTCGTTAAAGTAAGTCGTTAGTCTCACGTCGTCAGTTAGCAAGGTATTGGAAAGGATAGTGGATGCATGGGTGAAGGTAGCTATGCATATGGGAAATGATTTATCGAGAGCCCAACATGGATTTAGAAAAGAATTCTCGTACGAGACACAATCATTAGGGTTTGCCGATGACTTATCAAGGGCTGTAGATAAAGGGGTGCGAGTAGATGCAGTATTTCTAGATTTCTCCAAAGCCTTCGATATGGTTCATCATGGAATATTATTGGAAAAGCTTAGGAGAAGTGTAGGAGCTGTGAGAGGTGGAGTGGATTTGATCAGTTGGATTGGAGACTTTTTAAAGGAGAGAGTTCAAAGAGTGAGGGTAGGTAGTGCGGTTTCTGCTGAGGTAGATGTGACCTCAGGTGTACCTCAAGGAACAGTACTAGGACCCTTATTATTCAATATATATTCATTGATGATATAGTTGTAGGGGTTCAATCTAAAGTGAGATTATTTGCGGACGATTGCATGATTTTTAAGGAGGTGCGAGGAAGGTTTGATGAAGATGAACTAAAGAGGTATTTAGATAAAGTGAGCGAGTGGGTTGAGAGGAATAGAATGAAATTGAATGTTGGCAAGTGCAGAGTTGTCACTTTTGGAGGGCGTAGAGCAGAGGCTATTCCTGAGTATCGTTTGAGAGGTTATTCAGTTGATGTTTGTGATCAGTATAAGTACTTGGGAGTGTTATTTCAAAGTAAGATGGGTTGGGAAGAACATGTGCAAAGGGTGTCAAGAAGGGCCATAGCAGAATTGAACTTTGTCATGCGACAATTGCGCGGAGCGGGATGCATGGTTCGAGAAAAGGCATATGTTTTTCTTGTTCTTCCAATGGTAGAATATGCTTCTTCAGTTTGGGATCCATACAGAGTGGGAGTGATACGAGAGGTCGAACGAGTGCAGAGATTGGCTGCCAGAAGAGTGACGGGTAGAGTTAGGAGGTTTGGGAGAGTCCAAAATATAAGGGGTGAAATGGTCTATGAATTAGAGCGGCTATCAGAAATGGTGAGGGAGTTGAATTGGTTGTCACTCGAGGCAAGAAGAAAGGTAGACCGACTTTGCAATTTTTATAGAACGTACCAAGGAGAGGGTGGTTGGGAGGAGCTTGGGGAAAGAGTTATGAGAGACAAAGTTTAGAGCGTTCTATAAGAGGTGATCACGGGGAGAGGGTAGTAATTGAAAGATGTAGAAGAGATGTCGACAGGTTTTCGTTTTTGATAAGGACAGGAATTGAATGGAATGATTTGGAGGAGGACATAGTAAAAGAAGCGAGTTTGGGTAAATTCAAGAGAAGGGTTGTGGAATGTGAAAGTGAGAGAGAGGGGATAATAATTAATTAAGTTCATGTGGTAAACAGATGTGGTTATTTTACTGTGCCCCCGTGTACGAGTTACACAATTGTACTTTCAGATAAAATAATGAACAAGGGTGAGCGAGCTCACCCTTGGACGCCCTCATATGGAAAATTGAACCTTAAATTGATTGCTTCTATTGACAGAAAATCTTAAATGGATTCTTCTGTAAGAATAAATTCCTGAATTGATTGTTTCTTTTGACAGAAATCTCAAATACATTGGGTGGGTTGCAAAGACATGAGCCGTGGTCGTGCTTTAGACGGCGTCTAGCTAGACGCTGCTTAGCCGCCGCCTAGCTTTCTCGTGCAGAGACGAAGTTCAGACGAGGTTTATCTCGGCCAAGTCACAGCCGAGGCTTTGTTGATAATACACTTGACAACACTGTCAGCTGACTGTCGACAGCCAATAGGAACGCGTATTTGCGTCAAGTGACGGTGATCGTATCGTTTTCCAATTTGACAGATTAGGTTATAGAATATGACGAACTAGAATGTTGACAATTTAAATTGTGAAAATGAATCAGCTTCAATTCGTGAACAGTGTCTAATGATTGAGAATAAATGGATCAAATAGCTTTAAAACACTAGGGATGAAAAAGAAGGCAAGAAAGAAAAACGAGATTGAGTAGGCCTCTCAGACCTTCCATAACCTATACATGGTAAGTTCAATCAACACAATTAATAAATGATATGTGTCGTCTCTGTGATAGAAAATATGATAGCCTACATACATTATAGTAATTATTATATTTCTACTGCACCTCCCTAATTTAATATATTTTTCCACTCTTTAAAGGACATGGTAGCTCGAAAATGTGAACTGGGACATCTCCGATCAGGCCCAGGACTTCAGTATCAACATCTCCGGCAAGCGAGAATAGAAATACTTCGATACGAACAGCAATATTGGTAGTAGGGCCTACACTTGACACCTAATCAACACGTCTGAATGGTCGAGCAGTATAGTGTGATGGTCTGTAATATTGAGCGCTCGTCGTCCGTGGTTTGAAACTTCTGGCCGGCTACTTTGTTGATTGAAATTGAGTGCATAATAATGCTTTTTGGTCAATAAGGCTTGTGAAATGGGTATTTTTGGGGGGGATAAAATTGACATGAACTACCTGCATCTCAGTAAATGATGGTAATATTCTATCAATATCATGATAATGATGTGAATTATGTTGATAAATTTACTCTTGTTGTACATTATCTGACTTGTGTGAATTGTGTTCCATTCATTGCTTGAACCCCGATTCTTGACTACTCTGACTGTGTAATATAATCTTGCAATTTGTGAAATACAACATTAGATGGATCTTCATTTACCATCGTATGGTGTACATTCCAAAGTGCAAGGTTCGGTCCTACGAGTACGACCACTCTGCCACCAACATTGTCCTTAGAATTGTAAGGGCCTATATCATAACAGAAACATGAAATAAAACAGAATTGGAGATAAATTGTAATAATTCAAACCCAAGGATAGACTTGACACGACTTGTATATTATTCAATCTCTATCAGTGATTGATGTAGGCCTACTAGAAGAAAGTAAGATGAAAGTTGAATCAGTACGCCCCGGGCCTTTACGAGAAACACATGATATTCTAATTTAAAATTCAATCAAGTATTATCTAGAAGTATTGAGTGAAGAAGTATCTTCATCAATGCTAGTAGTGTCTAAACAATCATGAACTGAAGGAAATGATATTGAAAATAATGTTAGGTTAGAATGTCTGAAATGATATAAATCAATTGAGAAAACCATTTTAATGTATCAAATAATTAGTATACATTCCCATTTCGAAAAGTCTTCAAGAGTGATCAGTTGTATTATCATAGTTATTTTCATTGTAATAGAAATAATAATGCAAAACCCGCCAAAACGTTCAATTTGCGTGAAAACAATATTCATGAACGGCATCAAAAGCCTTAAGCCACGGTTTAAACTACCTTCCCATCATGATCTGAAAATGGCGTCTTTAGGCCATGGTTTAAGCCATGGCCTTGCTTAAACATCGTCTCTGCAATGGAATTTCTGACTTCGACGGCGTCTAAGGTAGGCCGGGGTTTAAACTCCGTCTTTGCAATCCACCCATTGCTTCTATTTACAAAAAAAAACGTTACATGATTTCTTCCATTGACATAAAATCCTGAATTAACTTTTCTCATCGACAAAGTAGAATAAAAAATAAAATGGAAACAAAAATGATAAAATAAAATAAAATACCTTTGATATTTTACTTATAGGTGTAATAATCTAATACTTTTATTGAATGCTTATTTTTCTATTTTTCTCAACGACCCCACCAACAGCTAGCCCTACAAACACTGGCATGCCTGAGGCATATGCATGAAATCTGCCAGTGAGGCAAGGATTAAGCGTCTCCACTAGGCAAGCTTGAAGCAAGCCTTAGGCATGCTTTACAGACTTGCTCTATGATCGTGCCTGCCTAGAACATGCCCAGGGCATGCCCGTAGATAACATACAGCAATCTTGTCTTTCTCACGATCAGACATGCTTGTAACATGCCTCCCAGGCATGCCTGAAATGAGCCTTCCAGGCTCGCCTGAAACATGCCTCTCTGACTTGCTTTGAGCCTTTGAGACAGCTGCCTCGGTGGCTGATGAACCCCGACTCCATTATCTCTGAATTTGTATTTCACTTCGCACATCGACTACTCTTCTTAGTGAGGAAATCACTTTATTAACTTGAAACTAATTCTATGTAGACGACATTTTGTACTCCATATTGATAATGATTAATTTCCGAAACATGAGTGAAGCAACTAAAAACCAACTGAAAAATTTGTTCATCAGCAAAGATATTATGCATACCATTATCACCTTATTAATTTGGGATTTAAAGGCACACTATATTGATGGCTACGATCTATTGGCGTAGGTGAATGATGAATGAGATGATGATATGAAAGGTTATTCTATTAGGAGTTTTGAATGGTGGGAAGGAGTCGGTCGTGGCCTGTTGTTAAGGAACTATCCCAGTATCAACCTGAACGACAGAGGGAAACCACGAAAAACCTCTATGAGGATGACCGAGACGCGTGGCCGAGTGGTAACACACTGAATCGTCATTCGGGAGACCGGGGTTCGATTCCCGCCATGGTCGACCATTATTACCATTATTATTACCATTAGTTTTATGGTCAACTCAATTCCATCACACTTTTATTTTATCCATTTTCATTTTATGTCAAGTTTTAATTTAGTCAGCTTCAATTGGATGAGCGAAGCGAAGACTCAATTACACTATACCGAAAAAAAAGTGCCTGTTTTTTTGTTTTTTTTGTTTTTTTTGTTTTTTTGTTCGCGCTCCACAGGTCAGACAAAAATTCAAAATCAGTTGAAACTTGGCACACACATGAACCCCTATCTGACTTGATGCTGTATAGTTTTGAGGCACGATCGGTTGAACAACTTCTGAGAAAACTCATTCCAAAGTTTTCAAAAATCCCATTAGAATAAGCCAGAGGAAAACATTCGTGAAAAATATTTCATCTGAGAGGATTCAAATTATCAGAGAATTTCAATCTGATAATGATACACATTATTCCGAACTTTTACTCAAATCGGATCAGCCGTTTCGATGTAAAAAAATATATAATGTTATTTGTGTCAATTATTCAAAGCGATTAAGATACCTTTAAATCAAAGCAACAAGTGTCACCACTTGATTGTAAACGATTAAAACAAAGCCTTCTTTATTATTATATAAATTATTAATGGAAAATAAGATGGCAGTGATGTAATGGTTTGGATCTCAAGGTGTATATATATATAATAACCAATCCAAAGATAAGTTGATATGTTTCAGCTCATCCATCAACGCGGAAACACATAACGCGTTTGCCTAGTTAGTCATAATTATAGAGAATAAATCGGAAACTGTGTTTGAACAAAATGAAATAAAGGCGTTTTGTCGACGGGTACATTTAAAAACCCTTCAACCAATCAGAACACTTGATGACGTCAGGGCACGCGCTTCACCAAGTCTCAACACGCACATGCAACGATTGCAACCGTTTCAGACGAGACAAGTAAACAATGAATTTCCCGGCTCCCAAATTCAAAAAAATTAATTCCGTGTGTATTCATCGCTATCAGTGCTACATGGGCCCAATTAAATAAGGTAAGTGTTCATCAATTTTAGTGGGCCTAAGCTCACGTAAATTGGGTAAGGTCTCACTAATATTATTGGAGTAGGCCTAGGCCTAGGCCTACATCCCAACAACATAATAATTAGGCCCAGGCCCTAGTTATTCAGTAAATGCAATAGTCCCTAGTCCTATTGTAGCCCCAGTTCTAAATACATTTTTATCAGTTCTTTGTTGAATTAGTGCTAGGAATAGTGAAGGAAAATTCAATTTCAAGTTGTGCGACTCCACTTTACAGGTTATGTTAGGCCTAGGCATTGATTTTGTCAAGTGTTTGGTTATCTCTTTTAGGGTTTTAAATAATGGTTAGATGGGGTGAGGTTTGTGTCAAATGAACGATCGAATGAGCCGGTAGGTGAGGGTTATACAGGACCTAGTTTGATCTAATCCAAAATTTGAATCCCTGTTCAAATAAAGTCTACGCACATTTAACCGCTGACTTTTTTATGGACTAGGGCCTATGCATGGAGTGTGTATGCCCATTGACTTCCAGTCTTAGTGCGTATATTTAACACTTCATGGTCAGTTATAGTGAAATTTTCAGCTATATTTGCCCTTATTTTTCTGTCATTATTTGTTATAACTAGATCTAATAGTGAGCTGGAATGATTTGTAATTCTTATCGGCATATTTATAAGTTGTTTTAAACCATATTCACTGATTAAATTTTTAAATTTATCTACACTACTTACACTCGTTAGCCACTTCAGATTAAAGTCTCCAATTACAATCAAAGTTCTGTCAGATGTTGATTCTTCTTCAAATATTTCTTCAATATATTCAATTGCTTTCATTTTGTTTCCATTGGGTGATATATACTACATAGATTGCATAGTTCTGTCCCTTTATATTCATATGTACACCAACACACCAAAAACCTACAACTTTGTCACTTATTTTCAAACTAATGTTATGTTTCACTTGTTTTCTAATGTACATAATTACCCCTCCAGTATGTCGAGAGTGAGAGTCACCTCTTACCATGTCGAAGAGTAATGAAATTTTTCATAAGTTTTCATTACCGTACTCTATGATATAATGTCGGTAAGCAATAAGTCGCTTCAAGATGTTTTTAATACTTTTTCAATCTCTGTATTATGTGTCCGCATCCATGTAACTGTTTGAATAAGAACCATTTGGAAGTTAAGTAGGTCCATAGGTCTACATCTTTTTGCTCCTGACATTATCCTGTAGGCCTATCTATAACTAATCATTATAACCAGTCGTTGTCATCCATATTTTCAGGTACAACTTTTTGCCAGATATGGATTGAGTACCATCATGGATTGAAGGACGAGGGGGACTGTTCGAAGAATGATAAATTCACACATCGACTGCCTATTACTCAATCAGCGCACTGCCAGGGCATGGGAATGGTTGATTGTATTCACTACCAATGTTATGTGGTACGTTTAACGACTCTTTGCCTACTACATTACTTGGTATTATTCATGATGCTACGTAGAAGGGAGACTTTGGTTGTTTTTTAATGTGTGGCTCATGGATTTATTTTTGTACCATAAATATTTTTATATAGGCTACTGTACTGGACAAGCTTAGTTGTCAAGTTGTCTGCAATATCAATAATAATAAGTCTTCATTTCTTTCAAAATGTCACAACACTATTTAGGTATACAGTTACAAACATAGTTGGCATTTTAAAAAAATGGCGAGGCTCGGTGGGATGCTGCCGCTCTTCCAACTAACCATGATTAATAATATAGAGAATAAGATATATTATAATAAAATATTTGTAATAAGAAAACACTCAGAATATCTTGAAATGAGTAAATATAGAGATCATTCATTTTTAAAACTAAGAAAGTGAAGCTATAGAATTCAAACACTGACAACTAGCGAAATGATTAAATAACTTATAGTGAACAATCTTTTCATATGAATTGAAACTTCAAATGCTTCAAATTCATTATTATTATGATAATAATACATTCTAGATTTTAACTTGTAAGCGTGATAATTACCAATTACTTGGGTGTAATTCAACTTTCTCATAGGCCCTCCCATATAAACAATTATACTAAACGGTAGGCCTATATATAAAATATAAAATTACAATGAAACAAGTCTTCAGTTGAATCTAAGTACTTATAATCAAAATATACATATAAATAACAATATTGAAAATAACCCAAAAGTGTGTCTTTGTGGGTTTAATTTTGGGCTCGAGTATGATATTTTTTTCCTGTTGGTTCAGCAACAACTTCTTATATTCTAATGTAAATAAACCTAATGACTTAATTTCTTTCATTTGTACTGGCAATTTGTTCCATAGTTTAGGGCCTATTATAGTAAAGGATGATCCTGACTTGGTTGTGTGATGGGTGTAGGCCTATGCTAGCCCTTGATTCTTGTTTAACCTAGTGCTGTGACTGTGCAAGTCATTTGTAAATGTGAGATAATTATAGAGATATAAAGGAGATTTATAATTTATTATTTTGTATATTCTCACAATAATTGTAATATTCTTACATAAGTTTACACTGAACACGTGTCCACTTACATTGCACATTCATCTAGGCTGCTTATTCAACTGAGTTGCATGTTTTGCTCTAGAATTTATGTGTACAAAATCCTTTCAATATTGCATTGTAAGCTAGCTCATAGTAGATGACGTAGATAATTTTGTTCAAGGGTAATTTTTTGTATTTCTTGTTTTCTCGATAAAAACAGAACATACCTGGTCTTAAGTTATGAAATGTTATGAAAGTATACATTTGTGGACTCTGGATTGCTCACAGTGAGACCAACAGATACATTAATGCTAACTAGACCTACCAGTACCTTCATTTGTTTTGCAGAAGAAGTTCGTTCATCTTCTGTGTCGGCCATGAATAGTGACGTTGAACATGAGATGCAAGAATACTTTCAACACTCATTCCGACGCTTGAAGATGGAACATAAAACGCTACGGATTCAAGTAGGATCTACTAAACTAGTTAGAACTACTCCCTAATGGGAGTGTGATGATGTTTCTCAAAAAAAGCTGTAACAATTTCGTTTACTTCATTTCTTATTGAAAGTGCGATGAAAATGAACATGCCGGTACTGAGCGATTCCCTACTCTCCGGATTTACAAAGAACTTGAAAAATGTTCAAATTGGCATCCCACTGGGTTACCCAATGCTCTCAACAATATTTGAAATGATAGGCCTACATTAAATGTTGTGAGTTAACATTGATCTTCATTTGTCTGGCCTACACGTTTAGTGCACGTCTCAGTATAACCCATCTTTCTGGGTACCGTATCAAGATTGATTAGTGTTGCAGTGGGCCTACTAACCCAACTTTTTGAGTAGGTGATCTACAGTTGTGTTATTTGTTTGAATCTATGATGCATCACCTTGATTTTGCCACTAGGGTCTATTCATTATGAATTGAAATTGAGAATCAAGGTTGACAACACACATTGCAAAAACTTGCCACAAATGTTTTCTCAATTTGGTGCATTCTTTCTAACCATTTCTTGGCTTATCGCAGTAAACATTTAGGTGCTGATTTATATCTGTATCTAGTAGGCCTATCTACAAGTTGTTACAGTATCACAGTTATTCTCATACCGAGCAGGTCAACCTTGCTCCACTGTGTGGTATTCGGCTGTTCTTGGCCAGACTACGTTCGTCCTTGGTTACAAGTAGATTAAGCAGACATTTGAATAAATGTTCAGTCAACTGCACTCGTAGCGTGGTGGAAAGGCATTTGCTTCCAGTGCGAGGGGACACGGTTTTGATTCCCATCCCACTCTACTTTTTTATTTTATTTTAAACCTAATACAACATTTTTTGACCATAGGTCGATGGTAGGTGAGTTTTTGTCATCATAATTGGTTGAAATTGTTTTCATTGAAATTGCTTTTTCTTCAAGTTCAACCGCACAACCACCAGACGAACTTAGCCAAGTACGTCCGAATGCCTCACATTGGAGCAGGGTTAATTTACCCACTGCTGTAGTTCTCGCATATAATGCCATTAAATCTCACAATAGGCTTGTAGGCCCAAGTCTATGGACCTGGCAAAACTTTTCAGATTTTATGTACCATACATACGTAGGCCTATTATTTTTCACCAAATAGGCCTATAATTAGAGGCATGAAATTATAGCAATAATTATTGGATGAGCAAAGCCAATACTCAATTTCACCACACCCTAAAAAAAAGTACTTTTTTTTTCGCGCTCCACAGTTTAAACAAAAATTCAAAATCAGTTGAAACTTGGCACACACAAGTGTCCTCATCTAACTCGGTACTGTATAGTTTTGAGACGCAATCGGTTGAACCACTTATGAGAAACATCATTTCAAAATTTTCAAAAATCCCATAAGAATAACCCAGAGGTGAAAATTCGTCAAAAATATTTCTTTCGAGGTAATTCAAATTCCTATGAAATTTCAATGTTATAATTATACACCTTATTCCGAACTTTCAGTCCAATCAAATCAGCCGTTTTGATGTAAAAAAATATTTAATCCATTTCTTTTTAATCACTCACAGCTATTAAGAAACCAATTGAATCCAATCAACAGGTGTCATTATCAATTGGAAACTATTAAAACAAAGCCTTCTTTATTATCATATACATTGATTGAGAAATATGATGGCAGTGACATAATTGTTTGGATCTCAAGGTGTATGCATAAATAATCAATCTGAAGATATAAGTTGATATAAGTAGCTCATCCATCAACGCGGAAACACATAACGCGTTTGCCTAGTTTAATTTCGTAGCATTAGCTATTCCAAAAATAGCATATAGCATCAGTCAAATTTGAAATTAGAAGTAATTTAGCACTAAAAAGTATTAAGGCAAATGTAAAGATTCCGAGATATAAATAATGTACGCATGTATTAGAAGCTATTTTCGACAGTATTCTCAACTTGAGCAGTGAGCAAGTTCTGAAAAGACAGTACGTTTATACATTCACGTCGATATTCCCCACGTTGAAATACTAATTGAACTTCACAGAATAAAAGAGCATACATATTATGTGACTGCCACAGGCCAACAAATGTTGATAAATATTTTATTCAAACAAATTGGAATGAAAGATTTCGAGTTTGCATGGCACTTGAATCTAATTCGTTGAAAAAAAATGAGTGTAACAGACAATATTTTTAGGAAAATTGCTATTTTCTCACAAATAGCGCTTATTTCTTGTGAATTTTGATTTATCGTTGTAAAAGGTATAGGCCTATATCGCTTCAAATAGCAAAAAAGAACTTGGTCTTGAATTGTTTTGAACATCACAAAACATGAAGAAAATATCAAATATAATGGTTTCAGGTGACTCAATTCTATAGATCTTATAGCTAATACTAAAATTTCATGCCTCTACCTATAATGCTATATATTTTCATTTGTGATAAATAATGACCCCCTCTGATGGTTAATTTCATGTCAAATAGAGAAATTATTTTGTGTTCGTAAACTGCATTTTTTATCGCAACTGTTTTTCAAAGATTTTTGAAACCCACTAAAACCTACGTTTTTCAAAAGACCCGAGTGGACGTGGTTTTGTTGGGTTCTTACAAAGCAAAGCAAAGATGATTAATCATTCATAGGCCTACCCAATGACCAAGTTAGTTAATAAGTACTTTTCATTAACCACAACGATTCATCCAATCAATTCGATAACATTTCGGAGAGAAACAGAATCACGCTGCTAGTATTGTTACTTTTAGATGTAGTTTTAAATTTCAATTTAGTGCTCTGTCTCGATTGTTATACTCCACTTTCATGTAGGCCTAAACATGTATTTCATTTTAGAAATTCTATTCAACATGTAGGCTATTATTCAATTGTGAAATAGCAGGGCTGTCACACAGTCACTTAAAAAAAAGGTAAAATTTTGTTTAGAGCATCACTTGGAATATTTCTTTTCTTCATAGGCCTGTTTTCTATATACAAAAAAAGAATTGTGTATTAACTCGTAAGACGTGATGAAATAATTCAAATTCTGAAAATTTCTATAAAGAAGCACATTTCTTGTTGTGTTGTATGCCGATATTTCATTTTGGTAGGCCTATCAATGGAGGAAATACTCCTCGAAAAATAATCATCTTATTTCATTTGAGGGTCATTCCATTTCAAATCAAGTGACCCATTTTCATGTCTGTCTTCGATTTTTGTAGGCCTACAGACTGTTGTTGATCACAGTAAGAAAGAATGTCAATATTTTCTAGCTCAAATAGGCACTAGGCCTACTTGAGTTACTAGCAAAAAAAATTAGGGTACACTTCGTAACATACCACTAATTTTATCTTTTGAACCGTTTGACTTGAAATGATGATTTATTCTGAAATCATATTTTTCTTTTCAATTTCATCATGTTTACATTTTTACATGTCATTATAAAAAATGTTTGAGATGATACACAATTTTGACTTTGAATGAGTCTTGCCCAAAATGGGAATTTTTTCAAATTTAAAAAAAAACAAGCCTTATCACATTACTAACATGTGTACAAAGCAAGATTCAAAGTGAGCTCTCTTGGGTTGGGAGGTAGCCTATGAATTAAGAACCCCTCAATCGTGTCGGTGAACTGTATTAAACCAACAGTCCAACCAAATTCTATAAATTGGAAACTTTGGTGAGGTATACTGAGTCTCCTTTTCAGTACAGCGATTGATTGAAATGGCAATAAGCTCCTTTGAATGTAGGCTATACATTATTCAACCTTGATGATTTATGTTAAGCTATTGAAACAGTTTTACTATTTTGGGGTGATAGGATCGCCCTTGTGGTACCCCGTCCAAACGATCCTATCTCTCATCCTTAGCCTTAATCGCGGAACAATGATTTTGTATCAAGTTTCGATGTTATTAAAAAAAAAAAATAATTCATGTACTTGCCTAGCCATTACACCAAATATAGCTATGCCTATTGATTCCATAAATATGTGAACAGTTTTATAGTTCTGTAAATTATATGCAAATGATATTTTATTTGGTTTAGTAATGTAATTATTATAGATATTAACATATGGTATTTTCACTAGTGCTACCGACAACATTGTGTCAGCGAATGTAATCAATGTGTATTAATAAATGAAGCCACTGTCAATTGGTGTTCTTTCAAAGGTGAAATGTCGATATGTTAATTTGCTTTGGTAACCTGTTGTAAGCATCCTACATTTTACAGGAGTTCCCTAATTCCTCATACTGAAATTAGAAAGCTTTTTTCCCTATGTAAAGATGATAACAGGTAGGTACATTGGGCATTATGACCTCTACAAAAGTCCTACAGTCATTTGGTGAGTGGATAATCTTTGTTTTGCATTTACATACCTGCAAACTGCCTCTTCATTACCTGTTGATTGTCTTGATTAAGTGTATGCCATTACCTACAGTGTCGGTTTCAAAAGTAAGCATTTTAATCCGGAATAAAAGTTGAACATGGCCTACCTGTTGAACTTTCACAGACTATAATGTTTTACACAAATGGATGTTTTTTCATAGGAAAACTGACGTAAGGAGGCCTATATATATATATATATATATATATATATATATATATATATATATATATATATATATATATATATATATATATATATACTCAATAAATTGTAGAAGAAACCAAGTATCAATGTTGAATCAATATGTATAAAGCCTATTCATTTTGCACCTTGTAAAATGTCTAGGCCTATATTTATTAATTCAATATGTATACTTGACTCCCTCTATGATCTATATTGAGTATAATATGAGTATGTATATACATGCCCTATGCATGCCTCAAAGTAATGCCCCAGGCATTCCTCAAACAAGTGCCACAGGCATTCCTCAAACAAGTGCCCATGGCATGCTTTGACATGCCTTGGATGTGCCCAAGGCATGCCCCAAGTATCCCTCAATACCATGTTTCTGGCACGTCATTAAACAGGTTTGGTCAGGATATGCCCTAGGCATGCTCCATGCATGCCCCAAACATGCCTCAGAAGGCATGCCTTGAGCAAATGAGGCATGCCTTTGGAGTCCCGCCTGCATGTAAAAAGGAGTGTTTCAGGCAAGTTCTAGGCGAGTGAGGCGTAAATTTGCCATGCCCCAGGCATGCTTCATTTGCCTTGGAAGAAAGCTTTTGGCATGCCCAAGGAATGCCTCATGTTTGTAGGGTAGGTTATTGAGGGTACAAATGAGCGGAAGATAAAAAGGGTGAGCGAGCTCACCTTTGGACGCCCTCATATAAAAAAGAACCTCAAATTGATTGCCTCTATTGACAGAAAACCTTAAATAGATTCTTCTGTGAAAATAAATTCTGAAATTGATTGTTTGTATCGAAAGAAATCTCAAATGCATTGCTTCTATTTACAAAGAAACGTGACATGATTTCTTCTATCGACAGAGAATTATCTTATCAACAGAGTGAAATACTTTTGATATTTTGCTTAGGCCCGGTATTACCACGGCCAGTAAGTATTTATCTGAGAGTTGGTGAAAACAAATAGCATGGGTAACCATGGTGACAACAAGTTTGAACTGCTAGATAAAGGCTAACTGGACTTGGTAATACCGGGTCTTATAGGCGTAATATTCTAAAACTTCAATTAAATGCTTTTTTATGTTGCCCAACGACCCCACCAACTGCTAGGTTATAGAGGGTACGAATGAGTGGGTGATAAGGAAGGAGGTGATGATGGATGAGAGGACATTTGAAAAAACCCATACTTTACGCATGATTTGAACCTGCGGCCCTGGAACCAGAAGCAGATGCGCTACCTCTAGACCAAGGAGGGTGGTTCAAATGCTTCTGTTGGCAGAAAACTCTCAATATATATATATATATATATATATATATATATATATATATATATATATATATATATATATATATATATATATATATGATGGAGTTGGGATTTATAGTTGATAAAATTGAAGATGACGTTGTCAAAGTGAGATATGAATCAATAATAGTTCAATTAACGTTAATGTTCACGAGATAGCGTTGCTGTCACCAATGTCTTTACAGACATAATTACGAAGAGCGGTCAAAAATTCGAAGGGAACGTGGGAACGCCCAAGCATTAAGATGGGAATTCAATTATTAACAAGGAAGAGAGAGGAAATATTGAATTGGTGAAAAATAGGTTTATTAAAGCTTACCAATGATGTAGTATAATTGTAGACGCAGAATTTATCTCAATTAATTCACATTTAAAATAAATTACCAGTATGAAAGTAGAAATAAACTGTAATAATGAAATGAATTCAACACTTTGAGATATTATGGAGAAAACCAAGAGATGTTGATAGGGCCGATCTATGGATCGAACTGACGAAAATGGTTGACGATTCTAGTTCTGTTCAAATGAAAACAGTAATACATTTATGAGATGGATAATAGTTGTTGTAAATAAAATCAAGGGTGAATCTTGTGAGTCAAGTTATACAAAGCAAGGGGTATGACCAAAGACAATAACATGTTGTTGCTATTAGGCACAGTATTCTTAATAAAAGTGATCAACTATTTACTTTAAGACAGATAATGGGTTAAATGCTTATTAAATGTGATGACTAAAGTTTATACACAACGAAGGGTATACGCCTATGCAAATATAAATCACAATAATATGCTATTCCTGTAGAATACAGTTTTCTTAGTCAAAGTAATTACTATAGATAGTAATTGTTATGGACAGATAATAAGTTAGATAGAGAACTGCGTTTCAATGCTATTAAAAATGTAATGGTTTCTCAACAATATGGAAAAGTATATTCTAATAAATAATTAATAATCAATTTGACATGTAAAAAATGAAAATGAGCGATTTATGACATATATATATATATATATATATATATATATAAATATATATACATATATATATATATATATATATATATATATATATATATATATATATATATATATATATATATATATATATTTATATATATATATATATATATATATATATATATATATATATATATATATATATATATATATTTATATATATATGAATTCATATATATATATATATATATATATATATATATATATATATATATATATAAATATATATATATATATATATATATATATATATATATATATATATATATATATATTTATATATATATATATATATATATATATATATATATATATATTTGAATAAATTATATATTACTTCTAGTGCATTGTTCCGGTGTGATAAAACCTTGTATTACAACCTTGTATTGTTTACAGAAACCTAAAAAAAAGTACAAGAGAAATTTTGTATGTATATATATATATATATATATATATATATATATATATATATATATATATATATATATATATATATATATATATATATATATATATATATATATGTATATGTGTAATTTTGTCGTGTACCACACATTGTGTTGATAGTCAACATGCATATTATTTTCTAAACATGAATAATTGTCCTAAAGTCCATTCATATAAGCGTGTTAGTGATGCAACGATTCAACTTTCACCACACGATACACAAAATTACAAAATATGTTGCAATTTTTCTTATCCAGATCCTATTTGGATTCATTGAATTCAATTACTATTCATGATATATGTTATCAAGCTGGATTCACAATGCGGACTAATGATTAGTGATTAATGATTAACTAAAGTTGAGACATACGGAATCAATGTTGACGTTCACATTGTGTTTAATATTAGTGACTGACCTTGAAAGTTAATCAATTTTCATCTTTAGTAATAATCATTAGTTTCAATCATTAGTCTGACCAATCAGAAGTCGTGAATTCGAAACGACAGGAAGTCAATGCAACAGGATAGGCTTTCCCACTCGGTGAACCGCTCGTTAACAGCCTTCTAACATGTAGACTTCAATTTAAATCTGTCATCTTGAGACAGCTATGACTCATGAAAAGTAGGTCATTTCTCTCAAAATTAGTTCTTATTTCAAGTCTATGTGAATGCTCAGTCTCTTAATTTTAGTATTCAATATTAGTCACTAATCATTAGTTCGCATTGTGAATCCAGCTTCAGTAGTGTGGATAGGTTGGTATCACTACATTGTGCCCTATCTATGACTATCAATTACGTAACGGGATAAGCAACATGGCATTTTCCTTTCTCACCATGCGCATATCAAAGGGATGCCGCCTTCCGCCTCCTCGTATCTTCACTCATAGATGTACCCACTAAAAACCCTGACGGGTAAGAACTTGAAGCCAAGTCCTGAAATGTTTCAACAACTACAAAAACTTTCAGGTATAAAAGGTGTAAAATCAAAACTGTATGCCAAGTGCAACGTATTATTCATCAATATGGCCCGGAAAATAACAGGAAATACTTGGCTCATTGCCCCCCCCCCCCCCTCACGTCCCCTCATATAACACCAAGCAGAATTGAAGTGAAGTGAAGAGCGTGATGCTAAGAAATGGGTAATTTCACGTTCCTGACACACGGAAACGTAATATGAGTCACGAAAATTTGTAATTCACGCATGGTCTCATGGAGACTCTGTCGCGTTATCGGTTATTAAATTATCAAAATATCCACTTCTTTTAATAAGTGTTGCATTTATGGCTCGAAAGAAGGCAGAGACTGACTTCGACCCCGACATACATTTCCTCATTGGAGTAGAATGAATAATAACTTCAAATAAGGATAAAAATACAATATAAAAATAATTTGAAATTATAATCTGAATTTGAAAGTGATTTGAGTATTCTCATTTGATTCATAGAACCTGCATCACGAAATCTAACAAGATATTAATTTTGTAAGTAAGGTTCTATGAACTTATGGTAACGTTTGAATTTTTCAAAGTAAAAGGGTAAAAGGGTGTATTGCTCCCCAATCAAATGTGGGCTCTCAATTCATGATCTCTCAATCACTATACCAACTAAGTATCTTCAAATTGTTGGGAAACTATATTTTGGAATGGAAAATGAAAGGAGGAGGGCAAGTTTCTTGAATCATATTACGTTTCCCTGTATCAGGGACGTGGATATTTTATCCATTTCTTAACATCATGCACTTCACTTCAATACGCGGTGGTGATATATGAGGGGACATGGGGGGCAATGAGCCAAGTGTTTCCTGTTTTTTTCCAGGCTGTACTGATTAATAATACGTTGCACTTGGCATACAGTTTTGATTTCACACCTTTTATATCAGAAAGTTTTTGTAGTTGTTGAAACAATTCACGACTTGGCTCCAAGTTTTTACCCGTCAGGGTTTTTGGTGGGATATCAGTAATTCTTGTTCCTTCATAATGATCAGATGCATTTGCTTGGTCACAACAGCATCAGAATATATTTCTTGACTGTGTCATCAAATTTTCGTTCGATCAAACACAGTCTCTTGATTGATTTCCTCGCCTATCGTATATCAGCATTGAATGGCCCAAAATAGTCGTCAAGTTGGAATATTCTTCAAATACCGGTGTCACGGTATATTTGTGGGTGATATAGGCCTATAAGTATGGAAAATGGAAGATACCGGTATATCTTTATGGGCTACGTCTCAACTCGACCGATTCTCAACTCGACCGAAGCAGGTAAAATGGTATAACGGATGAGTTAAGATTCAGTCGAGTTGAGATTCGTCGAGTTGAGATTCGGTCGAGTTGAGATTCGATCGAGTTGAGATTCGGTCGAGTTGAGACGATCATACTCTGGGCTTGGCTAGCTGCTTATGAAATCACTCGAGTTGAGATTCGGTCGAGTTGAGATTCGGTTGAGTTGAGAATCGGTCGAGTTGAGAATCGGTCGAGTTGAGACTGATACCAAAGGGGCTTTATTCAGGATAGGTCGAGTTGAGATTCGGTCGAGTTGAGATTCAGTCGAGTTGAGATTCGGATGAGTTGAGAATCGGTCGAGTTGAGATGGTCATAATGTGGCCCAGGCTGGCTGCTTGTACAATCAGTCGAGTTGAGATGCGGTCGAGTTGAGAATCGGTCGAGTTGAGACAACTATTCAGGGGCCGACTCCATACATTTTGTTGGGCGTGTATCTATAGCCAACTCCTCCCACTCTATATTATATACACTCGCTTTTAATAGCCATAGACCTGGTTGCGAAATAAGATGTTATAATGAAAACTAGGCTTCATTATGTGGTAGGAGAAGGGGCCCAGGCTGGCTGCTTGTAAAATAAGTCGAGTTGAGATTCGGTCGAGTTGAGATTCGGTCGAGTTGAGACGATCATATCGTGGGCTTGACTAGTGGCTTGTAAAATCAGTGGAGATGAGAATCGGTCGAGTTGAGACGATCATACTGTGGCCCAGGCTGGCTGCTTGTAAAATCAGTTGAGATGAGAATCGGCCGAGTTGAGAATCGGTCGAGTTGAGACGATCATACTGTGGCCGAGGCTGGCTGCTTGTAAAATCAGTCGAGATGAGAATCGGTCGAGTTGAGAATCGGACGAGTTGAGACGATCACCACTAAATTGCATGTTATATTGTGTGGAGCGTCTCATCTCGACCGATTCTCATCTCGACCGATTCTCATCTCGACCGAACATAAGGTTACATCCCACTTTAAAACTAACCAACCAATGGCATTGTCAACCCCCACCAGAGAGACAGGTAGTTGTATATTCACTGATCATAACAAATAGACCTACCCAATTAACTACTTGTATGAAATGGAACTCCAAGTTGAACAGGCATTATCACCCCCATCAATGTGACAGGTGGCCCCCACTACCGCTTCGTTAGAGTGAGAGGTCTGACCTCGTTAAGGGATCATAGCGAACGGATGTTCTACCTGTGCCGAAAGGAACAATACAAATTAAATAACCGTTATAGAGATAAATTAGAATGTCTTCGCATAATTTTGGACTATTATATTCTGTAGATACGCACTGGAAATGAAAATCTGAGCAGTTTACTTTTTTATTGTAAGAAATTCGCTTATATTTGGCCGAGATAATACAGCGATATATTTGTGAGTTATTTTCATTCCATCCTACCTGTCCACATTGATAGAAGCCCCTGATCAATGTTACTTATGATCTAACTGCGATTAAAAAACATCAAATACGTCATATTTTCTCGTTGGTGGTGTGCTGGATTTAATAGTGGAGAATGTATTTTTCTCTCTTGATTTTTAATTTCCGATCATTTTTCGATGAAATATTTATTATCAAACTACGACAATAAAATGTGAATTTTTCTTGTCAGGGGTTTCTATCAATTTGGACATATAGAATGTTCGAGCATATGGAATAAAAATAACTCGCAGAAACATATTGCTGTATCTCGGCCGCATATGAGTGAATTTTTCACAATAAAAGAGTAAATTGCTCAAATTTTCATTTCCAATGCATATCTACAGAGTATAATGATATAAATTCTTTGATGACGTTAATTGTCATTTAACTTTTGTTGTTCCTTCCGGTTGAGGTAATACATGCTTTCGCTATGATCCCTTCGACGAGGTTCAGACCTCCCACTCCAACTAAGCAATTAGTGGAGGTGCAGGGGAAAAATATACGAGCTACCTGTCACTCTGATGGGGGTGATAATGCGTATTCAACTTGGAGTTCCCCTTTCATTTGGGTACTGAATTGGGTAGGTATATTTGTTATGGCCAGCGAAGGTACAACTACCTTCTCTTTGGTGGGGGTTTACAATGCGTTGGTTGGGCAGTTTCGAAGTGGGAAGAACCCCCTTTCATACAAGTAGTCGATTGGGTAGGTCTATTTGATATTGTCAGTGAATAGACAAGTACCCGTCTTTTTGGTGGGGGGTTACAATGCCGTTGGTTGGTCAGTTTTAGAGCGGGAGGTAATTCCCTATGTTCGGTCGAGATGAGAATCGGTCGAGTTGAGATTCGGTCGAGTTGAGACGATCATACTGTAGGCTTGGCTAGCTGCTTATGAAATCAGTCGAGTTGAGATTCGGTCGAGTTGAGACGATCATACTGTAGGCTTGGCTAGCTGCTTATGAAATCAGTCGAGTTGAGATTCGGTCGAGTTGAGAATCGGTCGAGTTGAGAATCGGTCGAGTTGAGAATCGGTCGAGTTGAGACTAGTACCAAGAAGGCTTTATCAGGATAGGTCGAATTGAGATTCGGTCGAGTTGAGATTCGGTCGAGGTGAGAATCGGTCGAATTAGGATTCGGTCGAGTTGAGACGATCATACTGTGGCCTAGGCTGAACGCTTGTGAAATCAGTCGAGTTGAGATTCGGTCGAGTTGAGATTCGGTCGAGTTAAGATTCGGTCGAGTTGAGATTCGGTCGAGTTGAGACATCGGACGAGTTGAGAATCGGACGAGTTGAGATTCGGTCGAGTTGAGACGAAATCGAGTTGAGATTCGGTCGAGTTGAGATTCGGTCGAGTTGAGAATCGGACGAGTTGAGACGCTCCCATCTTTATGTACACAAAATAATATACTGGTATAAGATTATTGTGGATTGGTTCAACATACGAATTTATCGGTGAAATATTATGTATCCAGTATATTCATATGTAGACCTACATGTACATGCTGGAAATGGAAATATTAATATATCGGTGGTATGAAAAAAAACCTTACGAGCTGGCTGGTCAAAATACACATATAATGGGAGATGAGTGTGGGTTATGGAAATATTGAATTCAATACAGTTCTTGAAATACTTATGCTTATTAGAAATGCATTTGGGGGTTGCAAATTTAATAAAAGTCCATTTTTTTCGAAATGATTTCCAATTAGCGGGCAAATGAGTGGAGAGCAAACGATGCAGTCTCGAGCACAACGTGCACAAACGAAGCACAAACGCTTGGCGAAAAATTTAAACGTGATTTCTTCCATGATTATTCCATTTTTCCGATTTTTCGTGATTTGTGTGATTTTCTGTGATTTTCTTGATTTTTTCCATTCATTCCTATTTTTCGATTTCTCGTGATTTCTCCATTTTTTCTCGATTCTTTGTGACCTTGGTGATTTTTCGTGATCAGCCCACCGTTCTGTTTCTCGATTTATCGTTTTTCTTATTTTTCTCGATTTTTTTTAATTTTACCGATTTTTCGTCATTTTTTTGTTTCTTCTTATTTTTTTTTTCATTTTTTCTCGATTTTTGGTGAACCTTTGTTTTTTATTTTACTTCTATTTTTTCTCTATTTTCCCGATTCTTTATTTTTCTCCAATTTTTCGTGTTTTTTCTTACTTTTCGTGCTTTATTTGATTTTTCTCGATTTTTTTCCCGAGATTTTTTTTCAAAGATTTTTTTTCACCTACACCTGATTTTTTCAGTTGTTGATCTCTCGGGACTCAAATTCCTTTTCTATAGGCATAGCAGCTGTTTATTCTTCCTCAGTTTTTTAACTGGCCTTGGATTTTGTACCCAAAGTTTCCGATGGTTCATTAGTGGCGGAGATTCAATCGTCGATACAACAGTATTCTTTTTTTCTGAAAGTTATTATTTCAATCTCTTCCGGTTAAACATGATTAATTGACCAATCTCGCACGCACAATCGATCTGGTATATTTATTCAAACATATCTTTGAAATATCATTGGAATATGACGTGAAGATTTTTAAAAATAATTAAAACTTGAAAAATGAGTGTAAAATGACCTCACTTCCGGTTTTCAAAAGCCACTTCCGGTTGAAAGATTCAAAAGTCACAATTTCACATGAGTTCACATAATCCCTGAAAAAATCAGACAAATCGGACGATTTGTCGATACGACAGTATTCTTCATTTCTGAAAGTTATTATTCCAATCTTTTCCTGCTGAAAACGATTAATTGACAAATCTCGCACACACGATCGATCTGGTATATTCAAACAAACATACGTATTTTCGAAATATCATCGAAATATGTCGTGAAATGATTTAACAAAATGATACAAGCTTGAAGAGAGAGTTTAATATGACCTTATTTCCGGTTTTCAAAAGCAACTTGCGGTTAAAAATTCGAAAGACACAATTTCATATGAGTTCACATAATCCCTGAAAAAATTAGACAAATCGGACGATTCGTTTGGCCTGTAGCCGAGTTCTTAGGTGACGACGAAAGGAGGAGGAGGGTGAAACGGAAAAAGTAGTCTTTTCACAGTGCTATACCTTCCAGACGGTTGTTCAGATATAATATAAATTCAATTTGATATGTCGTGTCGATTATGGCGCCTCATTCCATTACAACAAACTAGAGGTATCTAGGTTGTTAGTTCCGGAGATACAGTATGTTCAAAACCGCCTGGAAATACTTCGTGTACACAGTGTAAGCGTGTAGCTGAGACTTCGCACGGACTTGGCTCTCGTCGATCTATCGCTCGACTAGATGAACTCACATGTATTTTCTATGAATCCTGCCACTTATTCACCTACCTTCACCAACCAGGAATCAGAGTTCAAAAACTGCTCATACAACAATCAGACTGGCCAGATAGGTTAGCACCTATAGAACCAAGAAGAAGAAGAAGAAGAAGAAGAAGAAGAAGAAAAACATTCTAGTATCGGGACTTTCTGTTTGCACTGTCACTGTCAGTAAAGCTGCAATCACAATGCGAACTGATAATTAGTGACTAATACTAAATACTAAAACTAAGAAACTGAGCATTCACATAGGCTTGAAATAAGAATTAATTTTCATGAGTCGTGGCTTTCTTAAGATGACGCATTCAAATTGAAATCTACATGTTAGAAGGCTGTGAAAGAGCGGTTCATCGAACGGGATAGCTTCCCTTTGCATTGACTTTCTGTCGTTTCGAATTCACGACTTCTGATTGGTCGGACTAATGATTGAAACTAATGATTAATACTAAAGTTGAAAGTTGGTTAACTTTCAAGGTCAGTCACTAATATTAAACACAATGTGAACGTCAACACTGATTCCGTATCTGCCAACTTTAGTTAATCATTAATCACTAATCATTAGTTCGCATTGTGAATCCAGCTTTACTAGGTTAAACCATTGAGTTTACAGTGTTATATGGCAGAGTTTATGGGTGGATTGCAAAGACGGAGTTTAAACCCTGGCCTTCCTTAGACACCGTCTAAGTCAGAAATTGCATTGCAGAGACGATGTTTAAGCAAGGCCATGGCTTCAACCATGGCCTAAAGACGCCATTTTTAGATCATGATGGGAAGGTAGTTTAAACCGTGGCTTAAGGCTTTTGATGCCATTTATGAATATTGTTTTCAAGCAAATTGAACGTTTTGGCGGGTTTTTCATTATTATTTCTATTACAATGAAAATAATTATGATAGTTCAACTGATTACTCTTGAAGACTTTTCGAAATGGGAATGTATCCTAATTATTTGATACATTAAAATGGTTTTCTCAATTGATTTATATCATTTCAGTCATTCTAACCTAACCTTATTTTGAATATCATTTCCTGTAGTTCATGATTGTTTAGACACTACAAGCATTGATGAAGATACTTCTTTACTCAATACTTTTAGATAATACTCGATTGAATTTTAAATTAGAATATTATATGTTTCTCGTAAAGGCCCGGGGCGTACTGGTTTAACTATTATCTTACTTTCTTCTAGTAGGCCTACATCAATCACTGATAGAGATTGAATAATATACAAGTCATGCCAAGTCTATCCTTGGGTTTTTAATTGGATGAGCGTAGCGAAGACTCAATTTCACTGTACTTGAAAAATCGAATGTGTTTTTTTTTTTTTTTTTTGTTCGCGCTCTACAGGTCAAACAGAAATTCAGATCATGATGAAACTTGGCACACACATGAACCCCTATCTGACTTGATGCTGTATAGTTTTGAGGCGCGATCGGTAGAACCACTTCTGAGAAAACTCATTCCAAAGTTTTCAAAAATCCCATTAGAATAACTCAGAGGAAAACATTCGTGAAAAATATTTCATCTGAGTGGATTCAAATTCTCAGAGAATTTCAATCTGATGATGATACACATTATTCCGAACTTTCACCCAAATCGGATCAGCCGTTTCGATGTAAAAAATTATATAATGTTATTTGTGTTAATTATTCAAAGCTATTAAGATACCTATTAAATCAGAGCAACAAGTGTCACCACTTGATTGTAAACGATTAAAACAAAGCCTTCTTGATTATCATATAAACTAGGCAAACGCGTTATGTGTTTCCGCGTTGATGGATGAGCTGGAACATATCAACTTATCTTTGGATTGGTTATTATATATATATATACACCATGAGATCCAAACCATTACATCACTGCCATCTTATTTTCCATCAATAATTTACATAATAATGAAGAAGGCTCTGTTTTAATCGCTTACAATCAAGTGGTGACACTTGTTGCTTTGATTTAATAGGTATCTTAATAGCTTTGAATAATTGACACAAATAACATTATTTATTTTTTTACATCGAAACGGCTGATCCGATTTGAGTAGAAGTTCGGAATAATGTGTATCATTATCAGATTGAAGTTCTCTGAGAATTTGAATCCTCTCAGATGAAATATTTTTCACTAATGTTTCCCTCTGGCTTATTCTAATGAGATTTTTGAAAACTTTGGAATGAGTTTTCTCAGAAGTTGTTCAACCGATCGTGCCTCAAAACTATACAGCATCAAGTCAGATAGGGGTTCATGTGTGTGCCAAGTGTCAACTGATTTTGAATTTTTGTCTGACCTGTAGAGCGCGAACAAAAAAAAAAAAAAAAAAAAAACAGGCACTTTTTTTTCGGTATAGTGTAATTGAGTCTTCGCTTCGCTCATCCAATAATAATAAAGAAGGCTTTGTTTCAATCGTTTACAATCAAGTGGTGACACTTGTTGCTTTGATTTAATAGGTATCTTAATAGCTTTGAATAATTGACACAAATAACATTATATATTTTTTTACATCGAAACGGCTGATCCGATTTGAGTAAAAGTTCGGAATAATGTGTATCACTAGGCAAACGCGTTATGTGTTTCCGCGTTGATGGATGAGCTGGAACATATTAACTTATCTTTGGATTGGTTATTATATTTATATATACACCTTGAGATCCAAACCATTACATCACTGCCATCTTATTTTCCATTAATAATTTATATAATAATAAAGAAGGCTTTGTTTTAATCGTTTACAATCAAGTGGTGACACTTGTTGCTTTGATTCAATAGGTATCTTAATAGCTTTGAATAATTGACACAAATAACATTATATATTTTTTTACATCGAAACGGCTGATCCGATTTGAGTAAAAGTTCGGAATAATGTGTATCATTATCATATTGAAATTCTCTGAGAATTTGAATCCTCTCAGATGAAATATTTTTCACGAATGTTTTCCTCTGGGTTATTCTAATGGGATTTTTGAAAACTTTGGAATGAGTTTTCTCAGAAGTTGTTCAACCGATCGTGCCTCAAAACTATACAGCATCAAGTCAGATAGGGATTCATGTGTGTGCCAAGTTTCAACTGATTTTGAATTTTTGTCTGACCTGTGGAGCGCGAACAAAAAAACAAAAAAACAAAAAAAAAAACAGGCACTTTTTTTTCGGTATAGTGTAATTGAGTCTTCGCTTCGCTCATCCAATTATTAATGGAAATTAAGATGGCACTGATGTTATGGTTTGGATCTCAAAAGGTGTATATATATATAATAACCAATCCAAAGATAAATTGATATGTTCCAGCTCATCCATCAACGCGGAAACACATAACGCGTTTGCCTAGTTATTACAATTTATCTCCAATTCTGTTTTATTCCATGTTTCTGTACTGATATAGGCCCCTACAATTCTAAGGACAATGTTAGGTGGCAGAGTGGTCGTACTCGTAAGACCGAACCTCGCCCTTTGGATTGTACACCATAAGATGGCAAATAAAGATTCATCTAATGTTGTATTTCACAAAGTGCAAGATTATATTACACAGTCAGAGTAGTCAAGAATCTGGGTTCAAGCAATGAATGGAACACAATTCACACAAGTCAAATAATGTACAACAAGAGTACATTTATTAACATAATTCACATCATTATCATGATATTGATAGAATATTACCATCATTTCCAGAGATGCAGGTAATTCATGTCAATGTTATCCCCCAAAAAATACCCATTCCACAAGCCTTATTGACCAAAAAGCATTATTATGCACTCAATTTCAATCAACAAAGTAGCCGGCCAGAAGTTTCAAACCACGGACGACGAGCGCTCAATATTACAGACCATCACACTATACTGCTCGACCATTCAGACGTGTTGATTAGGTGTCAAGTGTAGGCCCTACTACCAATTTTGCTGTTCGTATCGAAGTATTTCTATTCTCGCTTGCCGGAGATGTTGATACTGAAGTCCTCCTGGGCCTGATCGGAGATGTCCCAGTTCACATTTTCGAGCTACCATGTCTTTTGAAGAGTGGAAAAATATATTAAATTAGGGAGGTGCAGTAGAAATATAATAATTATTATAATGTATGTAGGCTATCATATTTTCTATCACAGAGACGACACATATCATTTATTAATTGTGTTAATTAAACTTACCATGTATAGGTTATGGAAGGCCTGAGTGGCCTATTCAATCTCGTTTTTCTTTCTTCCCTTCTTTTTCATCCCTAGTATTTTAAAGCTGTTTGATCCATTTATTCTCAATCATTATGGACACTGTTCACGAATTGAAGCTGATTCATTTTCACAATTTAAATTGTCAACATTCTAGTTCGTCATATTCTATAACCTAATCTGTCAAATTGGAAAAAGATACGATCACCGTCACGTGATGCAAATACGCGTTCCTATTGGCTGTCGACAGTCATTTGACAGTGCTGTCAAGTGTATTATCGACAAAGCCTCGGCTGTGACTCGGCCGAGATAAACCTCGTCTGAACTTCGTCTCTGCACGAGAAAGCTAGGCGGCGGCTAAGCAGCGTCTAGCTAGACGCCGTCTAAACCACGACCACGGCTCATGTCTTTGCAATCCACCCATAAAGTCCTTGTCGGGGAGAGTTGAGGCTAACGTCAGAGCTTGATTCCCCTCAACGTTACCACCACTATACCACTCTGTTGGGGTGAGAGGATCAAAGCTCTCGACGGGACCGTGGCCGAAAAGGTCTATTACCTGAATCGGAAGGAACAATAGAAATTGATTGACCATTATAGAAATAAATTAGAATCGTTGTCGGAGAATTGAGATTGTTACATACCAAAGATATGCATTGAAAATGAAAATATAAGCAATTCACTTTTTTATTTGGAAAAATTTGCTCATATGCGGCCGAGATACGTCGGTATGTTTGTGGGAAATAAAAATCACTAACACAAACATATCGACGTATCTCGGCCGCATATGAGTGATTTTTTTCAAATAAAAAAGTGAATTGCTTATATTTTCATTTCCAATGCATATCTTTGGTATGTAACATCTTAATTCTCCGACAACGATTCTAATTTATTTCTATAATGGTCATTCAACTTCTATTGTTCCTTCCGGCGCAGGTAATAGATTTTTTCGGCCACGGTCCCGTCGAGAACTTTGATCCCCTCACCCCAACGGAGTGGTATAGTGGTGGTAACGTTGAGGAGAATAAAGCTCTGACGTCAGCCTCAACTCTCCCCGACAAGGACTATAGTCTCCATAAGCGCCCTTATCTACGGTGGAGATCAGGTTTATGTAAAGCTGAACGGTTGCTATTTTTACCTGTGTCAAATACCATGCAATTGTTCAATGTACTTCAATGTAAAGAATATACTAAATATCTCGGAATAATATTGACGCAAATTCAAAATGGAATGAACATATTTCATCCACCCTAAAGGAAACTCGAAATTTACTTTTCAAATCTTATAGGTCAAGGCAAATATTAAATGAACTGATGCTTTTGATCGTATCTCTCGATGCGTTTGATCGTTTCTCTCGATGCGTTTGATCGTATCTCTCGATGCGTTTGATCGTTTCTCTCGATGCGTTTGATCGTATCTCTCGATGCGTTTGATCGTTTGCTCTAGCTATGTCAATCATTCAGTAGGTCTACAGTATTATTGGATGGGGTGGTGCATATAAATCTAATATTGATAGACTTGTCAAGATACAAGAATTAATCCCTGAAATAATTTTATGTAAACCTACCAGAAACCTATACTCAGTTTTTGTCAAGCAGCACGTATGAATTAACACAAGTTCTCGATATCAGACAAATTTATACTAGGAAAACGCGGGATGCGCGTTGTGAGATGAGCTTAGAAGTATGGCAATCTAGAATGAAAAAATATTTGTCAGCTCAATTTACATCTACAAACCTTGACTTTCTTCAAACGTTCAAAAACCTCACCTGCAACTTGTTGATATTTATAGTAACCTGCAACCTGTCGCATAAACACTTTGCAAAACCAATTGATCCAAATATTCAATAAAATGTACACGTTTATTGCGTTTTCTTCATCATTTCTCATTCGATTGTTGTAAAAATCTCTGAAAAGGTGTATAATAGTATTTTTCATATTCTGTGAGTATTTGAGAGCTTTTTAAAAATTCTTGTTTTTCAAGTATTTTTCCTCCGGGTTATTCTTATGAGGATTTTCCAAACTTTCCGATTATTTTCCGGAAAAACCTTCCAACCGATTCCTCTGAATAACAATTCCAACCTATTCTGGTATGACACCAACGTTCAGAAAAAGTTTCAAGTTGATTGATTCATTTCTCTGACCTGTATGCCGCGTACATAATTACAAAAAAAATTTAAAAAAAAAATAATAATAATAAAAACGAAGTCCATTTTTTTTCAGGGTGTGAAATGGAAAGCTTCGCTACGCTCATCTAACTAAAACCATATCGATCTATTTCAAAACTCATTTTGATAAATAAAATTCGTCAAAAATATTTCCTTTGAGAAAATTCAAATTCTCAGGAAATTTCAATATAATAATTATACACATTATTCCGAGCTTTCAGTCAAATCGGATCAGCCGTTTTGATGTAGAAAAATATATGATCCAATTGTTTTAAATCACTCAAAGCTATTAAGAAACCAATTAATTCCCAGCAACAGGTGTCACGAATAAAAGAAACGATTAAAACAAAGCCTTCTTTATTATCATTGAAATTGATTGGAAAATAGGATGGCAGTGACTTGATTGTTTGAATCTCAAGGTGTATATATATAATAACCAATCAAAAGATATAAGATGATTATGTTCTAGCTCATCCATCAACGCGGAAACACGTAACACGATTGCCTATAGTGTAATATTAACCAAAAGATACGAGCGGATCGATCGCTAGCACACTGAACCGTCATTCAGGAGACCAGGGTTCGATTCCCGCCATGGTCGACCATCCTGACAGAGATACATCGTGACTTCTCAACAGAAGGCCACGATCGTTTCCTTCCAACTAACCAAAACATATAATAAAATATTTCCATTTATATAGATTTTTCAATAACTTCATCATTAAAATCATATCGTAATGATCACAAATCATGATGATAATCGAGTTTATAATGTTATACCGTGTATAATCAAGGCCTTCTATATTGTAATAATATAGAAGGCCTTGGTATAATATCATATCATTCATTAGAAGGCTGTGGAATAATTGGGAGCTGTTCAGTGATAGTTATGACTATCAATAACGTAACGGGATAAGCAACATGGCGCTTCCCTTTCGCACCATGCGTGTATCAAAGGGATGCCGCCTCACAAATGTTATGATGATTTGCTGGTATTATTGTGTGTTGATCTATACAAGTAATAGATGTAATGCAATCTGTGAATCTAGCTCTTTCCAACTGCATCAAACAATATTGGGATAAATTTCATTTGAATCAGCCAATCTGAATTTAAAATACGTCTGTAAAAGCATTTAGTCCCCTAGTCAAGAGCCCTACTGCTATATTTACCATTTGATAACTGGACAACTACACATCATCTACGAGAAAGATTAAAATCAATGCAATTGTACAACTATGTACTATATATTGAAATATGAGCCTAATACGTACGATTTGATTTGAAATTGCGAATCTCACAAATGTACACGGAAGCGCGCTGATTCCATCATGGTGAAAACGGCCTGATGTTAAAAGGATAGGACTTACGCCATGTTGCTTATCCCGTTACGTTATTGATAGTCATAGGTGATAGTTAGCTCTGATATTTATTGTGAATATTCCTATAAATAGATTGATTCGTGTTTTGAAATACATACTGGAATGAAGGTAATGAACTTCTCTTCAAAATGAGGTATGACAAATCGTTCTTATACTCGATTTAATCAGCGAAGAAGTCAAATAAGAATTTGAATTTGTGTATAAAAAGTTTGGAAGGGCCTCAGAATCATATATAATTATTCTTTTCTTGAAGCACGGTCTATTGGATTCTGTAGCCAAGGTTTGAAGACAGTTGATAATTTTACTCTGTTACATGATGCAGCTGGCATTAAGATTGTGGCGTGTGTTATTATAAAGTCAGTCAAGACAATTAAATACTAATAATGAGTCGTCCATGTGTAGTTTGTGAGATGAAAACAATTTCGGGTTTGGAGTGTGATAAGTGTGCAAGCTGGAGACACTATAAATGTGCTGGGATGGTTCTGAAAGAGTTTAAGAAATTGAAGAATAGAACATGGGTTTGTGATGAATGTCTTATGTGTGAAGATAAGGATAAGATTGTAGAGTTGTGGAAAGAAGAACAGGGAGAAAATGAAGGCAACTGGGCGGTAAAAATGGTCAAGTTAGTGATGGAACTTATGGAAGAAGTCAAAGAAATGAAGTTGAAGGACAAGGAAAATAAACAAGATT
>OZ023329.1:14810391-14837891 GCA_964007535.1 Brachyptera risi
AATAAATAAATAAATAAATAAATGATAAATTAATAATTTGAAATATAATTTTACTTCCGATTGAGAAATGAACAGTTGATCTAATTCAATACACCAATAGATTCACTTTACGATGTTCAATTAATGTTTTTGATGAAACACATGATTAATTTTGACAATGTTGAGCTTCCTAATCCAAAAAATGCATGCATTTTGTTTTGAAATTTCCTGGAATGGTTGTCGTCTTGTTGACGTATCAACTTGAAACGAAGTTCTAGAGATAGCTAACAAGAAACACTTGGTCACAGCAGGACTTGTATTAGTGAAATGTCACGGGGGGGGGGGGGGGGCATGTGGATAGTCTCTAATCATGACGCAAGCCAGTGTTGTTATACCATAGAGAAGTAATAGGCCTAAATTACTTCTCTATGGTTATATAAAGTTGAATTAGCTGATATTTTATAATTGATGCATTTGAAAATAGAGTCGATCTCGATGATACTTATTCTGATTCATACGTGATGGAGATGCAACAATTAACGTAATCAAATTTTCTGCCCAAATATGTTTCAGAAATAAAAATATAGGCCTACCAGTAGTGCCGAATCGGTAATAGGTACCTATTTTCTGAGTGTCACTTCTGACCACAGGAGACATGATATGATGTCGAAATGAATTATGTAATAATCAAATTAATGAATAATGAATAATTGATCATTATTAATTAATGAATTATCCTCTTATCTAATGATTTAAATTAACCGAAATTAGAAAAAATAAAATTTGAATTAAAAATTTGGAATATATTTGAACATGTTGGTAGTACAAAGAATTATAGGAGTGAAAGAAATACGAAACGGTTCTAATAATGCATATTAAAACTAGAAAAAGGACAGAGAGAACGTCTCAGAAAAGGGGTTTCTCAGAAAATGTGAAATCATATGTCGGGAAATACAAGAATCAATTACGAATCAATTTTTGAAATTTAAAAAGCATTTCTATTATTTTCTCTTACGGAGACTAAAACTCACAAGAGAATTCTACTGCACTATATTCTGAAAAATCATGTCCATTTGTATTAGCATGCTAGTCAAGAGCATAACAGCAGGTAATATATCATTTTCCAGGAAGTAATCTACATCAATGGGATGGGGGATAGGGTAGAGACATGATTTGCATAAACGATTGAAACTAACCACATGGCCCTTATATCATACAAGTTCCATGCATACAATATTCCATTAACGTAATAACTGGAAACGACGCATCGAATGTAGTCCGGTGTCATGGCATATTCGTACTCGGCATATTTGTATTAGAGAGTAATACAATGCCGGCACAAGTTTACTCTAGAGTAAAACGATGCCAGCACAATATTACTCTCTAATACAAATATGCCGGCGTAAGTTTACTCTCCCCAGTATATTTGTATTAGTCGAAATAGATTGGAGAGTAATCTAGTACCAGCATATATGTACTACGAGGCGGTCCGATTAAACAACAGGGTACCAAGAAGTAAAGTTAAGGTAGAGTAAAGATATACCAGCAGAACATTATTAGATGTGTGAACCTCCGTTAAGCACCACATTCAATTAATTACTATATAGGGTGTCCAAAAAATCATGTATCTTTCGAATAAACTGTAATATTACATTGAATTCAATTAATTACATTGAGGGGTAACCAAAAAGTGATATTACAGTACGCCTAAGGGGTGTCCAAAAATTAATGTGAGGTAGAGTAAAGATATACCAACGGAACATTATTTGATTAATGAAATAATGTTGAAGAATATATTTAATTACAGTACAGGGTGAACAAGAAAGAGTTGTTAAGGTAGAGTAGAGATATACCAGCTTATCATTATAAGATTGATTAATCTCCATTAAATACCACAGAATTAAAGAATAGGGTGTTCCAAAATTATATGGATGTAGCGTAAAGATATACCAGCGGAACATTATTCGATTATTAAAATATGTTTGTAGGTCATATTTGATTACAGTATAGGGTGATCAAGAAAGTATAGTTGAGGAAGAGTAATCATATACCAGCAGATCATTATTTGTCAAATAAACTCTCAAATCAGATGGAATTCAATTAATAACAGTACAGGGTGTCCAAAAAGTGATGTTGAGGTAGAGTTAAGTTATACCAGCGGAATATTATCTTCTTATTAAAATATTCTTGAAGATCGTATTTGATTAATCACAGTACATACAGGGTGCTCAGAAAATTATTTTATGGTAGAATTGAGTTATAAGTTATTTTGATTATCAAAATATTGTTGATATCGTATTTGATCAATAAAAGTACAGGGTGTTCAAAAAATCATGTTATGGTAGAGTCAAGTTATACCAGCGGAATATAATCTCATTATTAAAATATCGTTGGAGATCTTTTTGACTAATTACAGTACAAGGTGTTGAAAAAATATATTTTGAGGTAGAGTTAAGTTATACCGGAGGTATATTATCTCGTTATTTAAATATTGTTGAGGATCGTATTTAATTAATAGCTACAGTTTGCTCAAAAAATTATTTTAAAGGCAGAGTTCAGTTATACCAGCGGAATATTATCTGATTATCAAAATATTGTAGATATCGTATTTGATTAATAAAAGTATAGCGTTTTCAAAAAGTGATGTCAAGGTAGAGTATGGATATACCAGCAGAGCTTTATTAGATGAATGAATCTCCATTAAACACCACAAATTAAAGTGCAGGGTGTTCAAAATGTCATGTTGAGATTGAGTGAAGACATATCAGCGGAATATCATCAGATTATGAAATTTTGTTGAAGATCGACTCTGATTAATTACAGTACAAGGTGATCATAACTGTTGTGAGGGTAGAGTGAATTTATACCAGCGATACATTATTTGTCAATTGAACTCTTGTTCATGATCATGTATAATTATTCATGGACAGGGAGATTAAGAAAGTGATCTTGAGGTAGGGTAAAAGCACAAGCACAAGCAGAACATTATTTGTCGAATAAACTTTCTTTTGAAATGGTATTGATTAAATTACCGTGAAGGGGGGCCAAATTGATGTTTTGGTTCATGAAAATATACCAGAAGAACATTAGCTGTCAAATTAAAACTGATCTTGGATGTCCGCTGGTATATCTTTACTCTACCTTCAAATCATTTTTTGGACACCCAGTACTGTAATTGATTGAATGTGGTATTCAATGAAGGTTCAGTTATCTAATAGTGTTCCACTGGTATATATTTTACTCCACCTCAACATCATTTTCTGAACACTCTACTGTGATTAATTAAATGTGGTGTTTATTGGAGGTTCATTTGTCTAATAATGTTTCGCTGGTATATCTTTACTCTACCTTCAAATCATTTTTGGACACCCTGTACTGTAATTGATCGAATGTGGTATTCAATGAAGGTTCAGTTATCTAATAGTGTTCCACTGGTATATATTTTACTCCACCTCAACATAATTTTCTGAACACTCTACTGTAATTAATTAAATGTGGTGTTTATTGGAGGTTCATTTGTCTAATAATGTTCCGCTGGTATATCTTTACTCTACCTTCAAATCATTTGTGGACACCCTGTACTGTAATTGATCGAATGTGGTATTCAATGAAGGTTCAGTTATCTATTAGTGTTCCACTGGTATATATTTTACTCCACCTCAACATAATTTTCTGAACACTCTACTGTAATTAATTAAATGTGGTGTTTATTGGAGGTTCATTTGTCTAGTAATGTACCGCTGGTATATCTTTACTCTACCTTCAAATCATTTTTGGACACCCTGTACTGTGATTGATCGAATGTGGTGTTCAATGAAGGTTCAGTTATCTAATAGTGATCCACTAGTATATATTTTACTCCACCTCAACATCATTTTCTGAACACTCTACTGTAATTAATTAAATCTTGTGTTTATTGGAGGTTCATTTGTCTAATAATGTTCCGCTGGTATATCTTTACTCTACCTTCAAATCATTTTCTGAACACTCCACTGTAATCAATTAAATGTGGTGTTTATTGGAGGTTCATTTGTCTAATAATGTTCCGCTGGTATATCTTTACTCTACCTTCAAATCATTTTTGGACACCCTGTACTGTGATTGATCAAATGTGGTGTTCAATGAAGGTTCAGTTATCTAATAGTGTTCCACTGGTATATATTTTACTCCACCTCAACATCATTTTCTGAACACTACTGTAATTAATTAAATGTGGTGCTTATTGGAGGTTCATTTGTCTGATAATGTTCCGTTGGTATATCTTTACTCTACCTTCAAATCATTTTTTGGACACCCTGTACTGTAATTAATTGAATATGTGGTGTTCATTGAGGGTTCATTTGTTCATAATTGTTCCACTGGTATAGCTTTTCTCTACCTTGATATCATTTTTTGGTCACCCCTTACTGAATCAATTGAATTCTCCCTAATATAAGAATTCACTCGACAGATAATGATCTGCTGGCATATTTCTTCTTTTCATTCTAACACTTTCTTGATCAAGCTGCACTGTAATCAATCATGTTCTCAACAGTATTTAATTAATCAAATAATGTTCCGCTAGTTTATCTTAACTCTACCTCAACATCATATTTTGGACACCCTGTACTGTGATTAATTGATTACTATCTTATACAAGAGTTTATTAACAATAAATCAAATAATAATATGCTGGTATCATATTACTCTCTATGGTTATTCACAATAGAACAAATATGCCAGATAGAGTAAACTTATGCCGGTGTATCTTTATTAGAGAGTATAAATACGCCGGCATCATATTACTCTAGAGTAATCTTATACCGGCATATTATTACCTAGGTAAACTTATGCCGAGAGTAAAAGGGATCCGTTACACCGGCATCATCGAATTACCAGATTTGAAATACGAGCTGAAATATCGCCGATAATGTAGTTGCCGCCGTTCTACTGGTTGCCACTTTTGACCTGAGAATGCGCTAGTGTTCTGTCGCTCTGTTATTGGTTATCTTTCTGACCACTCACAGTCGAGTATTTTAGTTCCCGCCGAAACGAGCGGGTCGGTCGAGTAAATTAAGAGTTGAAGCCGACCAATCCCGGACGAGAGTAGCATTTCTCCATCCAGAGTTCAAGCCACGCCCCTTACGTGCGTTATAAGCCATTAAAAATGGTAAATATTATGTTCAAGGGTTATATATTTGATTATCCAATTAATGCACATTATAATTGAAAATAATGAAAATAAAAGAAAAAACCCAATCATCATAAAATATTTATGGTTGAAGGCTGAATCCATTAGTTTAGTTTGATGATTGTCTATTAATTTTTTAATGTTTGAAAAAACCAAGTCAGTTTCGTGAAAATGGAATACATGGAATAATGGAAACATGGAATAATTAATGATAGGACCTACATCATGGACTGAATGAAACAATATTATAATGTACGATAAATAAGAAACCAGCTTTTAATAGTCTTCAGGATTATGATAATAGTTTGGGGCACAATTTAATAGTAAAGGCTTTCCATTTCAAATAGAATTTTATATAAACTTCAAAAAAATGCACGAAATAAGTCTGTTTGTTGCTCATATTGAGCGTCAATTTTATTAGTCTGTATCAAGATGCATTGAGGGTTGCGTTGGTTCGCCGTGTTGAGATGGTGTCTCGACTTAAACCAGAAATACGTCCCATTTCCTTATCTCTTTCCTTAGAACTACACTAACCAACTACGCTATAGGCTTATGAAAAAGGATATTAACTGGTAATGCAATTAAATGAAATGTGAATAATTATTATTTGTTTGTGACATGTGGATTTCTCACACGCATTCGATTACATATATACAAATCGTCCAGATGTAAGTTACTTTAAATATAGCTTGCTTTATTATGAATTATTATTATGAATTACTTCACAATTTGAATAAGGCACAATTCAACCTCTCTATTTCCGTTTTACTTCATATAAGAAACTGTTTCAGACAACTGAGCAAACGTAAACGTCATTTTGTGTGTATTTGTAAACAAAGTTAGTTCCTTTCATTACTACACACTACGCATAATTGGTTGTTCTAACAATTTGGATGTAAAATTGGTACATATTTTCAACATGGGAGGGATAGGAAGAAAATTTACCATATCGAGGCCGGCAAACCAATGCAACCCTCAATGCATCTTGGTCTGTATAATGGGACGTTTCAATAAGTATGGTCATTGTCCGTATGAATGTGTACGATGCTGGGAGATTTATCATTCAACAACCCATCCTTTATATTCTCCGTCTGTCGGGAAGTTGGCTTTGACAACGAAATTCTTTCTTTCCCAGCTCTCTTCCTCTTAGTTGACACAAACCGTTGTTGAGGTGTCACATTCTTGTTAGCTGGCTCATTTGTGTTATTTAGGCCTACATCAGCATGAACGTTGGTTTTAGTAGATCCATCTTTTATTATATCCATAATTTTAGAAAAGTGTCCGTCAATCTTTGCTAAATTTTCTTCACTCAAGGTAGAGCATGATATTGAACCAAAAATCAACTTAGATAATGCTAGGCGCTTCTTCATCGCGTCATTTGTGTCACATACTGCGGCGTTATGTGCTTTCACTGCATCTAAGAGATCAGTTACTTCAGAATTGTCATGTGGAATACTGTTATCGTAATCCATGACAGTGGATGGTAGTGCGGTCTTCTTCACACAGGCATGGATGTGTTTGCATATATTGAACTTAATGAGATTATCGATACATTCGCAGGAGAACATATGGACACAAATATTGCAGTCTTGGCAACGCAGCATACAATCAGTGCAAGAAATAGATTCATTTCTCAAAACAATATAAACAACATCTTCATTTCGAGAAGACGTAACTCCCCAAGCTCCTTCACCAAGAACTGAGATGAGAGAACTAACTATCTATCGTTTGACTCCTTGTATGTGACTGGCCTATGAGTCGAATGCGTGACGTTGGAGTCTTTTTTGTGATTTTAATGAGTCTATCAAAAATTTTGTCTCGACTCATTTTAATAAGGGCATTTATGCACTTGTCAATCCTTTTCACTTTCTTACCCTCTAAGTATATGTGTTTCAATACTTTATGCATCGACTCCAAGTGCATATTTGTATTGAGCCCCAAGCCAATGCGATACGCATATGCCCATACTTCGGGTCTTGTCGCGTAATGTTTGGAGAAGTACTCACCAAATTCACGAGTCTCTTGATCTGTGATAAGTGACTGAATGAAAGCTTCTTGAAGTTTGAGCATCTTGTCCATATCGGTCTCTTGAAGAATTACTCGTAAGCCCTTGTACACAATGCTTTTCTTCTCTTTGCTGCCATTTATTTTTGATAACTGGCTTCTCCAGTTTTTGTCGACGTGCCAAGTACATAGCAGGCGATGTTCGGCCTCGCCCATCACGTGCCGCCAAGCGTTGTAATAAGCAGACGCGTCATCTGACATAAATACTGCAGCACTAATCTGGCCGACACTTTCGCGCACCTTGGAAAAGAAGACTTCGAAAGCAGTGCCGTCGCTTCTATTGCTCAGGCAGTATGCTAGGGGGCACCCAGCTTCAAACTCATCTATAGTGAGTAATGTATTCAACTCAAAGTCGTACCCGTTTGTGCCGTGTGTGCCATCCACACATATCTTTCCATTCTGACCAAACTTTTTGAACATTTCCTTTTGAAATTTGGTCATTATCACCAGCATGAAATCTTCTTTTTCCAACAAGTTGGCGGAATCATCGCTTCCTTGCATTTTACAATACAAGACGGGCGAATCTTCGTGTAGGGCAATCATCGAACCAATCCAAATTTGTACACTAATCAAGTCATTTTCATGACGGCGATCTTTGAAATTTATATTAAAATCTCTGTTTATATTCTTGATGTCCTGATGGTCCAGTAAATTTAGTCTTCCTTGAACGCTCCCTCCTTCTACGACGGAGTCTCTCACATCGTCCAGAATCCTCTGCATCGTGACACCAGTTTTAAGTAATCCTGAAAAATGTCTTACATTAACATTGCACAGGCCAGGACAAAGACTAGTTATTATCTACACACTATGTCCACTACAGCTGGTATACCAGTGTACCTACCGGTATCAAATATGACGGGTATTTCTGTTGCAATTTCTACTCAAGATCTACTCAAGAATCATACGGCCTACTTGGTAAATAAAGCAGGAAGATTAACTGAAATTTTCCCAATGTTTATAGGCCTTATTTTAAAAATTATGCTCTTTGAGTCTGCTGACCGAATGATGGAACGACTCTAATTCCTCAATGTGACAATATGTTTTGCGTTTTCCTTGTCTAGTTTAATACAGAATAATCTTTACCAGCTATTTTCGTTCTATCATCTTTCTGAAGCGTTACGTGTGCGTTGGAAAAGGCGTGGCCACAGTGGGTCTTGTAGTGCACAACGTGTGTTGTTTTGTCCTCGCGTATAACGACTTCGAGACCTGATGGACAAATCGCACCAACTTTTTTTGAGCCCTGACTTTTAAGGCGTTTTTGTCCTTTTGATCTGGAGTTAAATACTCCGGAACGGCTACAATGGAAATAGCCCTTCTTATTTGATCCACTCTTTTTCCACCCAGTAGAACGTATGTAAGAACAGGTTTCACTTTCTTCCAATTTCTTTTTCCACTCGTCAAAATCTGTCAATAAACATGAAAAGATGATTAGAATTTAGAATTTTTTTAATTAGATGGGACTACAGAATAGGTTATAATTGCTGATTCAATGATTAAAAGTGATGTGCCTATTAATATACAGTACAGTATAGCCAGTACAGTAAAGTACAGTACAGTTCAACATTTATTCTTTCTACTAGCCAATGTAAGTAAGACAGTCGATAAATGTGAGCGGCGTGTTGAGGCCTGAACGTGTTTATGAAGACTCGTCCTGGTATGGTATGCCACGTCAAAGAGTACATAACTATTTTTACGGAAGACTACTTTGATCTACGGTCTCGTCACTCTCGTGAAACATCCAGAAACATTCCGTAATGTTTCTGACTGGTTAACATGACATACCAGACGTGACAGAAATAACCGTGCAACCGTATTTCTATGTGTGAACTTACCATTTTCAGACGCAAATATTTTCTCCTCTGTTTCAATTCTTGTGTTGTGCTCTTCGTGAATATGCTTTCTTAAAGCATTGTAGTTTGCTGTTGTGCTGTAACATTCCACAATTGGACAGCGAAAGTTTCCTCCTGTTTCTAATGTGACTGTTTTGTGCTTAAGTATCATGTGTTGGTTTGTAACATACTTGTTCACAAAAACCTTTCCACAAATACTGCACAACGACGGTAGCAATGGTTTAGACAACGACATGGCAATGTAAAACTTGCAATAAAAGACCAAACTTTCACTCAACAATTTGACGTTTACTGAAACGCGGGAACGATTCGAATCAAAACGACGTCTGTGATTGGTCGTACGGCTCGTCCGGGAGCTCGTCCGGGATTGGTCGGCTTCAACTCTTAATTTACTCGACCGACCCGCTCGTGTATCCAGGCCCCTTAACCCCGCCGCACAAGTGAAGACTCATTATTATTATTATTATTATTATTATTATTATTATTTTAGGGTTTGTGCCCTGCCCTACTAACCCTAACAATCGTCTACCACCCACCACCTAACATATCACCCTTAAAACAGAGGTTAAAGATACGGCATATTTACCGGGATCTCATTTCTTCATTATTTAATAGTACCGGTATAGGCCTTGGCCTAGTCCTACCATTGAATTTGTAGTGGTTACAAAAATACCTTACAAAAAACCTTACAAAATAAATGGTCCTACCTTGTTAAAACAGGGCGAGTGCCCAACAACTAAGGGAGTCGAGTCAGACAGTTTGTTTCTTGCTCAAATAGACCTAGAGACCTAGGCTAACATTGGTTAACATTAAATTCAGGACAGGTTCAGGATTGAATAGGCCTACACCTTACAAGTCACCACATCAATCTGCCTATTTGATAAATTATCAGGTTATGTTTTTAGTTTAAGGCACTGAGTTTGTATTATAAACTCCATTTTTGAAGTTTGTTGATGATGGCTAGGGCCAAGGGGTTAGGTAGGGCTTTGGCATTCATTTTATAACCATACTTGATAAAATCACAGTGCGAGATAATTTTTGTGTCGAGTGGATGAAGCTGCAGTTTTACGGTTCAAACCTTTCACGTCCCAATCCTAACCATCCCGTAACAACCCTGCAGATCGGCAGTATCTTTCACGAATAATTGACTGCTATTTTAAGTACCGGTAGGCCTAATCATACCTTAGGCCTAGATCTATAGAGGAAAATTCCTTGAAACCATTGTTGAATGGTATTTAAATATGGGCCTATATTACAAGAATTAAATCACAAATTGAACCCAATAATTGATGGCCTAGATCATAGATACAATGCTCAAGCTTCTGTTGTAACTCTTACTGCCCAGTTGTAGACTTGTAGAGACCCAAGCTTTAGAATAAAGTCAGCTTTTCCAGCCAAAATTTGTAATAGTAGCACTGTGCATGACTTAAGGCTGGTTATCGAGTTCCGTCTCTACTACCAGGTAACCCGTAGAGGTAAACGGGCTGCGATGGAAAGTTACTTTGGAAGCACCAAGTCAGCGGAATGTATTTGTATTCCAGATTTACCGTAGATTAGTACATAGTAATAACTTGTAGGGAATTTCTGAGGTTGATCACTCAGGGGAAATTCCTAGCATAAGTCAGACAGGGAAATCCTGCAAGGGACTCTCCATCAATCATCATGAATCTAGAATCTTCTACTCATGAGTCTAGAATCTTCTACACCAGAATCTAGTATATAAAGACCAGGAAGGCAACCTGCAAGTCAGTTGCCAGTTGACAGTCATCATGTGAACATCACACTTCATTGGGACAGTCAGATGTCTCGATTCACATTCATGTATTCTATTCATCAGTGTAAATAAATATCTAGTCAAATTAATACAGTGCTACTTCTAGTGTCAGTGACCATCCAACTTTGCACCTCATCACTTACTCCACAGTGGTGACCCCGACGTGATCAAACAAGTGAACAAGGAAACGAGTGATAAGTGCGAGTGTTCTAAATCATTCATACATTCATCACCTGCGTAACAAATCAACCAGCAACTGTTACCAACACTGACTCACAGTGTTGGCAACTGGCAACTCACCACCGCAGGCAACACACAGCACTCATCTGCGACGACTGAGTGCTCACAACACTACAGCGCTCGTCTTTCACGACTCGGCGCTCAACCATAGCGCCCATCGGCCACGATTGCGCTCAACCATAGCGCCCATCGGCCACGACTGCGCTCAACCATAGCGCCCATCGGCCACGACTGCGCTCAACCATAGCGCCCATCGGCCACGACTGCGCTCAACATACAGCGCCTGTCGGCCACGACTCAGTGCTAAGCACACTACAGCGCTTGTCGGCCACGACTGCGCTCAACCATAGCGCCCATCGGCCACGACTGCGCTCAACACACAGCGCCTGTCGGCCATGACTCAGTGCTAAGCACACTACAGCGCTTGTCGGCCACGACTCAGTGCTCAACCATAGCGCCCGTCTGCCACGACTGCGCTCAATACATAACGCCCATCGGCCACGACTCAGTGCTCAACCATAGCACCCATTAGCCACGACTGCGCTCAACACATAGCGCCCATCGGCCACGACTCAGTGCTCAACACACTACAGTGTTCGTCTGCCACGACTCGGTGCGCAACACACTACAGCGCTCGTCTGCCACAACTCGGCGCTCAACACACTACAGTGCTCGTCGGTCACGACATGTCCGCACGTATCCGTACGCCATGACGCTGTCCACGCTCGCTCATCAGCACGTAAACCGGGCACAATTTCAATGCCTGCCTACCAACCTCGCACCTCATCATCAATTCCCACAGTGGGGGTCCACTGCACCAGGGTCAACCTGCAACAGCAGCGTCAACAACGACAAAGACATCACGACATGTCCGCACATATCCGTGCGCCATGACGCAGTCCGCCCTTGCTCATCGGCACCTAAACCGGGCACTATTACAATGCCTGCCGACCAACCTCCTGCCATTACCTCCATCTGTCACAAATCGGTCCGGACGACCGGTTTGCTACCAGCACGTCTGACTTCATGATCCTCTCGTGACCCTCACAACTTTCGGGCCCCTGGGGAGGGGGTCCTGTAGGGAATTCCTGAGGTTGATCACTCAGGGGAAATTCCTAGCATAAGTCAGACAGGGAAATCCTGCAAGGGACTCTCCATCAATCATCATGATTCTAGAATCTTCTACTCATGAGTCTAGAATCTTCTACACCAGAATCCAGTATATAAAGACCAGGAAGGCAACCTGCAAATCAGTTGCCAGTTGACAGTCATCATGTGAACATCACACTTCATTGGGACAGTCAGATGTCTCGATTCACATTCATGTATTCTATTCATCAGTGTAAATAAATATCTAGTCAAATTAATACAGTGCTACTTCTAGTGTCAGTGACCATCCAACCTTGCACCTCATAACTTACTCCACAAACTAATAACATTGGTTTCCTCAAGTAAGCTAGATCTAAATCAAGATAATAATAATAATAAGTAAGCTAAATGAAGTAGAATACCGGTATTTGGTTAAACTGCAAGGATTAATAGCTAGGAACTTCAAATAGAACAAAATTAATGTATTGTATTGTAAAGAGGTTGACCTAATATATTGGAAATGTATCGATGGGTTTTGAGATTGCTGAAAGGAGTGGGTGGTAAGTGGCTTTCCAAATTTCATCCATCTAATGAAAGACAAAAATTGGTCTGTATCAAATTTTTATTCAATCTATTGAACTAAAAGAAATGATCAAGTAACTTTAAACTAATCACCGGAAAGAAGTTTCGAATGGGAAGAACTGAATCTGAGTCATTGTGAAAGGTCTCTTGTATATCTCGCATAGATTTGTCTGAAACAAATTCTCATTATTAGTGTCTTACAAAGTATCACTAAGATTTCAAGTGTAGGCCTATCACTTGAATAAGTTATATTGTTGACAATTCCCTTATTCAACGCAATTGCTTTAAGCCTATACAATTTTCTTCTCAAATTGTGAATGAATTTAAAACCTAAATACTTCCCATGTAGCTACAGTAAGCCCTACATACATCAGTACTAATAATATAATTTGATCATAGGCCTATTACATTGCCTGCCCTCTGTCTGATACATGTAGCCCTGTTATACCCACACTGTAGGCCTTAATAATTAGATGAAATGTAACCCTACTCCAATCCAAGTTCGAACATTGTTCTGTTATTTCATTATCGGTAAGAGCCAGTTTTATGAATCCTAGTCAAGTACTAATCCAATAACTACAAGTTGAAGGCATGAAAATAACATATTTACAAGGGTGATAACAAATTAATCCGCTAACCATTGCTTAATCTACTAACTATCCATTGGTAAAACTGAGTATAATCAATATAATGTACAATAGTTATACCTCGTTCACACTAGGATCACTAACTGTAGTTAGCATCATGAAGTGAGGTAAAGTGTCCACACTGACAGCGATGAAATGGTTGTTTGTGACGTCATGCACTGCCATCTTCCTGTTCAATTACTGTTAATTTTTATATTGCATTTATAGATTTACAGATTTTCTGTTGATATTTAGCCAATGTCGCCTCGTTTTTGAACAAAGCCATCTATATAATTTGTATGCGTAAATAATATAGAGGGCCTTGCTTTGAACCAACAATGTGACGGTACGAATGATGTTGCTCTTTGCGAAGGCTGTGGATTTTGATTGCAGTCAAGCTAATTGAGTTCTAGAAACTTAGTTAAGAGATAACTAGAGTTGACTTCTAGCCAAGTTTTGTTCATATTATAACTTGAATAACATTATCTACTTAACTGTAGTTAAATTCTGTAATGTGAACGAGGTATTAGTCACATTATGGTATAATAGTAGGCTACAACAATTTCATGATAACTTGATCAATTTGATCACGTAGGCCTACTCATCTAGTATAAGCAATAATGAATCTCGACGCTTTATTTCAATGAGAGAATTCTGAAATCATTATGGTATTGGTGGAATGATATTTTACCAAGTCCCAGTTTTAACCGATAGTAGTGGATTAACTTGATATCACTCTTGGTTACGTATGTTGTTTTTGTACATTGAGTAATAGTTAGGGCCTACATAATGATTCTGTAACTATGAGTTCGTAAAACCGGCTCTGACTGATGTAAATTATTTCAAGGTAAGCTGTTGGTTCTGTAAACTGCTCTGTTGTAAGCTTTACCGTAAGTTTACTGTTATTTTTTTTTTTACTGTCAGTAACGCTTACTAAGGGTATTTTGTCAGATGAACCAACCATTGCAAAGTATTCAGGAATGGTAACAACAGTCTTGTATATCGTGAATCGTCTCTTCCCGTACCTCTTAACTTCTTCCGGCTCTGTCAAGTTGGCTCCGCCCAATTTGAATTTCTGAAAAATCATTGAACAGGCGTTTTGAGCTCGTTTTGAGCTGAATTGTGCCGCCGTCTAATCGTTTTGAGCTCATCTCCTAGCCGAGATATTTCAACTTATTGTGGGCAGAACCAAGTTGACGGGTGGCTTCGCCCAACTTGAGGAAAAGCGTTAACGTGACCCATCGTTTCTGAAAATCTTTCTCTCGGAAAATCGCACATCACCAATTCTAAATCTTTCGCCATGAAATCTAACGGCCTACCACAAAATATATGCAAATTTTCAGAATTTGCCCTGACATTGGAGGAGCTGCGTGAACTTGACCCCTCATGTTTTGAAAATCGATTTTCTCGTAAAATTACTCAGCACAAATTCTGAAAGTCTTGGCATGAAATCTGACGGCCTATAGCAATAAAACTCCGGACAAATTTTCAGAATTTGTGCTGATAGAGGAAGGGGGAAGGCGGGTTCACGGACCTAAAATATCTTGGTCAGGAGATGAGCTCAAAACAGATAATGGGTAGAAAAATTCAGCTCAAAACGATGGTCTTTGTCCGGTTTCGAACTGACAAGTTGACCTAAACCCCCATCTGATTACCACGTCAACTTGGCTCTGCCCACAGAAAGTTGATATATCTCGGCATTGAATTTGTTAACCTTACAAAATCAATGATCTCGGTCAGGAGATGAGCTCAGAAGGATTGAAGGGCAGCACAATTCAGCTCAAAACGAGCTCAAAACGATGGTCTTCGTCCGGTTTCGATCTGACGAGTTGACCTAAACCCCCATCTGATTGACACGTCAACTTGGCTCCACCCACAAAAAGGTAAAATATCTCGGTCAGGAGATGAGCTCAGAAGGAATGCGGCTCAATTCAGCTCAAAACGACAGTTTTTGTCCGGTTCTGATCCGAAGAGTAAAGCGGAGCCACCCGTCAACTTGGCTCCGCCCACAATAAATTAAAATATCTCGATTAGGGGATGAGCTCAAAACGATTAGAAGGCAGCACAACTCAGCTCAATTGATTAATTTTTAGAATTTCGAATTGGGCATAGCCAACTTGACAGAACAACGTCTTCCGAAACAAAGTCTTCAGTTATGAAACAGGTTCACATTATTTATATCTGAATAACTGATCATCCCGAGTTGAAGGTGAGCAGTCGAGGAGTAATTGAAGTCATGATAGGGTTAGGCCTATCATATTCACCAATATAAAAATGAGGACAATTAATATTTCAGACCATCCTGACTTGGCTTTTCGTGGTATCCCACAGTTCTCGAAGCAAATGCTTGGATGAAGTAGGCCTACTAATTGGCCACGACCTTTAATTAGTAGAGTGATAGGCCTAAGTATAACTGTTTGAGCCCATCTCTCATTTTCTTCTATTTTGTATTATGATAAACTTCACATTGCTGTCAATGGAAAAGTGATCATCGCCCAAGAGACTTAGACCTAGTTCAAAGTGGAGGATATCAACATTCGTGTGTTCTGTTTACTCATACCAATGCTAGAAATGTACGGGCGGATATAGGCCCTATATCACAGGAATGGTTTTTACTTACACAGTAATGTGAAAAATTATGGCCACAGACAGCGCAGTTCTGATGTAGAAGCTAATTGGTTTTAAATAATTAACATGGGGTGGTAAGATCGCCCTTGTGGTACCCCGTCCAAACGATCCTACCTCTCATCCATAGCCTTGATTGGGGAGCAATGATTCTGTATCAAATTTTGATGGTATTGAAAAAAAAGTTCATAATAATTATTTATATTACGTACCGGTAATTTAACTTTGATTAAGCATACGGCACGCCCTAGCTGTCATAAGCCATAATGTTCCTGTCTGCGTCACTTGGATGTCACTTGTAGCAAGGGCTAGCAAACAATTTACCCCAGTAGAGCACTAGATTCAAATACAAATATGATGTTGATTCAAATATGATGAATACAAATATCTATCATGATGTATACTCCGTAGTGTTTTTCATTGCTATAGTATGTAGTAAGACCCCGTTTACATTACGTACATTTCTACTAGAGTAAGAGATGAGAGAGGCCTGAGTATTCTAGGTGGGAACGGTCTATCGTGGCACTTCAACCTTCACTCAACTTGGCAGACATCTCTTCCAAATGGACCGAGACAACTTCATCACTTGACTGAAATCACACCATTTCATTGGAATAATTTGTACTTGGAGTCACAAAAGTTTTTATCCAAGAAATCATATATATCATCAAAGTTGCCCAAGCGTGCCTAGCTAAACCATTGAATTTCAATGGCTGAACTCATAGCCACAAGGTTATAGGGTCAGTGGTAATTAATATGGTAATGCCCGTACATGTACCCACAAGAATGGCGTAGGCTAGTTGATATTCTCAATGTATTGTACTATTGAATAGTTGTGAATCGATTCAAGACTAAGTAGATTTGTTCACAATATTAAACCGGTACATATTTTAGTGAAAATGGGTGAGTTAGCCTATGTGTTCTAATTTTGCTGTACAGCCCAAATTATTATTTCAAGAGTCAAATTATATTACTTAGGTGTCTAGGCCAACTCGCATATTTTTGAAAAAATTGTTAAATCATAGCTTCAATTGTACGATATTTGTACCAGATTCAATTATGAATATCTCCAAGGAAGGTATTATTGATGAGCGTAGCGAAGTCTCCATCCCACTCTTATAGAGCTTTGTCTGTGTTTTTTTTTTTTTTTTTTTTGTAAGCACTCCACAGGTCGCAAGAGTTGACTGATGAACATGAAACTTTTTTTGTACACGCAAACTCATCCAACTTAGAACTGTATAGTTTTTGGAATGAATCGGTCAGACCGATTTTGAGAAAAATCATCTCAAAGTTTCTAAAAACCCCATAAGATTTGGCTGGGCGGAAAATGTTGAGAAATAAAATCTCTCCAAATGGAATGAAATTTTCTCTAAATGTGTATACATAGATTTTACACATTATTACGATTTTGTAAGCAATTCTGATCAGTCGTTTTGAAGAAAAAAAATAAAATGACTGATAATATTAATAAAATATATGATAAAAATTATGACAGAATTAAGTTGTCGAGATTCACTGCTTTCTATAGATTCAAGAGTTGACCAACAATGAAGTATTTTTGATATGCGTCAAGGTGTGTAGAATACCAGAGTCAATGAAGTGGCAAGAGTAGAACTTCTTTAACGACTTTTATAGCTTATTCAGATATCAAGGTGTTTAGAATACCAAAGTCGATAAAGTAGCAAGGGTAAAACTACTTCAAGGACTTTCATACCTTCTTCAGATATCTCGCTCATCTTACAACGCATATTTCGCGTTTGACTAGTGAGTAGAAATTTTGCTGTGGACCTAATAATCAGTTTCAGCTATGACTATCGATAACGTAACGGGATAAGCAACATGGCGTAAGTCCTATCCTTTTAACATTAGGCCGTTTTCACCATGACAGAATCAGCGCGCTTTCGTGTACATTTGTGAGATTCGCAATTTCAAATCAAATCGTACGTATTAGGCTCGTATTTCAATATATAGTACATAGTTGTACAATTGCATTGATTTTAATCTTTCGCGTAGATGATGAGTAATTATCCTGTTATCAAATGGTAAATATATAGCAGTAGGGCTCTTGACTACGGGACTAAATGCTTTTACAGACGTATTTTAAATTCAGATTGGCCAATTCAAATGAAATTTATTCCAATATTGTTTAATGCAGTTGGAAAGAGCTGGATTCACAGATTGCATTACATCTATTACTTGTATAGATCAACACACAATAATACCAGCAAATCATCATAACATTTGTGAGGCGGCATCCCTTTGATATACGCATGGTGCGAAAGGAAAGCGCCATGTTGTTTATCCCGTTACGTTATTGATAGTCATAGGTTTCAGCCACAGCCTTCTTTAATCAGATCATTCTTCTCTGATACTGCCCTTTCACTCGGGGTATGCTTCCCATGTTAACCGATGTCCAAATATTTTAGTTTACAAAATAGCCGATGGTGCCGTTGTTTCCAGACCATGACGTCACTTTCCAAAGACATTCAAGTATACCAGCCTATTCAACATGTCATATCTGCGAAGATACGAACCACTTTGGGAATTTCTTACGAGAATTTAAATTACGCGCGCATTCAATTGAACCGTGACTGTGAGTTTACTAAATTTGTTATGACAATAATATGAAGGATTTTATTCAATAATATCACGGAATATCATCGGGACAAGTTCTTGAATGATGCTTATTGCTTGAAATAACATATATATCGTTCAAGTTTGAACCTCGGTGAGCCTGAAAGCCCTAGTCGAAATGTAAATATTACATAACCTCAATAACGTAGCAGGGAATTGAAAAATTATGAGAGAATGACATTTGTTCAAAGTTGATATTTTAGATACCAGAGTGCAGTACATACCAGACCATGACTTCATTTTTCCCTGCGCGAGCAAATATGCGCGAACCCGTCAAAATAGCCCGAGTGAAAGGGCAGTATAAGAAATGAATGAATAAAGAAGGCTATGGTTTCAGCAATACCGAATATTAGGTTCACAGCCTTCTTTATTTGTTCTTTTCTTTTCTATCAGAGAAGAATGATCTGATTAGAGAAGGCTGTGATAAGGTTAATGCTGTTTGCCATGCAGATTACAGTAATATCACATTTTATTGTAGGCCCTAGCATTGCTTTCTGTGTGGCACTGCCAAAATTTTGTCTTAGGCTCCTGTATTTTTCTATGGTTTCCTACCATTAATTATTGTCAATTACTCTACATGTTTCTTTCTGTAGACTGTAGAATGGTAATCCATGCCAGTGTTGAGCAAATGTTAGGCCTAGTTATTATTGGATGCAGCAGAACTCAATTGGTTTAGCTTTCTTCATCTTGACTGGTTTATTTTGCCTTCCAGTTTTTCTTATCTTTCAAGCCTTCTCCCTTTGCCACTTTCCGTTTTTTTTTAAATCATAATACTGTAAAGTGAAAACAATTGAATGCTATGTTGAAAATATCTGTAAACGCCTAGGATCAGTCTTTTTAGAACATCCAGTCCCTATATGGAATAAATAAGCAAAATCTTATGTTATAGATATTATATCTACTAGGTTGGTACCACTAACAATGTACTTGTAACTATGGTAACAATGTATCAATGAGATAATAAAGCATTGTTTTTGTTGTATTGAACATGAACAAACATGGTGTCAGCAGTGACCATCTGTTTTAAATTAAGAGAAATCTTAGGGTCTTAGAGTTTAAACAGTTAGGAAAAAGTTTGATAGTGAAATATAAAGTTCAATAAATACACAGAGATAAAAAAGTCACAGTCAAGTTACATTTTTTAGCAAGTAACAGCTTCGTGAAAATGTCGACCGGAGAAGAAAATTTGCCCTTTGCTTTCCAGTCGCCGTCTGTGAACATTCCATTTCCAAAACACATGGATGTTAAGAACAGAGAAGCTGTATCTGAAAATTGGACAGATTTTAAAGATGACTGGGAAGACTATGAAAAAGCAACCGGGTTAAGTGAGCCTGATGAAGACATTCGCGTTGCCACTTTGCGAGCAGCAATGGGGCGGGAATGCAAGAAAATACTGAAGAATCTAGAATTACCTACTGGAGAAGAAATTACAGTGAATGGAATTGTAGCAGGTTTGACAGCTCATTTTGAACCAGAGAGAAACACAATTTTTGAGAGAGCTGTGTTCGGAGAAGCGAAGCAGGAAATGAATGAGAGTATAAGTCAATATGTAACAAGACTTAGACAACTAGCTGCAACATGTGACTATCATCCCGTTAGAGTGCTTGAAGAAGCTATAAGAGATAGGCTGGTTCTAGGAATCCGGGATATTGGAGTTAAAAAACGACTTTTGCGAGATAGAAAACTCACATCAACACTAGCGATTCAAGTCAGCAGAGACAGACTCCCAGATGACATCACTTGAAGGAAAATAAGAGAGAATTCACTTTAATAATGGAAAGAAAATGAATACTTCTGACAAAGGGAGGCCTAGCAATAAGACTAATAACTCAGATAGAGCATGTGGATACTGTGGAGAAAATCACAAGAAAGGGAAAGGTAAATGCCCTGCTAATAATGCAAAATGCACAGAGTGTGGAAAACGAAATCATTTTGCCAAGATGTGTTTATCACAACACAGTGAGAAGTCATACAAGAATACCAAGAAAGAGAAGAGAAAAGTTCATACAGTAGAGGATGACAGCGATGAAGAAAATAGTTCAAGTGAAGAATCTATTTATAACGTTACAGGTACAGCTAAGCTAAGTAAACAGTGGCATGTCAAACTTGACATGAACTTAGGGAAGAAAGAAAGTCGAGTTAAATGTCAACTGGATAGTGGTGCTACATGTAATGTAATGAGTTATAAGAGGATATGCAAGCTGCTGCAAGAAGATAATCCAGTACTACAGAAGAGTACGTAACACTGAAATGTTATGGTAGCCAAGTCATAAAACCACGTGGACAAGTTAGCATCAAATGCAGACACGGGAATGTGGCCAAAAGAATAATATTTCAAGTCACAGATTGTGATCAAGTGACACTCTTGTCGGCAGATACTTGCATAAGGTTAGAACTATTAGAAGTCAAAGCACAACTGTCTACCATTCAGGAAACAGAAACGCCGAAGAGTCTACAACATTTCTTGACCAAATACAAAGACGTTTTCGAAGGACTAGGTTGTCTTCCAGGAGAATATCATATGGAAGTAGACCCAAACGTGAAACCTGTTCAACACTTGCCAAGACGTGTTCCGATAGCGCTGAAGAAAGAAGTAGGCAAGAAAATTTTAGAAATGGAAAAAAATGGCATTATATGCAAAGTGACTGAACCAAGCAACTGGATTAGCAGTATGGTTGCCGTAAAACGTCCGAACAAACTCCGAATATGCGTAGATCCACAAGACCTTAACAAAGCATTGAAGAGATCTCACTATCAACTACCCAAGATAGAAGAAATACTACCTGACTTGACAGGAGCTAAAGTCTTTACAGTACTTGATGCCAAGGATGGTTTCTGGCAAGTTGTTTTGGATGAAGAGAGTTCCAAACTCACAACCTTCTGGACACCATTAGGTCGATACAGATGGCTGAGGATGCCCTTTGGCATAGCTCCAGCGCCTGAAGAATACCAACGAAGACTGCTCGAATTACTGGATGAACTACCGGGAATAATTATTATTGCGGACGATATATTGGTATTCGGTAAAGGATCAACTCAAAAGATAGCTGAAAACGACCACGATGAGAAATTAGAGCTACACTTACAAAGAGCCAGAAAGATAAATCTCAAGTTCAATGAGAAGAAAATCAAGTTTCGCCTGGCCGAGGTACCTTACATTGGTCACTGTTTAACAGCAGATGGAGTGAAACCTGATCAAATGAAGATAGACGCTATCAAATTAATGGAAAGACCTACTGACGTAGTAGGCGTTCAGAGATTCATTGGGTTTGTGAACTATCTATCAAAGTTCATACCTAGTTTGTCAGATGTGGCCGAGCCACTTCGCAGATTGACCAATAAAGAAACTGAATGGGCATGGCAGTCCTCCCAGGAGCAAGCCTTCCAAACGATAAAGGAATTGGTAACCACAGCACCAGTCCTAAAATATTATGATGTGGAAGCAAACGTCACAATTCAGAGTGATGCGAGTGATGTTGGCATAGGTGCAACCATTATGCAAGAGGGGCAGCCTGTAGCTTTTGCCTCGCGCACTTTGACCATAACAGAACGAAATTACGCAGTAATTGAGAAGGAATGCCTTGCGATTGTGTTTGCTTGTGAACGTTTCGATCAGTACCTGTGTGGGAAAGAACTCATTCACGTACAATGCGATCACAAAGCGCTAGAGATTATTTTCCGGAAGTCAATACTGCAAGCGCCGAAAGGACTTCAAAGGATGTTGCTTCGACTACAAAGATACAATCTGGCAGTTAAATACAAACCAGGAAAAGAGATGCTCATTGCAGACTTCTTATCGCGAGCAGCATTACCAACTGGTAAAAGGGAGAAAGAACCGGAATACATAATTTACCAAATACAAGATGAAACCAACGTTTTCGAAGAGATTGCCGAGATAAAAATGACAGAACATCTTAATGTTACAAAGACGCGACTTCGACAGATACAGAGATGCACAGCGAGTGATGTAACACTACAAACACTGACGAGCATTATATTAACGGGATGGCCACATGAAAAAAATTAAATACCAGTATGCATAGGAGAATATTGGAACAGCAAAGAAGAACTTAGCGTACAAAATGGAGTCCTTATAAAGGAAGCCGTATCATCATTCCAAAGAGCATGAGACGAGAAATGCTAGTGAGAATACACTCGAGTCATTTAGGTGTAGAAGCTTGTCTCAGGAAAGCCCGAGATGTGTTATTTTGGCCACAGATGTCAGCAGAAATTAAAGAAGCTGTTGGAACATGCAATGACTAGCAGAAAAACAACAGAAGGAACCGATGCAAACGTAACAAACACCAGACCTGCCTTGGTCACGAGTGTCAATGGATTTACTGTTCTACAAAGGCGAAAAATACCTAATAACAGTAGATCATTATTCCGACTTTTGGGAGATAGACAAGATGGGATGTTCTACATCTGAAGCGCTCATAGAAACAACCAAGAAGAACTTCAATCGACACGGAATCCCAGAGGTACTTGTCACAGATAACGATACCCCATTCGTCAGCAGAGAATTCAACCAATTTGCTTCGGATTGGGAGTTTACTCATTGTACATCGTCTCCCAGACATAGCCAATCGAATGGGAAAGTTGAAGCTACTGTGAAAATAGCTAAAAAACTTCTGAAAAAAGCACATAACTCAAGAACAGATCCCTGGCTAGCAATACTTGACTGGCGTAACACTCCTTCGAATGTTATCAATACCAGTCCAGTCCAAAAACTCATGTCCAGGCGTACCAGAACTCTCCTTCCTACTACATCACTTCTCCTGAAACCGAAAGTAATGGATGGTGTAGTAGAGAGCATTGAATTACGTAAACTTAAGATGAAGAGTAATTATGACAAGACTGCACGAGAGTTACCGGAGCTTCAGGTAGGACAAGACATTCGACTTCAGCCAAATCCGGAATCCCGTGATAAACTATGGAAACAAGGAACAGTCGCAGAGAAACTATCATCTCGCTCTTATATAGTCGATGTAGGTGGTAAGAAATATCGGCGGAATCGTAAGTTTATACGAGAGTCGACCGCAGTTGGCATGACAACCGAAAAGGAGTCCGAGCTTCAACCACGACATAATGACTCTCAACAATACACCGCTCCGTTGATAAATGAGAAAGTGGTATCCGATAATTATCTTCAACCAGAGACTACACAACACTCCAAGTCACGAAGCAATTCAGTGCAACCGAGTTCACCGCTACCGAAGGAGGCCCGCAGCCCGGAGATAAAAACTCGAAGCGGCCGAGTTGTGGTGAAACCTAAGAATTTACGTGATTTCAAGACTTAAATGTGCCTAAATCAAGTTGAATAATGATTAGAATCAGTGTGGCTATTCTTATAATGCTTTTATTAGGCTTATACAGTGTAAGCAAGAATGAAATTCAAAGTTGTGAATTGTCAGTTAGCAGAGAGGGTCAGAAAAAAAAGAAAGAAAGAAAAAGAGGAAGATGTTATAGATATTATATCTACTAGGTTGGTACCACTAACAATGTCCTTGTAACTATGGTAACAATGGATCAATGAGATAATAAAGCATTGTTGTTGTTGTATTGAACATGAACAAACAATCGGCCAACATTGCACAGTTTATAACTTGCCCCAGATGTGGCCCACTCCATTGTGGTGCAGTTAACTCGTGAATCACCATATTTTATGATAATTTGCTGGTAGTATTGCATGTTGATGTATACAAGTAATAGATGTAATGCAATTTGTGAATCCAGCTCTTCCCAACTGTATTAAGCAATGTTGGAATCAATTTCATTTGAATTGGCCAATCTGAACTTCAAATACATTATTATTATTATTATTTAACTCTTGCAAATGCACATAAATGCGCGGTGGCAAGTTCCCTAAGTACCCCTATCCCACCATCACCTTAACCCTCTGACGGAATAACTTTAACCTGATTTCATCCCCTTCAAAAACATTTCTACTAAGCCCATTCCAGTCCCTACCTGTCCTATTTAAGAAAGAGAATTTACCGACATCTAATGTAGCCCCCTTTATGACTACCGCTCTATCATGACCCCGCCTACCTCCATACCCTGACTTATTTCTTTTTATCAACTCATGCAGCTCCCCCCACCCCCCCTCTCCCTCCATTACCCTGAAGAAATTACATAAACGATCCTCCTTCCTCCGTATTTCCAATTTCTGCCACTCCAGGTCTCTCATCATCTCAGTTGGACTCTCCAACATTCTTACCCTCTCCCCCCTTTCATTCTCATCCCATTTCCACCTCCTAACCCTACCTGTAACCCTTCTCACAGCAATCCTTTGAACCCTTTCCACATCCCTTATCTCACCTAATCTATAAGGATCCCAAACTGAACTAGCATATTCTACCATGGGACGCACTAACGAGAAATATGCTTTTTCCTTAATCTCCATACCTGCCCCCCTAAGTTGCCTCATTACAAAGTTTAGTGCATTTATACTCTTTTTTACTATTCTCTCAATCTGACTCCCCCACCCTAGACGCCTATCAAATACCACCCCCAAATACTTGTAGTTTTCTACCAACTCCAGCGTCTAGTTAAGAGCCAGACTGCTATATTTACCAATTGATAACTGGATAATCACTTATCATCTACGAGAAAGATCAGAAGCAATGCATCAAGGCCCGTGGCCGAGTGGTACACACTAAACCATCATTCGGGAGACCGGGGTTCGATTCCTGCCAAGGTCAACCATCCTGAGAGGAGTTTTTCGTGGTTTCCCTCTGGCGTTCAGGTTGATACTGGGATGGCTCCTCAACAGGCCACGACTGACTCCTTCCCACCATCCAAAACACCTGATAAAATAATCTTCCATCTCATCATCCACCGACGCCAATAGATTGTAGCCATCAATATAGTGCGTCGTTAAGACCCAATGTAAAAAAAAGCAATGCAATTATACAACTATGTTCTATACATCGAAATATGAGCCTAATATGTACGATTTGATTTGAAATTGCGAATCTCAGAAATGTACACGACAGCGCATGTCATGGCTAAATCATGTTTGGATAGATAATATTTCAACATGTAAGCCTATATACTACTTGCACATAGTAGAGGGGAATATGTCAAGCTTCGTTGAGCTTTCTAGTTTTTATGGTCACTAGAGAAGATAATAAAGAAATAAGATGATAATTACCTGAATAATAAATGCCGACGTAAATCTTGCCCTCGGAACTGGCTTGAATTTGACGACATTTACACGTAGTTTCGGCAATTCATCGTAAAGGTAATGCCACTAGAGCTGCTTCCATCATGGTGAAAATGGTATAATTTGAAAAGGATAGGAAATGTGCCATGTTGCTCATCTTGTTACGTAATTGATAGTCATAGGCCCTATTCTGTTTATCCAAAGTAAAAAATTCAATTTTTAAAAGATATGTCAGTAGCCTACGATGTAGGTATTGCGCGATCAAAATTGAACGCTGTCAGCTTCAAAAGGTTTAAAATAGTCGAATAATTATCAGTGTATATACTTACTGTTCACCAATACTGACCGTAAATTAACGTGAGGAGACTAATTCTTACGATAAATCTAAAAAAAGTTGGTATTTGACAGATGATTAACAAATTGATGGTAGCAATATCTTCAAAAACTAAGTCAAAGAAGCCCAGCCTATGAAGCATACGTAATCTCCAATACAACTTCATTTATGTCATATAATATTTGGCACTGATACTTTCCTTGAAGTTGGCTTGTATAGAACTGCTCGTCAATGTTGACTGAATTAAAAAAAGGGTTGTTTATTACTCGAAAGTACTGATAAATCAGATTAAAAGCAGAAGATAATATAAACACATCCCTTGTTTATAACACGTTACCATGGTTTAGAGAAAACCAAAACTGGGGTATACTCAATATTTTTTCGGTTTTTATTCAATTATAAAATATCTAGACCACGTAGACAAATGTTATCATCGTATGGCCATAGATTATAACAAATTACAACTTTTAAGCGCTTGAATTTCTAATTTACGTGGAAAACCAGCGATTCTATTACCGCGCAAGCAAAAGTCTACGCCACGACAAAATGTGGGCGTGGCCAAAGCAGTTTTCCTTTAATTCGTTAATCAGAAAATATACAGGCTATGTGGACAATTTTTATTACTACGTAGTCGAAGATTGTAAAAATCTGCATAATCCAAGCTCAATAATTTTCAATTTACGTAGAAATTCAGCGATTCTACGCGACGAATAGGTTTTTTCGGTCCCTTTTGAATCAAACATATAAGTGTTTCCACAGTGTGGTGAACACGCTAATAAATAAAGTAGTTATACCCTTGCCACTTCATTGACTCTGGTATTCTACACACCTTGATGCATATACAAATACTTCATTGTTAGGCAAATATTGAATCTAGAAGGCAGTGAATCTCGGCAACCTAATTCTGTAATTATTTTTATGATATATTTGATGAAAAATACCGGTTGTTTTAATTTTGTTCTTCAAAACAGCCTATTGGAATTGCATACAAAATGGTGATGATGTGTCAAATCTACGTGTACACATTCAGAGAGAATTTCATCTCGTTTGGAGAGATTTTATTTTCCAACATTTTCAGCAAATTCTTATGGGGTTTTTAGAAACTTTGAGATGATTTTTCTCAAAATCGGTCCAACAGATTCATTCCAAAAACTATACAGTTCTAAGTTGGATGAGTTTGCGTGTACGAAAAAGTTTCATGTTGATCAGTCAACCCCTGCGACCTGTGGAGTGCTTACGAAAAAAAAAACTCACAGACAAAGCCCTATAAGAGTGGGATGGAGACTTCGCTACGCTCATCTAATTATTGATACTAGTCAAACGCGAAATATTCGTCGTGAGATGAGCGAGATATCCGAATAAGGT
>OZ023329.1:14844488-14861988 GCA_964007535.1 Brachyptera risi
AAGTGCGTAATTATGTGTACATAAACAGTACAATTTCCTTGTTTCATCTTCGTTCTAAATGTTCCCGATTCAAGTCGAGCCCAAAAACAGTCACGACAACAAATCAACCAGGCACTTTAAAAAATAATAATCATAGCTCCTTCATTTATCTGAAAGAAGAATTGAGTTCCCTGGAAAATATTTATGCAACATAAGAATTCGACACCTCCTTTCATGAATGTTGAATTTAAGGTGCGTCGACAACGAGGTCATTTTGCACCTCCTTTCATCACATATAAGAAAGACTGTTCCAGATTCTAAGTCAACTCGACTCTTATAGTGTTGAAAAGAGTGACTGATGCTATCAGAAGCTGCAAAACAATTTTTGGTGTTCATTATAATAAGTAATAATAACTAATGATGTAACTTCGGTAAATGAAGACATATCCCGGAAAAATTACCATTGAACAAAATAATGGAGAAAAAAAAAATATATATATATATCTTTCCCAGATAACCAATTAAATTGGGCCAGGGGGTGTTTCCACCATTTCATCTAGGGCAGGATTCATCTCTCCATCGGTTCCTGCCAGTTCCGACTTCTTCCTCTTCTTCTTCACCACTACTTTCCTCTGCTTCTTCTTCTCTTCCTACGAGTTCCTTCCACCGTTCCCTATCCTCCCACCATCTCTCATCTATCACTACCTCCCATTTTTCTAAAATATTTTTCTAAAAATATAAATAATTAAAATAATGTGTCTAAAAATAAAAAATGAAAAATATCAGTTTTTTGATGATAACTTTTGAACTGTAGATCAACATTCTGATACAAAAGATACACAGATAATTTCAATACCTCCAAGGTATAGTATAATTCATGACTATTCAACTAAGTTCAGGTGGAAGAACGGTTATTAATTGTAAGACCGAACCTCGCCCTCTTTTACTGTATTTTATGTATAAATAAATACTCATCTATCTTATCTAACTCATATCGCATAATTGGCATAAGTTGGCATAATTGGCATAAGAATTGCTACACCATAGGTTTTTTCTTTCCTTGTGGTCCACATTTCATTTTCGGACTTTACCCATATTCTTCTGTTTACAGAGTTTAATAGCTTCTTTGCTCATATGTTTAGTCTTTTCTTTCTTTTTTATCAATTTCTCTGCTGTCTTTGGACGCTTCTGTTTGAGCGGTGATTTTTCCGATAATGAGTTACTTGGGAAGCTGATTATACTGCTGTGTGGCGAACAACCAAACCATATCTTGCCTACATGGCGAGCGTACGGTGGCTGGGCACGCTCCACCTAGTGAGCAGTAGAATGATTAGTCGATAGTTTTATTAGGCACGGAATCAGAGGGAATAAATGGATCAACGTTTATTTCTCAAGAATGATTTAAATCCAACTTCCAACTAAACAACAACATCCATACATTTTATGCAATGGTTGAGTATAATAAAAAATATATTCAACTTTTAATTTTTCAAATACTAATAAATGACCACCGTGAAGTTGGCCCCGCACATGAGCCGGATTCGATTTGAGTGAATGGCAATCGTTAGTGCTTCGTTAGTGCAGGTTAGTGCCACAAATTTTATCGTTGGTGCTATTTCAGTGCTGGCACTATCACACCAAATCTATGCGCGGGGCCAACTTCACGCTGGCCCCGCACATGGACGGAACCCATTGATTTATGATACGATCATCTTGATTGACGTTAGTGCTCGTTAGTGCCGTAAATTTTTTCGTTAGTGCTGTACTGGTTTAGTGTAGAAACGACATAAGCCATGTGCGGGGCAGCCCCGCACATGAGCGATTATGGCGTTTTCCTAACTTATAAACTTCAGTGTTCGTTAGTGCAGGTTAGTGCAGCAAAAATCTTCGTTAGTGCTAGCATGGTTTGGTCACAATTGAATAAACAGTATCGAGATGTAATTTAGCGACGGTGCTATCTATGTGCGGGGCCAACTTCACGCTAACAAAGTTTATAAGTTATGAAAACGCCATAATCGCTCATGTGCGGGGCTGCCCCGCACATGGCTTATGTCGTTTCTACACTAAACCAGTACAGCACTAACGAAAAAATTTACGGCACTAACGAGCACTAAAGTCAATCAAGATGATCGTATCCTAAATCAATGGTTTCCGTCCATGTGCGGGGCCAGCGTGAAGTTGGCCCCGCACATAGATAGCACCGTCGCTATTTATATCTCGATACTGTATATTTAATTGTGACCAAACCATGCTAGCACTAACGAGAATTTTTTCTGCACTAACCTGCACTAACGAACACTAAAGTTTATACGTTATGAAAACGCCATAATCGCTCATGTGCGGGGCTGCCCGGCACATGGCTTATGTCGTTTCTACACTAAACCAGTACAGCACTTACGAAAAAATTCACGGCACTAACGAGCACTAACGTCAATCAAGCTGATCGTATCATAAATCAATGGTTTCCGTCCATGTGCGGGGCCAGCGTGAAGTTGGCCCTGCACATAGATAGCACCGTCGTTAAATTATATCTCGATACTGTTCATTTAATTGTGACCAAACCATGCTGGCACTAACGAAAATTTTTGCAGCACTAACGGACACTTTTGCTGCACTAACCTGCACTAACGAACACTAAAGTTTATAAGTTATGAAAACGCCATAATCGCTCATGTGCGGGGCTGCCCCGCACATGGCTTATGTCGTTTCTACACTAAACCAGTACAGCACTAACGTAAAACTTTGATGCACTAACGAGCACTAACGTCAATCAAGATGATCGTATCATAAATCAATGGTTTCCGTCTATGTGCGGGGCCAGCGTGAAGTTGGCCCCGCACATATATAGCACCGTCGCTAAATTATATCTCGATACTGTTCATTTAATTGTGACCAAACCATGCTAGCACTAACGAAAATGTTTGCTGCACTAACCTGCACTAACGAACACTGAAGTTTATAAGTTATGAAAACGTCATAATCGCTCATGTGCGGGGCTGCCCCGCACATGGCTTATGTCGTTTCTACACTAAACCAGTACAGCACAAACGAAAAAATTCACGGCACTAACGAGCACTAACGTCAATCAAGATGATCGTATCCTAAATCAATGGTTTCCGTCCATGTGCGGGGCCAGCGTGAAGTTGGCCCCGCACATAGATAGCACCGTCGCTAAATTACATCTCGATACTTTTCATTCAATTGTGACCAAACCATGCTAGCACTAACGAAAATTTTTGCTGCACTAACCTGCACTAACGAACACTAAAGTTTATAAGTTATGAAAACGCCATAATCGCTCATGTGCGGAGCTGCCCCGCACATGGCTTATGTCGTTTCTACACTAAACCAGTACAGCACTAACGAAAAAACTTACGGCACTAACGAGCACTAACGTCAATCAAGATGATCGTATCATAAATCTATGGTTTCCGTCCATGTGCGGGGCCAGCGTGAAGTTGGCCCCCCACATAGATAGCACCGCCGCTAAATTATATCTCGATACTGTATATTTAATTGTGACCAAACCATGCTAGCACTAACGAAAATTCTTGCTGCACTAACCTGCACTAACGAACACTAAAGTTTATAAGTTATGAAAACGCCATAATCGCTCATGTGCGGGGCTGCCCTGCACATGGCTTATGTCGTTTCTACACTAAACCAGTACAGCACTAACGAAACAATTTACGGCACTAACGAGCACTAACGTTAATCAAAATGATCGTATCATAAATCAATGGTTTCCGTCTATGTGCGGGGCCAGCGTGAAGTTGGCCCCGCACATAGATAGCACCGTCGCTAAATTATATCTCGATACTGTTCATTTAATTGTGACCAAACCATGCTAGCACTAACGAAAATGTTTGCTGCACTAACCTGCACTAACGAACACTGAAGTTTATAAGTTATGAAAACGCCATAATCGCTCATGTGCGGGGCTGCCCCGCACATGGCTTATGTCGTTTCTACACTAAACCAGTACAGCACTAACGAAAAAATTTACGGCACCAACGAGCACTAACGTCAATTAAGATGATCGTTTCCCAAATCAATGGTTTCCGTCCATGTGCGGGGCCAGCGTGAAGTTGGCCCCGCACATAGATAGCACCGTCGCTAAATTACATCTCGATACTGTTTATTCAATTGTGACCAAACCATGCTAGCACTAACGAAAATGTTTGCTGCACTAACCTGCACTAACGAACACTGAAGTTTATAAGTTATGAAAACGCCATAATCGCTCATGTGCGGGGCTGCCCCGCACATGGCTTATGTCGTTTCTACACTAAACCAGTACAGCACAAACGAAAAAATTCACGGCACTAACGAGCACTAACGTCAATCAAGATGATCGTATCCTAAATCAATGGTTTCCGTCCATGTGCGGGGCCAGCGTGAAGTTGGCCCCGCACATAGATAGCACCGTCGCTAAATTACATCTCGATACTGTTTATTCAATTGTGACCAAACCATGCTAGCACTAACGAAAATGTTTGCTGCACTAACCTGCACTAACGAACACTAAAGTTTATAAGTTAGGAAAACGCCATAATCGCTCATGTGCGGGGCTGCCCCGCACATGGCTTATGTCGTTTCTACACTAAACCAGTACAGCACAAACGAAAAAAATTACGGCACTAACGAGCACTAACGTCAATCAAGATGATCGTATCATAAATCTATGGTTTCCGTCCATGTGCGGGGCCAGCGTGAAGTTGGCCCCGCACATAGATTTGGTGTGATAGTGCCAGCACTGAAATAGCACTAACGATAAAATTTGCGGCACTAACCTGCACTAACGAAGCACTAACGATTGTCATTCACTCAAATCGAATCCGGCTCATGTGCGGGGCCAACTTCACGGGGGTTAATAAATGAGGTAAACAATGAATGTCTCACCGCAAACTTATGATCGTTGAATCTGTAGTAATGGCTGTCTTTAAAGAAGTATGTGTGACCGTCGGTGTACTGCAAGGCTGCGTCTATGTTTGAACGAGGGAGACCCTCCCAATTGGACACAGGCCTAGGGTACTGCTTTGGTATTGCTCTGTTTTTGATGTCAAACTTCCAGAAGTGATGACCTGAAACATTCAGTGATATCTAGTCGAGACATAGATCCGTTTGTAGGTGCATGTACCGCAAGAATCCGTCTATGTTTGAACGAGGATTCACCCCCCCTCCAGTTGGACTTGGGCTTGGGGCATGTACAGTAGTATGGTGTACAATAGAGTATTAAAACGTATTATTAATAGAAATGGATTGGATAACAAACATTGTAGCTTCCCTCTACTGATCAGAAGCATATTAAATTCTGCTGAATCCTTTCTGCGACTGCCACTCAGAATAATATATCAGGCCTAGCTATATAGTCCCAAAGAACCAAGTCTTCTTAGTTGGATAATTGGATGAGCGAAACGAAGACTCAATTTCACCATACCCGAGAAAAAAGGCCGTTTTTTTTTCGTTTTTTTTCTGTTCACGCTCCACAGGTCAAACAAAAATTTAAAATTAGTTGAAACTTGGCATACACAAGTGTCCTTATCTAATTCGATACTGTATAGTTTTGAGGCGCAATCGGTTGAACCACTTTTGAGAAAACTCATTTCAAAGTTTTCAAAAATCTCATTAGGATAACCCAGGGGAAAAAATTCGTGAGAACATTTTCATCCGAGACAATTCAAATTCTCAGAGATTCAATATAATGACAATACACATTGTACCGAACTTTCATTCAAATCGGATCAGCCGTTTTGATGTAAAAAAATATATAATGTAATTTTTGTAAACTAGGCAAACGCGTTATGTGTTGCCGCGTTGATGGATGAGCTGGAACATATCAACTTATCTTTGGATTGGTTATTATATATATATATATATATATATATATATATATATATATATATATATATATATATATATATATATATATATATATATATATATATATATATACATATATATATATATATATATATATATATATATATATATATATATATATATATATATATATATATATATATACACCTTGAGATCCAGACCATTACATCACTGCTATTGTTCATTATTAATTTCCATGATAATAAAGAACTCTTTGTTTTAATCGTTTACGTTCAAGTGATGACACCTGTGACTTGGATTTAATTGGTATCTCAATTGGATGAGCGAAGCGAAGACTCAATTTCACCATACCCGAAAAAAAGGTGCCTGTTTTTTGGTTTGTTTGTTTGTTTGTTTTTTTGTTCGCGCTCCACAGGTCGGACGAAAATTCAAAATCTGTTGAAACTTGGCACACACAAGTATCCTTATCCAATTCGATACTGTATAGTTTTGAGGCGCGATCGGTTGAACCACTTCTGAGAAAACTGATTCCAAAGTTTGCAAAAATCCCATTAGAATAACCCAGAGGAAACAATTCGTGGAAAATATTTCATCTGAAAGAATTCAAATTCTCAGGGAGTTTCAAACTAATAATGATACACATTATTTCGAAATTTCATTTGAATCGAATCAGCCGTTTTGATGTAAAAAAATATATAATGTAATTTGTATTGATTATTCAAAGCTATTAAGATACCTATTAAATCAAAGCAACAAGTGTCACCACCTGATTGTAAACGATTAAAACAAAGCCTTCTTCATTATCATATAAATTAATAATGGAAAATAAGATGGCAGTGATGTAATGGTTTGAATCTCAAGGTGTATAAATATTATATATATATATATATATATATATATATATATATATATATATATATATATATATATATATATATATATATATAATAACAAATCCAAAGATAAGTTGATATGTTCCAGCTCATCCATCAACGTGAAAACACATAACGCGTTTGCCTAGTAGCTTTGAATGATTCATAAAAATTACATTATATATTTTTTTACATCAAAACGGCTGATCCGATTTGAGTGGAAGTTCGGAATAATGTGTATCATTATCAAATTAAAATTCCCTGAGAATTTGAATTCTCTCGGATGAAATATTTGTCCTGATTTTTTTTCTCTGGGTTATTATTAAGGGATTTTTGAAAACTTTGAAATGAGTTTTCTCAGAAGTGGTTCAACCGATCGCGCCTTAAAACTATACAGTATCGAATTAGATAATGATACTTGTGTGTGCCAAGTTTCAACTAACTTTGAATTTTCGTCTGACCTGTGGAGCGCGAGAAAAAAAAAGTACTTTTTTTCGGGTATGGTGAAATTGAGTCTTCGCTTCGCTCATCCAATCACTTTAAGCTATTAAACAGCTATTATCATGATAATAATAATTATTATCATCAGTTATTATTAAATATTAGATAGTTAATATTAAGATACCAATTAAATTCAAGCCACAGGTGTCACCACTTGACTGTAAACGATTTAAACAAAGCCTTCGTCACTATCATAGAAATTAATAAGGAAAAATAAAATGGCAGTGAAGTAATGGTTTGAATCTCAAGGTGTATATGTACATAGTAACCAATCCACAGATATAAATTCATATGTTCCAGCTCATCCATCAACGCGGGACACATAACGCGTTTGCCTAGTGTTTACTAAACGAGTCAAATACTAAATATACTATGACAACCCTGGATAATGACAAAGTCACGGTTTCTCAGAATGCAGAATCTCAGTGTATTTCGTAGACCACACCTCGAAAAGCAGTGCTAGGATGTTGTGCTAACAACAATAGATTTAAACAAAGACCATTGTGTTGCCATATACGGTACTTTGATTCTCTTGGAGTCTAGAGCACGTTACTTGAAGATCTAGTCGCAGTTCTCTATCAAACCGCTCAGAACGTACCTTTGAAGAAGTAGACCTCACTGTTGCCGCTCCAGACAAAAGCCGTATCAATATTGTCTGGAATCCCCGGGAATCCCTCAGAGATTGCCTTGGGGTAGCCGTGGTCGCCGCGAATGCCTGAGAACCTCCAGTATAGCGGACCCTTGAAGAAGTAGGTCTTGCCGCTAGAATGCGTGAAGGCAGCGTCGATGTTGTCAGGGAGACCTGACCAGGTGGTACCGATGTGTTTCGGGTAGCCGCCGTCGGGCACTAACCCAGTCTTACCAACCTCTCGGTAGATGTCACCTGTGCATGACGAATATTCGTTATTGGATGAGCGAAGCGAAGACTCAATTTCAACATACCCGAAAAAAAGTGCTTTTTTTTCGCGCTCCACAGGTCAAACGAAAATTCAAAATCAATTTACACTTGGCACACACAGGAGTCCTTATCTAATTCGATACTTTAAAGTTTTGAGGCGTAATCGGTTCAACCACTTCTGAGAAAACTCATTTCAAAGTTTTCAGAAATCCCATGATAATAACCCAGGGAAAAAAATTCGTGAAAAATATTTCCTTCAAAAAAATTCAAATTCTCAGGGAATTTTATTATAATATTTATACACATTATTCTGGACTCTCGGTTGAATCAGATCAGCCGTTTTGATATAAAAAAAAAAATGTATCTAATTTTCAAAACCTCTCGAAGCTATTAAGTTATACCAATTGAATCCAAGCCACAGGTGTCACCATTTAATCGTGAACGATTGAAACAAAGCCTTCTTCATTATCATATAAACAATCAATTGGGAAATAAGAGGGCAGTGATGTGATGTGATGTGATGTAATGATGTAGTGATGTTTGTATCTCAAGGTGGATATATATATATATATATATATATATATATATATAGAGAGAGAGAGAGAGAGAGAGAGAGAGAGAGAGAGAGAGAGAGAGAGAGAGAGAGAGAGAGAGAGAGAGAGAGAGAGAGAGAGAGAGAGAGAGAGAAATATATATATATATATATATATATATAACCGCAATCCAAAGATATGTTGATATATTATTCCAGCTCATCCATCAACGCGGAAACACATAACGCATTTGCCTAGTATATATGAATTGGGTTAAAAGGAAAAAAACAGCAGCTTACCAAGATTTATGAGTAGAGATAATAGGCCTATACTCATCTCTCCAATATAGTGCGGAGCCCGTTGATAGGACGCAGAGATGAAATGAAATGTACACAAGAGATTCTGACATTTTGGCTATTGTTATTATTATTATGTGGGGTGGTTGATTCTCGCTTAATGCGGTATATTAACAATCATCGGCCAGAGGCAAGATGAAAGCAAACTATTGGTTATTTAAGGTTTAAAAATTTCCCTACAATATGACAAGTGTTGAGAATGACTGACTTCTGCATGTCGTTAACTAAGAGAGGAGAGATTTCGATGGTAGTCAAGTTCTTGGCAAGAGAGCGGGGTACAATACCATGTGGTGGAAATTATTATTGGAAGAATGACAACACTATCTTGCCTCCATTGCTGTTTAACCTCATGGGCCAGGTCAGCATACGTAGCTAGTTTTCTCTGGACTGTCTCCTGAAGGTTGTTGGAGTTGGGAACAGCAATGTCAATTAGAAACGTTCTCTTATGTGCTTTATTGACCAAGACAATATCCGGCCTATTCGATGGTATTGTTCTATCGGTAAGCAACGTTCTATCCCAGTACAACCGGTAGTCTGCACTCTCAAGGACGTTCTCAGGAGTATTGTGATAATACGGACCAGTGCTATCTGTGAGATGGTATTGTTTTATCGGTAAGCACCGTTCTATCCCAGTACAACCGGTAGTCTGCACTCTCAAGGACGTTCTCAGGAGTATTGTGATAATACGGACCAGTGCTATCTGTGAGATGGTATTGTTCTATCGGTAAGCACCGTTCTATCCCAGTGCAACCGGTAGTCTGCACTCTCAAGGTCGTTCTCAGAAGTATAGTGATAATATGGACCAGTGCTATCTGTGAGATGGTATTGTTCTATCGGTAAGCACCGTTCTATCCCAGTACAACCGGTAGTCTGCACTCTCAAGGAAGTTCTCAGGAGTATTGTGATAATACGGACCAGTGCTATCTGTGAGATGGTATTGTTCTATCGGTAAGCACCGTTCTATCCCAGTACAACCGGTAGTCTGCACTCTCAAGGACGTTCTCAGGAGTATTGTGATAATACGGACCAGTGCTATCTGTGAGATGGTATTGTTCTATCGGTAAGCACCGTTCTATCCCAGTACAACCGGTAGTCTGCACTCTCAAGGACGTTCTCAGGAGTATTGTGGTGATACGGACCAGTGCTATCTGTGAGATGGTATTGTTCTATCGGTAAGCACCGTTCTATCCCAGTACAACCGGTAGTTTGCACTCTCAAGGACGTTCTCAGGAGTATAGTGATAATACGGACCAGTGCTATCTGTGAGATGGTATTGTTCTATCGGTAAGCACCGTTCTATCCCAGTGCAACCGGCAGTCTGCACTCTCAAGGACGTTCTCAGGAGTATTGTGATAATACGGACCAGTGCTATCTGTGAGATGGTATTGTTCTATCGGTAAGCACCGTTCTATCCCAGTACAACCGGTAGTCTGCACTCTCAAGGACGTTCTCAGGAGTATTGTGATAATACGGACCAGTGCTATCTGTGAGATGGTATTGTTCTATCGGTGAGCACCGTTCTATCCCAGTACAACCGGTAGTCTGCACTCTCAAGGACGTTCTCAGGAGTATTGTGGTAATACGGACCAGTGCTATCTGTGAGATGGTATTGTTCTATCGGTAAGCACCGTTCCATCCCAGTACAACAGGTAGTCTGCACTCTCAAGGACGTTCTCAGGAGTATAGTGATAATACGGACCAGTGCTATCTGTGAGATGGTATTGTTCTATCGGTAAGCACCGTTCTATCCCAGTACAACCGGTAGTCTGCACTCTCAAGGACGTTCTCAGGAGTATTGTGGTAATACGGACCAGTGCTATCTGTGAGATGGTATTGTTCTATCGGTAAGCACCGTTCTATCCCAGTACAACCGGTAGTCTGCACTCTCAAGGACGTTCTCAGGAGTATTGTGGTAATACGGACCAGTGCTATCTGTGAGATGGTATTGTTCTATCGGTAAGCACCGTTCCATCCCAGTACAACAGGTAGTCTGCACTCTCAAGGACGTTCTCAGGAGTATAGTGATAATACGGACCAGTGCTATCTGTGAGATGATATTGTTCTATCGGTGAGCACCGTTCTATCCCAGTACAACCTGCAGTCTGCACTCTCGAGGACGTTCTCAGGAGTATTGTGAAAATACGGACCAGTGCTACCTGTGAGATGGTATTGTTCTATCGGTAAGCACCGTTCTATCCCAGTACAACCGGTAGTCTGCACTCTCAAGGACGTTCTCAGGAGTATTGTGATAATACGGACCAGTGCTATATGTGAGATGGTATTGTTCTATCGGTAAGCACCGTTCTATCCCAGTACAACCGGTAGTTTGCACTCTCAAGGACGTTCTCAGGAGTATAGTGATAATACGGACCAGTGCTATCTGTGAGATGGTATTGTTCTATCGGTGAGCACCGTTCTATCCCAGTAAAACCGGCAGTCTGCACTCTCAAGGACGTTCTCAGGAGTATTGTGATAATACGGACCAGTGCTATCTGTGAGATGGTATTGTTTTATCGGTAAGCACCGTTCTATCCCAGTACAACCGGTAGTCTGCACACTCAGGGACGTTCTCAGGAGTATTGTGATAATACGGACCAGTGCTATCTGTGAGATGGTATTGTTTTATCGGTAAGCACCGTTCTATCCCAGTACAACCGGTAGTCTGCACTCTCAAGGACGTTCTCAGAAGTATTGTGATGATACGGACCAGTGCTATCTGTGAGATGGTATTGTTCTATCGGTAAGCACCGTGTTATCCCAGTACAACAGGTAGTCTGCACTCTCAAGAACGTTCTCAGGAGTATAGTGATAATACGGACCAGTGCTATCTGTGAGATGGTATTGTTCTATCGGTGAGCACCGTTCTATCCCAGTACAACAGGTAGTCTGCACTCTCAAGGACGTTCTCAGGAGTATAGTGATAATACGGACCAGTGCTATCTGTGAGATGATATTGTTCTATCGGTGAGCACCGTTCTATCCCAGTACAACAGGTAGTCTGCACTCTCAAGGACGTTCTCAGGAGTATTGTGATAATACGGACCAGTGCTATCTGTGAGATGGTATTGCTCTATCGGTGAGCACCGTTCTATACCAGTACAACCGGTAGTCTGCACTCTCAGGAATGTTCTCAGGAGTATAGTGATAATACGGACCAGTGCTATCTGTGAGATGGTATTGTTCTATCGGTAAGCACCGTTCTATCCCAGTACAACAGGTAGTCTGCACTCTCAAGGACGTTCCCAGGAGTATAGTGATAATACGGACCAGTGCTATCTGTGAGATGGTATTGTTCTATCGGTAAGCACCGTTCTATCCCAGTACAACAGGTAGTCTGCACTCTCAAGGACGTTCCCAGGAGTATAGTGATAATACAGACCAGTGCTATCTGTGAGATGGTATTGTTCTATCGGTAAGCACCGTACTATCCCAGTACAACAGGTAGTCTGCACTCTCAAGGACGTTCTCAGGAGTATTGTGATAATACGGACCAGTGCTATCTGTGAGATGGTATTGTTCTATCGGTAAGCACCGTTCTATCTCAGTACAACCGGTAGTCTGCACTCTCAAGGACGTTCTCAGGAGTATAGTGATAATACGGACCAGTGCTATCTGTGTGATGGTATTGTTCTATCGATAAGCACCGTGTTATCCCAGTACAACCGGTAGTCTGCACTCTCAAGGACGTTCTCAGGAGTATTGTGGTAATACGGACCAGTGCTATCTGTGAGATGGTATTGTTCTATCGGTAAGCACCGTTCTATTCCAGTACAACCGGTAGTCTGCACTCTCAAGGACGTTCTCAGGAGTATAGTGATAATACGGACCAGTGCTATCTGTGAGATGGTATTGTTCTATCGGTGAGCACCGTTCTATCCCAGTACAACCGGTAGTCTGCACTCTCAAGGACGTTCTCAGGAGTATAGTGATAATACGGACCAGTGCTATCTGTGAGATGGTATTGTTCTATCGGTAAGCACCGTTCTATCCCAGTGCAACAGGTAGTCTGCACTCTCAAGGACGTTCTCAGAAGTATAGTGATAATACGGACCAGTGCTATCTGTGAGATGGTATTGTTCTATCGGTAAGCACCGTTCTATCCCAGTACAACAAGCAGTCTGCACTCTCAAGGACGTTCTCAGGAGTATAGTGATAACACGGACCAGTGCTATCTGTGAGATGGTACTGTTTTATCGGTAAGCACCGTTCTATCCCAGTACAACCGGTAGTCTGCACTCTTAAGGACGTTCTCAGGAGTATTGTGATAATACGGACCAGTGCTATCTGTGATATGGTATTGTTCTATCGGTAAGCACCGTTCTATCCCAGTACAACCGGTAGTCTGCACTCTCAAGGACGTTTTCAGGAGTATAGTGATGATACGGACCAGTGCTATCTGTGATATGGTATTGTTCTATCGGTAAGCACCGTTCTATCCCAGTACAACCGGTAGTCTGCACTCTCAAGGACGTTCTCAGGAGTATTGTGATAATACGGACCAGTGCTATCTGTGAGATGGTATTGTTCTATCGGTAAGCACCGTTCTATCCCATTACAACAGGCAGTCTGCACTCTCAAGAACGTTCTCAGGAGTATAGTGATAATACGGACCAGTGCTATCTGTGATATGGTATTGTTCTATTGGTAAGCACCGTTCTATCCCAGTACAACCGGTAGTCTGCACTCTCAAGGACGTTCTCAGGAGTATAGTGATAATACGGACCAGTGCTAACTGTGATATGGTATTGTTCTATCGGTAAGCACCGTTCTATCCCAGTACAACAGGTAGTCTGCACTCTCAAGGACGTTCTCAGGAGTATAGTGATAATACGGACCAGTGCTATTTGTGAGATGGTATTGTTCTATCGGTAAGCACCGTTCTATCCCAGTACAACAGGTAGTCTGCACTCTCAGGGACGTTCTCAGGAGTATAGTGATAATACGGACCAGTGCTATCTGTGAGATGGTATTGTTCTATCGGTAAGCACCGTTCTATCCCAGTACAACAGGTAGTCTGCACTCTCAAGGACGTTCTCTGGAGTATAGTGATAATACGGACCAGTACTATCTGTGATATGGTATTGTTCTATCGGTAAGCACCGTGTTATCCCAGTACAACCGGTAGTCTGCACTCTCAAGGACGTTCTCAGGAGTATAGTGATAATACGGACCAGTGCTATCTGTGAGATGGTGAAGCTGGGCTAGTTTCAAGTGTATAATCTTGCCTATACAATTGTGGCGGTGCAAGTACTCGTTGGGTGCAAGCGTCGTACAACCTGAAGTGATGTGTTGGATGGTCTCAGAGGCACCCAAACACCTCCTGCATCTATCATTAGTAACACTACTTGAGGTAGTTCCTTGTATTATTATTATTATTGTGATTATTATTATTATTTGAACTCTTGCAATTGCACATGAATGCGCGGTGGCAAGTTCCCTATAACTATCCCTGTCTCACCGACTCCCTAACCCTCTGACGGAATAACTTTAACCTAATCTCATCCCCTTCAAAAACACTTCTACTAAGCCCATTCCAGTCCTTACCTGTCCTATTTAAGAAAGAGAATTTACCGACATCTAATCTAGCCCCCGTTTATTGCCTTGGTAGAGAGTCATTATAGGTAAATATGTCTTTATTTGTCATTTATAGTTTACAATCAGGGTCTTGACCTGTGGAGCGCAAGAAAAAACAAAAACATTATCGTTTTTTAATGAGGTAAAATTGAGTTTTTGCTTCGCCCATCCAATTACAATACAATTAATGAATTGATCATCTCACAATACACACGCTGCATTTGAACAGTTGAAATAGAATCAAAGTATGTTGGTTGAATGAGATGTCTTACTGATCCTTCACCCGAAAATTAAACAAACTTGTGCAGGATTATAAACTTGAAAGATTCTCACCTTTGAAGACATAAGTTTTTCCATCAGACGTGCTGAATATCGTGTCAAATTTGATATCGCTACAGAACTTGTCTTTAGGAGCGTGTCCGCCTCCTACTGTAGTGGTGGGCCTTGTAGTGGTGGGCCTTGATGTGGTGGGCCTTGCATAGGTGGGCTTCACAGTCGGAGGGATGGGCCCAACAGCTGTCTTTTTCCCATACAAATGCTGTAATTTATTCATTCACTGTATTTAGTTATTTATCATGTCTTATTTACATGGGCGAAGTTTGGTTGTACCACAGATATCTGTGGTTGTACATGACCGCGCTTCCTATTTAAACATACAATATAAATTGAAAACAAAGAATAAACATATCAGCAAAAAAGTATTACACAAAAGTAAACTAATTATGAAATGGTAACTAACAATATATAATGAAAATTGTATTGCTCAAATAATTTTACGAATAAACAATATCATCATTAAAACAAGTAATTGTTGTGCTGCATGCAATGTGATTATAAAAATACTAAAATAGAGAAATTCAACTTCACTATTTTTTTCCATGTTTACTAACCAGTGTGATTGAATACAAAAAAGTACCGACTCTAATATAATTGCATGCCCTTAAATTAATATGACATTCTATTTTTGTGAATTCGATCAGTTTCAAAGTAATACGTCAGTGAATGTCATCCCATTCTTGGTATTCAATGACGTGTTATCTTAAAACAGATTGAGTTCATAAAATAGAATGTCATATCAATTAGAGAGCCTAAAATTATCTTGAAATTGATATACTCTTTATTCAATTACACTGCTTAGTGAACATAGAAAAAAATTAGTAGAGGTGAATTTCTCTATTTTTATAAGCACCGAGCTGGCACCTGTTGAATAAGTTTTTAATTTGCCAGAAGACGATGCAAGTTGATTTTACATTGGAACTTTGCTTTTCAAACAGAGTGAATATATGAGGTGGCGATCGATGATCTAGTCGTGTATTGGCCTATCATTCATGTTGAGAGAGGGTTGGAGTGGGGTATTAGCAACTATGGTCAAGGGGTGAGGGGGGAAAGTTGCATCGTGACGTAGCTGTTGGCAAGTCGAAGAGGCACCGAAGTACCCGAGAAAATGAAGGAGACTGAGACAACCTTCCATATAAACCATTTAATAACATTCCGTCTAGATTATACCGCTTATTTTCATCCAGTGTAGGCCCTACAATGTGTCTGAATTTTTTTTTTTATCTTTATTACTACAGTGAAACCTCTATCCATCGTTTTTCAAGGGACCAGGAAATAAAACCATCCATGCAAGAAAATGATCCATCCAGAAAAATTTAACATTCTTTATATAGGAGTGGGGTGAGAAGAAATGAATGATGCATCGAGGAAAACGATGGATACGGCCATCCGGGAACGATGCATAGAGGCTTCATATATATGTTTGACTTTAAGCTTTCACAACTCATTATGTGCTATAAATTGAATATTTTTGGATGAAGTTGTGTAATAATGATAAAATGAAACAAACTCTTTTAATTTTATATTTAAAATATAAAACTTGAGTAAAACTTCCAGCAGTTTCTGCTCTGAAGAAAGGTTTCAATTTCGCGGTTGCACCGAGATCAATTCCGGTGGAAGATATAATTATAGGCGTAGAAGCTGTTAGAAATTACCCGAAAAATCTAGCGGAAGAAATAAAACAAGATGTGTCAAAAAAGGTCGTGGATAATTTCAAAAAATCAATTCCGAATAACCTCACGTTTGACGAACGTAACGCAATCCAAGAGCTACGCGAGAATGACGATATTAGAATATTGAAAGCAGACAAAGGAAATGCGACATGTATTTTAAAAACTTCAGACTATAAGAAGAATATGAACCAGTTGTTGAATGATAACGAAATCTATGTAAAAATCAACCGAAATCCAACAGTAACGCACGAACGTAAACTGGCAAATCTTATGAGAGAAGCGAATTCACCTAAAGAAGTAATACAAAAACTTAAACAGCAAGTTTCGAGAATACCTAAGATTTATGGCCTCCCAAAATATCACAAACCAGGTATTCCCTTGAGACCGATTGTCAGCGCGACTGGTTCTCCTGCCCATGATATAGCAAGGTATGTAGCTAAGCAATGTAATGATCTAAACGAGTCCATATCCAGCTACGTACGAAACTCATCGGATTTTTTAGAGAAACTAAAAGGGTTAAAACATGAACCGGGTGATATTATGGTGAGTTTTGACGTTATTTCACTATTTACTAACGTGCCCGTTGACGGAGCGATAATTGAACTGGAAGACAATCATACGTTTACACCAACGTACTGCAACTTGATTAAAGGGTGCCCAGACGCTGGCTATTTTTCATATGAAGGGCAACTGTATAAATAGAGAGATGGTCTAGCTATGGGTAGCCCATTATCGCCCCTAATAGCGAACCTGTTCATGGAAATTGTCGAAAAGAAGGCCCTAGAGACATCAATATATGAGCCAAAATGTTGGTTCCGTTACGTAGATGATTGTTTCATCCTCTTCGGAGATGGTGAAGGTGAAATTCACAATTTTCTCGCACATCTAAATTCGATACACCCTAAGATACAATTCACCATGGAATTGGAAGAGA
>OZ023329.1:14868837-14936337 GCA_964007535.1 Brachyptera risi
ATACTTTCTATCCTATTCTAACCACGCAACCGAGATCTACTGGCCTCAGTGAATGATGACAGAGAGGATGAGACGGAAGATTGGATATTGATATTGAGAAGGAAACAGTTTCGACATGATATTAGGAAAACATACAACTACAGTAGAACTGCCTAATGTTTCTCATTGCATAGGTTTATGCTTCATCACGTTTTAAAAGCTTGGTTCCAGTCATGATCTAGAAAAGAGAGGTCTTGTATCCGGCTATCTCCCTGCGTTCAAAGGCTGATGCCAACAATGCTCCTAGTTCCACCAAAAGCTGTGCAAAATGCTAGGTGAAAAGAGGCCAGTCATGTGGTCCAGTTGATTTCTTACCGCCAACAATGACGCACATTTGGTGCGCGCATGCGTAGAGCGTGGCTCGCTGGCCTCTTTTCACTTAGCGTTCCACATGGATTTTGATGGAACTAACAGCACTGTTGGTATCAACCGAAATAGCTTCAAACAAGACCTCCCTATTCTAGACCGTTGTTCCAGCATTAGCATATGACAACCAATGTTCATCAATTCCTTTGAAACGTTACCTATTTTTGTCCCAAAACGCTAAAAAATGTGATACAAGAGGCTTACGCAAATATATTCTCGACAATCAAGTTGAAGAAAAAACTACCCAGAAAAATATACCAGCATAAACCTAGGGCTTCTGCTAGCACGCTACTAATGAAACCCTAGCCATAAACTAGCATGGATCTGGCATGAACTTAGAGTGGTACAGATATAAAGCTAGTATTGTACCAGCATGAACCTAGTTTTACTTGTACCAGCATGAAGCTAGCATTTATTGACATGAAGCTAGCGTCATACTGGCATAAAGTTAGCATTGCACTGGCATGAACCTATAGTAGTGATGCCTACGGATACCCGGGTACCCGGTTCTGGATCGGGTATTGGCATACCCGGGTAGTAATTTTCATACCCGTGTATTCATGTTTTTTGAAATGAGTGTACAAGCAGTTGACACGCGACGCGAGAGAAGACTATTTTCTCGGCTTTCTGTCATCATAGAGTGCATCTGGCTGGCAGGTCGCTTCTGCGCATCACTTTCCTTACCCCTCACCCGTCTCGCCCACCATCAACCATCACACCCGCGCATCGATGTATCTTGTCATGTCGAAGCAGCGTGTCAGTCTTGCTTGCTTATCTTTCGAGCTGTGTGGTTGTACTTGTCACGTATTTTCTTGTACGTTCAGTTGTATATCTTTCTTCGCGTGAAAATAGTGTGTTTATTCACTTTATTGTTGACTGACATTGTTGACTATTTGTCTAACACTTTTCCAAAATATTATTTTCATTATTTTTCGGTGTTGATTCTTGCGTCGATCTAATAACTAATAAGTCATTATAATGTGTGCGTTTGTTTATTGTTGACTGACATTGAGCGAGAATGAAGTCGACTGTCTCGCTAGAGGGCGGAGCAAAGCAGACGCAACGGCGGGAATTTGAACGGAAGGCGGGAATTTGATTACACACGCAAAATAGATGCTTTTTTCGAAGTTCTGAGTACCCGGGTATATCCGGATATTTTTGGCGGGTACCCGGTTCCAAAATTTGATACCCGAAGGCATCACTAACCTATAGCACTGTACTAGCATGAATCTAGCGCTGTAATATCTGGCATTGTATCTGTAATTGGTAATTTGTAATTTAGCATTGTACTAGCATAAACCTAGCGCTATACCGGTACTGGTATGAAGCCAGCGTTGTGCCGATGTGAAGACGGCGGTGTACTGACATGAACCTAGCATTATGCCGATGTGAAGCCTGCCCTGTACAAGCATGGACCTAGCACTGTAGAGCATGAACCTAGCATTGTGCTGATGTGAAGCTGGCGGTGTACTGACATGAACCTAGCGTTCTACCCATGTGAAACCTGCCCTGTACAAGCATGAATCTAGCATTGTGCTGGCATGAAGCCAGCGTTGAACCGATGTGAAACCGGCGGTGTACCTACCGATGGTGACGTCCGAGGAGCTGTGTGTCTCGAGGAACTTGTTGAGGTGCTGCCAGACGCCGGGAATCCACTCCATGATGCGCACCAGATCCACGCTGTTCGAGTTGTTGCGGTGCCTAGCCTCCAGAAGGCGCCGCCGCAGAAACCGGCCCAGGAAACCCTTGACGGGCTCCATGTGGTTGGCACACAGCACCCACCTGCAGACAACAAACCCGGATCATGGACACGCCTCCAACGGCGAGTAGAAACGAGGAAAAAGTCATATCTTAGAATTATTTCAAATCTTCAAGGGATTCGAGTAGTACAGTTGCGTCTAACTTTTTCTCATTTTCCACACACAGGCTTCAGCTTATGTGGGTTTTGTTTTTCAATAACAGAATATAATATATCATTAACAAAACAGATTCTCATTTTTCAAGTAATTAATCTCAGTTATTATCAATGTGAACTAATCAACCAAAATGTCAATCAATGTGTTATAATTATGTTTGCTATATTTTGTATGATGATATCCATGTATTCATATTCATGTCCTGTTATCGTTGGGGGGAGGGGGGTACCTGAAGTTGTGGTGCAGCTGCAGGTTGGTGGTGGAGCACGTCGCCTGGTTCATCGTGCCGATAATGTACGGACACTTGGCGTACTTGGCGTTAAGGAAGCCGTTGAACACCTCGCCGAGTGAAGCCGCGTGGTGGAGGTTGTCCAGGATGATCACAGAGGGCAGGTCAGACGCGTTTGTCTCGCACTGCTCGGCCACGTTGGCCAGGTACTGGCGCAGTTCCTTGCTGCTCTTGTGGTCAACGCTGAAAACACAACGCACCCATTCAGCCACGGGTGTTTGACTGCGCGTATTCGGCACGGGTTCGGGCGTACTCAGTCGACATGGAGCGAGATGTGTTCGCCAGGATGATTTCACAGATATAAATGATCATAAGTTCATAACACTTGAACTGTGCACAATATTGAATGTTCAATTCGAGGAATTCACCCGAACCATTTTGAATTATCCAATCCGAAACAGTGTTGGAACGATCAAAGAGTCGAAACACTGGTTCAAATTATGGTTCAACTGGAATACAGATGAACCATATTAATTACTGTTGAATGCCTACACCTTCAGCTGGGGACAGACTTCAAGTTTGAAATATGTTGAATTTGGATTAACCAAGTTTGGATTGACGAGGGCATACTGTACTCTACTGTTATTACACTACTTAACGTTGGTAGGGATGTGCGAATCTCTATTATTTCGAATCGAATCCGAATCTTTGGTCAAGATTTGGGTTCGATTCGCCAGAAAATATAAGATTCGCAATTTCAAACTATTCGAAATCTCGAATCCCGCGCGAATCTCCAACAGGAAATTTTGTTTCAGTTGATATTTTAGAAACTAAGTAGCAGCACGATTCAGCCATCTTTGTTTGGAGCAGAACATCTAAGTTTTACTCAAATTTCATCTCTATCATCAGTTGACATCCTCCAATTGAAGGTGAATCCAATCATTAAAATGAGTTTGCTATTTAATTATTTATTTTAGAACATTTATTGTCTTGATAATTTATATTTTTTTCAGCAGATAGTTACCATACCAACATACTATGGTACATAACCTAACTTTTTTTCTTCTTTTTTTTTCTTTTTTTTCTTCAGCTATTTTTGTCGGAGATTCGAAAAAGATTCGGATTCGCAAACCTTTTTAATGATTCGATTCGGATTCGGATTCGAAATCAAAAACACAGATTCGCACATCCCTAAACGTTGGTGAGCCAAAAAACAATGTTTCAAAATGATAGTTGCACCAAAGTCTTACTTTTCTCATATTCTAAATAGAATGGTGAGGTGTTTTCAAGGAAATAGGACCTGAGATTTTCGAGCAATGAATGAGTTACAAAATACTGTTTATATTTTTTCAACATCTTCACTCTCTTCTCTCCCTTCTTACACTGTCCCCTTCCTCTTTTCCCTGATGGTGATTATCTAAAGCAACTAAGAGTGTATATGGCAGTGACTGCCAGACTGACAGCTGTCAGTGCCCACCTCTGTAACATGACAAATGGAAGCTATGTATACACGTCTCTAGTCTATGACGCAAGAATGTGACTCGGCCTACTGTCGCAGAGAGTCGGTGACTCACTTGAACGTGGCGACTGCCTCAGCCGTCGACTCCTTGCCGTCCCGCGTCACCAAGAACTCGGCCAGCTTGTTGGCCAGGTAGGACTTGCCGGTGCCGCTTGGACCGCACAGGATAATGCGGCGGTGGTCGCTTAGCAATGACACGTACCTGGAACAAACATAACCACACTTCATCACACACTGAACCACGGAACATTTCAATACGAATTCCATCTTATTCGAAGGAAAAGTTTCTGCCAGAGGATTTTATATGAATGAAAGATCACAAAACGTACACAGTGCACAATGAAACTAAAATAAATATGTCATGAGGTGAAACATTGATTGTACAAAATACCATCTAGTCAAATTTGGTGAAAATATAAGAGGAAAGGTCAAATGTAGGCGTATGTTATAATTATAGTAGGGCCTAGTCAGATTTTTTTCATCCACTATTTTTACTATCGTAATCTAGATACATACAACACTGACCTCCGAAAGCTCTGAGAGCAGAGAAAGCTCCAAAAACAAAAACAAAAAAAAAGCCTGATTTCCCTCGGTTGGTTAAACCATTGAGTAAAGAAGTATCCCACAGACTACAGTGGCAGCCCCCTGGTTGAACAGTCTACAGAGCCTGTTAGTGTTATGCCTGGTAATCCTGCTAGGAGCGCTTTGATCACAAACAAAATGCCATTTGCTAGAGCACTGCTGTAAGTGAATGCAGTTAGGAGCGCTGTGGTCATGCCAACTTTGTCATTGTTGGTGAGCATAGGCTCTAGCATACAACGTTGCCTATCTAGACACTACTTTATCAATGGTGAAACCGACCGAGCCGCATCTCGTCGGAGCTCACCTCTGCACGATGGCCTTGGGTATGAGCGAGTCGAAGGCCAGCGCGTCCACCGCGCCCCCGTTGAGAGCCCCTTTCAGGCACAGCCTGATGGCCACGTCACCCCCCAGGTATCCGCAGGGCAGTGACTCGGGGGTCACGCAGGGGTCGTGCAGCCGAGTCACGTCCGACAGCTGGTAGCTCAGGCACGAGTCGCTCGACAGGCCGAGGCTCGTGGCCGGGTCAACGTCACTCACGTAATCCTGGGGAAACAATCGTGCGGTTAGATTCATTGTCGTTTGTTTCCTTTCTTGTCAAAAATCCACATATCAACGATCATCTTCTGTTGCAACTGTTGATTAGATGAGTGAAGTGATGACTCAATTCCAACGGACTCGAACAAAAAAGTTTTTTTTTGTGCTCCACAGTTCGAACAAAAGTAATAATTCAGTTGAAACTTGGCGTAATCAAGTCTAATCATCTAATTTGATACTGTATAGTTTTGAGGCGCAATCAGTTGAATCACTTCCCAGAAAACTCATTCGGAAAGTTTTAAAAACCCTATAAAAACAACCCAGAGAAGAAAATTCGGAAAAAATATTCCCTTCAAATGAATTCGAATCCCCATGGAATGTTGATGTAATTGCTCCCCTACGAGAGAATCTCACAGGGAGCTCAAATACTCATGGGACCAAGTGTGATGAAAAAAAAACACAAACATGCCGACATCAATATGTAGGCCCTACACAAATATGTAAAAAAAGTTTCAAGTTGATTCGTTTTTATCCTGACCTGTATGTCGCGTACAGAATTACAAGAAAAAAAAATCACACAAAAACAAAGCCAATTTTTTTTGGTATATATAATATGGAAATCTTTGCAACGCTCATCTACCATATATACCTAGGCTACCAAACCTGAAAATAGATACTATATTCTCTAACTCTAACTCTTGCGGGAGTTGATGTAACTTGATTTCTTAAAATTAATAGTAATCAAAGATACCTTACACTTTATAAGTAGAATGTCCCAAATCACTCAATTTTTTTCTTTTCTCTCTTCACTTCAACCACTTTATTACTTCTAATGTTTGAGACTTAGGTCCAAATTTGAATTTGTACTTACTGCTCATAATTCACTATTTTAACCCACAGTTAAGCCTTTTTCAAGGGCTTTGTGGATGTTTTTTTGTTGTGATTGTGTTTTTCTTTCTGTATCAGGGTATTTGATCGATAAAAATTTGAAAAAAAATACATTGCGTTGCGTTTACCTTGAGCGCCCGGCGCACGAGCGAGTCCAGCATGTCCCAGGTGGTCTTGTTGCCGATGTGTATCGCCCCTACCACGCAGTCCTCGCTGCCGTCCTGCGCGGCCACGCCCACGAGCACCCTCTGTCCGTCCAGCGGGCAGCCCACCGGGTCCAGCAGGGAGTAGCGCTGGTCCCCACCGGGCAGCGATGCCCCCGGGCACTTGTCGTCCAGCTGCAGACGCTCGTTGTCGTGCTTCATGCTCACCATCTCGTTCTGCAACACACACGCGCTTACTGACAATGAACGTCATCACGATCAATATATTTCAGATTTGTATGTTTTTTACACCACATAATGATAATATTAATAATACCGTATTGTCCCGAATATAAGCTGACTCCCCAAACTTTCAGATCAATAACAGAAAAAAGGGCTTCTCTCTTTCTCTACGTAAATCATCACGCTTCCGGGGTAGAATTTAGTCGATTTAAGGGGTGTGCAAATCCATGTTTTTCTAATCGAATCCAAATTCGAATCCACTTTTAGATTTGGATTCAGTATAACATGAAAGATTCGAAAATTTTGAATCTTGGCGTCAAAAACGTGGCAACATTGCATTCTTCATTCTCAAAAGAACCATTGCTGTAATGATTAGACTTGTGCTGCATAGAATGTTTTATGCAGGGGTAATTATGAGATTGCTGGGATGAGATTTCACTTCCTGGATCAAGTGTAACTTGATCAGCAGTGTCGTTCGTCTCATTATTACGCTTCACAATGCATGTTAAAAAGATTCAGATTCAGGTTTGGATTCAGTAATTTTGATGAAGATTCGGAAATAAAAAACAGGGATTCGCACACCCCTGAACGTTTAAAAACCCTACCTGCTGCTTGTTGATATTTATAGTGCGACCTGTTGCATATTCACTTCACAAAACCTGTTGATCCTAATATTGAATCAAATGTATACTTTCATTGCGTTTTATTAATTATTATTTCTTTCTTATCCGATTATTGTAAAAAACACTGAAAATGTGAATGATCATTTTTTTCATATCCATTAAAAATTTGAGTCACATAAATAATTTTTGTTTAATTAAAGTATTTTCCCTCTGGGTTATTGTTATGAAGATTTTCCAAACTTCACGATTTTTTTCCTGAAAAACCGTACAACCGATTTTCTTGAAAAACAATCCCAACCTATTCTGGTGTGACACGAATCTGAAGAAGAAGTTACAAGTTGGTTGATCTTTTTTTCTGACCTATATATATACCACGCACAAAGTTAAAAAGAGAAAAAAAAAAGACTTGTATTTTTTCGGTATGTGAAATGAAAGTACTTGCTACGCTCATCTAATGAATGAATAAACAAACACGTTGGCGCACTAACTCTCATCTTGAGAACGGTATCCTTGAGAGCCTCAAGCTGATGGGCCGAGCTGAGCGCCTCGAGTCGTATGTCCGTCAGCACCATGTCTTTCTCCCGCAGCTGCCTGCGTAGCTCATCCACCTGGTCCGTCTCCTTGACCGCGTACAGCCTGCAACCAGCAATGCACCACGTTCAGCAAGCCACAATCGCACAGGCTACCGCATCCAGCAATGCATATAACATTTATAACATAAATAAAATGGTTTCATTGTATTGATATATTGTTGTACTTGATGTGTAAAACAATGAATTCATTTCAATATTACTCATTTAGCATTCAGAGACTTGTTAATTTGACATACAGTGAAACCTCTACGCATTGTTTTCCAACGGACTAGGAAAAGAAAACCATTCATGCAGGAAAACGATCCATCCAGGAAAATTCATCATTGATTATATGGCAGTGAGGTGGGAAAAAATGAATGATGTAAGCAGGAAAACGATGGATGCGGGAACGATGCATTGAGGTTTCACAAATTCACAGTATGTGAGGAGGGAAAGCCTAGAACAAGGCTTCAAAATAACAGCTGACTCTTATTATATAATTTTTGTTGCATTAGCCACAAAAATAAAAATAGCACTACTTACTGAATCTTTCTCCTAGATGTTTGAGTAAGTTCCATGACAATATGACATAATGTTGTCGAGATATAAAAATAAAATGCTAAAAATTGGTAGGTGTAAGAACACACATACGCGTCGACGGTAATGTTAGCGCGGCGCTTATGAGCATAAATGCATGTACGTGTCAACAGCTGTTAAGTGGTCAATAGTTTTTATCTTTAGTAAGCTTTTAACTTTAGTATGTTTTTCCAATTGCAGTATCCTGAAAAACTTACCAAAGAGGTTCTGCTGTATTTAAAATGAATCACCAAAATAACTATTTCTACTAGAAGTAACCAAGGCAATAGCTGAAACGTAAAAATCTCGTGTGTTTGTACTTGATCATCTCTGTGTTCTATCGAAGGGCGCTCCACTATGAGTATCTCTACTTAAAAACCTTGGTAAACTGCTATTCTTACTTTCCCTTTCAACCAATTCATATATTTATATATATTATGATTCTTCATTAAATAAATACTATGCCATAATTATATATGGTTACAAAAGACAAATAACAATAATCAAAAATAAATTAATTGAGAAGAAAAAAAAAGCAAAATAATTAATGATAACGACTTGAGTGAGAAATATTCCAATAATACGTAGTAATGATTCCAACCAAGATGTTCAGTGAAAAAATTATGGTTGAAAATAAAGAGAAAGTACGGTATCAGTATAAACAGTAATCTGAGAATGATATTACAATGAGATAACGTATTTACACGTATATACGCTGCACTGGCTTATAAGACGCATATATACTTGCAGGTTCTATTTTTGGAAACCTTTTTATTTACTTATAAAAGACGCAACGCAGTATCATATTCCACACTAACACTGATACTGACGGCCGGCAGTCCTAATAGCAATCAGTGACCTTGCCTAATAACAGCAGCCAAGTGGCTTACACAGGGAGAGAGAGAGAGATGGAGAGAGGAAAGGTTGTACCGAACGCGCAACAAATTCGCACAACAGTGCATTGACGACAGCCCATGCATCAATTCTGACGACGATTGCGGGTTCGCTCTATGCTCTAACATTGGGCGACCGGCAGTGTTTCACAAGAACTGTTTTTATCGCAAAATGTGACGTTTTTTCATCTTACTTTTTCTAACACACACACATGACTTTTTGATGACTTAAAAATGGGAAGAAGTGCATCTTGTACGAGTGTAAATATGGTAAAAATGATGAATAACAATGCTATGATTGTGTGTAGATAGTTTCTCAAAATGGTAGTAGACCCTTTTAGACCTAAATGCCTATCAAATTAATGAAATCACTGTTTAGAATACACTTTCTACCAAATTCTACATTCTGTTGATAATGAAGCTTGAGACTCACGCGCTGGAGGACTGGCTGGTGGGCAGCCCCATGCCGTGACCATTTAGGATCGGGGAGGACGGCGCCGAGAGGTCGGAGGTCATGTCGCCGCCACGCAGGTCCTCCACGTCTGACACCGAGCCGTGCTTGTTCTTCTTGGAACGAGAGAACGCGCGGCTGAACGAACTACGCAGCTGGAACACGAACAACATCACACATGTCAAGACACGAACCAAAGACTACATTGCAATTGGTTGCTTTCGTTCTCTCGCCCCTTTGACGTTACAAATCATCCATTCAAGTGAGCCGTTTAAACTGTGGTGAACTTGAAATATCCAATCAGCAGAAGTGTTTGAAAATGGTGTTTTCATTTCGTGTCTTTCGCATCTGTATTTGTAAATTTTGTTGTTTGGTGGTACCATGTTTTTTTTGGCCCAATGTCATGCGGAGAAACCGGATTAGTTTTATGGATGACATCAAGAACAGAAGAATTTTCGTGTAATTTATATTGGTACATCTAGATTTTGTTACCAGTCACGTAAAATCCACTAGTTTTAAATTTGTTTGCCCTAGAAGCAGCAGTAGCTGAAACTTGGCCCTCGGAGATATCTAGTTGGAAGGCTTTGGTCTAGATGCATTAAGGGTTGCGTTGATTTGCCGGTTGGAGATGGTGACTTCACTGATTCGAAAACACGTTCCATTTCCTGAGTACTTTCCTGAAAACCAAATATCGCTGCTCTATCTAGTGTTGTTTTGTAGAAATGGCTGATGGGCTGACAAAATTGATGACAGCTGTTATCAGCTGAGCCAACATGAACGTAAAGTTAGTTCCTATTGTCACTACTTATCTACACAGTCAATAGTTCTTAAAATGTGGCCGTGAATTGGAACATTATTTTCAACATGGGAGGGATGGGAAGTGAGGATACCATCTCAAACTGGCAAACCAACGCAACCCTCAATGTATCTTGGTCCTGGTCTAGACACAATGTCATTCCTAATGAAGCCCACGTTCCACTCACCCATCCCTTCTTCTTCTTCTTCTTGTGGCCCTGGCTGTTGCACGCGGAGCTGGACTGGCTACCGGCCGAGGACAGCGAGTTGATGCTGGAGACGGACTCGGCCGACATCTGGTGGACCAGGTCCTTCATCTCCCCGTCCGTCACTCCGGCGCTCGTGTGGCGGCGGTGGCGCAGCTGCTCCATCGCCTGGCGCAGCTCCTGCAGCTCACAGTCCTTGCAACACAACAACAAACACGTCAGCCACAAACACTCCGAGGTAACCAACTCGAGGAAATTTGTACTCTAACTCCTATTTTGTTCGCCTGATTTGGCTGTATTAGTGGAAGCTCTAGTTGACGTCCAATGACAGTTTTACAATGCAATGACATATAATAGAAAAAAAGTTAAATGATATCACAGCCCTGAAACTGAATTTTGATGAATAATAATAATTTTATTCTGCTAACTTTAGAGAAAACTAGAAATCATCATCACAATTCAAGAAATTTCAATCCATTTTTTTTCCCTCCAAAGACCATGAATCATGACGTGGGCATAACCGATTCTGTATAGAGACATGAACAGAATCAAGTAATGTCTACGTCACGATTTGGAAAAACAGCCACTCCACTCACAACACACACAGCGACAACCACTTGGAGAAAACAAACTCGAGGAACGTCATATTAGCCACTCTCGGTAGCTCGGTCAGCTGAGGCACCGCTTCAGACACTGATGTCACAGTTGGGCGTGGGTTCGAGTACCGCATAAGGGATGGGTTTTTGTAAACGTCTTTTTACTTGTCATCACTTTATGGTTGCATATTCACCTGCTCATTCGTACCCCTGTATAATCTAGCTGTTGGTGGGGTCATTGAGCAAACAATAATCATCATCAACTTCGTATTCTAACGCCTCTTTTGCTCGCCCAATTTGGCTCTATCAGTGGAAGCTTTAGTTGACGTCCAACGACAGTTTCACAATGGAACGACATATTTTTTGGAAGGATTATTTTCAACATCAAAAAGTATGTGAATTTCTTTTTTCAAATTATCATGCAAGTACATCACAACCCTGAAACTAGATTTTGATGAATAATGACAGTATTCATTTCTCTAATTTCAGAGAAAACTAGCTAACTAACTAACTTCATCTCAATTCAAGGAATTTTAATTGATTTCTTGTCCTCCAGAGACCATGAATTATGACACAGGCAATCTTGATTCTGTATAGAAACATAAACAGAATCAGGTGATGTCCAAGTCAAGACTCAGAAAAAAGGCCGAGTCCTGGAGGTCAAATAAATTAATCTTAATTTGTGAAATTGAGATGATGATTTCTAGTTTTCTCTAAAATTAGGTGGATAAATATCATCACTATTCATTAAAATCTAGCATCAGGGATGTGATGTCCTCAAATATTACCGCTGATCGGTTAATTGATACTCATGTGGAACAGGGTAATTGTGTACGGTATGTAGTGGACGTAACGTATGCCTGACGGCTCTTACCTTCCTTTCGCCAGACGATGTGAGCTGCTTCAGCCGCTGCGTCATGTTGGACAGCGACTGTTCAAACGCAGACACCACGTGAGCCTGAAACACAGCCATGTTCAACCCCGGTCAACCCCAGCCACGTTCAACCTTGATCAACCCCAGCCACATTCAACCCCGGTCAACGGCGCCTCGTCAAACTGATCAACCCAGATCTTAGTTATCATAGTACGCCGTTAAAAGCCCAATATATATATACAAACTGGTCAAGTGAACAACTGTGGGCCTATATTGTTCAAGGAAAAATGTTCTATCAATTGGAGGCAAGAAATTGATAGATAATTCTTAGTTCACAATGAAATTGAAGGCATAAAGGCATGTTTTAAGACTTGAAAAGATGCTTTTGATAAAATCCAAATCCCTAATCTAAATATAATCTTGAACATAATTTGAATATAATGGACGTTGGTTGCCAGGTCCCTGTGGAGGGATTAAAATGTCCCCTACCGTGATCCAGAAAACCTAGTCACTTTCTAGAGACCTTGGGTGTTACAGTGGAGCTCTTTCATACACCTGTTTCCTCCAGCAGACCAGACTACAGTTCAACCTCTTTAATAAGTTTCTCATTCGTACATTCCAGAATTTTATCTTCATGAATTGTATTTTATGATCTCATCTACATGCTCCCTTACAATGAATAGATTCTTTAGTAATGTGTGGCCAAGTGGTTAATACACTGAACTGTCATTCAGGAGACTGGGGTTCGATTCCTGCCATGGTCGACATCCTGACAGTTTTTTTTTGTGTGGATTCCCTCCTGTTGTTCAGGTCAATACTGGGAATGGTTCCTTAGCAACAGGCCACGACCGACTCCTTCCCACAATCCATAATCACCTAAAAAAATAAGCTTTCACCTCATCTTCCCATCATCTCATATATCATTCACCAACACCAATAGATCGTAGTCATCAGTAAAGTGCGTCGCTAAAACCCGACATAAATAAGTTTTTCAATTTAGTGAGTTTGTTCAGTCTGATCCCCTGATGAACGTACTGAAGAGGTTGCACTGTACAGTAGAACCTCTGTTATAAGTTTCTTGTTTATACATTTATTACATTTATAAGTTTTATTTTTTGATAACCCAAGATGCATTGAGGGTTGCGTTTGCTCGTTGGAGATGGTGTCTTCACTTCCTATCCCTCCCATGTTGAAAATATGTTCCAATTCATGGTCCAGTTTTAAAGTATTATTGACCGTGCGTAGATAAGTGGTGATAAAAGGAACTAACGTTATGTTCAAGGCCGGCTCGCTGTCATCAAGTTTGCCAGTTTATCAGCCGTTTCTACAAAAACACACCAGATAGAGCAGCGTTCCATATTACACAGAGAAGTCCTCACGGTATGGTACGTGTTTTCAAGATAAGTAAAGGCACCATCTCCTAGCCGCAAACAAACGCAACCCTCAATGTATCTTGATTCAACCCTTTATGTAATTTCTTCAGGGTAATGGAGGGAGAGGGGGGGTGGGGGGAGCTGCATGAGTTGATAAAAAGAAATAAGTCAGGGTATGGAGGTAGGCGGGGTCATGATAGAGCGGTAGTCATAAAGGGGGCTACATTAGATGTCGGTAAATTCTCTTTCTTAAATAGGACAGGTAGGGACTGGAATGGGCTTAGTAGAAATGTTTTTGAAGGGGATGAAATCAGGTTAAAGTTATTCCGTCAGAGGGTTAAGGAGATGGTGGGATAGGGGTACTTAGGGAACTTGCCACCGCGCATTTATGTGCATTTGCAAGAGTTAAATAATAATAATAATAACCTATACGCTCCACATGTTAAATAGTTTCATTAATGAGTTTTTCACGTTGATACATTTTTTCAGTCTGGTCCCCTGCTAAACGTACTGAAAAGGTTGCACTGTATAGTGTGCAGCAGGTTGTTGTGACTCACATTAGTAGAGAGCTGACTGGTGAGTGTGTGGACCTTCTCCTGCGCGTCTGTCAGCTCGCGCCGCAGCTTCCTGATCTCGTGCGCGTGCTTCTCCTCGGGCGTGTTGTACAGCGACGACGCCGTCGACACCAGGCTGACCGACGACCCGTGCACTGGAACAAACATGGCAGACCGTTACTCACTTCCCATTGACTGGCATGACAGACCGTTACTCACTTCTCATTGGCTGGCATGACAGACACTTACTGAACTCTACTTGATGGGAGCCCAACCACAAAAATGTATTGTTATTCACTGATGTAGGGCCTATCAATGTTAAAATAGTAAATTGAGAATTTGAAATGAAGAAAAAAAAGTTGAAAATTCCGAGAAAATTTTGGAAAAACTAGATGAAAAATACGTTAGACCAGTGGAACAAAACCTGTGGATAGTTAGCACAGAGATCACAATTGATTCCTTCCTGTTTCAGATAAACTAAATTTCATCAGCATACCTATAATCGTTTCAATATAAATAAAAAGTTTCTACTGAGAAGCGTGGCCGAGTGGTAACACACTGAACCGTAATTCGGGAGACCGAGGTTCGATTCCCGCCATGGCCGACCATCCTGACAGAGGTTTTTTTCGTGGTTTGCGTTTGTCATTCAGGTCAATACTGGGATGGTTCCTTAACAACAGGCCACGACCAACTCCTTCCCACCATCCAAAACACCTAATAAAATAACCTTACATCTTCAGTATAGTGCGTCGTTAAAACCCAATATAAAAAAAAAAGTTTCTGTTAGGCCTACCTTGGTTCACAACAAAAAATAGAGTGACTTTCTTTGGTCTTGTATGCCAGGCACATATGGTTGAATTGTTTATTTTTAGTTTAGCCCAAAGGCAGTTGTTTTATGAACACTTTGATACCATACACAATGAAATATTTCAAGAGGTGAACAAATAATGTATGTAATGAGAGATGCCTGTTTTGTGATCATTTTCAGTACTAGGAAAACGCGGGATGCGCGTTGTTAGACGAGCTTAGGGGTATAGAAATCTAGAATGAAAAATAATTTGTCAACCCAATCTACATCTACAGACCTTGGATCACTCCAAACGTTCAAAAACCTTACGAGAATCAATTATGTCACGGCCTTCTTCTTCATTCATTTCAATCGTTTTGAATTAATTAGTGACACTTGTTGCTATAGATTTAATTGGTTCCCGTAATAGCCTAAATTGATGGGAAAATGCTTTATAAATGCGTTTTCTTCGTTATTTCTCATCCGATTGATGCGAAAAATCTCTCAAAATGTGCTTAATAGTTTCCTTTATATTCGGCGAAAATTTGAGAGGTCTTAAAAAATTTTGATTTTTCAAGTATTTTCCTCCGGGTTATTCTAATGGGGATTTTTGAAATTTCTAAAATTCATAAAAAAAAAAGTTATCACCCGATAATGCCACAAAACTATACAGATCTAAGTTAGATGAGGAACCATGACTAAAAAAAGTTTGAAGTTGATAGCTGTAGCCGTTTGACCTGTGGAGAACCGACAAAAAAACATAAAAACAAAAAAAAAAAAAAAAAAAAAAAAAACATAAAAACGAACACCAATTTTTTTCAGTATGTCAAATTGAATCCTCGCTAAAGCTCGTCTAATTAACTATATGCTGAGCTCAGAAAGTTTGTTCATCACACCATCGACTCGGGACAGCCGAGCGCCAATAAAAGTGGGTAATAAGATGATCACACGTCGTCGGCTAGTCAAGTGCTTTCTCTCAGGTACCAATACGAAATTGACCAAATTCCAAGTGGGAATAGTGATGATTCTCATGATTTTTTTTTTGGTTGATCCAAATTTGTATAAATCGGAATTATTTTTTTGGGGTCCCTTCCATTTCAGTTTAACAAGAGTTTACTGTATAACTTGGAAGAGATTGAGATGATTGGACAGTTTGGAGTCTAAGTGCTTGTAGTGTATGTATTGGATGTGTAAAACAATAAATTTGCCAATACAGTAGAACGTCGTTTATACGACTTTCAGGGGACCGAGAAAAAAAATCGTATAAATGGATAAACGTATAAATGATTTATTAATGAATCTGGGTTCAAACATTTACCCACTGCATAATCAATGTTCTTTTTTGGTCTTTATTTTCTTGTGTATGATGTTTTTGGTCTGGTCTGTAAGTAAAGACGCGTCACAGCTCTCCCCTCCGCCCCCTCACCAACCCACGCACCACTACAGCATGCCATTATGTCCTTGACAGCTCTCAGATGACATGTGCTTTGTGAGAGACAGACGCAGACATATACCAATGCTCATAGCAACCAATTAACACTGTCCAGACGACTCCTAGTGTGGCATTTACTTCAAATGTTTGACATGACATTGACAGAATTACATTTTTTTGTTTTTCTGTCCCTGTTAGAAAGGGAATATTATTGAAATGACATTTGACTTCAAACAATGAAAAGCGATCTTAAAATACTTCGATTTTGAAATCACTTTTCGTTGACATGAAAGAAATGCGCTCCTGCACACACCTTGCATGCCCCCTGCCCCCCTACCCCCCTCCCACACATTATCAGCTGTCACTGGCTGGGCAAATGTGCCAGTGTGATTGCAACATTCTTGGCAGTGTGCTTCCAAACCTTGAGGTTGGAGGTCCTGTTGCTCTAAAGAGTGATGATTGGTTTAGGAAAATGATGCGTCTCTTCATGAATATAAGTGATTTAGGACTAGACAATATCTATAAATATTTTTTGGGGTGGGAAAAACCCGGGTAGGAGTGAAGAAGTCATGATAAGGTGGTATTTTTACTAGGAAAAACAGGTGTGCTTACTCATGTGTTGTTTACGTTTTGGGGTTTTTACGACTTTATGGTGAACACCTGACTGGAATTATTGAAAATGTTGGAAGGAGACAAGAAATTCAGTTGTATATACGAAAAGTCGTGAATAAATGAGTTGTATAATAGAAGAAATTTAACATGTAGTCTTATGGAGAATGGTTGGGACCACCTGGAAAAGTCGTATGAATGTAAAAATCGTATAAATGAGAATCGTATAACTGACGTTCTACTGTAGTGCTGTTACTTGGCATTCAGAGGCTCGTCAATTTCACACAATTAAGGAGGTGAAGTCCAGAAAGAGATTCTGAATTGACAGCTTACTGTATTATATTAGTCTCCGACACATTTACGCATTCTATCAGGAAAAAAAAAGACCCTTATTTCTCAATCTATCTTCTAGATGTCATTACAAGTCCTACGTCAAAATGATGTAATGTTGTTGAGATATTAAATGCAACGTATTGGAAAGTGAAAGATCACACATATGCATCCACAGCAAATCAAGCCCCACTATCCGAAAATGTAAATCTAGAATGCATGCACGTAGGCTATCGACTAACCTTCGTCGTCCTTGGATCCTTGCTTGCTTGCGTAGATGTTGCTGGTGCGTCCGAGGCCGTAGGAGGAGTTGGAGGAGGGGATGGGGGAGAGGGGGGAGTTGAAGCGGTTACCGGGCGTCGGGCTGGTGGGCTGGCTGGCGTTGACGGGCACGCAGTAGTACGGCTCGTGCTCGTCCCCGCGCTGCTGGTACATCTTCTCCGACTTGGTGGACCTGCGGGCACGTCAAACAGGTCAAACACGTTCAATACGTCAAACACGTATATCGACTTCCTTGCGCTTTTGAATGAAAACGAGACAATATCACTGTAGAATAAGCGAAAGATACTTGACAAAAATAATGAAGTGAAATAATGTCTTGTGACTTCAATTCTGAATCACAGAGTTCCTAGTACTTGAAAATAGTGATAATCAATATTCTATGAGCTAAAAAGTATCAGTATGAACTTCAATGATTATTCTCTTCATATCATTATTGATTTATGTTGCGTATCGTGTTGAATGTGGGATTGAAGCTGATGTACCTCAACCAAAACTATTGTATTCCAAGTCTTCATTTGGTCAATCTTTGCATGATATAATGAAATATAATAAAATACAATAATAAATCTATAATAATTGCTCAAAGTAAAAGGGGTTCACTATTGAAAAAGATCTACAATCAAAACTTTTTATCAATATAGTATGTTTTAAAATCAAGAAAAGGGCATAATTGTGCATTTTGTGACTGAAGCATGAAACTTTCAGGATTTGTTCTTGACATAAAAAAACATGATTTTGGATATGGACGTTGACTGGGTTCTGCCCCCGGGGGGCGGTACACCGCCCCCAATTGTCACTACGCGCGCGCTTGGTTTTTATTCATTATCTCATCAATTATATATGTTATACAAATATGTTTGATATGAAACGAAAGATGAAGAGAAGTTCTTCATAAAAATATTTAATTCTTGAGGATTAGGCCAACTATGTTGGAGAAAAAAAATGTTGAACGGAATAACTGCATCTCAGATTTTCAGTTTTTGCTCAAGAAAAGTTGAAAAAATAAGAAGTCATCATTTAAAAAAAATAATTATTGTATCCTTCATTATTTTCGCATAATGACATATATAATATGTTGTATTGACGCAATTAGTTGTTACACAAATAATTATTGAACATGTTGAAGTGCGGCCCTGAGCGTGTCCGCCGCCGCTCGTCCCTTCCCGTCTATCGTCTAACCCGTGCTATACGTGTTCTCGCTGTCTCGCTCAGCCAGTCATATTATCCTAATAATTGTATTCAAAACATTGAATTTTTCACTTTCATGTTTTAATACTATCTTTTACAGAAATGTGTCACTTGTTAAGTCTTCATTAGATTTATGTTCCTCAATAAGAGCTGATAATTTGATCTTAGAAAGCGATGTAAGTTCTACAGTCAATAACCAATGACCCTCTAAAAGTAGATTTAGCAGTGAATTGAAAGTATATCAACATATTTGGTATTGGCAGCACTAACATATACGAAAGGTAATGAATAATTGTTTATATATTAGCGTTCTATCTTAGATAGTCGAAACTGTGCTGTCAGCACAGTTGTGAAACATTGTGAAAACATTGAAAACATTGTGAATGACCGCAAAATCAGCAAAGTGCTGATTTTGCGGTCATTCACAATGTTTTTAATGATAATAAATTTAGAGAAATGTAAACAACATCAGTTTTAACTGAGAATATATTGTTCTGCTTTGCATATTACAGCCCACTCCCCCCCCCCCAACCTTCTTCGTAAATAAGCATAACACAACTGAGACGAGTGGCCGAGGCCCAAGTGGTTAATACATTGAACCGTCATTCAGGAGACCGGGGTTCGATTCTCGCCATGGTCGACCATCCTGACAGGGGTTTTTCGTGGTTTCCCTAGCTCTGTCGTTCAGGTCAATACTGGGATGGTTCCTTATCGACAGACCACGACCGACTCCTTCCCACCATCCAAAAACACCTAATGAAATAACCTCTCATCTCGTCATCCCACCATCTCATAATCATTCAACGACGCCAATAGATCGTAGTAATCAGTAGAGTGCGTCGATGAACCCAATTATAAATGAAGTATAGATAAAACATAGGCATAACATACGATTTGTTTCGAGCATTTTTTTGAAATGATAGGTCCGAATCCAATCGACATGCAGTACAATATAAGCAAACTAACCAAATTAGTACTCCATTTCACATTCTCAGTTAAAACTGATGTTGTTTACATTTCTCTACATTTATTATCATATTAAAAACATTGTGAATGACCGCAAAATCAGCACAGTTTCGACTATCTACGATAGAACGCTAATATATAAACAATTATTCATTACCTTCCGTATATGTTAGTGCTGCCAATACCAAATATGTTGATATACTTTCAATTCACTGCTAAATCTACTTTTAGAGGGTCATTGGTTATTGACTGTAGAACTTACATCGCTTTCTAAGATCAAATTATCAGCTCTAATTGAGGAACATAAATCTAATGAAGACTTAACAAGTGACACATTTCTGTAAAAGATAGTATTAAAACATGAAAGTGAAAAATTCAATGTTTTGAATACAATTATTAGGATAATATGACTGGCTGAGCGAGACAGCGAGAACATGTATAGCACGGGTTAGACGATAGACGGGAAGGGACGAGCGGCGGCGGAAGCGCTCACGGTCGCACTTCCACATGTTCAATAATTATTTGTGTAACAACTAATAGCGTCAATAAAACATATTGTATATGTCATTATGCGAAAATAATGAAGGATTCAATGAATATTTTTTTTAAATGATGAGTTCTTTTTTTTTCAACTTTTCTTGAGCAAAAACTGAAAATCAGAGATGCAGTTATTTCGTTCAACATTTTTTTTCTCCAGCATAGTTGACCTAATCCTCAAGAATTAAATATTTTATGAAGAACTACTCTTCATCTTTTGTTTCATATCAAACATATTTCTGTAACATATATAGTTGATGAGATAATAAATAAAAAACAAACGCGCGCGTAGTGACAATTGGGGGCGGCGTACCGCCCCCCGGGGGCAGAACCCAGCCAACGTCCATATCCAAAATCATGTTTTATATGTCAAGAACAAGTCCTGAAAGTTTCATGCTTTAGTCACAAAATGCACAATAAAAGCTTTAAAACATATACTAATAATGTTGATAATGATAATAATAATAATGAAACAAATTAACAATGACAAAGAGAGTAAATGTTATGTGACTAGACTACCCTACAAACATGGGCATGCTAAAGGCATGCCGAAAAGGTTACCAAATGAACATGCCCTAGGCGTTGCCATATTTTGTGCCCTGACATGCCCTGTGGGAAGCTGATGAAATGAGACCTCATGAATATGCCTAGGACCCGCCCTGGACATACCCACTGCCAACCTCACCTGAATGAGCGTGTCTAGGGCGCGTGTGAGCCATGTCCAGAATACGCCCACATGGCATGTGTAGGGCGTGCCCTGGGAGTCCCACCCCATGTTAAATTAAATGGGGTTGGGCACGCCTGGGGCGCCCCAACATTCCCTCTGGGCATGTCTGGGGCACGCATAGGGAATGTTTTGTGTTTGTAGGGTAATAATGGTAAATTTTAAATAATGTAGTAAAAACTTGGAGTACGGTACCGGTAATATAATTAAATGATGAAAAAACATTAAATTAGGCTCTACGTATTACTGATTCAGGTCAAAAGTCGTGTTGGACGCGACTGAAAAGTGCGGTTAAACCCGCCATACCTGATGCTATTGCTCCTGTTGAGTCTCGGGCTGCTGTCACGCTGGTGCATCATGAGCCGCGCGTGCGTCAGACTGGCCCTGTGCTGCAGCTGAGCAGGCAGCGAGCTCAGGCTCTCCAGCGACTCTGCCTCCGCTACGCCGTGCCGCCCCCGCCACCCCTCCTCCCCCCCGCCGTGCAGCTCGGCGTACGTCGAGTACGTAGTGTCCGATAGCGAGCCCGTGTCGACGGGACGCATGCGCTGCGGGCTGCGGAACAGGGCGGCATAGTCGCTCGAGCCCGGCTTCGGAAGGCTCTGGGAGCCTGCAGGAAACGACAACAGTTGCTGATTAGGATTATTGTTTGCTTAACGATCCCACCAACAGCTAGGTTGTATGGGGGTAAGTATGAGCAGATGATTGTTAAACTATGAAGTGATGATAAGTGAAAGGACGATTACAAAAACCCATGCCTTAAACGGAACTTGAACCCACGCCCGACCTGACTTCAGTTTTTGTTGCCCTAACTGACTGAGCTACCGAGGGCAGCAACAACAACAGTTGCTGTTGTTGTATTCATCATTCTTCACTTGATTGCTTGATTGTACTATTTTTAAAACTGATATTGAAATCTTTACATACAATCCCTGTTTTTCAATTACAGCTAGGAATGAATCAACAAGGTCAAGTTTCACGGATGATAAATCTGTTGATTAGGCGATAATTACTGGATCAACTCCTCAACAGTCATCATCCTTGATTACCAATGATATTTGAGCTATTTATTCAATGATTAGCTTAATCAAAAGATTTGAATTATTCATAAAATGCAGTTCAATACCGTTTAGAAGTGGCATCACTTGGTTGTTTTATAAAACTTCTAGGTGGTCTTGTCATTAATATGGAAAATTATTGATAGATCATTTTAAAATGAAAACAATCAACTTTGACACCAGGACTGCGGTGTGTGAACATACTACTTTACTGCAGGTAAAAAACTTACAGTTTTCTAAAAGTCCCGAAATAAGTATTAAGCGTTTCTGTGGTATATTCGGACATCACCAGTATTGGTGAACTAATAAACAAATCTTAATATCTTCCACTCTTAAGACTATAATGAGGTTCCACTGTGAATTGTAAATTTGACTACATGGTTGATCATCCTAACAGGTTCATGATTTCCCTCTGTCGCTCAGGTAAATACCGGAATAGTTCCTTGACACGAGGCCACGAACGACTTCTTCCCACCATCCAACAACACCTAGTAAAATACCTCTCATCTCATCATCCCATCATCTCATATATCATTCACTGACGCTATCACACACCCCAGGGACTTACCTGGCGCCGCATGTGTTGCCCCCGCCACTAACTCCCGAAGAGATGAGACTCAAAAAAAAAATTGGTTTTTAAAAAAAAATAAACTATATTAAATTGAAAATTGAAAAACGACTTCCTAGCGGACACAAATTGTTGGACTAGGAAGGTCGGTAGGAACTAATAATTAGGTTTTTAGGAAATTAAAGGTTTAAAAATACTTGTGGTAACTCAAATGAAATTAAAATTCAAAATTTACTTGAAACAAAAAAAAAACAAGCTTACAATGAAAAATCGAAAAGATAAAATTTAATCCGATTGTTATTTGCTTGGATAGTTAACCCGTCGGTTAACTAAACAAGCATATCAAAAATAGAAATTGACTGAAAACTTGAAACTCTTTCATTTAAAAATTATTACAAAAAAAAATAGGCCTTTAAATAGAAAATGAATTGGCGGTACCGTGGTTTACTGCTGCGTGTTTGGCTGTCGTTGATGCGTCGTCGATGTGTCGTCGGTGCGTCGTCGGTACGTTGTCGGTGCGTCACCACTGATTTAACAGGCCATGTTCTTGGTTCTTGACCATTCTTGGTTCTTAATGAACTATGTATGAGTGTACCCCTCCCGGGGTCACGAATCGGAGACTTCTGGTGAGGACGACTGGTAGCTGTTTCCTGGTTTCGACGGCGGTCAGACAATTTCTGATGATGCTCGACGAATTTCGGCCCATTTATATGGTCGAACCTCTCGAAGCTTCCAGAACTTTTTCTGCGTGGATTTCACCACATGATGAAATCGCCCTCTGACGCTGTTAGAAGTCAAGGGTGAGTATAGTCTGACCACCCTGGCGAATTCCACCCGCTCAGTGACAGTATCCCTCCGCTTCATTCGTAGCGCTTGGATCTTGTTATATCGGCCTAACTATATCTTCGAGCGACTACGTGTCTCGTCTCTTGTCAACAGGAAGTACATACCAGACACTTTGACTGATCAAAATTAGGGGTACCTTTTGGGTTTACATGAAAGAATGTGTCGTTGTATACAATACAAGGGAGTATTATTAGCAAATGGATACAAACGACGAAATAAACGGAGGTCCCTTCTGGGTTAACATGTGGAACAAAACAGAAAAATGTAGAAGCAAAACGAAATACATGAACATCAATAAGACTTGTAATTTATAGATATTAATTATATATATTAATTATATATACATATACTGCTATTATTTGAAGGGTTGTATAAAAATATTATAGACATAACTTGGAATTTATATGGAATGTATATACGGTATCATTTGATATGTTACAATTGCCTCACCAATTAAAGTGGCGAAATTAAACTGAGAACACTTTAATTACAATAAAAATAACATATAATGGCCAGATGAAGTCATATCAATTCGACGTCCTATTCATCTCCGTATCACCTCACTAATACCGCCGGTAATACCACATCTATTGAACGAACAAATTTAAGGCCTCATTCCCTACACACTAACAAAAACTAACAATACGTGAAAAGATACACCGTAGGTCAAGGTTGAATACAAAATCAAAATAACTAAGAAAATGCCCTAATAATGGGATCAACTCCCTTCAAAAATCAAATCTACCAAAGCCATCAAGATGTAACAGGTGATAATTAAAACCATACAGACATTTCCTCAAACCAACATCTCCACATGAAACTGCCAAATCGTCTAAATTCATACTTCACTACTCAAAATATGCGAAATTGTCGCAATAATACTCGATCGAAACTCAAAACTCAAACAACGCTTCATCGCTCCATAACATTACAGGTAAAACATGAGCAAGAGGTACTGACTTGAAAAAAGTATAAGAATAGTAATTATAACTGTTGGTAACTTCATTCCTTCTTGATAACAAAATCAAATAATAAACTTGGGTCTGCCTCACCCATTCTCTAAACTCGCCTCACCCATTCTCTGAACTCGTTTCATGACATTTAAAATTCTTATCTTCTTCTTCAAACTTTCACTTTGCCTTAAAATTAATTCTCAACTTCTCTTCAAACTCCGATTTCACCTGAAGCTTTCTCAATAGTCGCCTTAAAACCTAAAATTCTTCAAACTTCCACCTTAAAATCTCCAATTCTTGAATCGATCGAACGCCCTAAAACTCGAATTCCTCAAACTTCACATTAAAACCTAGGATTCATCAATCCCTTCTTACAATCTCAAATTCTTCCAACATCTCCTTAAAACTCAAAAATTCTTCGAACTTCCATCTTAAAACCTAGAATTCATCAACCTCCATCTTACAATCTTAAATTCTTCAATCGATCGAATGCCTTAAAACTCAAAATCCTCAAACTTCAAATTAAAACCTAGGATTCATCAATCTCTTCTTACAATCTCAAATTCTTACATCAAACGCCTTAAAAGTCATGAACTAATCCAAACAATTGAAATACTAAACTTCATAATGAAAATCACCAACCTTGAATAAAATAAAATGTTCAGTTATCCTCGTATCCGCTTACATGTAACTTCAAATCTAATAATTTCCATCACCATAATAAATCCAAAAATAACCAACTTCCATTAAATTCGTTATAAAACGATAAAACAAGTTTCAAATACGATTAACTTCACTACCAATGTTGCCTGAAATAATCACCTGAACATTCATCAATATTACTATTTGTTAATAATTAGGACAATCAAATGCATTATAATATCGAAATCAACCTTTCCTACTCCAATAACTTTTCTAATCTCTAAAATAATGTCATATAATCTAAGGGTAGAATATATATTGGTAACAGATAAGTTTCTCCTACATCATTCAAGAAAATTAAAAATCCTGAAGTCATAAATTGTGAACGAAGAAACTACCTGCTCAACCGTAACTACAACCAACTATCTCTATCCCACTCCTACCCTACGCTCTGCGCATGTCTCTTCACATGGCACCTCGCTCGGCCGACCGTCCACGCGTCGCCGCTGCTCACGCTGCTCACACAACAATACTTTGACAGAAACGCCGTATCTGCGCATGATCACTGTCCTGTTACTTAAACCTGCACCTGCACTAAACACCAACCTAGGAAACAAATCCTTCTTACTGACTATCACTCGATCAAACATAGAATCTAAGGAAAAATCCTTCTCAACACACTCCAAACCCTCACTAGGCGTAATAATAAATTCAATGCTAGAAAAACAATCAATATAGCTGAAATTCTCATCAAAATTAATCTCGGGGAAAAATTCCTCCATTCCCTTCACTTTTGAGTGACAATCGCTAAAATCAAAATCTTTCTTCTCAACAACATCTGAACAATCAATCAGATTTCCAATTACTACGTTATCTTCAAAACTAATCAAATCTTCCTGAACGTCGTTTTCAAAACCACCCTCACCTTCACTATTACTATCCAAGGCGCTAATACTAGCATCGAAACTCGCTACACTGTCGAACATTCGATCGACACTTCCATCTATATGATCTAGTTTTTCACTCAAACCGTGCATTTTATTCTTAAAACTTCCATCTATTTGATCCAGTTTTCCACCCAAACCGTCCATCTCTTTGGACCGGTCCATTTGAAACTGATCCAGGCGATTGCTCATCTGGACAAACAGCCCAGTTATTAAATCATGAAGACTCACCCCTGCCTTACTTTCCTCTGCTGTACCACTCCAAGACTGACTGGGTCTATCCGAAACTGTAGAATCAAGATCACTCAATGGTGACGTCATAGCCTCACCCAAATCTAAGGATGCTCGAGAACCATTTCCCTCCTCTTTCATCTGCACATTATTCACATCCATTTTAAATATTGTACAAAACAGTATACAAACACAATACAAAGCTTTTATACAGTAGCAAAAATGTCAGGCACCAATAAAGTGTTGCAAATGATAAGTAACCAGTAAATTAACCACAAGGAAAAAATCTCAAGGAATGCCAAGGAAGTCGTAAATTTACATGAAATTTAAAATAAAATTACGAGTTGTCCGATGGGCCACAAAATTATCGTAGAATGATAATTTTGACACGAGCCTGCGCGTTGGGCCGCCAAATTATCACACACCCCAGGTGCTTACCTGGCGCCGCATGTGTTGCCCCCGCCACTAACTCCCGGAGAGGTGAGAATTTAAATATTTGCTAAATTATTAAATTAAATTGAAGATAAAAAAACGACTTCCTAGCGGACAATTGTGTGGACTAGGAAGGTCGGTAGGAACTAAAAAATTAGGTTTTTAGGAAATTAAAAAGGTTTAAAATACTTGTGGTAACTCAAATAAAATTAGTTGAAATTTACTTGGAACAAAAAAAAAAAAACAAGCTTACAATAAAAAAATCGAAAACATAAAAAATAATCAAATTGTTATTTGCTTGGATAGTTAACCCGTCGGTTAACTAAACAAGCATATCAAAAATAGAAATTAACTGAAAACTTGAAACTCTTTCATTTAAAAATTATTACAAAAAAAATAGGCCTTTTAATAGAAAATGAATTGGCGGTACCGTGGTTTACTGCTGCGTGTTTGGCTGTCGTTGATTTGTCGTCGATGTGTCGTTGGTGCGTCGTCGGTACGTTGTCGGTGCGTCGTCGGTGCGTCACCACTGATTTAACAGGCCATGTTCTTGGTTCTTGACCATTCTTGTTTCTTAATGAACTGTGTATGAGTGTACCCCTCCCGGGGTCACGAATCGGAGACTTCTGGTGAGGACGACTGGTAGCTGTTTCCTGGTTTCGACGGCGGTCAGACAATTTCTGATGAGGCTCGACGAATTTCGGCCTATTTATATGTGGATCCTTCTAGATCTTTCTGCCATGTTTCGAAATGTGGTGAAACAGTCCTTGACATTGAGAGTGAAAGGGTGTATAGTCGGATCGACTAGGCGAACTACCCTGCTCGGCGACAATGGCTAGTTTCTTCATAATTATGTCTAGTTCTTGAGTTTTGCGATAATGTCCTGATTATACATCCGCGCCGTCTACGTGTCTATTCTTTCGTGAACGGAAATACATTCCAGAGACTTGCTGGCTACTGGCACTACATAAGAGGTTCCTTCTGGGTTGAATATGAAGGAATAGAAAACCAGGAAAATAGTAATATAAAACATTGAAACATGATTGAGAATTTATATGGAATACAGGCCTAGATACTTTGATATGTCACAACGCCAATAGATTGTATAGTCATCAGTAGAGTGCGTCGACCCAAAATAAGAATAGAAAAAAGTACAAACTGTTTTTGTGATAGATCTGGACATTATCAACATTGGTAAACTAATATGTACGAAATACATATGTGGAAGAGCAGATGTACTAGATATCTGAATATTGCCATTTTTTGTTGTTTGTAACAAAAATAAAGACATTTGTATTTGTATACAAATGTTGTTATATTTCACTATTGAACTATAATTAAGTTCGACTTCATATTGTAAATGTATATGTAAATGAGTTATCTCATTTTCAATTATTCTTTGGGGTGGTAAGATTGCCCTGTCCAAATGATTCCATCTTTTATCCATTGTCTTAATTGGGGAACAATGATTTTGTATCAAGTTTCGATGTTATTGAAATTTTTCCAGTTTGTAAATTTGACTACGTTTTTTTGTGCGTTCGAAGTGTCTACTTGCCTAGCATGAGCCTCTCCCTGACGCTCTGTGACAGCTGATTGGCCGTCGGTCCCGTCAGCGAGTAGGACTTGAAGTGGTGCAGCTCGGAGCATGTCTGCGTGCCGCCCGACACCTTGACCTTGGTCCGCGGCACAGCCGACACCTGCGCGGTCCGCGTCTCCGCTTTGTCGCCCGCCGAGCCAGCGTGGCCGGCCTGCTGTGACGACCGCTTGACGTAGCCGAAGCTCTGCGGAACGCCGCGAACTTTGGACGACTTCTGGCCGCCGTTGCAGTACGCCCCGCTGTTCTCTATGGCACGTCAGAATACGATGTCATACAAAATTCAAATACCTTACCTTACCTACCTTTATAATAATTTGCCAACCGTTTTCAAAAGGCACAACATTTCAAGAATAATATTCAAGGAATACGTAGAAAGTTTCCTTATTTGCTCTTATTTTATAATGCAGACAAATTTTTAAATGCTTCTAATTGCAGGTGTGATTATTACTTAAAAATCAAAGGAAACAAACAGTGATGAGATGTTGTTGACGAATGTACAAAAACATAACTTTGCCACAATTGTATTTGAATTTTTCACATTTTAACATTATCGACTATTTAATCTTTATATTTAGGCTCATTACTTGATGTATTTCAATACTTGACTTTTATGTTCAGATGTCCTACCCATGAATGTACCTAATTACTATTACAATTTATATGAAATAAAAATATATTATTATCATTTAATAATATAATTTGAGATAATTTGAAATGAATGAAAATGGGACTTTATTGATTGTCAGATATGTGGGAGAAATGTTCAAAATTCACATTTCAGCTCTGTACTTATACAGTGAAACCTCTATCTATGGTTTTTCAAGGGACCAGGAGAATAAAACCATCAGGAAAACGATCCATCCAGGAAAATTTAGCATTGATTATAGGCCTATTGGAGTGGGGTGAGAAAAAATGAATGATACAAGCAGGAAAACGAAGGGTCCAGGAACGATGCATAAAGGTTTCACCGTACAGCTATTTTTTGAAATTTTGATAAATCACGAGAAAATGAAATACTAGTCATTTCAGAAGTATTCGAACATGGAAAAGATACAAAATTGAAAGAAAAATTCAAAATGTTTGAGAAAACCAAAATTTAAGAAAATAATAAAAATAAACAATTGAATAAAAAATTTGAGTCAAATATTGAAAGCATTAAAAAATATATCAAGTGTATAGGCTACTATGTACTTATGCATAATTAGCTGGTCATCCTGAACTGCCTAATACCAGAGATTACCCACAGTAACAACTAATGCCATACACAATAAATAATGCAGTTTTTTCAATCTTTATTATGACTAATATTGATCAACAGTTAATTTTTTGTTCTCACCACCGATCCTCGTCGTTGGCACTAACAATGGCAAGGGGCACTTACGAGAGAGCAGACGTACCACCAGACTGATTCATATCGGTCTACCTTTTCAATTTTTGTACTTTGAAATTTTCCAACTACCAGATTGAAATTGAGAAGGTTGAAAAATAGATTTCTGAACTATTATTAGATCTCATTGTTACCCCTTTGAAGAATTAGAGATCTTGGATAAAGATTAATATATGCAACACATTTATTGCAGTTTAAACAAATGTTTTTACACTTTTGACATTTTTTATTCTTCACTTAAACAACATTGATGGTTAGGTACAGTATTGTGAAAAAACATCATCATCAATCAATCTTGAAAACCTACCTGACACTTTATTGACACCCCTTCTATTTTAAAATAATGTCAGGATCTTTACCTGCAGGCATCTTCCGGGATAAGTCCCGCTTGTCCAGCACAGGACTCCTGTCGGACATTTTATCCGGTCGGCGGCCATCTTTAGTCGAGCTTCTGGACTTACTCGGCCTGACAGCCTCCAGGTCGGACTTGCCTCGGTGAAGCTCAGGCACTCGGCCAACCTAAGACAGAACACTCATGCTGAACTTACGATAACCGCTCGGGCTGAATATGATAAATGCTTGAGCTAAGCATATGATAAATGCTTGACCTAAAAGTACGGCATACGCTTGAGCTAAACGTACGATAAACGCTTGTGCTGAACACACGATAGGCACTTGTGCTGAACATACGATAAACGCTCGAGCCGAATGTACAATAAATGCTTGACCTAAACATACGCACGAGGAGGGAGGGAGGGAGGGAGGGGGTGGCAGATAATAGTGAAAAACAGGTGAGGGCCTTAATAACCACTAAGGTTATAACATAGATAGAGTTAGGAAAGAATGTAGGCCGACATTCATTCTCGATTTTTGAATGTATCATCTTTTTACAATTGTATATTCGATTATCTTGTTTATTTTTTAATTGCATGTAGGCCTATATTTGATACTTTTTTTATATACATATTCGAATATGTGTATTGTGTTTTTGTGACAACTTTGACCTGACTCATATCAATGTAATGGATCCACAAACGTACCTCGGAGTACTTGTCGTGCAGGTCCGGAACGCGCCCCACGTCCGTGTACTTCTTCCACTGGCTGCTCTGGCTTGGCCCGCGTCCCGCCGGACTGTCCGTCTGCTGGCTGCTGTCTGACTTCTTAACGCGCGAGCTCACCACCCGGTACACCACCTGTGGCTGTTCACACGAGCATTTTAATAGTGGTAAATATTTATTTTAGCACTAATGCTATTTTTTTTACACACATACATATACAGTGGAACCTCGATGCATCGTTCCCGGATCCATCGTTTTCCTGCTTGTACCATTCATTTTTTCTCTCCCCACTCTCATATTTCAATAAATATTAAATTTTCCTGGATGGATCATTTCCCTGCATGGATGGTTTTGTTTTCCTGGTCGCTTGAAAAACGATGGATAGAGGTTTCACTGTAGTTACAAATGAATTTCATAACAATTGATAATACAATGACGATAACAAAAAGTGTTTACAATGAAAGAATAAAACGAAGGTAGAATGTTACATTGCGTCGCCTAAGTGGCAAGATCGCGTATCTGACATTTTTCCGAAAAATCACTTTATGATTGATTTGTATTCTGTGATGTCATTGGCTTCATTTTGTAATGCGAGAGAACCTCACGGAAACCAATCAAAACACTCTAAGAACTGAAAAAAAAACGCAAGTAGGCCTATACAGAGGGTCACGACAATACCGCGTATCCGCCAGCTTTAATATGGTACTTGATCTCACATGTTTGACTCACGTGGTTTTAGTATGCTCCATAGTATAGGTAGATAGATAGATATTGTTTATTGCTAATTTTTTTTTGTCTAGAATCCTTTTACAGTGCTATATATACATGGTTATACATTGTTGGATTGTACAGACAATGTTATTTTCAGTTGATTGTAGTACCAACTGAAAATAAGTAGGCCTACATGGTATAAATGATAATTAAGATTTCTAAAACTAGGCTAGACAGTATAATAATTGGGAATATGGATATATATATATAAACTAGTCAAACGCGAAATATGCGTTGTAAGATGAGCGAGATATCCAAATAAGGTATAAAAGTCGTTGAAGTAGTTCTACCCTTACTACTTTATCGACTCTGGTATTCTACACACCTATGATATCTGAATAAGCTATAAAAGTTGTTGAAGTAGTTCTAATCTTGCCACTTTATTGACTCTGATATTCTACACACCTTGACGCATATAAAAAATACTTCCTTGTTGGTCAACTCTTGAATCTAGAAAGCAGTGAATCTCGACAACTTAATTCTGTCACAATTTTTATGATATACATATTTGATGAATATTATCACTTATTTTTTCTTTTTCTTCAAAACGGCTGATTAGAATTGCATACAAAATCGTGATAATGTGTAAAATCCATGTATACACATTTAAAGAAAATTTCATCCCATTTGGAGAGATTTTATTTTTCAATATTTTCCGCCCAGCCAAATCTTATGGGGTTTTTAGAAACTTTGAGATGATATTTCTAAAAATCGGTTTGGATGAGTTTGCGTGCACAAAAAAGTTCCATGTTGATCAGTCAAACCCTGCGACCTGTGGAGTGCTTACAAAAAAAAAAAAAACACACAGAGAAAACCCTAGAAGAGTGGGATGGATACTTCGCTACGCTCATTAATTATGTTGATCATTGAAAACAATACTCGTATATGTGAGCCTTACATCACCTGTGAGTTCAGGGGCGGTTTTAGACAAAAAAAGTTTGGGGGGCCCATCCAAGTTTGCAATATTATATATTCACTTTTTTCATTGAGGGAAGGAATGGGAGGCAGTGTTCTTTTTTTCATGTTTACAGGATCCAAATAGAATATTTGTAGAGCCTAACTGTATGTCGTACAAATGCTATGTTTCACTACTCACAGACATTTAGCATGAATTGCGTGCGCCGCTCCTTCATCAACCCTCATCCTTCATCCTTCTCCTTCATGCCACACTCAGTGAAGTTATCGAAAAAAAAGCCGTAAAAACACTTTGAAACATCAATTCCTACACAGTTACACTACACTTAGCAACGAGCACTGAGTTCACAAAATACTCCAATAGACATGCGAACTGTTCCATAGACTCATACACACTGACTAATGATTCTGGTGCTAAACTGCGATTTTTATTATCATTATTATATCACTCACAGTCCCATGCGCATAATTTCACGGTTTTGGAAAAGGTTAATGTTGGTTTTCCCAAACACATGTATTCTTGTAGGCCTATCTCAGACACTCGGATGGCGACATAAATCATAATCTGTCTGTCACACTAACTGCAACAATGTCTCAGAGTCTATATTGTCTAATTCTGAGAACTGTTTCTAACTTTTATCCTAGATCAGATCGGGTGGCTGATCATTTTACAGTCAAGTATTGTAGAGTTTTACTTCAGACAAGCTACTAGTCTTTCCAGAGTTTATGTTGGTTAAAGTTTTTGAATAATTGGCATCCCAATTTCCAACCACTAAAATCTGAGCAATTTACTAATTTTACTTTCTTATTGGAAACAATTCACTCATATGCGGCCGAGAGACGTTGATTCGAGCAGATGAATAAAAATCACTCCCACAAACATATCGACGTATCTCGGCCGCATATGAGTAAGTTTCTTTCAATAAAAAAGAAAACTACTTGGATTTTCATTTCCAATGCATATGTCCAGAATATTATGATCCTAATTCTTCGACGGCGATTTTATTTAGATCATCTCTGTAATGATTCTTCAACTTCCATTGTTCCTTCCGGCGCAGGTAATAGACCCTTATGGCTACTATCCCGTCAGAGCTTCGGACCTCTCACCCCAACAAAGTCAGTAGAGGAGTAACGTACCGTAGTGCGAAAAAAAGCTCTGACGTCAGAGTCGACTCTCCCTGACAACTTCTGACACATTTAACAATATTGGAAATTTGAAAAATTAGCTCCCGCGTTTTTATATGATGGAAGGAGTAAAAAGTCAGGGGGGCCCGGGCCCGCCTGGCCCGCCCTGTAGAACCGCCCCTGTGTGAGTTTATCCACAAACAAATTTTTGTTTAGTTTTTAAATTGATCTCTGAATTCACTTTTGTTAATCAGCTGATTCTGAGAGTCGTTTGGGTTATAACTAATAATATTATCCTCTAAGAATTCCTCTACTAACGCTACGTTTACATTACGGTAGTAACTACTCCGGTAGAGTAACCGTCGATTTGGCGGGTAGGTCTACCTGCGTTCAAACAGTCAATGTCGGTCACGTTTTCTGTGCAGTAAAATGGCGACCGTGACTGACACGGTCCCTGGATTAGTCGGGTTAGGTTTGGCAATTCTGTTTTGCCTCTTCTGTTTTGGTTCTGTTTTGCCGCTAAAAGTCTTCCGCCTTCTCTAATTTCGTGATTCCTATGCACTTGACAGAGCTTAGATGCTTTAATAATTGGGAATGATTTTAGTAGAAGTTTGAATTTTGTGATGGAAGTTATGTTTTTCAAAGTAGCCTATCTGGTAATTTGTTAAATAATTTTATTTTAGTGAAATCAGACTTATTTTGAGTACATTGGGTATTGCAACTGTTGATATGTATACGTTTTTTACTCCTTGTGTCATGAGAGTGAATTTCATTGTTCCTCTACGTGATTGCCAAATTATTTTGTATGTACATTATTGTTTGCAAAATTTTTAGTGTTGTAACACCGCTCAAGTGGCATAAATCGGCACCGCATTTCCGCGTAAGTGATCACTGATCAATAACGTCGGGATAAAGCAAACGAGGGAAATTGGGAACAGAATCGCGTTTATGGGTATCTAATTACTAAATTCTCGTTCACAGGATGTTCCTAAAGTCAGTTCTGAAACACATTTTGTTGCCTCCTGAACAATTAGCAAATTGTGAGATACGCGGTATTGCCATTTGAGCGACGAGAAAACGGTGGATAGTTATAAATGACACTGTAGTTACAAATGAATTTCGTAACAATTGATAATACAATGACGATAACAAAAAGTGTCCACACTGAAAGAATGAAACCAAGGTAGAATGTTACATTGGTAATTGGATGAGCGAAGCGAAGACTCAATTTCGCCATACCCGAAAAAAAAGTGACTGTTTTTTTTTTTTTTGCACACCACAGATTTTTATGAAAATCAGTTGAAACTTGGCATTATCATTAACATTGGTATTACAAGTGTCATTATCTAATTCGATACTGTATAGTTTTGAGGCGCAATCGGTTGAACCATTTCTGAGAAAACTCATTTTAAAGTTTTCAAAAATCCCATTAGAATAACCCAGAGGAAAATATTCGTGAAATAATTCTCATCCGAGACATTTCAAATTCTCAGGGAATTTTAATATGATAATTATACACATTATTTCGAACTTTCACTCAAATCGGATCAGCCGTTTTGATGTAAAAAAATATATAATGAAATTTTTTTAAATCACTCAAAGCTATTAAGATACCAATTAAATCCAAGCCACAGGTGTCACCTCTTAAATGTAAACGATTAAAACAAAGCCTTCTACCTTATCAAAGGAATTATTAATGGAAAATAAGATGGCAGTGATGTAATGGTTTGGATCTCAAGGTGTAAGTTATATATATAATAACCAATCCAGAGAGAAGGTGATATGTTCCAGCTCATCCATCAACGCGGCAACACATAACGCGTTTGCCTAGTATTTAAATAATTGAGGTTAAGGTTGTTCAAGCGAGTCCCAGAAATGTACCTTCCCATTGGGATTTGGCACCACCTTTCCTAGTTTTATTAGCTTACAAGAATGTTGTCTAAACCTAGACACTGTTGCAATTTCTTATAACTAATCGTATTCTATTATACAATCTAATACCTCTGATGAATTTGCTATTTTCCTAAAACGTATTTGTCGTTCTATCAATGAATACATAGTTTAGAGAACCTTCCCTACAAACAAAACATTCCCTATGCGCGCCCTAGACATGCCCAAAGGGAATGTTGGGGCGCCCCAGGCGTGCCCAACCCCATTTAATTTAACATAGGGCAGGACTCCCAGGGCACGCCCTACACATGCCCTGTGGGCGTGTCCTGGACATGGCTCACACGCGCCCCAGACACGCTTTTTCGGGTGAGGTTGGCAGTGGGCATGTCCAGGGCGGGTCCTGGACATATTCATGAGGTCTCATTTCATCAGCTTCCCACAGGGCATTTCAGGGGCATGCCAGGGCACAAAATATGGCAACGCCTAGGGCATGCCCATTTGGTAACCTTTTTGGCATGCCTTTAGCATGCCCATGTTTGTAGGGTTTTTATATATAAGGTCTTTATTAAACAGTTTTGAGTTGCTCAACACTTCATGTATTCTGTATGTGTTAAGTGTAGGCATATTTAGTTATAGTTTTTATATTAGTTTTCATATTATATTTTGTATTATCATATTTTATATTGGGTGTATAAGACTTTTGGAAACTGGAAGACTTCTATCTGCGGCATAAAGTTATGATCTCAAACGGCGCAGTTCTGGTGTTGTGATCAATGTTTGTTTTTTTAAATAAATGAAATGGGGCGGTAAGATCACGCTTGTGGTGCCCCATTCAAACAATTCTACTTCTGATTCCAAAAAATTCCAAAAATCCCCCCCCCCCCCCCCACCCACAAAGAAAAAAGAATCCCATTTTGTTTGGTGTGTGGAATGGAAGTCTTTGCTACGCTCAACTAACTAGCTTGGCAACATTTGGTTGGAGTCTGCAAGGATGCCAAATCAAAAGTGTCCACAGTTATATTTCAAAAAGTATGCACTTAAAAGTGCGTAAATATGTACGTAAAAAGTACGGAATAAGCTGGCGCTCAAGAGAGAGAGAAAGTTTTACCTGTTGTGTCTGGTGTGATCCGATCGGCGCGTGCCGCCCTACCGAGGGGGGGCTCGGGCCCACTCTCAGCAGCCTCCTGCTGCCCGGCCCACCGCTGGGATGGAGCCGCTCGTCGATTGGCCGAGACACTTTGACAGCGTCTTGCCCGGGCTGCGGGATACAACCAGGATCGCACTGGAAGCTGAACAAACAACGCCCTCAATTATCTCTCGGCTTGGAAGAAAACAGGTTCAACTGTTGGCAGAAAATTATTATTCAAATTGGGTTTAACGACGCACTGTACTGATGACTACGATCTAAAGGCCGGTCCACACGATGGTTTGCAATGGGCGAGATTGGTCCTCCTTTTCAATCGGCCGATTCAAAGGGAGATACTTCTCTGTCCACACGGTAAAATATGAAACCGATTGCAATGTCGGGGCAGGCGGGCGCTACTTTCAAATAGGCTGAGTTTAAACCCCGGCCTACCTTAGACGCCGTCCAAGTCAGAAATTGCATTGCAGAGACGATGTTTAAGCAAGGCCATGGCTTAAACCATGGCCTAAAGACGCCATTCCTAGATCGTGATGGGAAGGTAGTTTAAACCGTGGCTTAAGGCTTTTGATGCCATTTATGAATATTGTTTTCAAGCAAATTGAACGTTTTGGCGGGTTTTGCATTATTATTTCTATTACAACGAAAATAATTATGATAGCACAACTGATTACTCTTGAAGACTTTTCGAAATGGGAATGTATACTAATTATTTGATACATTAAAATGGTTTTCTCAATTGATTTATTTCATTTCAGTCATTCTAACCTAACCTTATTTTGAATATTATTTCCTTCAGTTCATGATTGTTTAGACACTACTAGCATTGATGAAGATACTTCTTTACTCAATATTTCTAGATAATACTTGATTGATTGAATTTTAAATTAGAATATTATGTGTTTCTCGTAAAGGCCCGGGGCGTACTGGTTCAACTTTCATCTTACTTTCTTCTAGTAGGCCTACATTAATCACTGATAGAGATTAAATAATATACAAGTCATGTCAAGTCCATCCTTGGGTTTTTAGTTATTACAATTTATCTCCAACTTTGTTTTATTTCATGTTTCTGTTATGATATAGGCCTCTATAATTCTAAGGAGAAGGTTAGGTGGCAGAGTGGTCGTAAGACCGCACCTTGCATTTTGGATTGTACACCATACGATGGCAAATAAAGATCATCTAATGTTGTAGTTCACAAATTGCAAGATTATATTAGACAGTCAGAGTAGTCAAGAATCTGGGTTCAAGCATGGTTCAAGCATTGAGTTTATAGTGTATATAGAGGGGACAAGAGATAGGAAATGTTGTGCGAGATTATTTTGAGCTGATCAGCGCGCTCCGGGTGTGATGGCGGGTAACTAACGCTTGGCCGTTCGGCGGGAACTAAAATACTCGACTGTGAGTGGTCAGAAAGGTAACCAATAACAGAGCGATAGAACACTAGCGCATTCTCAGGTCAAAAGTGGCAACCAGTAGAACGGCGGCAACTACATTATCGGCGATATTTCAGCTCGTATTTCAAATCTGGTATTTCGATGATGCCGGACTACATTCGATGCGTCGTTTCCAGTTATTACGTTAATGGATTATTTATGATTATGACTGGGTGACAGGAGGATATATATTATATATATATTTAGTCACAATTTCTTTACACAATTTTGTAAAAAATTTAGACTCAACAACAAATTTATATGTAGCATTGTTTTATTCGCCCTAAGAGGATCTTGACACATTTTGAGGCATCATATATACAACCCTCATCTTTTATTTTTTATTTTATTGCCATTGGTAGGCCTAAAATTTTTAATTAATTTTCAGTTGATTTTGATTTTTTTGATTATCATATTTTCATTATTCCTTTTTTTCTTCGTTTTCTTATTCAAACATTATAAGCTTTATTGATCCACATATTTTCTTTCTTGTTCATAGTTATCATTATTATAATTTCATTTCGATCACAACAATTCCAGGATTTAGTTGACTTATATTTTGTTTCTCGTCCTATTATTATTTCATTAATCTCAGAATCAGAAAGTGTTATCATTGTTTTTTTTAAATGCCACAAAAGTTATCACAACAATATTACGTATTTTATCACATGAAACATAGGCCTACTACAAACTCAATGGCACAAAGGAAATGTCATCACATTAGTGTCACACTTCTGAGATGAAGTGTGTCATTATTGATGGCGTATACCTTGGCTTTATTATGTTGAAGTGTGTAATTATTATTAGGAACAAATTGATTTGACGAATTTAATTAAATGTATATAAGATTATTTTGAATAGTAGGAGTACTGTATATTGCAAGAAGTGAGTACAGTGACTTACTTATACATATAAAATACAATGAAAGACACAAGACATGAAAGTATATCTTTTCTTTATGATCGGCCTACAGCTGTTGTTATTCTCGTTTGGGTTTTACGATGGGGTGTTTCGAGAAAAACACAAATATTCACTCATACAAAATATGTCATATTTCATTCACAATGTTGGATGCCGCTTATGCCGGTTTCGGTTCCGTTTTCTTGAAATTTTGTAATAATTATTCTTAATATTGTACTTCTGAAATACAAATATTTGGAGGTTGAAATTGAATTTCTGTTAGGTCAAGGGGAAAGAGAATTGTTATATGTCAATCTAAATACAGCATGGAATTTGATTCCCATTCACACGATAAACTCGGTGGCATGGAACGTGTATGATATAAGGGCCATGTGGTTAGTTTCAATCGTTCATGCAAATCATGTCTCTACCCTATCCCCCATCCCATTGATGTAGATTACTTCCTGGAAAATGATATATTACCTGCTGTTATGCTCTTGACTAGCATGCTAATACAAATGGACATGATTTTTCAGAATATAGAGCAGTAGAATTCTCTTGTGAGTTTTAGTCTCTGTAAGAGAAAATAATAGAAATGCTTTTTTAAATTTCAAAAATTGATTCGTAATTGATTCTTGTATTTCCACACATATGATTTCACATTTTCTGAGAAGCCCCTTTTCTGAGAACCGCGTGTCTATATTTTATGTTGTGCCTGCACTAGTTTTTGTTTCAAATTAATTCCCATTAACCAAACAAGACGCGACGAAGAAAAATATACGTGTAGTCTGTAAAGAACAGGGAACCCACGAAAAATGTGGGCCTTTCATAATAACGACCAATGTATTGAAATAAACATGATATGTTTCTTATTTTCAATGTTCTAAACAGGTAGGCATAATCCTAAAAACGCAGGTAAACACGCCAATTGGTTAGCTACACCATTGAGTTCCTATATACTCAATGGCTACACAAACCTGATCACCCCGACAGATAAGGCATTCAATGCAATAGGAAACGAATGGCGAGTTTTAATATGCATTATTAGAACCGTTTCGTATTTCTTTCACTTCTATAATTCTTTGTAGTATCAACATGTTCAAATATATTCCAAATTTTTTAATTCAAATTTTATTTTTTCTAATTTCGGTTAATTTAATTCATTAGATAAGTGGATAATTCATTAATTATTAATGATCAATTATTCATTATTTATTTATTTAATTATTACATAATTTATTTGACATCATATCATGTCTCCTGTGATCAGAAGTGACACTCAGAAAATAGGTACCTATTACCAATTCGGCACTACTGGTAGGCCTATATTTTTATTTCTGAAACATATTCGGACTGAAAATTTGATTACGTTAATTGTTGCATTTCCATCACGTATGAATCAGAATAAGTATCATCGAGATCGACTCTATTTTCAAATGGATCAATTATAAAATATCAGCTAATTCAACTTTGTGTAACCATAGAGAAGTAGTTTAGGCCTATTACTTCTCTATGGTATAACAACACTGGCTTGCGTCATGATTGGAGACTATCCACATGCCCCCGTGACATTTCACTAATACAAGTCCTGCTGTGACCAAGTGTTTCTTGTTGGCTATCTCTAGAACTTCGTTTCAAGTTGATACGTCAACAAGACGACAACCATTCCAGGAAATTTCAAAACAAAATGCATGCATTTTTTGGATTAGGAAGCTCAACATTGTCAAAATTAATCATGTGTATCATCAAAAACATTAATTGAACATCGTAAAGTGAATCTATTGGTGTATTGAATTAGATCAACTGTTCATTTCTCAATCGGAAGTAAAATTATATTTCAAATTATTAATGAATGATATGATATTACACGGTATAACATTATAAACTCGATTATCATCATGATTTGTGATCATTACGATATGATTTTAATGATGAAGCTATTGAAAAATCAATATAAATGGAAATATTTTATTATGTGTTTTGTTTAGTGGGAAGGAAACGATCGTGGCCTTCTGTTTACTAGCCACGATGCATCTCTGTCAGGATAGTGGACCATGGCGGAAATCGAACCCTGGTCTCCTGAATGACGGTTCAGGGTGCTAGCGATCGATCCGCTAGTATCTTTTGGTTAATATTACACTAGGCAAACGCGTTATGTGTTTCCGCGTTGATGGATGAGCTAGAACATAATCATCTTATATCTTTTGATTGGTTATTATATATATACACCTTGAGATACAAACAATCAAGTCACTGCCATCCTATTTTCTAATCAATTTCAATGATAATAAAAAAGGCTTTGTTTTAATCGTTTCTTTTATTCGTGACACCTGTTGCTGGGAATTAATTGTTTTTTTAATAGCTTTGAGTGATTTAAAAAAATTGGATTATATATTTTTCTACATCAAAACGGCTGATCCGATTTGACTGAAAGTTTGGAATAATGTGTATAATTATTATATTGAAATTTCCTGAGAATTTGAATTCTCTTAAAGGAAATATTTTTGACGAATTTTATTCATTGAAATGAGTTTTAAAATAGATCGATATGGTTTTAATATAAATTTGTCTGATATCGAGAACTTGCGTTAATTCATACGTGCTGCTTGACAAAAACTGAGTAGGTTTCTGGTAGGTTTACATAAAATTATTTCAGGGATTAATTCTTGTATCTTGACAAGTCTATCAATATTTGATGTATATGCACCACCCCATCCAATAATACTGTAGACCTACTGAATGATTGACATAGCTAGAGCAAACGATCAAACGCATCGAGAGATACGATCAAAAGCATCAAGAGATACGATCAAAAGCATCAGTTTATTTAATATTTGCCTTGACATATAAGATTTGAAAAGTAAATTTCGAATTTTCTTCAGGGTGGATGAAATATGTTCATTCCATTTTGAATTTGCGTCAATATTATTCCGAGATATTTAGTATATTCTTTACATTGAAGTACATTGAACAATTGCATGGTATTTGACACAGGTAAAAATAGCAACCGTTCAGCTTTACATCTGGAGGGGCATTCATGTATGCCTAGCAAGCTCTAGCAAGGCATGAAACCTGTTTGACAACTGTCGTGACGGCAATTTGCCATCAACTTTGCGGGGTGGTTTTTGATGATCGCAAGTTGCGACCGCTAGCATCTTTACTAGACGTACGTGAATGCCCCCCGATCTCCACCGTAGATAAGGGCGCTTATGGAGACTAAAGTCCTTGTCAGGTAGAGTTGAGGCTGGCGTCAGAGCTTTATTCCCCTCATCGTTACCAGAGAGGATCGAAGCTCTCGACGGGACCGTGGCCGAAAAGGCCTATTACCTGCGCCGGAAGGAACAATAGAAATTGAACGACCATTATAGAAATAAATTAGAATCGTTGTCGGAGAATTAAGATGTTACATACCAAAGATATGCACTGGAAATGAAAATATAAGCAATTCACTTTTTTATTTGAAAAAATTAACTCATATACGGCCGAGATACGTCGATATGTTTGTGGGAGTGATTTTTATTTCCCACAAACATATCGACGTATACCGGCCGCATATGAGCGAATTTTTCCAAATAAAAAAGTGAATTGCTTATAATTTCATTTTCAATGCATATCTTCGGTATGTAACAATCTTAATTCTCCGACAACGATTCTAATTTATTTCTACAATGGTCTTTCAATTTCTATTGTTCCTTCCGGCGCAGGTAACAGACCTTTTCGGCCACGGTCCCGTCGAGAGCTTCGACCCTCTCTGGTAACGATGAGGGGAATAAAGCTCTGACGTCAGCCTCAACTCTCCCTGACAAGGACTTTATGTGAATTCTTGGAAGCCATCCATTTGTTAGAGGGATGTTGAATGAATGTATACTGGAATTCATCGGCGCGTCAACGAATAGGTTCCGAGAGCGTTTGAGCATTGGGTGAAATTTCGAATATTTAAATTCAATCCTTTTATTTGGCCCGCTTCACAGAATGTTGATTGAAATGAAGTTTTTAGTCATTGTTTCCCAATTAAGGCAATGGATAAACGATGGGATCGTTTGAAATATATATAGAAAATGAAGAAAATAAAAGCATTGTATTGGAGAAAATAGAAAATGTTGAGTTTAAAAATAAAAAATATTGAGTTTAAAAATAGATATGAAAATGGATTGACTTTGAAATAGCAGCTAATATAGCTTTGTAATACAACATGGGCTTGCATGATGATTGCGATTATATTAACCATATGTAATAACTCGTATACGGACACTTAGGCGACAGACGTTTAGGCGACGGACACTTAGGCGATCTACTTTAATCCACTTTATCATTGGACACTTAGGCGACGGACAATAGGCGACGGCCATTTTTACATGATCAAAGGCTTATTAGAAAAAAGAACAAAAAAAAAAGACTGGATATGTGAAACGCAATATTGTCTATCATTTTGGAAAATTCAGGTCAGGAAAAAATACCAATCGAATTGAAACTTTGAAATGAGTTCTCTCAGAGGTGGTTCAACCGATTGTGCCTCAAAACTAGGTATACAGTATCGAATTAGATAAGGACACTTATGTATGCCAAGTCATCGAGTTTATGGTTATAACACTATAAACTCAATGGCCAAGTCTCAACTGATTTTGGATTTTCGTTTGACCTGTAGAGCGCGAAAAAAAGGACTTTTTTTCGAGTATGGTGAAATTGAGTCTTCGCTTCGCTAATCTGATAGTAACTATATTAATTATTATTAAATTATATACTAATTGGATGAGCGAAGCGAAGACTCAATTTCAACATACCCGAAAAAAAGTGCCTGTTTTTTTTTTGTTTTTTTTTTTTGTTCACGCTCCACAGGTCAAACGAAAATTCAAAATCAGTTGAAACTTGGCACACATAAGTGTCCTCATCTAACTCGATACTGTATAGTTTTGAGGCGCAATCGGTTGAATCACTTCTGAGAAAATTCATTTCAAAATTTTCAACAATCCCATAAGAATAACCCAGAGGAAAAGATTCGTCAAAAATATTTCCTTCCAGAGAATTCAAATTTCCAGGGAATTCTAATATGATAAATATACACCTTATTCTGAACTTCTAGTCTAATAAAATCAGCCGTTTCAATGAAAAAAATATTTAATCCAATTTTTTTGAATCTCTCAAACCTATTAAGAAACCATTTAAATGTAAGCAACAGGTGTGGAAACGATTAAAACAAAGCCTCTTTTACTATCATAGAATTGATTAGGAAATAAGATGGCAGTGACATATGATCGTTTGGATCTCAAGGTGTGTATATATATATATATATATACATATATATATATATATATATATATATATATATATATATATATATATATATATATATAATAACCAATCCAAAGATATAGGTTGATATGTTCCAGCTCATCCATCATCGCGGAAACACATAACGCGTTTGCCTAGTTATATTAACACCCTTGACATTCCACTGATGTAAGCACTGCTGTTCTCAAGTGTTATTAGGCCTATTACTTTTCAGTTTCACCAACTTACTACAGTAGTTTGTTCCTGAACTAATAAATACTAGATTATATTTTCAGACAGCGTTAATTATCTTCTTAGATGAGTCTAGCAAAGATTTCCATTCCATATACCAAAAAAATTGGGGTCCGCTTTTCATCTTTTATTCTCTAATTTTGTATTTCGCAATAAATTATAATAAATGTGCCTGCAACTCGCCCCAATAACATTTCAAGTTTCTTACATAAATGACACGACATAAATTTGTTCAACAATGTTATCAATATTCATATAAAATATCAAGCCTACACAATATAATATACAAATATTAATAAATAATATACATAATTAATAATAATATAATTGATATCCGTGTGAAAAGAACTATGAGTAAAGAAGAGTAAATCGTTCTATTGAATGTATGAATATTGGGCTTACTGTTTTATTAGTATTTACATTTTTCAGTGAATGATTGATTAAGACATTGAGTTGATTAGCAAAGCAACATGACCGTCGAGTTGGACGCAATAACACGAACAAGCTCTCTTATATAGCAGGGAGTTCAAATTATCCGCGCTGAGCGCCGAACGCTGAGGTCGATCAAGTAGTAGGCTAATAGTTCTCGTACACACCACCTGAGCGCTAGATACATCACGGCGCGCATGCTAGTAGTTCTCGTACGCACCACCTGAGCGCTAGATATATCACGGCATGCTCGGGCACCGAAATCTGGCGCAAGGGATCGGTCACGCTCGCGGCGGAATGTACGGGCAACATAACGATTTTTCGCACAACAGGTTAACAGGGCATGACGCCTCTATATACACTGTAAACTCAATGGTTCAAGCAATGAATGGAACACAATTCACACAAGTCAGATAATGTACAACAAGAGTAAATTTATTAACATAATTCACATTATTATCATGATTTTGATAGAATATTAACAATGGTTCAAGCAATGAATGGAACACAATTCACACAAGTCAGATAATGTACAACAAGAGTAAATTTATTAACATAATTCACATTATTATCATGATTTTGATAGAATATTAACATCATTTACTGAGATGCAGGTAGTTCATGTCAATGTTTTCCCCCAAAAAAATGCCCATTCCACAAGCCATATTGACCAAAAAGCATGATTATGCACTCAATTTCAATCAACAAAGTAGCCGGCTAGAAGTTTCAAACCACGGACGACGAGCATTCAATATTACAGACCATCACACTAAACTGCTCGACCATTCAGGCGTGTTGATTAGGTGTCAAGTGTAGGCCCTACTACCAATTTTGCTGTTCGTATCGAATTATTTCTATTCTTGTTTGCCGGAGATGTTGATACTGAAGTCCTGGGCCTGATCGGAGATGTCCCAGTTCACATTATCGAGCTACCATGTCCTTTAAAGAGTGAAAAAATATATCAGATTAGGGAGGTGCAGTAGAAATATATTAATTACTATTATGTATGTAGGCTATCATATTTTCTATCACAGAGACGACACATATCATTTATTAATTGTGTTAATTAAACTTACCATGTATAGGTTATGGAAGGCCTGAGTGGCATACTCAATCTCGTTTTTCTTTCTTGCCTTCTTTTTCATCCCTATTATTTTAAAGCTGTTTGATCCATTTATTCTCAATCATTAGACACCGTTTACGAATTGAAGCTGATTCATTTTCACAATTTAAATTGTCAACATTCTAGTTCGCCATATTCTATAACCTAATCTGTCAAATTGGAAAACGATACGATCACCGTCACGTGACGCAAATACGCGTTCCTATTGGCTGTCGACAGTCAGTTGACAGTGTTGTCAAGTGTATTATCAACAAAGCCTCGGCTTTGACTCGGCCGAGATAAACCTCGTCTGAACTTCGTCTCTGCACGAGAAAGCTAGGTGGCGGCTAAGCAGCGTCTAGCTAGACGCCGTCTAAACCACGACCACGGCTCATGTCTTTGCAATCCACCCTCAGTGTTTTAATTGCTTGGAGGAGCCATTTGGAAAAATTACTAAATTTAGTCTTGTTGAAATCCATGTATCCAAGGAATTTCCTGTAGTTCCTGAAACCCGTGAAATTGTACCATCAAAAGTGAATTTCTGAAATTTTTCCTGTGGGGTATGGCTCCCTCCTTGCATTCACCTTTGATATGGACACTCAGGTTTGAGGGCTCACAATTAACTGCTTGCCTTATGAGGTGCTGAAATGATATGAAGCGGCCTTGCATAGCTACAAATATTGGTTTTGGCGTCATTTTTAATTGCATAAGTCGAATGATTTTGGCATCTGAACCTCATCTAAATCACTCTAAACCGTATTCAAAATGGGTGTAATCTGAAAAAAATCCCTGCGGGGCCAGAAGGGGGCCCTCTTGCCCCCCGCGGGTCGCCGGCTTCGCGATAATGGGTCGTTGCACACAACTGTTCTCATATGGTTATTTATTTTCCAAACTGAAATCAAAACTTGAAAACTTATTATAAAAAATAAAAACTTCATTTTCAATTTTCTTACTGGGCTGTAGGCCTACTTCTTAAAATGTCCTGCACCCAGCTATGACCAAGATGTTATGTAACTTATGCTGTTTTCATTCAAAGGAATTGAAGAAGATTTCAGGTACTTCAGGGATTTTAGGAAAACCAGGGATTTCAAACGATTTCAGGGAGTTCAAACGGTTTCAGGGATTTTAAACGATTTCAGGGAGTTCAAACGGTTTCAGGGATTTTAAACGATTTCAGGGAGTTCAAACGATTTCAAATGATTTCAGGGAGTTCACACGATTTCAAATGATTTCAGGGAGTTCAAATGATTTCAGGGAGTTCACACGATTTCAAAGAGCTCAAACAATTTCAGGGAGTTCAAACGATTTCAAATGATTTCAGGGAGTTCACACGATTTCAAATGATTTCAGGGAGTTCACACGATTTCAAATGATTTCAGGGAGTTCAAATGATTTCAGGGAGTTCACACGATTTCAAAGAGCTCAAACAATTTCAGGGAGTTCAAACGATTTCAAACGATTTCAGGGAGTTCAAACGATTTCGAACGATTTCCGGGTATGGCGGGGGATTTCAAGAGTTGTTGACCCTCGACTATTGCACCCTATCGCACGGTTTGTCTCTTGTCACGTGCTGACTGTGACGTCAGCTCGTCAATAATCTCCCATCAAGTTCCGACGTCCGTCGTTCACCAGAGATATATGCTATTCGCTGGGTCATCATATAAGCTGCCTTGTCGGCACACCGTTATTATGACACCGAGTCCTGGACTGCTGGGTGTGTCCAAGGTCTATAGTTTATTCATTCCATTCATATTTTATTAGGTGAGCGATAACGAAGACTTCCATCCCACACTAATGGAGCTTTGTCTATGTATTTTTTTCTTCTGTACCCACTATACACAGGTTGCATGGTTCGACTGATGAAAATGAAACTTTTTCTGCATACGTAGACTTATTCAACTTGGAACTGTATCGTTTTTTTTTTGTGCTGCCCTCTTTCTGCCCTGAAATTTCATTTCAAAATCGCATTTTTGAAATGCGATTTCGGGGTAGAAGGAGGGCAGCGCAAACGGAACTCTCAACAGCACAAACCGGCACAAACGATTGGCGTGATGAAATATTCAATTTTGTGAAGCGGGGGCTGGCGGTACCCCTAGCACCCCCATTTTTGAAATGCGATCCGGGGGCAGAAGGAGGGCAGCACAAACGATTGGCGTCATCAGGAGTTTGAGAATATCGAAAGGGGGTATAGTGCTAAGAACGGACTTGAATTCTAATACATTATACCCTTCAAAAGTTATCACCAAAAGTGATATTTGATATTTTGAAATTCGACTCATTAGCATTTTCGACAAATAGCATCTGCATCACTTAATCTATTTGTTGATTTTGTATCGAGCACGGTTCAAGTTTTATATAATCATTCATATGCAGGCCTAATAGTGTACCGTGTAATAGTGTAATCAGCGTAATGGTGCATTGCTTTGTAAGTGTATTTCTTTGATTTAACCTTGTGAATTAGCAATCATTTCTAAATAAATATCTACTATTATAGGCCTACTACTACTTTGTATAACATTGTACGAGACTATTTGAATGAAAAAAAGGTACTCTCACAACCACTACTACTACTACTACTGCCCTGCTACTACATTATTCTATCTTTCTAATTTAATTAAGCGCAATGTTATTTTTTATATAAAAAATGTAGTGTTTTCTTTCTTCGTTTTATTATTCTCTGTATAATCCACAGATAAGCCTTGTGCTAGGCTTTGTGGACAAGTGAACCTAATGTTTTATGTAAATGAATGATGATAATAATAAACAACCTATACTACTACTGCTACAACTACTACAACTACTACTACTACCACCACTACTACCACTACCATTACCACTACTACTTCTAATTCTAATACTACCACTATAAAAGCACTCTGATGGAAACGTTTTCCCCCATGGCGACTGGGGACATGGGAGTCGATTCAGCGAAATAGTCAAATGGCATAGTTTCGATGATAACGTTTGAACGCGCGTTTGAATGATAAGGGAGAAAAAACGACTCTGAGCTTTCTGTGTACTCACTGCAGTGGTTCCCAGGCTATATGGATCGCGGACCGAAACAATGTCGCTGGCCGAAATAGTGTCGCGGGCCGAAACAGTGTTGCTGGCCGAAATAGTGTCGCGGGCCGAAACAGTGTTGCTGGCCGAAATAGTGTCGCGGGCCGAAAAAGTGTCGCGGGCCGAAATAGTGTCGCGGGCCGAAACAGTGTTGCTGGCCGAAACAGTGTCGCGGGCCGAAACAGTGTTGCTGGCCGAAACAGTGTTGCTGGCCGAAACAGTGTTGCTGGCCGAGATAGTGTCGCGGGCCGAAACAGTGTTGCTGGCCGAAATAGTGTCGCGGGCCGAAACAGTGTTGCTGGCCGAAATAGTGTCGCGGGCCGAGAAAGTGTCGCGGGCCAAAATAGTGTCGCGGGCCGAAATGGTGTCGCGGACCAAAATAGTGTTGCTGGCCGAAATAGTGTCCCGGGCCGAGACAGTGTTGCTGGCCGAAAAAGTGTTGCTGGCCGAAATAGTGTTGCTGGCCGAAATAGTGTCGCGGGCCGAAAGTGGGTCACGGGCCGAAAGTGGGTCACGTGCCGGAATAGGGTCACGGACCGAAACAGTGTCGCTGGCCGAAATAGTGTCGCGGACCGAAACAGTGTCGCTGGCCGAAATAGTGTCGCTGGCCGAAATGGAGTCGCTGACCGAAAAAGTGTCGCTGGCCGAAATAGTGTCGCGGGCCGAAAGTGAGTCACGGGCCGAAAGTGGGTCACGGGCCGAAAGTGGGTCACGGGCCGGAATAGAGTCACGGACCGAAACAGTGTCGCTGGCCGAAATAGTGTCGCGGACCGAAACAGTGTCGCTGGCCGAAATAGTGTCGCGGACCGAAACAGTGTCGCTGGCCGAAATAGTGTCGCGGACCGAAACAGTGTCGCTGGCCGAAATAGTGTCGCTGGCCGAAATAGTGTCGCTGGCCGAAATAGTGTCGCTGGCCGAAACAGTGTCGCTGGCCGAAATAGTGTCGCGGACTGAAACAGTGTTGCTGGCCGAATAGTGTCGCTGGCCGAAATAGTGTCACTGGCCGAAATAGTGTCGCGGGCCGAAAGTGAGTCACGGGCCGAAAGTGGGTCACGGGCCGGAATAGGGTCACGGACCGAAACAGTGTTGCCGGCCGAAATAGTGTCGCGGACCGAAACAGTGTTGCTGGCCGAAACAGTGTCGCTGGCCGAAATAGTGTCGCTGGCCGAAACAGTGTTGCTGGCAAAAATAGTGTCGCTGGCCGAAATAGTGTCACTGGCCGAAATAGTTTCGCTGGCCGAAATAGTGTTGCTGGCCGAAATAGTGTCGCGGACCGAAACAGTGTTGCTGGCCGAAATAGTGTTGCTGGCCGAAATAGTGTCACCGGCCGAAATAGTGTCGCTGGCCGAAATAGTGTCGCTGGCCGAAATAGTGTCGCTGGCCGAAATAGTGTCGCGGACCGAAACAGTGTTGCTGGCCGAAATAGTGTCACTGGCCGAAATAGTGTCGCTGGCCGAAATAGTGTCGCGGACCGAAACAGTGTTGCTGGCCGAAATAGTGTCGCGGGCCGAAACAGTGTCGCGGACCGAAACAGTGTCGCGGACCGAAATAGTGTCGCGGACCGAAATAGTGTCACGGGCCGAAATAGTGTCGCGGACCGAGATAGTGTCGCTGGCCGAAATAGTGTCGCGGACCGAAACAGTGTTGCTGGCCGAAATAGTGTCACTGGCCGAAATAGTGTCGCTGGCCGAAATAGTGTCGCGGACCGAAACAGTGTTGCTGGCCGAAATAGTGTCGCTGGCCGAAACAGTGTCGCGGACCGAAACAGTGTCGCGGACCGAAATAGTGTCGCGGACCGAAATAGTGTCGCGGACCGAAATAGTGTCGCGGACCGAAATAGTGTCGCTGGCCGAAATAGTGTCGCGGACCGAAACAGTGTTGCTGGCCGAAATAGTGTCACTGGCCGAAATAGTGTCGCTGGCCGAAATAGTGTCGCGGACCGAAACAGTGTTGCTGGCCGAAATAGTGTCGCGGGCCGAAACAGTGTCGCGGACCGAAACAGTGTCGCGGACCGAAATAGTGTCGCGGACCGAAATAGTGTCACGGGCCGAAATAGAGTCGCTGGCCGAAATAGTGTCGCTGGCCGAAATAGTGTCGCTGGCCGAAATAGTGTCGCGGGCCGAAATAGTGTCGCGGGCCGAAAGTGGGTCACGGGCCGGAATAGGGTCACGGGCCGAAATAGTGTCGCGGGCCGAAATAGTGTCGCGGGCCGATAATGGGTCACGGGCCGAAATAGGGTCACGGGCCGCGAGCGTTTGAAACATGTCGTGTTTTCTTTATAACTCATTGATCTTACAGTAAACATTCATACATCAATACTTGAATATTGATGACGGAGCTACTAATGGATATAGAAGAGATGAATGTGAGAGCATGGATGAGAGCTTGTATTCACTTGTCAGCAGTCTACACTCGACAGTCTACAATACACTCCACCTTGCGATACCCGGGTAATAAATAGAATAATACCCGGGTCATGCATTACCCGTACCCGGCCCGTGTACCCGGGTTGGCCTACCCATCAGGCATCAATTCAATTCAATTTAATTCAATTTCAATACTTTCTATTCACACGTATATACACATATTAACTGAACAATAATTAATAAAGAAAACATATAACAAGCAATAAGTTACATTTCATTTAAGCACTATAAATTAAATTAATAAATGTGTGAAACCCGCATAAGGAAAGTTCCTTGTGTGCGGGCATAGCAAAGAAAAGACAAAGAGATAAATCAGTTCAGTCAGAAAGAAATGTTAGATGTAAATAGTTGGCTTAAATACGAAATCGGTTATCAATACACATAAAATCATACATCTTATTTTAGTATCATTTTTTTAAAGTTTGATTAAGTTAGAACAATATTCTCGACCTGATTTAAATATCCAATTTGAAATTTTGAATTTGAACAAGTTATTATTTATAATTTTTCTTAATTCAATAGGAATTAGATTGTATATTTTTGGACCTAAATAATCTATATGCTGCTGTCCAATTAATTTGTTTTCATATGGTATATTTAGAATGTGTTTAGTATCGATATAAGTACTTCTTGTTTTTTGATGCGGAAAACGATTATCAGAATTAAAATTTTTGAATAAATTAAAGTATTTAAATAAATGATTTAGAATACATTTTATACATAGTTGCCTGATATCAAGAACTTGGGCTATTTGAAAGGTTAAATCGGAAGAATGTTGTATATTTTTTATGTAGAACGACTTTCAGTAAAACTTTCTGCATAATTTCTGAAGGTTGAATATTTGTTTTATTTGCTGCTCCCCACCCAATTATACCATACTGTATAACAGATTGTCCCAATGCTTTATATATAGTCATAGTCAAATCTCTGTTCATGCATTTTCTTAATCTATAAAATACAAACAAAATGTTTCTTAATTTATTAACTGTGGTCGCTATTTGAATATTCCATCTTAAATGTTTATCAATTAAAATTCCTAAATATTTGGCATTATCCTTCCTTTGTATTTCATAGCATTCACAATCATAATGGTTCGTACAGTTAGAAGTGTGTAATTTCAAAGACATTAAATTGTCGGGTTGAGTTTTTGAATCAATTGTAAAAGGCAAATATATGGTTTTTGATTTATTTAATGTTAGTAGATTAGCATTTAGCCATTGATAAACAGATTTTAGCATCGAATTAGTATTTTCATATAAAAATTTCCAATTTACGTCTGTGAGTATTAGTAGGCCTACTGTGTCATCAGCATAAGTCAGAATTTTACCATTAATTTCAATATCACATAAATCATTTATATATATGTTGAATAATACTGGCCCTAGAACCGTTCCTTGTGGAACACCATAATCTATTTTCTGAAGTGAACTCATAGTGTTCCCAATTTTAACCATCTGTTTTCTGTCGGTAAGATAATTTTGAAATAGTTCAAGTGGTAAGCCACGAACACCTAAATTCTGAAGCTTATTTACTAACATGTTATGATCGACAGTATCGAAGGCCTTAGCCAAGTCTAGAAATACAGCTAACACCTTCTTATTATTATCTAAACTGTTATAAATGTGACTGGTTAGTTGATAAATTGCATCATCTGTGCTTTTTTTTGCTCTAAAACCGTATTGATTAGGAGAAAGTAAATTATATTTGTCTAAAAATTTAACTAATCGAATTTTTATACATTTTTCTATTATTTTTGAAAAGTGTGACAATTTTTAAATAGGTCTGTAATTTTCAGCCTTTGTTCGGTCATTTCCTTTAAATAATGGGGTAATCATTGCTATTTTTAAACAGTCGGGAAAAACTCCGGTTTCAAAACAAATGTTACATAAGTGCGCTAAAGGTGTTGCTATATACATTTTTGCTTCTTTTATTGCCTTGATTCCAATTCCATCATGACCAGGTGATGCATTATTCTTGAGATTTGCAATTATATCTTGTATTTCTTTAGGGTTAACTGGGGCTAGAAACATAGATCTATTCACATTTTGATACCTGCTTTCATTTATATTTATACTATTTCTTGTTTGATTATGTTCAAGATTATAAATGTTATTAGTTTTTATTACATTAGCTAATTTGCTCCACCAGTATGATCCACCATCACCACCATTATCAATACCATCACCAGTATGATTTCATAATAGTAAAAGATGTATAAAAGATTGTAGGCTATATAAGATTTTATGAACTCAGACGCGACACAAAAAACGGGAGAGACACAGATATTTAAAATACATTCAAAATGGTATGGGTGAAAACTATCGAACTTTTAATGCATGATTATTGACAAGCGTACAGCTTTAAAAAAGTTTTCTTTTAGTTACATTTACGCTTGACAATTTGAACCATCTTCAGTTTGTTAGTAATAACTTTCGAACGGTATGAAGGAAACACAAGGAGTACACGGGAGTCGATTTAGCGAAATATCAGTTTTCTGATGATAACTTTTGAACGGTATGAGATATCAAAGTTCTAATACGCGAGAAACACAGATAATTATAATATCGTCAAAATGATATAAGTTATAACTATTCAAGTCATGTCGCTTAACTGTCAAGAGTATACAGCTGAGAAAACACACTTCTTAGCTGTATACGCTTGACAGTTATGCGACATGACTTGAATAGCTATAACTTATATCATTTTGACGATATTATAATTATATGTGTTTCTCGCGTATCAGAATTCTGATATCTCATACCGTTTGAAAGTTATCATCAAACTTCAAACAAACTGATATTCCACTAAATCGACTCCCATGCCAGCTGTTAATGATACGTAACGACCCCACCAACAGCTGGGTTATATGTGGAGAGGCATGACCTTAGAACGTTGCTATCTCGCACCGCTGGAGCGTTAGCGTCAGACAGCAGAGCCTTGGGAGTTCATTTAGCGAAATATCCGCGTGTTTTGGTAATAATCGGTAATAATTTTCCAACGGTATGTTGGTATGAGGTATCAACATTGAACCACACAGCACTCATATGAGTGACATAGCTCCAAAATAATATGCAAAAAGCAAATTCACTTTGGATGCTGACATTTTCACAAATTTACAGCTGAAAAAGGGGTGCCTGAAGTGCGCATACCGAAATGCGGGTACTAACAAGAGTGAACGTGGGCTTGGCGCGTGTAATAATGGCATGAGAGCTACTATTTCGGGGAATTGGTTTGCGTTATGTGGGTGAGGTTTTAATCGTTTTCTCGAATAGCTACAACCTCTTCATTCACTTTCACATCATCTTTGTAAGTAAACACGCCAAGCCCACGTTCACTCTTGGCAGTATCCGTTTTCCAGTATGCGCTCTTCAGGCGTCCCTGAAAAAATATTTCTTCACACTGTATAGGCCTACATGTGAAAATCATACAATATAAGTTGAATAATTCGTATATATAAGTTAACAAGTTAACTACCTATATTCGATTCGACCCTATTTTCAGACTGGAAATGTCACCTTCCTTACCCAAGTCAATCATCCGCCTGGGCCGTATTTAGGGCCTAAGGCGCAAAATATTCAAGAGGTGCTAAATTTTCAAGGGGCACAAACCAACGGAGATTAAAAAAAATCATTATTATTATATAACATTATATTCAGTTATTCACAAAGAATTGTATTATTTAATATTGTATAATATACATTCGTATTGTGACATGTCGTCTGATAATTAAAAGAATGCTCAAAAATAACGCTCAAAACTCATTTATTCTCTTTTAGTTTTAGTTATAGATCTGAAATCAGTTTTAGTTTTCAGCCTTTTCTTGTACAAAATTATTGAACTATATAGCCTATGCTCATATATCAGTTGGATCAAATTACAATTATTGAAACGTCTTGTATCTTTCAATTCTTCATAATGTAATTCAAATTCAATTTGACTTCTAACAATTCCCAAGCACAAAAATGTTTCACATTGGGGAATTCGCATTTGTATATAGGCCCTAATTCTATTGACTGTATCATATGTGAAAAACAAAATGAATGGGAGAAAAATATTAAAAGCTATGTATTTGATGGTAAATTGTTTTGAAAGAAGATGGGGGGGGGGGGGGGGGAGCGCATAATGTTCGGGTCAAGGGGCGCAAAATGTCTTGACTTGGCGCTGCGACATCAGTCAACAACATACACTATTGGATTATTAACGAAGGTTTGGCAACATTTGGCTTCACAGTAATAAGTATCCAGTCTAAACATTGGGTTGAATCGAGTTACAAAAAGTATTAGGAGTCCCCGGGAGTCGATTTAGTGATACATCAGTTTTTTGGTGATGACTTTAGAACAGTATGAGATTGTAATACGGAAGGAAAGATCCATTTTTATTTTTTAATATGCATTCAAGATTGTATAAAATTAAACTATATTGAACTCATGCTACACAATTATCAAGCGTATACGGCTAAAAAATCTGTTTTTTGTGTGTTAATTATACAATATGAGACAAATAGTTATAACTTATTCCATCTTGAAGGTATTAAAAATATCTGAGTATCCATGCATTAACATTTTGATATTTCATTCCGTTCGAAAGTTATCACCAAAAAACTGATATTTCGCTAAATCGACTCACAAAAGATCTGTTTCTAATATAGGCCTACTATAATTTCGACCTCCAACATTTCATGAAGTCATCCCTAAACACTGCTTCTTCAATAATCCCGACTCTATCTATGACGTAGCCTACATAAATCACGAGATGAGTCACACACATACAAACAAGTCAGTAAGTTAAAGGTGTAGTCTCTAGTTTACCTTATTCTACCCCGCCATGACCCGCCACTACCACAACACTCACGTCACTGGCTTGGCCCTCCCGCCGTCGAGCCGCCGAGCCCGCTATCGATTCAACCACGCGCACTGCGGACTGCACGGTACTCGAACCCGGGACCGGGGGTATTGATCGGGCGCGCGCGGCGCGCGGGGGGGAGGAGCTAATTGCTCACTGTTGTCACCGAGTAAACGGTAGGGGCGGAGCTAATGCAGACCCAAAATTCAGTCACATGGGCTACCGAACGTACCCGATATCTTTACACTCCGACCAAGATTTATTGAGGGTTGCGTTGGTTTGCCGGTTCCTTGCCGAAACCGGCAAATAACGCAACCCTCAACGCATCTTGACTCCAGCCATAGAAAGAAGAGGATATTCTCGTATGTCTTCTACTTTTTTTCAAAAAAAAAAAATATATATATATATATATATATATATATATATATACGTTTGAACCAACATCATCAAGTCGATAATTCCCGACAGTAATATTCCAGCGTTAACCTTGTGACAACAGGCGCACCCGGGAGGGGGAGGGGTTAGTTGGTCATCGGAGCAAAGCCTTTGACACACACACTGGGGGAGCAGATGGCGTTCAACGAGGGTTGTGTTAGATGAGTTATGGGCGAAGCGTGGCCGTTGGAGGAAAGGTAACCCCTCGTGTACTGTATATAGTGTGATACTCGAGACTACTATGTCGAGGAGCTGATGGGAACAAAGGAGTGAATATTAGATGATGTGTAGACCTGTATATGCATGGGCGTTGCCACGATCTTGTTCTCGGAACTCGTCACTTTCTCCGCCCTCGAAATCAACGGACTCATTGAGATGAGCTTATTCTCGAGTTTATTTTGTAATTGGGGTATATGACGAACTGATGGTCAAATAATGATTGAAATTAAGTAAAAAATACCGAATTCACATTTTTTCACTTCCATGGACTGTATACATGTAAAGAACGGATAAATACAAGAAAGAAAGAAAGACAGTACTGAACTGTCATTCAGGAGACCGGCGTTCATTCTCGCCGTTGTCGACCATCCTGGCAGTTTTTTTTTAATAGTTTCCCTCTGTCGTGCAGATAAATATACTTTCTTTTTTAATAACATCGAAACTTGATACAAAATCATTGTTCCCCAATTAAGGCTATAAATGAAATGAAAGATGGTCAATAATGGGATGCCACGACCGACTTTTTCCAACTATCCAAAAACACCTAATAAAATAACCTTTCATCTCATCATCCCACCATCTCATATATCATATATCATTCACCGACGCCAATAGATCTTAGTCATCAGTACAGTGCGTCGTTGAATTCAAAACATTGACTATTTCATATTAAACAGTAACACTAAACCGAGACGCGTGGCAGAGTGGTAACACACTGAACCGTCATTCGGGAGACCGGGGTTCGATTCCCGCCATGGTCGACCATCCTGACAGGAGTTTTTCGTCGTTTCCCTCTGTCGTTCAGGTCAATACTGGGATGGTTCACGACCGACTCCTTCCCACCATCCAAAACACCTAATAAAATAACCTTTCTTCTCATCATCCCATCATCTCATTCATCATCCACCGACGCCAATAGATCGTAGCCATCAGTATAGTGCGTCGTTAAAACCCAATATATATATATATATATATATATATATATATATATATATATATATATATATATATATATATATACATACTGGTATATATATACCGGTATATATATATATATATATATATATATATATATATATATATATATATATATATATATATATATATATATATATATATATATATATATATATATATATAGTAACACCAGCTCCACGCAGCTATTGTTATAGGGATGTATCCCCAATGACGTCACGGAGACGGAGGGTAGTGAGCCGATCAGGTTTTCGTGATACAGACCGCGTTTAGAAAAAAAACGACCGATTTAGCTTTAAATTTGCGTCAGTAAATGAAGTGTGGGTTCAACAAACTCGGTCGGTAATTGATCTACCCTTTGGAGTACTAATATCCGGCCCTCCGTCAATATAAGTATTAATATTAAAGGACATCACAACCCTTGGGCTGGATTTGAATGAAAATTATCACGATATATTTCCCCTGATTTTTGAGAACTTTTTTTTTTTTTTTTAATAACATCGAAACTTGATACAAAATCATTGTTCCCCAATTAAGGCTATGGATGAAAGATAGGATCGTTTGGACGGGGTACCACAAGGGCGATCTTACCACCCAATTTTGAACATTTCAAACTAATGATCTTCAACACCAGGACTGCGCTGTATGTGACCATAATTTTTCGCCGTAGATAAAAGTATTTCAGTATAAACACACGAATGTTGATATCTTCCACTTTGAACTAAGTCTCTTGGGCAGAAAACTAATTTTAAGAAAACTAGCTAGAAATCATCATTTCAATTTTAGAAGTTGTAATGTATTTATTTATTTGTCCAACAGGAAGTGCCCTCTTGTCTGAGTCGTGACGTAGGCATTACCTGATATTGTTGTTCGATATACAGAATCGGGTAATGCCTACGTCATAACTCGGTAAAGTGGCGCGTCTTGGAGCACAAATGAATGAATTAAAATTTCTGAAATTGAGATGGTGATTGCTAGTTTTCTCAAGAATTTGGAGGGAAAAATAATATAATTTCTATTCAAATCCACTCTCAGGGTTGTGATGTTCTTTAATGTACGTCATTGCCGTCATTGCATAAGCCAAATTCAAAAATGAAAATATAGCCTACAGATACAATTGCCTGTATTATCGTACACCCTAGTCAAGTCTTCTTTAGATCAGGTTCGTACCCTTGGCACCCCCTTTCGATATTCTACCATTTTTTATGACGCCAATCGTTTGTGCTGGTTTGTGCCGTTGAAATTTTCGTTTGTGCTGCCCTCCTTTTGCCCCGAAATCACATTTAAAAAAAGGGCGTGCTACGTTCGTGCTGGTTTGTGCCGTTTCGAGTGTTTCGTTTGTGCTGCCTTTTTTCTGCCCCGGAATCGCATTTTAAAAAAGGGGGTGCTACCAGCCCCGCTTCAATTAATTAAGTTTTTGATCGCGCCAATCGTTTGTGCTTCGTTTGTGCCGGTTTGTGCCGTCGAAATTTTCGTTTGTGCTGCCCTCTTTCTACCCTGAAATCGCATTTAAAATCGCATTTCTGAAACGCGATTTCGGGGCAGAAGTAAGACAGCACAAACGAAACTCTCAACGACACAAACAGGCACAAACAGGCACAAACAGGCACAAACTTGACAAAAACGATTGGCACAATCAAAAATTCGATTTTGTGAAGCGGGGGCTGGCGTACCTTTAGAACCCCTTTATTTAAATGCGATTCTGGGGCAGAAGGAGGGCAGCACAAAAAAAATCCAACGGCACAAACCAGCACAAACGATTGGCAACGTTGGTTTCTCAAATTTGTCAGAAGGGGGTGCTGGTGTACCCTTAGCACCCTCTTTTTTGAAATGCGATTTCGGGGCAGGAGGGTAGCACAAACGAAAATTTTAACGGCACAAACCAGCACAAACGATTGGCGTCATCAAAAATCTGATAATGTCGGGGTGCTAAGGGTACGGACCTCTTTAAACACCTGGTGGATTTTTCGACTGTAATAATTGGGGAGTGCGTTAACTGTCCGAAAAAAAAGTGTTCAAAAATAAAAGTGTTCGAAAAAAATCTGTTCGAAAAAAAACTGTTCGAATAAATTACTGTTCGAATATTAACGCAGTAGTTTGATATTTCAGTAAAGCTGTACGCGGGCGTGAGGAGAACTCTCCCTCCCCCTGAAATACTATCAAGACCTTTTAATAGCGCCAATTTTGAGACCGAGCAGTTAAATTTATTCTGTGAATATTCGAACAGTTATTTTTTCGAACACCTTTATTTGAACACTCTTTCATTCGAACAGTTTGTTCAAACAATCTTTCCATCAATATGAACAAAAAAACTGTTCGAAAAAAAACTGTTCGAAAAAAAGTGTTCGTAAAAAAAAAAATTCGAAAAAAAACTGTTCGAAAAAAGTGTTCGAAAAAACTGTTCGAAAAAAACTGTTCGAAAAAAAAATGATCGAAAAAAAAACTGTTCGAAAAAAAACTGTTCGAAAAAAAACTGTTCGAAAAAAAAACTGTTCGAAAAAAAAACTGTTCGAATATTACGAGTCCACGGCAGTCGATTTATCAAAATATCAGTTGTTTGATGATAACTTTTGAACGGTATGAGATATCTTAATTCTAATACGCGAGAAACACAGATAATTATAATAGCTTCAAGATGATATAAGTTATGACTAAATCTGTTCTTTTAGCTGTCGACTCTTGACAGTTATGCGTCATGACTTGAATAGCTGTTATAACTTATATTATCTTGAAGCCATTTATTTGAATCATCTGTGTTTCTCGCGTATGAGAATTTTGATATCTCATACAGTTCAAAAGTTATCACCAAGAAACTGATATTTCTCTAACTTGACTCCCGTGGAGTCTCAATGCAGTAGTCTGATATTTCGGTAACGCTGTACGCGGGCGTGAGGGACAAATCTTCCTCCCCATGAAATACTATATCAAATCAATACCTTTCAATAGCGTCAATTTGTAACCGAGCAGTTAAATTTGTACTGTGAATACGAAGAGTTACACATTCGAACACTTTTTTATCCGAACACTTGAATATTCGATTTTCTTTCATACATTTGTTTTTCAAACTTTCTTTCAAACATTTCTCCAGATACTTTTTTCCAAACCCTATTTTTTTCCAAACACATTTTTTCAAATAATTGAAAAAAAGTTCCAAACACTTTTTCCAGAACCTTTTCTCAAACCAAATTAGCAATCGAAGTCGTCTCATTGTGCATGTAATGCAGCGTTTATTTCAAATCACAATTTGTCATCAATACTACGAATACATTGTAATTATGGTATTATATAGGCCTACTTCATCTCATATAAGCCGAGCTTGGAAAGAATCAAGTTTGTAATCCTGTCAAATTGGATAGAAGAGAGTTTGGAATCGTATTAGTTTGTATTCCTGGGTTCGCGTCTCGCCTCTGCACCACTCTGCGAGACTCACCAGCCGCAAAGAGTTCTTGTATTCAGATGAGCGTAGCGAAGCCTTCCATTTCACATACCGAAATAAATCGACCTCGTCTACTGTGTGTTATTTTGTGCGTGGCATACATACACGTCGGACAAAAAGTAACCAAACGACATGTAACCTTCTCTGAGAATTGTTTTACAAAAAGATCATCAATTAAGTTTTTCCGGAAGATGTGAATTCATTGATTTATTGATAATTTATCATTAATATTGATAATTTATTCAAGTGTAGGTCTATTCATCCATCCATTCATACGAGCACCTGACCGACAAACTATGAGAACAGTGCCGTATTGAAATAACTAGGAAAACGCTATATACGCGTTGTTAGACGAGCGTATAGTAATAGTATGTCGACTTCTTTGCCAAACTTTTGCCTAAATTCGCCAATTGGGTTATAAATGGGTAAAAACTGCTTCGAATGGTACCAATTTGTCACATTTTATGTTTTTTCTTCAAAATGGCCGACCCGATCAAGCTGAGAAATTCCAGAAATGTGTATCAAGATGCAATTCAACTTCACAACAAATTTCTTTTTTTTTTTTAATAAATTTTTTTTCCGCCGTGTTATTAAAATGTTTTTGTTTTTTTAATTTTTCAAACTCATAAAAATAAACGATACCACCCGATAGTGCAACAAAATTATACAGATCCAAGTTAGATGAGGAACCATAATGAAAAAAAGTTTTAAGTTGATAGCTGTAGCCGTTTGACCTCTTCATTTATTTTTCATTTATACATCATAGTTACATTTTCCACAAAATTTCCTCTCATAGACCCATCTTGTGTGTTAGTTCTTGTTGACAAATGAAATATGTTTTCCAAAAATAAAAATTATAACAATATTCCTCAATAAAATAAGAATGGATGTGATGATAAAAACAACGGGGGTTGTTCCTAGGGGTGGGCAAAGAGGGCGGCTACCTGGTGGTCTAATTCAAGGAGCGCTATCACCGCCCATTTGTGACTTTCCATCAATAAAACAAATCAAATCAATTTTTAAATCGAATTATTGACATTTTATACACATCATTGGATGGATTAAATGTTCTCATATTCAATTATCACTATTATATCAATTAAAGATCAATTATCATCGTATAATTGTATATTATATACAGATCAATTCAGCGTTTCATTTGCTTGGAACAGCCATTTAGCAAAATTAGTCTTGTTAAAATCCATGTAGGCCTATTCCAGAAATTTCGTGTAGTTCCTGAAACCCGTAGAGTCGTATTGGGAAAATGAATTTTCAAAATTTCCCTGCAGGGCATATGGCTCCCTCATTGTATTCACCATCGATATGCACACTCAGTTTTGGGGGTGCACAATTGAGTGCTTGCCCGGGGCGCTAAAATGACACGGAACGGCTTTGCAGCAGCTACAATTATTGGTATTGGAACGATTTTTCAATTTTATAAGTGGAATGATTTCGGCATTTGAACCTCGTCTGAAACACGCTAAATCGTATTAGAAATGAGTGTAATTTCCCAAAGTTCCCTGCGGGGCCAGAAGGGGCCTTCCCCCCTTGACCCCCCCGGGTCGCCGGCTTCGCGATATCAGGCCGTTGCACAACAGACAGGACAGAGGGGGTCAGAAGCAAACTGGCATAAGTGACATTCGAAAATGAAGGGTTGGGTTTTGTTGATCATAGCTAATATACTAGTCTAATAGAAGCCAAACGGAATAAAAGTGCTGTTCTCGAATTGAACAGGTGTCGCCACCAACTTGAAACTGCACTTATTCCCTTTGGCTTCTAAAGATTAGTAGATTAGCCACGATAAACAATACCTAACTCATTCATTTTCAAATGTCACTTACACCAGTTTGCTTCTGACCCCCCTGTTCTCATGCGGCATTTTTTTCCCCAAACTGAAATCCCCCTTGAATATGACGTGGACCCGCCTCTGTTGTATCCTATTCTAGAGTGGGGCCTACATTTAATTGCAGTAATTGCAGAATTTTCAGCAATGAAAACTAGAAAAGTGAACTTCAAGTAGGCTTAGGTCCCGTTTTACGAATAAGAAATTTGTTGATTGAACGATAATTAGTGGATTAACTTGTTATCACCCTTGGTAACCAATGGTGTTTCTGTACCCCAATTGATGAATTAGCTCAATTAACACATTTTTATCATTGGTTATATGGGGTCTTAATGTGATTAAACTAGTATGTGGGATTATGTAAAATATAACAATGAAACTATGATATTATCAAAGAAGTTCTATCATTTTGTTGCTCCATAGAACAACTACCAACAAAAGAATCGAATATTTGAATGTAAAAAAAATGTATCATGATCGTGAATCAACTTTTGTGATAATAATGTGATTAAACTGTATGATATGTTTCTTTTCATTGGGGGGGGGGGGGAGCAGAATATAGATATCGCTTACGCATGAAGAATCACTATAGGACCAGGCCTGGAATCATGCCATCATTCATATCAGTGATATTTGAAATTATGAACATTCACCTACTCCATCCCGTGATGTAAATAAAATGTCATCTATTTGATAGGATACGATTACTGATAGAAAGTCACAAATGGGCGCCAATAGCACCCCTTAAATTTGGCCTCCGGGCAACCGCCCTCTTTGCCCGCCCCTAGACCCTCGTCGTTTTTATCATCGTTATTTACAAAAATCGTACTATATAATTCACAACCTGAAAGAAGCGTAGGCCTAGTGTTGTTTGTTGATTCTTGCTGACTAAACTACATAGGCCTACTCCCGAGTCCCGATTCATTTTCAACGCAGTTATGTGAAATATAAGATCGTTGCACACATGGCTTCATATACAATATTTATTTTCTTCCTTTTCTCTTTCTTTCTCTCTTCCTTTCTTTCATTCTTTCTTTCTTTCTACTTTTTTTCGTCGCTTCCACCGATTCATGGGGGGGAGGGGGGTGCCTATCGCACCCCCCCTGTATCCGCCACTGGTAGAAACTAGAAAGGTTTGAAGTGACAGAACCATAAATAGTCCAAGTAAAGAGTCTTGACAGCTTTTTGAAATTGATGCAACATCATTTATAATCACGTCAGTATTTAATGTATCTAAAATATCGGACTCGCAATTTAAAACCATATTATATTCAAGGTGTTCTTGAGTGACGTTTGCTCCAAGTTTATTTTTTACATATAGTTGAGTTTCGGAAACGATCGCTCGCAATGTACTTGTGTGCTTGGTAAGGTAAGTACCGAAGGTAAGTACTGTAAGAAGGCGTCTATAAAAGTCTTAAAATGGAATTTGCAAAAATCATGATGAAAGAGGGGCCAATGGCCGATGTGGCCTTATGGCCAGTATTCCCCTGCAAAGACTGTACGGTTGGAGCGCCACTCATCAGTCGAACTCGCGACGCTTTTTCTGTCCACCATTTGCTTTTTCGATCAAATGGGATCTCGATCATTTGATTTTTCGGTTATATGATGTGCTGCCTATGTATGCCACGCACAAAATAACACACAGTAGACGAGGTCGATTTATTTCGGTATGTGAAATGGAAGGCTTCGCTACGCTCATCTGAATACAAGAACTCTTTGCGGCTGGTGAGTCTCGCAGAGTGGTGCAGAGGCGAGACGCGAACCCAGGAATACAAACTAATACGATTCCAAACTCTCTTCTATCCAATTTGACAGGATTACAAACTTGATTCTTTCCAAGCTCGGCTTATATGAGATGAAGTAGGCCTATATAATACCATAATTACAATGTATTCGTAGTATTGATGACAAATTGTGATTTGAAATAAACGCTGCATTACATGCACAATGAGACGACTTCGATTGCTAATTTGGTTTGAGAAAAGGTTCTGGAAAAAGTGTTTGGAACTTTTTTTCAATTATTTGAAAAAATGTGTTTGGAAAAAAAATAGGGTTTGGAAAAAAGTATCTGGAGAAATGTTTGAAAAACAGTTTGAAAAACGAATGTATGAAAGAAAATCGAATATTCAAGTGTTCGGATAAAAAAGTGTTCGAATGTATAACTCTTCGTATATTCGCAGTACAAATTTAACTGCTCGGTTACAAATTGACGCTATTAAAAGGTATTGATTTGATATGGTATTTCATGGGGAGGAAGATTTGTCCCTCACGCCCGCGTACAGCGTTACCGAAATATCAGACTACTGCATTGAGACTCCACGGGAGTCAAGTTAGAGAAATATCAGTTTCTTGGTGATAACTTTTGAACTGTATGAGATATCAAAATTCTCATAAGCGAGAAACACAGATGATTCAAATAAATGGCTTCAAGATAATATAAGTTATAACAGCTATTCAAGTCATGACGCATAACTGTCAAGAATCGACAGCTAAAAAAACAGATTTAGTCATAACCTATATCAACTTGGAGCTATTATAATTATCTGTGTTTCTCGCGTATTAGAATTGAGATTTCTCATACCGTTCATAAGTTATCATCAAACAACTGATCTTTTGATAAATCGACTGCCGTGGACTCTTAATATTCGAACAGTTTTTTTTTCGAACAGTTTTTTTTTCGAACAGTTTTTTTTCGAACACTTTTTTTGGAACAGTTTTTTTCGAACAGTTTTTTTTCGAACAGTTCATTTTTCGAACATTTTTTTTTCGACCAGTTTTTTTTTCGAACACTTTTTTCGAACACTTTTTTTTCGAACACTTTTTTTTAACAGTTTTTTTTTGAACAGTTTTTTTTTTAAGTTTCTTTCGAACCCTTTTTTTTCGAACACTTTTTTTTCGAACACTTTTTTATTCGAACAGTTTTTTGTTCATATTGAGGGAAAGAATGTTTGAACAAACTGTTCGAATGGAGAAGTGTTCGAATAAAAAAGTGTTCGAAAAAATAACTGTTCGAATATCAACAGATCAATTTTAACTGCTCGGTTAAAAAATTGGCGCTATTGAAACGTCTTGATAGTATTTCAGGGGGAGGAGAGTTTTCCTCGCGCCCGCGTACAGCTTCACCGAAATATCAAACTTCTGCATTAATATTTGAACATTTTTTTTTTCGAATACTTCATTTTTCGAACACTTCTTTTTTCGAACAGTTTTTTTTTCGAACAGTTGATAGCATCCCTAATAATTGTAGGCCTATAATCTATAATTTATGTGAAGAATTAAAAATAATATACACACAAAAGAACGAAAAAACGTTTCGTGAAAATATACGTATAAATTTGATACAAATAAAATTATACTTATTAGGGGAAACTATATTTGGAATATAGATATTTGGAAGGCTATTTTGAGAAAATGAGTTTGTATAGGGTATTTATATTTGGAAAGAATCGGTTATAATCATAGCCATCCAAAGATATAGGATCGCTCACTATCAGTAGATCGGCCACGGAGAACAAGTCGTCAGCCTGTGAAGAACAGTCTACTTCCTAATTGCTCCATGTTATAATAATTGATAATTAAGTATGAAGAAAGATAGTGTCGATTGACTCTAAATTGAGAATCTGGTTTCCATTTGTTGTCGACAATATTATACTGAATGTGGAAAAAAGCGCTCTGGGTCTTCACTAAAAATTAGTAGCGATTTATAAGATGAGCGTAGCGAAGACTTTCATTCCATACACCAAAAAAAAATCCGTTTTTTTTCTCACAACACAATTCTGCGTTGTTTTAATAATATCGAATACGTATGGGAAGATGAATGGAATACAGGCAATAACACTTTTGGTTCATTAGTCACTATATTCTCGTTCGTGAAGGTCAACATATATGACATATGACACATTTGATAATGCAGCCCATTTTTAAAACCATTATTTTTAATTCAGTGCCTTCTCCGAATGTTATAAATTTGTTTAGGATTTTTCATTGATAGCAGATTATAAATAAAATGAAAAATAAATAAATAATAGAACTGAAAATCGCATTTTCAATGTATCCCCTTCTATGAGTAATGCAATCTCAGTTTATTTAAATTGCAGTTCATCCATTCGTCACACGCAGCTTCATATAGAATGGTGAGTGCTTTCCGACCCCACAACAGCTGGGTTATAATGGGGGTCTTGGCTTAATCTGCTCTACATCATTATCTTTATACGTCAATACAATATGATGTCAATTAACGCTCGACGTTTACCAATTCTTCACCCTGAAATAATCGCGCGTTCCTACCGGAGGGTGCTGCATGATTGCATCGGCAATGTGACTATAGGCCTATCCTAACCAAGGTACCGTAATAATGGTAGTCAATCGTTGGGAATTTGATCATAACGTATTAAATAATATATTAATTATATTTAATAAATAATTGATGAGCGTAGCGAAGTCTCCATCCCACTCTTATGGGGCTCTGTCTGTGTGTTTTTTGTTTTTTTATTTT